>CM077200.1:4594504-5194504 GCA_039654625.1 Rhinogobio ventralis | reverse complement strand
CATTTGAAACGTCTAATTCATGACCAGTGTTTTTTTTGCTCTATTCCCTGCACTTCTACGTTCGTCAGTACGTCAGGTCAGAGGTCACTCTTCCGCTGGAACTAGACTCACGTATGGCTGTTACCGGAAGCCAGTGATTATAGTTTATAAAGTTATAAATAAGGATATTTAATTGTGATGGTTAGATGACTAGGTCAGAGCATCTCCAAAACTGGAGCTCTTTTGGGGTGTTCCCGGTCTGCAGTGGTCAGAATCTATCAAAAGTGCTCCAAGGAAGGAACAGTGGTGAACCGGCGACAGGGTCATGGGCAGCCAAGGCTCATTGATGCACGTGGGGAGCGAAGGCTGGTCGGTGTGGTCCAATCAAACAGATGAGCTACTGTAGCTCAAATTGCTCAAGAAGTTAATGCTGGTTCTGATAGAAAGGTGTCAGAATACACAGTGCATCACAGTTTGTTGCATTTGGGGCTGCATAGCCACAGAGCAGTCAGGGTGCCCATGCTGACCCCTGTCCACCGCTGAAAGCATCAACAGTGGACACGTGAGCATCAGAACTGGACCACGGAGCAATGGAAGAAGGTGGCCTGATCTGATGAATCACATTTTCTTTTACATCATGTGGATGGCCGGGTGCATGTGCATCGCTTGTGACGCACCTGGGGAACACATGGCACCAGGATGCACTATGGGAAGAAGGCAAGCTGGCAGAGGCAGTGTGATGCTTTAGACAATGTTCTGCTGGGAAACCTTGGGTCCTGCCATCCATGTGGATGTTACTTTGACACGTACCACCTACCTAAGCAATGATGCAGACCATATACACCCTTTCATGGAAACGGTATTCCCTGGTGGCTGTGGCCTCTTTCAGCAGGATAATGCGCCCTGCCACAAAGCAAAAATGGTTTAGAAATGGTTTTGAGCACAACAACGAGTTTGAGGCGTTGACTTGGCCTCCAAATTCCCCAGATCTCAATCCAGTCGGGCATCTGTGGGATGTGCTGAACAAACAAGTCCAATCCAAGGGGGACCAACACAATATTAGGACGTAATGTTATGCCTGATCGGTGTATATGAAGTTTACTGCAAAATATTCAAATATAGTACAATTAGTAGTTCAAGAGTGCAGAGATTCAATGAATTCACATCTTGCCATGGTAGTTTTTGATTGGTAGTTCTCTTTCAGATAATAGGTAGTTTAATCCTTCACAGTGTAATTAAACATGTAGGCCTGGTTTCACAGACAGTACTTGGACTAAACCATGATTAGGACATTTAAGTAGCTTTTATAAACGTGTCTAAGAAAAAAAAAACATTACTGTGTGCATCTTGAGACAAAACAATGGCACTGACATATTTTAAGATATGTCGGTGCAATTTGCTTTCAGTTCAAACAGCTCAAACATGCATTTTAGGTTTAAGCCTAGTCTGTGAAACTGGGGGTTATTCATTTAGCATATGCTTTTATGCAAAGTGACTTTTTGCAGGGAAAGTGAACCTGTGGATTCTTTATCATACAGAGACACTCTCACTCACCGTGGACATTAAACAGTGGTCCTGAGTTTCATCTGAGAACAGAACGGCATCTTTGACGAAGACTGCACTAGCCCGCAAGATGAAGGAAACAAACAGATTGATGTGTATGTAGTTCCTGGTACAGTGGAACTTCCTGTAATGAACAGAGCATGATGCATAATACAATATAATATAATATAATATAATATAATATAATATAATGTTAATTATAATAATATAATGTTAATAATAATATTTAAACATTTTCATTCACCCTGATTCCATTTTGTGTATCACAATTGCTTTTGGATATCACAACAATAATGTATAAATGTTACCTGAAGCACGTGAATATGATTACAGCAGTAATGAGTGATATAAGCGATGTTGCGTATCCTGCAGTGTACAGCTGTTTCAAAGTCGATAAGTAAGTTGTCTGAAAAAAATAAAGGCCAAGTCTAAGAGAAAAGTAATTGACATCAATAGACAAACTGCATCACATCAAACTATTTCAGCAGATTTAAATTTCATTATGTCAGTCTAATACCTTGTTTTTTTTAATTAAAACTGCCTATAGTAAAAACCCTTCCAGATTTTAAAGGCCAAAAAAATGACTACTATGTATATTTTGTGTAATTATTGTTTGTTTTATTTCAGCATGAGGAAGTCAATGACCTGCTTAGTTTTAAAATAATCCTAAAAGAAGAACAGGAAACAAATGCACATGCAAAAACAAAACACAGCGACCACTAGTGGTTATCATATGGGAAGTTCAAGTATGCATACATGCACTGGAAGTCATTTATCAAACCGAACCACTCCACACAGCTAATGTTTTCAAAATTATGGTCATTGCTGTCAAATATGTATGCATTATGGGAATATATTCACCACAGTCCCAGACTCTGATTCGTCTTCAAATGTGCAGGCCTCCTCATATGGAGGATATGGGTCACTCCAGCCATGAGCCGTGCAGTTCCTGTATATAAAACCTACCGAATAAACAGCACAGAATTATGGTTTAAAGATAACATAAGTGCACCGTTTGTCCCTGAAGGGCTTGGTAAAATTTCACTGAACCTTATTGCTCGAGAAACCCAGTTAAAGGGCTTTTTTCTTGATCACATAATGAATAGTCATTAAAATCTCACACGCTTGAGTACCAATAAGTCTCAAGTTTATCAGTTATTACAGACTCCTGCTGATCAGCCCTCATTTTAGAGAGCAGTATGCATAATTCCCATTTCATAACACTTCCAAAAATACCTACAGAAGCCTGGAGAATGCTTAGGGGAAAACAAGATCACTAGAACTGGGACAAAACCTGCTGTTGGTTGCATTTCCTGTGGCAGAACAGTTGTTCTTCAGCCCCCATATGTGCATCACAGATTCACCTGCTTTACCCTGAGCAATCTGAACAACAGTGTGAGACTGACCAGCAACTATAACACTGACTAAAACTACTTTCAAATGATAAGTTATAGAATAAAGCTGGAAATTAATAGGAACTAGATGAATAAAGTGTGTAAACAAACTTTGAAGTTGGCTTGAAAAAGCCTTGTCTGAAAGTTTGAAATAACTTTGACAAGCTTAAAGTTTTAATTGAATTGTTGAATTTGAAGTTTGGGACAGAGGGGGAACACACATTTTTTAGCATGATTTAACACATTGCTAACATATTTAGCGTGATTTAGCATTACTTAGCATGTTTTACTAACATGATTTAACATGAAATAGCAGGATGTTAACATGTTTTAACATGTTGTTACCATGAATTAGCATGTCACTATCAATATTTAGCATTTTGTTAGCATAAAGTAGCATGTTGTTAATATGGTTTAGGGTGTTGCTAGCATGTTTTAAC
Source organism: Rhinogobio ventralis (assembly GCA_039654625.1). Taxonomy (NCBI): domain Eukaryota; kingdom Metazoa; phylum Chordata; class Actinopteri; order Cypriniformes; family Gobionidae; genus Rhinogobio; species Rhinogobio ventralis. Next base: position 5,191,128 of record CM077200.1, on the reverse strand, counting down.
ATGTTGCTATCATGCATCAGCATGATGCTAGCATGATTTAGCATTTGTTGTTAGCATGAATGTACGTGTCATTAACATGATTTTACATGTTGCTAATATGTTTTAGCATTGCTGCTAGCATGAATTAGCATGTTGATAGCATTATTTAGCATTTGGCTAGCATGAATTATCATGATTTTTCATGTTGCTAGCATTTTGTGACATATTGTTAGCATGAATTAACATGTTGTTAACATGATTTAGCTTGTTGTTAACACCTGCCAATAATAGCCGGTGACTTAAATTTACCGGGTATAAATATTTTAACCAGCCATGAAACAGATTAATCTTTAGTAAAGTTACAAAAGTTATTTAGTCAAGAGCAATGAGTAATTGTTTTTTTGTCTTTTGTTGATTGATTTACCCATATACATTATATATATATATATTGGCAAAAGTATTGGGACACCCCTTCAAATCATTGAATTCAGGTGTTCCAATCACTTCCATGGCCAAAGGTGTATAAAATCAAGCACCTAGGCATGCAGACGCTTCTACAAACATTTGTGAATTTGTGAAGAATGGGTCGCTCTCAGGAGCTCAGTGAATTCAAGCGTGGTACCGTGATAGGTTGCCACCTGTGCAATAAGTCCATTCGGGAAATGTCCTCACTACTAAATATTCCACGGTCAACTGTTAGTGGTATTATAACAAAGTGGAAGCAATTAGGAACAACAGCAACTCTGTCATGAAGTGGTAGGCCACGTAAAATCACAGAGCGGGGTCAGCGCATGTTGAGGCACACAGTGTGCAGAAGTTGGCAACTTTCTGCAGAGTCAATAGCTACAGACCTCCAGACTTTGTGTGGCCTTCAGATTAGCTCAAGAACAGTGCGTAGAGAGCTTCATGGAATGGGTTTCTATAGCTGAGCAGCTGCATCCAAGCCTTACATCACCAAGTGCAAAGCGTGGGATGCAGTGGTGTAAAGCACGCCACCACTGGACTAGAGCAGTGGAGACGTGCTCTCTGGAGTGACCAATCACGCTTCTCTGTCTGGCAATCCGATGGATGAGTCTGGGATTAGCGGTTGCCAGGAGAACGGTACTTGCCTGACTGCATTGTGCAAGTGTAAAGTTTGGTGGAGGGGGGGTTATGGTGTGGGGTTGTTTTTCAGGGGTTGGGCTTGGCCCCTTAGTTCCAGTGAAAGGAACTCTTAATGCTTCAGCATACCAAGACATTTTGGACAATTTCATGCTCCCAAATTTGTGGGAACAGTTTGGGAATGGCCCCATCCTGTTTCAACATGACTGCACACCAGTGCACAAAGCAAGGTCCATAAAGACATGGATGAGTGAGTTTGGTGTGGAGGAACTTGACTGGCCTGCACAGAGTCCTGACCTTATCCCGATAGAACACCTTTGGGATGAATTAGAGCGGAGACTGCGAGCCAGGCCTTCTCGTCCAACATCAGTGCCTGACCTCACAAATGCGCTTCTAGAAGAATGTTCCCATAAACACACTCCTAAACCTTGTGGAAAGCCTTTCTAGAAGAGTTGAAGCTGTTATAGCTGCAAAGGGTGGGTCAACTCTATTTTAAACCTTATGGATTAAGAATGGGATGTCATTAAAGTTCATGTGCATGTAAAGGCATATATATACATATATATATATATATATATATATATATATATATATATATATATATATATATATATATATGTGTGTGTGTGTGTGTGTGTGTGTACATCTGTACTACATATATGCCTCCCATCCTCATTTTGAAGTATGGTGTCTGCCCTGATTAATATCTGTTGGTAAGTGTCTACTGTCATCTGAACATCCTGAGCTGTAAGCACTCCTAGAGGATTTAAAATATTTACAGAACCAGACTAGATTTAATCCAAAATTTCCAGATTTAGGGGAAAAGTAATCACACAGATGTGATATACCACCTGATGTTTAATATTTAGGGGCAGTAACAGACGTCATAATTCCTTGTTGAAGAGAATTTATATGAAATTATGGATTGTAAAAATGCTATGGCTTTATGTTTTCAGAAGGAGACAATCATATTTCTAAAAAACATCCTTTTCATGAAGACACTGACAAGCAGCGAAGAAAACGTTGACAAGAGTTAAAGATGAATCTTATATAAGGTCTAGGTTAAATGGGACTGGATAAAATGATTTTCACATTCATCGCAATCCTCATTTGATGTAAATATTGATTTTAAAATCCAAAGATCTCTCACAGCTTTTCATTGCAAAAAGTTATATGTTACCAGAGTCTGCAGTCCGAATAAAATTATGATTATGTACTATATACACAGTTTTGTTTTATTGTGCCTTTCACACAGAATGAAAGTGAAAAGAACTGAGCCATGTTCAAATTGTCTACATATTTTAGCCTTTTTTAGAACAAATATAAAGCATTTTCTTTTTTCGGACATGCGACAAGACAAAATGAAATAACCTCATTTTAATTTAGTAGAGCACTAAATATCTGCCCAACATCTCTGTCATCTTGTATTTCCATATATCCAGTTATGGCCAGCGAAAATGATTCTTGTAGTCCCAATGCAAATGGATTAAGTAAATTTTCATTTTAGGAATTTAAATCGATTGCATTCCATGAAATTAAGCTGTGAAAAACTGTTTTCAATTGCGTAGCATTAGCAAATTTAATTAAATAAATTTAGCCAGCTGCAAAAATCCATTCTTGAGTGGATATACACAGGTCATCTCAGTGCAAGCTGAATCCCAATATCTCTAGGGCTCTGTAACTTTCTGTCCGCATATTCAACATTTCACAGAATCATAGCCCTGTAACTGTAAAGACTACTGACACATACAATATTACTGTAACAGCTTTCAGCCACGATTATTGCACACCAGGCTTTAGAAAAAAAATAATCTGCTGCTGTTTGAAAAACTTTTCAAGCGACATGAGCCTGAAGCTCTGTCAAACCAGCGCATGTTAAAGAATGACAGCAACAATAAAGAGCCAAGAAATTATAGATAGATACATACACAGACAGACAGATAGAATGATTGAACGATGGATGGTCTATTGGACGGACAGACAGACAGACAGACAGACAGACAGACGTAGATAGATAGATAGATAGATAGATCTGACCTTGAGTGTTAGAGATATGCTGGAAGACTTCCGAACAGGACACATTAATGAGTTGTCCTGAATTGGCTGTATGCCAGCAGCGGATCCCATCCCAATCCGTCCCACATCCTGAGACACACAGAGGAACTGTCATGACATAGTCAAAATCAGCCTAACAAAAGCTGTTGACAATACAGTATGTTAAATTCATTCCATCACTCCTCCTTGACCAATATTTCCAAAGTCAGAAGTTTCCAAATTGTTTGAATGACACAGAATGATTCAAGTGAGCTAGTGATTGATCTAGCTACATTACCAGAGCACCAGTTTGCCCAGTCAGCCCATATTATCTTATAGACAGGGTTCATTTATAACAAGTCTAGCAAAAGTCATGCTAACATGTGCAGATCTGTGATTGCATTGGATGAACTCTTGTTGACTGCTCATCTATCTGCATGTAAATTATTTTTCTGGTTGCTGCCTAAAGGCATATATGGACCCCAAGTAAATAAGTAAATAAACTATCAGTGTTCTTAATATGATGTCACTGAATATTAATTAGCTGGACATTCATCTAGTTTTGAAAGGTTAGTAAGCTTCTGTTCACTAGTCAATATTTGCATGCATTCATGCTATTAAAAAGCTGTAAAGCTGGAACAAACAAAATTGAGTAATAAAGAATGGGAAAGGTTAGTATAACTGTGCCTTTAAGACACTCAAGACCTCTGTTGCAGAATGACCTAGATGTCTATGGCTATTCATAGCAACATTAATTTTTTATTCTCAGTTTGGGAGTATCACAATACTTTGAGGAAAACAAGGTAAAATACATTCAGGGCATGGCTGCCTTGCAAATTAACTCATGAATATGCTTTGTGCAATTGCAAGTCTTCAACAGATTTCAGACACTTGGCAGATATACATGGTGGCATTGATATTGTTTGGAAGATGCTTTCTCAATTTAATGACTTTTTTTTAGACAATTAAGCCTTGACTTTGGTGGTCTGATGGTCCTGGAGGACCCGACTCCAGTGGTCCCAAATCCAGTGGCCCTGGAGGAACTGACTCTGGTGGTCCCAAGTCCGGTGGTCCTGGAGGACCTGACTCCACTGGTCCCAAGTCCAGTGGTCCTGGAGGACCCGACTCCAGTGGTCCCAAATCCAGTGGCCCTGGAGGAACTGACTCTGGTGGTCTCAAATCCAGTGGCCCTGGAGGAACTGACTCTGGTGGTCCCAAGTCTAATGGTCCTGGAGTACCTGACTCCGGTGGTCCCAAGTCCGATGGTCCTGGAGGACCCGACTTCAGTTGTCCCAAGTCTGATGGTCCTGGAGGACCTGACTCCATTGGTCCCAAGTCCGATGGTCCTGGTGTACACTTCTCGGCTGGCTTCCTCCGGCACTGTTTGCCAGCCAGAGTCCCCTCTGGAGTCCTGCTCTGTCTTGCTTGTTAGATGGGTTCTTGATGCTTGATTATATTTTTAGATCAGTGTACCATTGTTAACAAAGGCAAAGTGCATCCCTCCTGGGTTATGTTATAGCATCATACAATCTTATAAAGGTCTTATGAATCAATCAGAGTGAAAAAACCCTGTTTGTAAGCTTAATTAAGAGAATACTGCATTTTGCCTTAAAGACATAGATAGCTTTGTATCTGTATGTCCCTGCTGAGGGGAAGACATGTCCTTTTAAAGTCTGCCGGTCAGAGTCAGTCAGACTGACGGTCTGTGTACATGGATCAGCAATTTAAAAATGCTGCAGACTGAATTCAAGAACTTGTCAATAGCTCCAACACACTTATTTGGAGATTTTTTTCAGCAAATGTTGATGTACAAGATTAATTGTGATTTGCAAAAGATGTAATTAATTTGATTAAATTTAGCTTGTTTGAGAAAAACTCAAACAAGCATCTATCGGAACATGTGCTGCAGGAAACAGCAAGAACACCATTTCACGCAATCTCCTTTTCCACTCATGCATTGTAAGAACACGGAGGTTTAAGCTGCCACGTAACATAATTATCATATGTCCTGTGGGTTGAACCGTCTGTCTGCATGACTCTCATTCAACAAAGTTCTTTTCATAGAACTTAAGTCACAGGAAGGAACGTAATCAGAACCCCAATCGAAACTCATTTCAAATTAATAATAAAACTGCAAGTCACTTCAGAGATTATGCTTGACTGGTCTAAAGAGCTTTTGTGGGGATATTTCCCACAGTGCTTAGCTGTTTCCAGACTGTCTGTATGTTATTTAACAATTAAAATCCTATTAGAAAGGACAACACTTTAATATTAGTAGTAATCCGTTAAAATGACACTACAGAATTGCTTTGTTTTCGAAAACCACATGTCTAACGTGGGTAAATGCTGTAGTTCTGCTGAGACTAAAAGCGTTTCCTTCCTTTCCCTTACTATATTCAATTAAAGTAACATGGTTAAATTTCTGCATATTTCAGATTTAGTTAACCAGGCCAAGCTACACACACGCACACACATGTTGTGTTTTCATGTTTTATGGGGACTTTCCATAGACATAATGATTTTTATACTGTACAAACTGTATATTCTATCCCCTAAACCTACCCATCACAGAAAACTTTCTGCATTTTTACATTTTCAAAAAACATAATTTAGTCTGATTTATAAGCTGTTTTCCTCATGAGGACCAAAAAATTTCCCCACACGGACAAGGATTTCAGATATTGACATCTTTGTACTATTGCCACGTATAGGTTTACCTGGACCACACACACACGCGTCTGGTTCACTATCTTAGAGAACCAGACGTGTGTGTGTGTGTGTGTGTGTGTGTGTGTGTGTGTGTGTGTGTGTGTGTGGTCCACAAAGATAGTGAACCAGACGTGTGTGTGTGTGTGTGTGTGTGTGTGTGTGTGTGGTCCGCAATCTTTGTGGCAACTCTCCATAGACATAATGGTTTTTATACTGTACAAACTGTATATTCTATCCCCTTACACTAACCCTACCCCTAAACATACCTATCACACAACTTTCTGCATTTTTACATAAAAAAAATAAATAATAATAATAATAAAAAAACACATTCTGTATGATTTATAAGCATGTTTTCTCATGGAGACCTCAGTTTAGGTGCATTCAGTGTGCTCCCCACTGGGATAGAAAAACAGGAACACACACATATGCATTTTTCATCAGTATGATATATAGTGTGTAATGTAATGTTTCATCCGTACAACCTGCTTGTTGGGACTGGTTCTTCATCTCTCTCATGCTAATCTGGATGCAGACCTCTTGGTCTTGTATAAACTGGGAGATAATAGCACAATCTGGATGGATAGCATGCACCTGATGAGGAAAAAAATATGAATTCATATGCACATTAACCAGCATAGTCAGTAGAGTATAGGTGGCATTGGTTAATACCAGCTTTTTAAAGTAACGCAAAACTGTAAGTTGATTTCAAATACGTCAGTCTTCCCATCGTGCCAAATCCTGACTTACATAAAGACCCACTTGTAAAAAATTTTTCCCAGACATTTGTTTCCCAAAAATAAGACCCTAGACCACAAAAAAACTAAAAGGAATGTGTTTCGATTAGCCTATCATTGAAGTCAATCCAAAAAGAAGCGTAATGTGATGAAATAAGAATTATACAGTCGCACTTTTCCTACTTTTATAAATGTATAAAAATGCATAGCTCTGTAATTGTTTGCAGAAATCTGAGAAAGAGGTTAAGAAAGATGCAGGTTCGGTAGCCTACATTCTGAAAGGAGTCTATTAGGCTATAATTAGTTTTATATAATGGTCACTGTATAAAATATGGAGAAAATGTAACATTAAATACTTACAGCTCTCCAAAAAGTCGCGAAAAAACACAGATGTAGAACCGTCATATTAAAGTCACTTTGTGATGACCCAAGAAACACGAAATACTCCACAAACAGAGTGATCTGCTCAACTCAGACTCGACAGAGTGAAGTCAATCACACTCACACTCACGCGCTCTCTTCCACTGATGCGCGTGTGTACGCGTCCTCATCATGGGTCGTGGAGCGCGCACTGTCGGATTGACTTTAAAAATGTATATATAAGCTGAATATATAAGCATCTGTTTGTGAAATGCATGTGGAGAAATGCTGATCTTTTCAGAGATGTGTGGGATTTTGTAGAGGTAAGCTACTTTTGGCTCATGCTTTTGTAGGCAAACGCATGCTAGATGCATCAATATTTCATATGAGAAAACATCTATTTTTAGTTTGTTAAACATGGGCAGATGATACAGGGAAGAGGAAATGTCTGATAAATGTGAATAATTGAAAACAACATTGGTAAAAACACTGAGCCAATTCTAGGGATTTTGCAGGGAAGACCAGGATTGGTTGGCACAGGGGTTGGTCGACACAGTTTTCATTCATTGTTGAATATCTCTGGTGGAACAGACTGTAAGATTACACAATAGGTGCATATGAAAGCTAAGGTTCATAAACAGACATAGCCTATAAATGTCAAAAATGCTTATAAAACATAATTTAAAGTATGTTGTGTGATTTTGCCAGAAATGCTTGGCATATGCTGTGTGTTGCTTAGTACAGTGCTTTATTGTAAGCAGCTAATATAAAACATAATAATGTTTAACTCACATTTGTCATATATAATTATTTTTTGTGATTAATGTATTAACATTCCTTGCTCTATTTTAGAATTGCTGACTTTGCTCCTCCAATTGCCTTTTATCACATCATCCACATTTTTTTTTTTTTTTTTTGTAAATTATTTTTCAAAACATTTTTGATGAGGAGATTATATATTGAAAAATTGTCATCGCCTTTATAGGTTTCATTATCCAGATTATCCAGATCCACTATCCAGTCACAGGTGGTTTTACTCTACTCCGAAAAGCCATTTTGACCAGATCAATCTGATAGGATGTGATGATTAAAGGTGTACCCAAAAATTTTACTACCTTTCTGGGCCTTGAAAGTGGTAATTAAATTGATGTCTATGGAGGGGTCCGAGAGTTACATAGATTTTTCTCGGATTTCATCAAAAATATCTTAATGTGTGTTCTGAAGATGAACGAAGGTCTCACGGGTTTGGAACGACATCAGGGTGAGTAATTAATGACAGAATTTTCATTTTTGGGTGAACTATCCCTTTAATTATTTTCCCTCATTTAACACTATTGCATTAGGTTTCTCATTCAAACACAATTGCATTGTGTTAAGCTGACTTGAAACAGTTGCGTTTTGGCTCAACTCAATATTTTCAATTAAGTAGGACAAAAATAACATTTGATGCTTGTTCAATTTACTTAATGAAGTAAAGTAAAGAAGTAAATGAAGTTAATCCAACATGATTCATTTCAACCAGGGTAACGTGGGTATGCTGTCATTGATAGGCGACGCGCAGACACGGTCCGTGATTAAAATCGCAAATTTCTCTGGAATTAAACATTCTTGCAAACATTTGGGATAAGTACACAAGTCAACAAAATATATAACTCTGTTCTAGTGGTTTTTGGATATTTTAATCTAAAAATCTTACATATTGTGCCTTTAATAGTTTTGAACAAAGTTAAGAATGTTAACCTGATTCAATCACATGGCATTGAATTAACTGTATGTAATAAACTTACGTTTACTGAAATAAACAATGTTAATTGAATGCGATATAACCCAGTTACGTGGAACCTGTTAACATAAACAAGTTAACTAAATCCAACGTATATATTTTTTTGAGAGTACATACATTTGAAAGGTGACCATATTAAAGCTTATTTTTAGACCAGGATGCCCGAGTGGTTAAGGTGTTGGAATTAAAATCCAATGGACAAATGTCCTTGTGGGTTCAAACCCCACTCCTGGTAGGAGCTTTAGTACGCTTTAAACAGAGATTAGGTGCAATGCCTGGTATAACAACAAATATTTGGTACTGTATACTCAAAGATGAGAGATTGTTGAAAATCAACAACCAAACAGATGATAAAAAAATGCTGCTTTATTTGTGATCAAAACTGCAAATGGTTAATAGAAGTTAGGATCATGTTTAATTTACAAGTTTATTCGTGGACTGCTTATAAGAGAACATTTCAAATGGCTATGCATTTCTAATTATTAAAACAAAAATTTTGTGGAAGTTTAGTCTGGTAGACTGTATCAGTAATATGATGCTATATGTGTCTGTCTATTGATGCTGACAGTCACTTTATACTCTAAAGGTTAAGTACTATTGGTTTATAATGGTCTGTATTAGTAAATTGTTGGTAATTGAGCTAGCATCGATTACTGTCATTTCAATCAGACTGATCTGTCAATACCAGAGGCGTTTCAGATGGTCTCAGATTCAAGACACTAAAGGCCACAAAATGCTGTATCCAGACCAAGCACCGCACTTGGACTCAAGCACACTTTACAGGGAATTCTCTGTCCTTACATTAGTCAGTGCTGGGTCATTCCTGTTCTGCACCTTAAAAAGAAGAAGAAGCATTTGCTGTTGTAATTTAAGTATTTCAATAAATATGTTCATAAATAGGCCTAACTAAAGTTGTTGCTCATACTAATAGTTAGCTTACATGATATTAATACATTGTATTCATTTTGAAGTTTTAACCATCTTTTGAAATGACTCATTTGAATTTTTAGACTTAGATTTAGCTTTTAGATTTGGACAAGTGAGAATGAAAAGAGATATTGAGGACACTGAGGGGGGAAAACGTGACTAATTACTATATTATTTTACTATTCTTTATTGACATATGTGGGGATAAACAAGGATATGGAAATGTTAACCCTCATATGCTGTTCATTTCCAGTACACATTTAGAGAGCGATTGTATACAAAAATATACATTTTTAATAATACAAATGATGTATTTTTTTTTCCGTTTACTTCTCATCTATACGTTTATTCTGTGTTGTGGTACTTTGTTACCTACTTACTGCAAAACTCCTCAACTACACCATTCGCATGCATATGGAATATTACATCTATATACACTTTAATGGTCAAATTAAATATGAGTTGTTTCTGCATATTTATAAATGTGTTAGAGGCAGAATTATGTCATCGGCTGGTTAGAGAAAAATCTGTAGCAAAAACAGTTTTAGAAGAAAAGTGTAATTACCATGTACATCTGGCAGAGGCCCATAGAGATCCATTCATTTATCTGGATGTGGCTAACTGCTGGTATGGCAGCTTTTGTGATTGTGAATTTATATATTCAAACATTATAAAATACAGTAAATCAGTATTTTTGTCAATGTTTAGAATTTAGTTTGAGGTCTTTTGAAGCGTCTTGTTTTTACAATAATGCCAAATAAATGTGCAATAATGCCACATAAATTGGCACTAAAAGACAAGACTTGACTAATCACATATTGTTTATTTCAACAATCCAAATGTATACAAATAATTAACTTTAGAATAAGAAATTAAAAAAGTAATTTTAAAAAGTAAAAAAAAAAAGTAAATAAAACCAACAAAAAATCAGCAATAAGCAGATATAAACAGGAGTGAAGAGTGAACACACACCTCTCTCTCTCTGTGTGTGTGTGTGTGTGTGTGTGAGTGATAATGTTCATTCCACATTGCATTTGTGCTCACTAGTACCAGGCCATCATATAATGTTCATATCATATTATTTATCCTGCATTTATTCCCATTCATTTGCAATGTGGGGTCATATTGACCCCAAACACCCAGAGTGTGATTTTTTTAAATTTTAAATTTTAATTTCTTTACATACCTTCAGCACAAATCCGAATAAAACCCAGCTTTTTGTGTGTGTAGATAGATAATGCAAAAAAGGAAGGGAACCATGAAGGAAAGTTCAAATGGGGTCATATTGTCCCCAAACACCCTATTAGGGTTAAAAGAACTGCAGTATGACCCCGGAATGACCCTCCCTGGTGCAAAACTATTCGCAGTTAACCAGGATGGCCGAGTGGTTAAGGCGTTGGACTTAAGATCCAATGGACAAATGTCCGCGTGGGTTCGAACCCCACTCCTGGTAAGGGCAATTCTTTAAGAAACCTGAAAGAAAGATATCCATGTATGTTAACATTGCTTTAAATGCATAATGTATCGTCGTAACCATAAAGATAATTCGTTGTCTTGGTGTCATCCTCAGAAAACACCTAACAGTCGTCACAGAAGATGTTTCTTTATTTCCCGGCAACTCTCAATGATTTTTTTCATTCAATAAAACGTAATGGGGAGTAGAAACGCAACAGAACTGTCAAAAAGACACACACAAAAAAAAAACAGTGGAATTTACGGTACTCTAAACTGTCGTCAAAATGCTCAACAGTACACTTGAACATTTTAAATAATTGTATTGATCAGAAAACGCATCTTTCCTCTATTAGCATATACATAAAACAGTGACAGTATATCAAATTAAATCAAATTAAAAATAAGGCGTCACATTTTTAACAGAACGTTTTAACTTGTAGCTTTGATGTGCGGCTGTTAGATCGGGCACGAGGACGGAATGTTTCGTTGCAACGTCACTGAATGTACCATCTCTGCGTTGGGGGGCGACGTTAATAAAATACGTGCACTTTAATAAATATTTACATATTTGTACATATTGTATAAGATTAGAATATTTTTTTAAATAAAGCAGACGCATTTTATAATGCTAAAATCGTCTAACCTGCATTGCATCGTTTCATATGAATAATGACATTCAACAGGAAACCCCTCTATCAGCTATAAGTTCGTGCTACCCGGCTTCCTCGGTCTCTTTCTGTAATAGGGAGTCCGGTGGAGAAGTTCAACTCGAACCGCTTGTCACTTATCAAACTCTTCGAAAGTAAGTAAAACTTTAGTTTCCACTAACATGATAGTGGTAATTATATTTGACTTGTCTCGTGTTATTGCTGAAGTGTACCGCTGTGCGTGTCGCGCCACGTGGCTGCGTGTGGAACTCATGAGTTTAATCCGCTGCAGAATTTAAAACTCCTTAAACTTGATCCCACAACATGCACATCATGCAGTATCTTGTTCTGAATAAAAGCTAATGTTTCATGAGTTCATAAAACTTCCATGGCGCATCTGGAGGTGATACTGACAGCACACATGAAGTTGTGTTTTGTGTTTCATATGTTCATAAACAGGGTGGGTCATATGAAGCATCTGTAACGGATATGTGTGTGTCATCTAATCCTGACCCACAGGTCTCTGCTGGTTTAAATCTGGGTTAGACGTGTTACTCTGGCTTATTTGCTTTCCATGTCCTACAAGCCAAAGTCAGCCTCAGTGACTCTTTTTAATTTGGATGAAAACAGACAAATATTTCACATGGTGACAAAGAGTTTTCTCATCTCTTTTCTACAATCTTTTCATCTCAAAGAGAAAAAGCAAATAACAATTTATGCATCTGAAATGCATTTAAATAATACTTTTATTTTTGTTCTTTACATTAAAATATGGGTAACATTTTAAGGTTTACATTAGCAACCTACATTAATTATGAAATAATAAAAAATACATTTATTAATTTTAACATTTTCTAATGCATTATTAAAATCAAAAGTTGTACCTGAGCTAACATGAACTAACAGTGAACTTGTGTTTTTATTAACCAACGTTAACAAAGATGAATGTATACTATAACAAATGTATTTCTCATTGTTGGTTAATGCATTAACTAACATTATCTAATGGGACCTTATTGTAAAGTGATAACAATAATACAGCTTGATTGGAGATGACAAAATAAAATGTTGAATTAACTCCATATGTCACAGCATATTTTCTTTAATGACGTGGTGACTACACTAACTTTGCATAAAACCTTGTTATTAGCAAAATAATAGTTGTTGTAATAGAAATGCATGGTGTGTTTGTAACCCGTATGATGGATTCTCAGAGCAAGGAATAGTTGGTGGTAGTTTTGGAAGTTGGATTTAGTTTGAATTTGAATTGTGGCATGACCAAATTTTCAGCATTATAGGGTAGGGACTGGTTTTTGTCTGTCATCTTCCTGCCCCCCTTAAAAAACATCAATAGAAAATATTCCTATCTATTTTCAACTTGATTGTTGCCATTTACACCAAAATACTGTAAATATGTGTATACATTTTAATTTAATAGTTACTGGACTTCTCATGCACTTCTGCCTTTTACATCACATCTCGGGTTAAAATGCACTTATTAAGCTATTTTAAAGGCTCTTAATTTTGTTTTGGAGTCTCCAACAACAGGTTTACATGCATCAAAGGTCAAAAACGCTTTAAATTTCTCATAATATTCATTGCACATCAACACATTTTTCAGTGATTCTCAAATGACTCGACAAATGAATCGGTCTCTCGAAATCCCACCTTTCTGCGAGCCTACTCTGCTCTGATTGGTCAGATGGATCAGTCTGTTGTGATTGGTCTAACTTTCTGAAGCTAAATGCCCATTACCATAACTGTTCTTCAGCTCCGTCTGGAAGCTTCCTAAAGCTCAGCGATTGTACACACTGTAAAGACAGTACCGATGGCGTCGGTTTTACCATATCAATCCGAGCGCGAGTCCGATGATGAAACATTGGAAGAACTAGTTATTCAACCCGAACCTCCATCACAAGGACGACTTGAGCAGGACGTTTCTCAGTGATATGCTACATATTTTGAGGTACATTATGAGATTGCAGCTGTAATTCCTCACCATCAGCATTAACAAGTGTATGTCCATCCACAAACTGATGTGTAAATGTCTAATTTATTGCGGTGCACATGCAGGAACCGTATCAGTAACAGCACATACGTTAGCCGAGCACTAATGACCGATGTAACAAACGTTTGTAAAACAAATCTTGCTTCATCCAGACAGACAATCTGCATTAATAGACAGTTTTAGGTAATAGTGGCACACAGCTGATTAGTAGAAGTATTTCAGTAAGACCGTAATAACGCGAGTTAGCCCAAAACTTACACAATATAAAACACAAAACTACGTATTTTGAAAACCTGGTAGAAAATATATACATCAATAATTATTCATACTTACAGGTTGTGATTCTGAGGAGCAAGCTGGTCCAAATAAACTAGTACTGACCCATCTTTCAAGAGCAATCGTTTTGTGAATCCCACATTGAGAGATTTGAGAAGCAATCGTCAGTTAAATTACGCGTTTGAGGGCAGGACAAGTTGTTCGTGGACGGACAACGTACAACATAGGCGGGCTTTATGCAGATGTCTTTTCTAGTGACGTACAACCGTAACGCAGTCGGACTTGAAATACAAACGACTCATTTAGGCGGTTCAGAGTCGATTCTTTCTTTTGGGAGACAATAACTTTATTTATCGTTTACATTTGACTTTACAACTTTGCAGAATGTTTACATTCACAGACCGTTATATTACACACTGAATGAAATGGAATATTAAAAAAAAAAAAAACATAATGGGGCACTTTAATTTCTAGTGAAATGCGTTGGGATTGTGTGCGTGTTTCTGTTTTTTTTTCTGTGGCTCCAATTACTGGTCACATGGCATTTATTACTAGAATGATTATAGCTTAAATTTTGTGTTGTAGTCAACAGTAAGCCAGAATATATTGAGGCATTTGGCTATAATTTTGTGCAACTTGTTTGTTCATTTTGTACATTTTGTTTTGCTCAACTTGCATGGCTTTTAAAAAAAAAGGTTTAAATATTCTTTTAAATGTATTTATCAAAGGGACAACAACCATTTAGCTAATCATCTTTAGCCAGACTGCACAATCTCATACGAAATTTGAATAGTCACACTGTCTGAATTTCAAAATGTCCAGTATTTTATTGGTTCCCTTGATGAATCCCTCATGAACTGTCTTCTGCTGCTCTGCCAGGCTTCTGGATGCGCTTGGTTGTTTCCATCTCTGCCCTCGTTTACTGTGTCTAACATCAGCTCAAACTAATTCTTTAGCATGTACTATTTTTGTTTTTCCTTATATGCTGTAATTGAGCTAGAGGATGGAGAACCAGTGTGGGTCTCGAGCCAAAGAAGATACTAGACACGAACAGACAAGAAATCTGCCGAATTCAAACGACGGAAAGAGAAACCGCACTCGTTCATCCAGGTCTGAAAATCAGGGTTCTGAAGAAGGTCGTTTCCATCATGATCTGACCTCTCAGGGCGTTAGAGGAGAGAAGGTTTGGTTCAATCGCAACCTATATGAGCAGTCCGATGATGCCTATCAGAGCTTGTTGAGCACTGGGAGTGGGACCCCTCCAGTTTCTAACCCCAAAGACCGAATTCCCCGCACCCTGGTCTTCAGGGCTAAACGGAACAGTGCACAACAATCCCAAGAGAAGGAGAACCAAACTTGCACACGTTCCCATGCGTCACATCAACAGCAGCGGGGTCTGACCCACCAGCGTTCATCGTCTGAACCCCGGAGGGATCGGCAATTCCCAAAAAGTAACAGGAAGAGGGTCTTCTCCGAGACCGAGCGCGCCCCTCAGAAAAGGGACAAGTATGGCTAGTTTAGGGGCATGGGACAATTGACTTTTAAGAAACTCTGGGTCTTCTCACTTACTGAACGGTGTGTTTTTGTGAGTTTTACTTGAGTTGTTTGTGGATCGTATAAGATATTTTTTCTCTTTTCAAAAGCTGGTTCGTGTCACCATTGGCTGCTGGGTGAAAGTTGATCAGTGTGAAACTAATCCAAGGGCTTTAGCACGCAAAGTCTGTCCCATTGTCTGAAGTCCTTGTCAGCAGAAAATAAATGAAAGGAGTTTTAGTGGTTGAAGGGACTTGGACAATCAGTCCAAATAACCATTCTACAAAATCAATGTGAATGTAAGAGCTGGACGATATAGTTTTCCCAACATCAGGAAGTTAGTCAGGCATGAAGTGGGTGTTTACAGAATGTACAAGTTTATTAATGATCATCTTCTGCCTTTTATTTTTTCATGCTGAATAACAGATACTAACTTGACAATAAAAGTCTGTTCACAGGCAAAAATGAAATGGATAAAGCAGAATGAATAACTAATGAAGGGTCTGTTCACAAATGTGGTTTTCCATTGCTGTGCATCTCTCAATAGATTTTTCTTACTAATGCAGAAATGCTAGCCATCTGATGATACTAATTTAATTTGCTTTAAGCAGTGACTGAATGTATGGTAATGTACAGTATAGTGAAAAGATGGTTGTATGAACTTGTTATTGGTTTTTATATTGTGTATTGCTATAAACATTACTATTTTGTCAGCATATTATATTGTTCATATAACTTATTTTCATATTAGCTATATTTAGCTAGTTATTGTCAGTCGTGGCTGCCTCATTTAAACCAGCAGTTAGATAGTTCTCCATGGTCACAAACTAAAAAAAAAAATAACACTAAAAGACATTATTCACCCTAAAATGAAAATTAATCTAATTTACTCACCCTGGTGTTTATCTAACGCCTTATGGCATTCTTTCTTTTATGGACCACAAAAGGAGAATTAAAAAAAAAAAAAGTCCTGTCATGTTTGTCAATATAATAGCAGTGAATAGCGACCAGCATGAAGCTTTTTTTTTTTTTTTAAAGAAGCAAAAGTACCACAGAATGATCCCATGCAACACGTGCCGTATATTCCAAGTGTTCCTGGGGTATATGATAGGGTTTGGTGAAAAACATAACTTAATTTTCATTTTAGAGTGAACTATCCCCTTAATCTTGCTCAACAAGTTTGTTTTTCTTCTCCAGCTTTTGGAGATTGTGACATTTATTTGAGAAAAATACAAATAAAGCAGTTGTATGTAGTTGTATTGGCTGCCAAGAATTTATCTTGAATACAAGAAAATCTCTAATTAATTGTGTATTCAATTTCAGATCTAAATTCTAGAGATCTAATATAAATTAAATGGTTCTAAAACCTGTAAATTGTGATATGTGTAAATACAGAAAAGGAAGTGTGGCACGTGGTGCTCGGCTTGTTTGGCTTGATTTATATTTGCTTATGTTTTAATGCATTTGTGATGCTCAACTACTTATGAATTACTTTAAAAATGCATTGAAGACTTGCATTTGAATTCTGACTGTTTTTGTTTTTGTTTTGCTTTGAGTCTTTCTAAAGTTGTATGTTTGCTCTTTGACACAAACCATGATTCTAACTTCCACGTCTCCTTTTTTCATGTTCTTAGCATCACAATGAGTGGACTTCAGGGACTCGCCCAGGAGAACATCTGGTTTGACAAGTCCAGATACGACGAGGCCGAGAGATGCTTCTACGAGGGCTCGAACGGCATACCGCAAACATCTCAGGTACTGCCCCCTAGAGATCTGGATGTCTTAGTAAAGCAGTTTCAACAGCACAGTTTGAGGGTCTAAAACTTCCTCATTTGGGTTGTCATACAAACCGGTATAAGGCTGTAGTTGTCCTAATGAATGAGGGTGACAGAATCCTAATGGTGAGGCATGAATTCATGTTTACTCAGCTGCTGTATGTCTGCTTTTTCTTTTCGCTCATCTGCTGAAAAGTCTGCACTGACAGCGCTTCTATATGCACCTGACCTGTGTGTGTTTGTTTGCTTGCTTGCTTGCATGCTCACTCTCTGCCTTTTGCTGGTTTGTTTGACATGGGCCTTTTTACCCCGCTGTACCCTTCCAGGAGAGAGATTCTAGTGCCATCCTGCAGGACATTGCTAAAGCCCGACAGAATATCCAGCAATCCCTAGCCGGAGTGAGTACTGCCCCCAAAATGAAAGAAAACTCATCATAATCTCAATTCTTGGTATTAATCATTTTTTGGAGCATACTGAATTTGTAGTGTAATCTTCTTGTGAACCGCATTTAACTAGAGTGATTACTGATGCTCTGTAACTGTTGTCCTGCATGGGACCACTTTGAAGGGCTGATTTAAATCTACTTCATGAAACTTTAACCAAGTTGGAGGTGAAATGAACAGGACAGTTTTTCATTCAGCTGCTTATCACCCACAAGACTGGAGCTACAGTACAAACACTCGCCCTCCCAAAATATCCCTGTGCTATTTTAACATGTTTACTGAGCTCCCACTGTGCCTTTGGCAGGGAAAACAAAATCAGCTGTAGATATGGATTAGTAAACTGTACATGCAGATTACTAACTCGTGTAAACAATTTATGACCTGTAAAATTATTTGGAGTTTTGTTTAGTTTTGTTTTTAAACGTAAACCTTTAAAACTAAAAACTCCAAGTAATTTTTATACACACACACACACACACACACACACACACACACACACACACACACATATATATGGTTCGACATGACATGCATATTTTTGTCCAAGATCATTATTTCCTTTTAAAATAATTTGATAAATTCATGACGTATATCCCTTTATTCTATAAACCTATTTAGTTTTTTAGTAATTCATTTTTAGTACATTTAAATAATACAAATTATTTTATGTTTCGTTATCTTAAACCCCCAAAATGTCAGATGGTGCAACTGTCCGATCAATGAACAGAATAAGAGAACTTTTTAAAATGGTCTATTAAAACTATTCTTAATAAAAAATTAAAAACTAAATACTATGGCATAATTTTAGGTTTGGAACCTTTCATATAAACAAATTTGATAAATATCAGAGGTTTTAAAGCTGTTGAGATAATTGAAGATAACTGCAATAGATAATTAATAGATAATTGCAATTTGCATATTCTCAAATGTCAGGGTGACACAACTGCAAACATGGCTCTTTTATTATGTATTGGCAAGGTGATAACCGTAAACATGATATTGATACATCATCCAGCCGCTAATTTTAAGAATGGGTAGGTTGGTATACTCCATGTCAGGTGGTACAACTACAGTATATACATACAACTATTTGGTTGTACCACCTGACATAAAAAGTCAAAAATGAATCTAAACACGTTAAATGTTATTTAACAACTGAAACTTGTTTAAACACATTGTCCATGACTTAAAAATATGCATTACATCAGTTTTGAAAAGATAAAAAAATACCTTTTTTGAAGCTTTATTTGTCCATATGCATGTATAAAATGTATCACATTATGGCCTGGTTTCACAGACAGGGCTTAGATTAAGCCACGATTAGGCATTAGTTCATTTAGGACATTTAAGTAGCTTTTATAAACGTGCCTTAGAAAAAATAATTACTGGTGTGCATCTTGAAACAAAACAATGACACTGACATTTTGAGATGTTTCAGTACAATTTGCTGACAGTTAAAACAGTTCAAACATGCATTTTAGTCTGGGACTAGCTTAAGCCTTGTCTGTAAAAACAAGGGACAAATGTTGATGCTGATAATTTTTTTTGGTCAATGGCAGTGTGCTGTATTTTGCATTTAAAGTAAACAAATCTTAATTTTGTGGATGGGTTTGCATTAAAACACCTAAATAATCAAAATGCTTTTCACAGAGACATGTTTGCTGGGTGTGAATATTATGCCTTTATTTGAGAACTCTTTTTTCTTTTATTTAAACAGGAATTATTATTCACATTTTGTGAAGAACATTTTGTGCTTTTTGCAAAAAAAACAACTTTTTGCCAACAGAAGTTGGCATTGTCGCATTTGACCAATGAAAACAAACTTTTGATCTGCTGCACTTTTAATTAGCTGACTTTGTTTTAGTTACTTTGTTGGTGAACCATTTTATTTATCTAGGTTTATCCAGTTAATTTGGGGATACATTTATGAAATCATGTGCACACTAAATTGCTTCAATACTTGAAAGGCTCCATAATTTTCCCAAAACATACAGAATTTCCCACGGCCTCTTCTCACTGATTCTGCAGTATTTGACTCCCCTGTCAGCAGTTACTTTACACCTCCCGTATCATCCAAGCATATGCTTACTAGACACAAATACATTGACTAAGATTCAGTCACCTCAAAGATTTGATATAATCCAATGTGTGCACCTAAAAGCACTTCGCTATAGCAAACTGTCCTGTCATGCAAGTGGGTCTAGCTTGATCTCCTTCCCAACATTACATCTTTATTTGTTTATATGTGCCTGTTAATTTTTCAATGTATGTGCTGCGCTCTGTCGTTCTCAGTCTTGTTCATCTGTCATCATTCATATTGTTATAGGAAGCAGGTTGCTTTGCAGTTGCCTGAAGATGTTAGTGTTATTGGTTTATGCTTTAATGGCATGTTCTCGTCTTGGTCTGACTCAGATTCAAATGAGCAGACCTCTTAAATACACTGCAAACATGTGCTTGCATGTTTTTATTTGCTTCTTGAAAAACTGTAAAGATATGTCTGCAACTGTAATTTTATTAAGAGCTATGCACAGTTAGAGCTATGCAAATATATTTAAGTAACCTATTTACCTCTTTAAAGGGGTCATGACATGAGAATTCAAATTTGCCTTACTTTTGACATATAAGAGGTCTTTGTATCATTAAAACAGCCTGCAAGGTTCATAGCTTAAAACAACCATCTCATTATAAACAAAGCATTTATTTAATCAAGCTCAAAAACGGCTTGTTTGGATATTGTGGGATTTGTGACATCACACAGGCAAATAGATTTGCATATGTCCGCCCCCAGAATAAGACATTGATTAATAGTTATACATGATCGCATCATAGGCCCCACCCACTGACATTCATTCGCTTAACGGCTGACATTTGCCTACACTGGATGTGAGCGTTGGGTCAAAAACAAATAGATCCCATTATAATCACTGACGCTGTCTACACCGGATAAATCTACAGATGCGCATTAGCTTCTGACATATTCCACATGTTTGAGGCTGTCGACAACAGGACAAATGTAAGAGTGAAATAACATTTACTTTGACACAGTTTAAACAGCTTGTTTGTGTCTCCGTACAGACTTCAGAAGGATCCCAATGTCGGAAACAAGTGGATAGTTTATTTTAATGGCGTCCCAAATCGTGTCGGTGTCTTTGTTCTGAGTATTTTATTTGTAAACGCGGCACAATGTTCTGGAGAGTTTGCAAAGAAACTTTTGTTAACAGATGAGATCTGACAGCAGCTGCATCACAAACCGCAAGTAAATGATTTCATAATGCTTTGTCTTTAAATGACGGTTTTAGATGGATAATATTTTTTTAAACACTTACTCACGTGCAATAGCGAGTGGGTGTTGATATGGTTTCCTATGCAATGACGTTAGCCAATCATAATAATGGCCATTTACTGAGAAGCCTTAAAGGAGCCGCCCCTTAAAAACGGATCTTTTTTTTTGCGCCAAAAAACTTTATTAACATAATAATAATAATAATAATAATAATAAAAATCCAGGATTAGGCCTTAGTTCAATTAGGATGTTTAAGTAGCTTTTATAAATGTGCCTTATAAAAAACATTACTGTGTGCATCTTGAGACAAAACAATGGCACTGACGTATTTAAAGATATATTATAATAATAAAAAAATCCATGTCATGACACCTGAATGAAAGAAACTGAATGGCAATAAAAACAGTTAATGCATGCATCTTTTTCCGCCACTGGATAAACATTTTTTTAATCTCACAATTCTGACAAAAAAATTCTCAGAATTACATGATATAAACTCGCTATTGCATGTTATAAAGTCAGAATTGTGAGATATAAACTGCAATTCAGTCAGTTTTTTTTTTTTTTACCTCAGAATTGGAGTTTATATCTAACAATTCTGAGAAAAGTCAGAATTGCGAATTTTCAAGTTTATATCCCTTAATTGAGATTAATGAGAAAGTCGCAATAATCTTTTAAATTGTTTTATTCCATGGCGGAAACAAGCTTCTATACTTCTATATACTATTTCTTTGTTGAGTAAAACTCTGTTTCTGTTACAGTAGTTTATCTATGTCTTTTTTTCTGATTTGTTTTCTGGTTGTGGTGGTTAAATGTGAATCTCTCAGGTGAAGACTGCTCTACAGGGTAGTAAAGGGCACACACGCTCTCAAAAACCACGGGAGAGGAAGACCGTAAGTGCTCTGGGGCAGTTCAGCTTCACATCTGTGTGAAAAGCATGTGAATGGAGCCTGGAGCAGTGTGGATCATACACCCATTATTCTTCCAAAACAGCCTGTTTTCTGTTTGACTGGTGTTTTTATGGGTTGTTTTTACACATTAAGGGCACAGACGTCATGCATGCCTGTGTTTTCATACAGTGGTTTTAAGTTTTAGCCTTCAGCAAAGTAAATTGCATGCAAATCAAGTGGAAAAATGTTCAATGTTTCAATTTCAATGTTACAAACATCATATTCTGCTATAAATGCATTCATATGATTTCCTGTGAAATTGAGTTTGACAAACCTTTTGTTGGGCATGTCTGCAGTCACAGCCCTGCATGGTGTGATTTTTACAGTCAGCTCTTTGAGATGTAATTCACTAACGTTCACTTATCCTCCATTTTGATTTGTAGAGTCAGAATGCCAGTAAGTCTGAGGATCAGAGTGAGCTGGTCTCTCGTTTGAAGAGTCTAGAACTGGACAACAAGAATCTGCACAGAGGTACATATGAGAGAAGACAGAGATATGGCTGTTCCAAAACCTAGTGAGTTCCCTACCTAGAAAGCAATTTTCTATTTCCTGACCTGAAGGTTGTTGGATGCTGCCTTAAGGAGTGTTCATGAACAACAGCGATTTGGAGCGACTTGAAGTCAAGACCCGGTGAATGTTAGCAATGCAATGTGGGAATGTTCATATATGCAGTTTCCACTAAGACCAACATAAAATAACTAGGATGCATTAGAAAGTAGCTGCCTATGTGGACAGTGATGCAGCACACTAGGGTTTGGAACAGATTGACACAGTTTAGGCTGAATATCCAGTTTGTCTTAATGAGCATATTGTGATCAGTGTGAGATTAATGGAGCTGTTGGTTTATCAGTGGTCGATGATCTGAGAGCTACACTGTCCAAATTGGAGTCCAGAATGGCCACGCTGGAGAAAGGCCAATCACCAGCTTCAAAGACTGTCACCAAGGTAGAAGTCAATAATGATGAGGCATTAAACAAATACAACCATAATACTTTACATACCATGTGTATTATTTTATCTGAAGGCTGCTCCTGTCCAGAAGCCCAAGGTTGAGGAACATAACGGTGCTGACGATGATGACGACATTGACCTGTTTGGCAGTGATGAGGAAGATGAGGAGGCAGAGCGCATCAAAGCAGAGAGGGTGAAGGAGTACTCCCAGAGGAAAGCCAAAAAGCCAGCCCTCATCGCCAAATCATCCATCCTGCTGGACGTTAAACCTGTACGAGACCTTCAGCACACACAATCTTTAAAGTATCAAGTATAAATCCTTCCTGCTGAGTTCTAGTTTCGGTTTATATCATCTTTCTTTCATTGATCAGTGGGACGACGAGACCGATATGTCCAAGCTGGAAGAGTGTGTGCGCTCCATACAGATGGACGGGCTCCTGTGGGGAGCGTCTAAGCTGGTTCCTGTCGGCTACGGCATCAAAAAGCTGCAGATCAACTGTGTGGTAGAAGACGATAAAGTGGGAACAGACATTCTGGAAGAGGAGATCACCAAATATGAGGACTACGTAAGTGCACTATGTTTTTGGTTGAATATCATTAGAAAAAGCTCAGAAATTTTGTTTTTGTTTAAAGTGTTTTCTTCACATTTCACAATTGATTGCCATAAAAATATCTAAAAATAAGATAATTATACAAGTTATATTAAATCAAATAAATTATATAAAAATTAATGAAATATTATCGCATTGACAAGAACCATATTCTGAAAGCCTTAATTTATGCATTTATTTATATATGTATGTGCAATATATAATGCTTTTAGTAATTTATTTATACGTCATTATAGATTTTACTGTATTTTACTGCAAGAAGAACATTTAAGTGTGTGTGTATTTAGTTACTGCATTACAGTAATTTTAATAAAATAGAGGAAAACTTCTAAAGAAAAATGAACGTAATTATCATGAAAATAACTAATTATATAAATCATGAAATTAAATGTATAAATTAGATGCATATTTATCACAATGACAAACATATTAGTCTAAAGCATTTATATACATTTATTGCAAAATGTTTTTTATAGTAATTTTGTGAATTTATGGTTTTATAATTCTGTATAAACAATTTGCAAATGGGTATATTTATTGCATGACAGATTTTAATAAATGGAGGAAAATTAACTTAATTGTAAATAAAATAAAGAAACAACTTGCATAAAATTTAAGAAATGTGTGTGTATATATATTTATATATAATTTTAAAGTAAAACATAAATTTATTTTTATGTTTGGGTGAAATATGAACGGAAATGTTATTGACATTTTTAATGAGATTCACTCTTTGATAAGATTTATAAAATGTAAAAAAAAATTTTTTTTACCAAAAACTACATTAATTCTTCATGATGTTGTAGGTCCAGAGTGTCGATATTGCTGCCTTCAACAAAATCTGAGCCTCTCACCACGAAGAACCACCTCACACTGTGTCATGCTGCTTTTATATCACACGGTTACCAATAAACTGTTCAGCCACGTGAACAAACTCACTGCATTGACTTTTTATTTGTATGCTCTTTATTCCTGTCCTGGTTTTACAAGCTTCCATTATATTCATGCTTCATATTTTTTAACTATTATTCTGTATTTAAAGGGTTGGTTCTCCCAAAAATGAAAATGGTCAGTATGTTGTGTAACAAAAATATATTGAGGTCAGAGTGCTCCTTTTCATAATGGTTGCATGGACAGTCTAACCTCTACAATAACAAGCCATTGGAAGAAAACACATCATGAAGGTGAGTGAACAATGACGTGCTTTTGATTTTGGGGCGAACTGTCCCTTATTCAAAATGAGAGCACAGAATGCATTCCTAAGCTGAGAAGCTGAAAGTTCGACAGAGTTTCAAAGTGGATCCCAGTCCAACCCAGAAAGCAGGGTAGAGAGGTTGGGAAAAAGTGGTCTGTTCTCGATGCAGCAAAATCATGGTATCATCTGCCAGAGTAATGCTATAAAACGCAAGAGTTCCAGCGCTGCGGTCAAGATGCACGCCGACTCTGTGTGATGTTGGAGTGTGTATTTCTACACTAAACTTACTGTGCCGGAACAAACAAAGAGAATCTGAGAAATCTAAACTCCACGATTTTGAGTTGCATCCCAGTTTTCGGTCCATAGACCCTCCAGTCCTGGAAATTGATTTGTAGGAAACTCCAATAGAAACTCCTCCAGCACCTCCCCACTCCACCTCCCAATATCCGCATCCAGACAGACCTTCGGTGCACAAGACTTGAGCCCAGCTGCTGAAGCGCTCTGGGTGATCAGGATAGGTCTGAGGCTCGTGGACGGTCGTGACCTCTGTGTGATCTCCAGAAAGGCGCAGGAAGAAGTTGGCGGTGTTTGGGTCTAATATCAAATCACAGCAGTCTGAAAGAGGACCGATATTTAGCTAAGTCATGTCCAATAATTTACATTATTACATTGCTCTCTGAAATTCTCCATTCTGAGGTCAGTTATTGCTTGATAACTAATAGCAACGCAACACTTCTTTCTCTCCTATCACACCGCAGATGGGTGCCATCTTGCACCTCAATTATCGAAGCTCAAAAAAGTGCATCCATCCATCATAAATATACTCCACAAGTACATAATAGTTAAAGATGCCTAATATAAAGTGTGACCAGGGGTCCGTTCTTCGTACGTCGCTAACTCAGATAGCCGGATTTGATTGTTGGCGATTTGGCATGATCTTAGATTGTTTGGTTTTTTTTGACGCTCAACCTGGACTTGCTGTCATAGCAACAGGTAAACCTGTTCGGGAGCAGGCTTATTTCATGTAAACAGGATTAGATTGCAACTTGAAGTGATACTTAAAATCTGTCCCAGCCACTGCTACTTTATTACAAGTGTTCATTACTAAACCAGGGGCAATAATAATTTTAAATAATAATAATAATATAAAAATGTATTTAAAAATAATATTATAATGTTGTGTAAAAGGTATATAATACTATAGACACAGCCACTTGATTGAGAGATTTATTTGTGATGGAATAATTACTTTATCATTTTATTGGAGTTTTACACATGCTGTAACGTTACTCTGAGCCGTGCATTAATTTGAGTGATGACGGATATTATGGGATGGCTTGATGCGGCACAGGAGAATCAGATAACTGGATCTTGACCCTTAAGAAACTTTAATACTGTCACGTAACAAATCTGCTTCAAATTGCATTAAAAATTAAATGAATTGCTAATTACAACATTGAAATAAAAATGTAAAGGGTGTACAAATACTATAAAATTGTGAATATAAATAATTGGGAATCGTGTTTTAAAAAAAAAAAAAAAACTGCACATTTTTCTATTATAACTTTAATGTTGGTTTGGTCGCTGGTTTTCTTTTTTTAATTTAAGTTTTTTTGCCAGGTGGCTTTTTTAATTATATGATGTCATTACGTTGCTGTCTTCCCGCCAGCCAATCGCTGCATTACTGATCGTGGTTTCGAGTATGGATACATCATCTGCCCTCTTCAGGGAACACAGGAACGCACAGTAATCTTAGACAACTTAATCCAGATATTTTAATCCAATCCGCAAATTCGTTTGAAGAACCAAATTAGCCAGAGATCAGTTATCACGATTAGAAGATCTGGGATCTGTCAAATCATCTCAGATGTATTAAGCGAAGTATGAAGAACGGACCCCAGGTTGTGTGTGTGTACAATGAAAGGATTGCATTAATATAGAACGGTGATTAAACTGACTGGAACTACCTGTGCATTAAACGGTTTTAATGCACACCTTCCAGCCAAGAGTTTTCAGACAGACCATGGTATAATCAAATATTTCAACTGAAAATTACTTATGTGGAATGTAACTGTGCAATAAGCGGGATAATGTTCATTCAGCTTCGTGTCGGGCTTCTGAACACCCTGTCAGGGTTTATTTTGCAATAACAACCGGCTGGATGTACATTATCCCGTACAAATAACCAATGTCTGCTAAAGAACTCACATTGTAAGAAATCTCCTCTGGTCCTCGGCTCAGTCAGTTGTAAATGCCTATGGACTGGAAAAGGTCAGAGAGTTGAATTACGTCAGATGTGTTTTAACTTGCACAGATAAACAGTGAGTTGATGTGGTTTGATGACTCACTTGCTGGGAGGGATGTGAGTGTCTGTACCTGTTTCAGTGTTCAATGGACAACTCAGGGAGTTTTCAGCTGACTGATTGTGCTCATCGACTGTAAATATAACGTTGTGCGCTGTCAACAGCCATTTGTGCATCAGCAGCTGATAGAATTCACAGCAGGTGTCGGCTGTGCAGGACTAGACCTCCATATTCAGCAATCTTGTGGATCTGTGTTTTTAAACTCACCTAATTCTGAGATCTTTGTAGATTCTCTGTCACAGACCTCGCTGACTTTATCTCTCAGCTCTGTGAGAGCTTTCCTCAATATCAGCAAAGGAAAGTATGGATGGACGTCAATGCTGGGCCGAGCTCCAGTGTCAGGTGGGGCGCAGAGCGTCTTATAGTTCTGCATGGGTCATGAGTCAGACAGGTAAAGTTAGTGAACAAGCAAACACACACCTTTTTATTCCCTGGCCCAAATTCCCCTATAGCCTATACACAAAGAGAATGACTTCTTTTCTTTAGCTGTTCCCATATTGTTTTGTGTGGAGTATCGTAACCTCCAGCACAAACAAACAAATTCAGTTCATATTTCAGACCCTGGACTTCACCTGTAGGAAATGGATATGATCCTCAGTGTTTGTGAGCACCTCTAGCTCGGCCTCTCCTCTCCTGTGTTCAACTATCTGTTGATTCAGTCGTTCTAGAAGCTTCTCCGTCTGGCTGAGAGCTGTTCTCTCCTCGCCTCTGATCAGCTCTTTCACCTCCGAGTGCTTCCTTTCGACGGAGCGCAGCAGCCTGATGAAGATCTTTTCGCTGTCCTCCTCAAACGCTTGTGCAGAACGCTATTGCAATGACAGAAAGGACATTGTTTAGCCCTCACTCGCACTGTTTGCCAGTCTAACACGACGAATACCATAAATTTAACTTAACAAAATTAATGTGCTATATTTTTCTTCCATTGGCCTAGTATTTTATTTAATTCATATTTTGATAGCATTTCATGGTATGTTACTAAATGATATTTATCTCTAAATTAGGGTAGAGTGGGGGAAAACGCCCCCATACCTTTTTCCCCAAAATAACCACTAGATAAAATCAAGATACGTTTTTGTTGTTGCTATGCACTACGTTGACCAGAGTGATGTAGAAGTTTCCACCGCGAAGCTTACACTGGTGACGTACCTGAGAGAAAATGGATTTCATGTTAATGATATAATTTTTAACAGTAAGAACAAAAGTGTTTTAAAGCTTGTTGTTTTGCAGAACATCACAGTTAATGATATGATAAGAGCAAGGCCTGTAGTTAGGAGTACTTGTTATTTAAGGAAAATATAATTATATTTTCAGAATGTATATTTTTGTCTGTTTGGTATAGTGTGCTTTTTGTATGTTTTTTTTTTTTTTTTTTTTTTTTCCATGTCTGGGGCTACGGATGGAAATTACCTTTGTGCTAAATCCAGTGTATTTACGTCAAATTATATTGTATGTTCAATATGCATTGTCCCATCCAAAAAAAAAAGTTTTCTCCCAAAAAGTCTGTGGCGTAAAAAACCCCAGCCACTTGGGGTAAAGCGCTCCCACCACTATCATAATTATTGTAGTTACCATGTTCTGAACATCACATTCTTTGTTTTTCTATCAAATGTAATCTAACTAGGTGGTTGAATTAAAATATTTGGACTTTATATTTAAAAATTACCTCACATTAAGGGTTTTAAAATGGTTCATTAATAAATATTCATATCTATCTACTGTTATATTGGCTTGTCTTTTTAATTTTAAGCTAAAACATGCTTGTACTCTGATTTTGCTGTAATCGTATAAAGCAAATTGCTTTGTCAGAGGTACAAACACATAAACACACTTGGTACAAATTAATTGCATCTAAAAAGTTTTTATTAATTCCAGAAAATATTATTTTAAAGCATTAAAAAGAAAAATTATATATATATATATACACTCACCTAAAGGATTATAAGGAACACCATACTAATACTGTGTTTGACCCCCTTTCGCCTTCAGAACTGCCTTAATTCTACGTGACACTGATTCAACAAGGTGCTGAAAGCATTCTTTAGAAATGTTGGCCCATATTGATAGGATAGCATCTTGCAGTTGATGGAGATTTGTGGGATGCACATCCAGGGCACGAAGCTCCTGTTCCACCACATCCCAAAGATGCTCTATTGGGTTGAGATCTGGTGACTGTGGGGGCCATTTTAGTACAGTGAACTCATTGTCATGTTCAAGAAACCAATTTGAAATGATTGGAGCTTTGTGACATGGTACATTTTCCTGACCAACTGTGTTACAGTATGGTATGGGAGCTGCTCTGCTGCAGAGCGCAAGGCACTACAGCGGGTGGTGAAAACCGCCCAGCGCATCACAGGGACTCCACTACCTGCCATCGACCACATCCAGAGGAAACGCTGTCTGCATCGAGCTCGCAGCATCCTTAAGGACTCCTCTCACCCAGCCCACAAACTGTTTTCTCTCCTGCCCTCTGGTAGGCGTTTCAGGTGCCTCCGGACCAGGACCAGCAGACTTAAGAACAGTTTTTTTCCCAGAACTGTCTCCATATTGAACTCTAACCCTCGTTGATCCCACTCC
Organism: Rhinogobio ventralis; assembly: GCA_039654625.1. Lineage (NCBI taxonomy): Eukaryota > Metazoa > Chordata > Actinopteri > Cypriniformes > Gobionidae > Rhinogobio > Rhinogobio ventralis. Next base: position 5,161,434 of record CM077200.1, on the reverse strand, counting down.
CCCTATATACTGATAACCCTCCTCTCCCCCTCACATCTGCCTTCACTTGTTATTTGCACTACTGTATGCTCATTTGCACTATCGACTGTTTATTACAGTAACCCCTGTACATATATGCATCTTGCACTACTTACCTAACTGGAATATGCTCATTTGCACTATCGACTGTTACTACAGTAACACCTGTTCATATATGCATCTTGCACTACTACCTTACTAAAATATGCTCATTTGCACTATATCGTTCATTGCTATACTGCCCATCTTAGCCTAACATATCATTATATACATCTATCTGTAAATTCTGCTTATAGTAATAGCCATCTGTATATATATTCAGTACATATCTACCCTGTAAATTCTGTTTATAGTAATATCCATCCGTATATTACATTCAGTATATATCTATCTATCTGTAAATTCTGTTTACAATAATAGCCATCTGTATATATATATTCAGTACATATCTATCTGTAAATTCTGTTCAGTATATATCTATCTGCAAACTGTTTATAGCAACATCCATCTGTATATTATATTCTATACATATCTATCTGTAAATTCTATTTATAGTAATAGCCATCTTTATATTTATATTTATTCAGTACATATTCATGTCCTGCACTTGCTGCTATTGCACTTCTGGTTAGACCCAAACTGCATTTCGTTGCCTCGTACCTGTACTTGTGTAATGACAATAAAGTTGAATCTAATCTAATCTAATCTAATTATCCTGCTGGAAGTAGCCATCAGAGGATGGGTACATGGTGGTCATAAAGGGATGGACATGGTCAGAAACAATGCTCAGGTAGGCCGTGGCATTTAAACGATGCCCAATTGGCACTAAGGGGCCTAAAGTGTGCCAAGAAAACATCTCCCACACCATTACACCACCACCACCAGCCTGCACAGTGGTAACAAGGCATGATGGATCCATGTTCTCATTCTGTTTACGCCAAATTCTGACTCTACTATCTGAATGTCTCAACAGAAATCGAGACTCATCAGACCAGGCAACATTTTTCCAGTCTTCAACTGTCCAATTTTGGTGAGCTTGTGCAAATTGTAGCCTCTTTTTCCTATTTGTAGTGGAGATGAGTGGTACCCGGTGGGGTCTTCTGCTGTTGTAGCCCATCCGCCTCAAGGTTGTGCGTGTTGTGGCTTCACAAATGCTTTGCTGCATACCTCGGTTGTAACGAGTGGTTATTTCAGTCAAAGTTGCTCTTCTATCAGCTTGAATCAGTCGGCCCATTCTCCTCTGACCTCTAGCATCAACAAGGCATTTTCGCCCACAGGACTGCCGCATACTGGATGTTTTTCCCTTTTCACACCATTCTTTGTAAACTCTAGAAATGGTTGTGCGTGAAAATCCCAGTAACTGAGCAGATTGTGAAATACTCAGACCGGCCCGTCTGGCACCAACAACCATGCCACGCTCAAAATAGCTTAAATCACCTTTCTTTCCCATTCTGACATTCAGTTGTGATTGGTTGATTAGATAATTGCATTAATGAGAAATTGAACAGGTGTTCCTAATTATCCTTTAGGTGAGTGTATATATAGATTTTTGAAGAGTGGCTTGTGTATTGAAAAATTTATCCTAATGATGGTTAAAAAAAAATATATATATATATATGTATATATAAATAATATTATTTTTTTTTTATTTATTTTTTTTTAACCATCATTAGGATAAATTTTTCAATACACAAGCCACTCTTCAAAAATCTTCTCAAAGTTCTAACCATTTTTCAGCTTTCAATTTCACATCCAAAATTCACTAAATATACCAAAACACTTAATTCGTGTCTCATTCTTCCATAACACTAAAGGATGTTGCCCAACAAATACACTTTATTATTCATAAAACAATGACATAACACTAACAACAGATAACATTACACACTGTTTTCTTTTGTGGCGTTTCTTACAAAACAAGAATGACACACTCTACTGTTACATGATCCATGTTTACATTATATTCCAAAATTAAGTTTCCCCGTTTGTTGATGGTAATGATTTTGAAAGACTAACACCTGTGTAGGTGTTCAGCTACATATTAGATTTAGATTTGTAACATATTTTGATATGGTATTACTGTAGAAATGTAGAAAATTGCGGTTTCATTCATTTTTGTATTATGTTAAGAGTGCAGTATGTACTGTAAAGATGCAAATTGGCCTTTAGTTTTGTGTCTAAGTAAGAAATTAATTCATACCATTTGAAAGTAGTCACTGAATGTATTTTGTACCAAAGCAATGATAAATGATTTAGCTCACATAAACTGCAGTTGTTCTTAATGTGGGAAGAGTTTTGAAAAAGTGACTCAAGTATAGAGTGGTGGAGCCGACATCACTTTGAAGGCCAAAACGTGGAAATGAGTTAGTAATTTAGCACTTACGGTTCCATCGTCCCGAAGTCAATGGTTTTTTTTTAATGGGATTTTGGTTAAATGGCTGAAATAAGGTCTGTGGTGAACACAAGCTCAAGACACTTTCACATTTTATACAAAGATATTACCCCACTCATGATTTTTTTTTTTAAAGCTGTTACGTGTCTTAAAAAGGCAGTTGCTAACAAGTGGCTAAATGGGATTAGATTGGAGATTAAACGTCATCACGCCGAACTGGTAAGCTCAGTCATAAATCTTTGTTGATCACAGAGCTTTTTTTCTTCTTCTCGATAATCCAAAAGCCTATGGGATAAACCCTTTTGGGTTTTTGTTGAGGGAACCAGTGTGATGCGAACTGCCTGTTGACCTTCAGTGACGTCATACCTGCACCACTCTATTGAGAAATGTGTTCTATAGCAGTTGTAATAAACTGTATATTCATATATACAAACGGAGTATTAGTTGGAACACTTTTTTATGGGAGACCTATACTTAAAGACTAAAAATACTCTTGTGTATAACCCAATAAATGTATAATAGGGTTGTGTAATTCCTAGTTACTGAGAACAGTGTTTTCAGACATAATTACACACTTTTATTAGGTTCTGCATCCATCCATCTCCTTTCTTTCTTTCTTATTTTACTTACAGTGTGTTCACAGAGAAAGTACCACAAAAATCACCAAGTTTCGCACCATTCCTCTGAAGTAGTTTTTTTTTTTTTTTTCCCTGACAGGACTGGGGTTAATAAAACAGAAGCGCAGATGTGTTCCACACAAAAATAATCTGTCATTATCTGAAATGTTCCTACCTTGACGTATTTTACAATGTCTTTGAGTTCCTTTTCTCGTTCCTTACACCTCTGTTTTGACTTCTTCCACGCTTCCTCCAGATGTTTCTGCTCGAAAACCACGCACGTGAGAATTTTGCCATCATTAAACTCTTATTTTGTGCAATTCACAGATTTTCTTTACAGTGTTTGTTACCTGTTTTTCCATCCTCTCCTCTATCACCGACACCACACTGTGCCCCTTATGTCCGTCTTTTAAGCACGAACTACAAATGCATTGTTGGTCTGTGCGACAGTAAACATCTCGCAATTTATTGTGCCGCGAACAGATTCTTTTCTGCAGTTGTTTTGTAACTTCAATAAGCGGGTGCATCCTACCACGACTCCTTTCATTGTGAGGCTTCAAGTGAATTTCACAGTATAACGTCTGACATTTCACACAGAACTTAACAGCTCTGTGTTTCTTTCCGGTGCAAACGTCACACTCCACATCCTCTGCCTTCGCACCAGGTTCTTGAACGCCGGTTCTCCTCAGTTTTTCCACTATATCAGCCAGCATGGTGTTTTTAGACAGCGCAGGTCTGGGGCTAAAAGTGCGTCTGCACTGAGGGCAGCTGTATTCCTCTTTTAACTCGCATTTCCTCCAGTAACCTTTAATACACTCCATACAATAACTATGTCCGCAGGGAATAGTGACCGGCTCCCACAGCACTTCCAAGCACACTGAGCAACAGAATTGGTCCTTATCGACAGAGATATTTGTTCCTGCCATTTTCCCCATACATGTGTGCAGTCAGAGGAGAGCGAAATGAACGGCAGAAAGCTGGTCACCAAGGACAGAGAGGACGAAACAATGATTGTTTGTGTATAAACTGGGCGTGAACATAATGCAGGTACAGTAGAAGCTTATCAGGTTTCAGTCCGAAACAGCCTGAAGGGACCAATCACACACAAGAACAGGAAGAGGGCACTTCTTTGCTTTTATGCAAATACAAAGTACCAGGTGGGTAAACTTGCTTTACATGCAACATACATACATTATATTTTGTGATCTCTCCATCATTTTGAGAAACACATTTTGGGTTTTAAGCATTGAAAAAAGGAAATGTATATAATGATATAAGTATTGTTTTCCTTATAGTATGGGATAAACATGAACAAAGACATGAGTGTGAGATATAATCTACAGACAAAAAGGGAATTATATTTTGCTTTCCTTGTTGTACAGCAAATATTTCTTATTTCTATATTAAATAATGATACTTATAACATGGTACTTACAGTTCACATGCAAAAACAAGAGAACCAATGAAATATTAATAACTGATTATGTTGATAATATATGCTTTTCCTCTGAGCTTTTTGTTTGCATTTTGTAGTTTTGCCAAATAATTCTGTCAGATAAATACCCTAACCAACTTTAGTGTATTGTTCTTCCCTCATATTAGAAATATATATAAAAAAAAAATTATATATATATATATATAAATTCTGAGGCTGGTGATTCTAATGAACTTTTTCTTCCTAACACTTTTGCAACAATACATAAATACAAAAACCTGAGCTGTTCTAGTTAAGCATTAAATGAATGCCTTCAAGCTAATATAACCAACTGATTTGCATTAAGTGTTAGAGAAAACTAATTTCACAAATTAACTTAAAATAAAAAATGATTTAATATTTTTCCATCCTTAAATTAGTGGTAAATTGAAACTACTTCTTGGAGAGGCAATAAAAAGATATTAAATGTACGCTTTGTAAAGAAATGTATGCATTAAGGCCATCTTCACATTAGCTAATTTTAAGAATATAAACATAAGTCTTATGTTTAAAAGATCTTTAAGATCATAAGTTAAAGGCACAATATGTAAGATTTTTGGATAAAATATAAAAAAAACACTAGAACAATGTTATATTTTGTTAACTTGTGTACTTGCATTATCCTAAATGTTTCCAAGAATTTTTAAATCCAGAGAAATAAGCAATTTTAACCAGGACACGGACCGTGTCCATGTGTCGCCTATCAATGACATCATACCAGCGTTAACATCGATTTCTGGTTTTATTTTGTAGAAACCATGGAAACAACAAAGATGCTTTAATATATTATGCGTTTTATTAGACAGGGGAGCAACTGTTTGAATACATTCATTGACAGAAAACTAATCATTGTTATATAGCTCAACACAGTTAGTCTTATTGTTTAAATCTGGTTCTTGATTTACCGCGAGTACCATGTTTTACCATGCCTAATATCGATCTAGCTTACTGCAGTGGGAACAAGTGTCTCATAGCAGCCACCGAGCGAACGCAGAGAAAAGCATTATAACATAACTTTCAACACACGCAAATGTATGTATTATGATAAAGCAGCGCTGTTACCTGACATATGTTAGACAAGAAGCAGAAGCGCTCGTCTGCGGCATAATAAAAGCTCAGAGAAATCCAGGCGCCATCAAGCTACGCCTTGCCTTAAAATTGCATACTTCCCTACTATAGTATAGGCAAAACACGGTATGTGATAAAAGTAGTACTCCATGTTCGAATTCACAGTACTCATAAAAGAGTAGGCAAAAAGTATCCGGATAACATAATTCTTCCGGTGAGATTCTGAAGTGTGCATACGAATGGACACTTTTTCTATCCCATGAGGCCACGGGAGAGGATTTATGAATGGCAGTGAAATGACGCAACTGACGCTGGTAGGTCACATGATCTTGATAATGACAACATAGTGAATGAAGTACATCCGTATTATATTCATACTATATAGAACATACTTTTTAGCAGTCGTGAAGTAATTACTTGTTCAAAATAAGTACCTACTAGAGAGAATCTCAAGTCAAGCGCATTGCATCATGGGATGATTGCATTTGGTTCCACAGTAAAACCCCAGAGCCATCAAACTGCTTGTAAGAAACTTTACTTTTTATTTTACCATAATTTTAAAAATACTTGCAGTTAAACAATGTTTAATACACACAAATACATTTCAGTCAAATGAAGCTAAATTAACATCTTTAGCACTTCTATGAATATAGACATCAGTTGATTAACACTGATAAATTACACCAATATAGCACTCTATATAATGTGTATGATTGATACTTGAGAAAATACTATAATCATAGCTTAATCAACAGGTAATTAGTTTAAAATGGGCCTATTATGCTTTTTTACATGTTCATTTTTTCTTTAGTGTGTAATGTTGCTGTTTGAGCATGAAAAAGATCTGCAAAGTTACAAAGCACAAAGTCCCTCCAAAGGCAGTTATTCTCTATGGTTGAGTTAGTAGTGTGTTGAAACTCGCCAGTAAGGAGAGTGACATTTCCCAAACACGCTCGAAGCGGTTGACCAATCACAACACACTGCTCCAGCCGACCAATCAGAGCACATTGTGCTTTTCAGAAGGAGGGGATTCATAGAGACAGGAACTAAACAGAGTTACTGACAGACTGAGAAGAGAGGAGCTGCAACAATGGAGAATATGTGAGAAAATTAAGTTTTTTTTGAACATTCAAGCATGAAAACATCAAAGTCTCTGTAAAAGAGCATAATATGGCCTCTATAAAAGTTCGGAACACTATATTCTATACTTTCACTCCAAGCACATCTGTAATTATAAGATATACAGTTTAACATAAGTTTAAAGTTAATACCATTGGACAGTAGACACTGAAACGCATCTGCATTTACATTTCTGTCTTATTTAGTAATAAGAGTTTGTGGTTAGCTTTACATTGTTTACCATGAAAATGTACATGTTCCAAAACACGTGACAAACCGACTTTGGCCTCTTCAATGAATTATAATCAGGTGTTTCTCAGGCTGCACTTAAGGCTACCTTCGTTTCCTGCGTGGCTGTAGTCTCTGACGAGGACCTTGTGTTCTCGATCCTGAAGAGGAAAGAGAAGAAGAGAAGACAATGATTTACTGGAGACAGAAACAAAGATGATACCATGGTCACAGCTTAATCTCTTCATGTCTCAGGTCAACACTAAACAATGAATTCTTTTCCTGATACTCACCAAATGATGAGAATGGAAACACACCAATTGTTGGGATGCTAACGTTAAAAGGGATCTGTACAGGCTGGCCAAACAATGGTGCTAAAGCTATGAAATAAAAAAATAAAAAACATGAATCCTGTTAGCACTGTAAGCTTTTTCATGACACATGAAATCAATGAAGTAATAACAATATTGTATTAGATTAAAATGAAACATCCTTTTTTGAGTATTAAGCTCTGTTCCAACACCTAGTGAGCTGCCTACCTAGACAGCATTAAGGCATAATACACTACCAATTAAAAGTTTGGCATCACTAAAGTATTATTTTTTTTAAAGAAACTAAAGATACTTTTATTAAGCAAAGACATTATATTGATAAAAAAAAATGACAGTAAAGGCTTTTACAATGTAACAAATGTTGCAAACTTTCTATTTATCAAAAAATCCTAAAGAAATGCATCTCAATTTCCAAAAAATAACTGTTTTCAACATTGATAACAATAAGAAATGTTTCTCAAGCATCAAATCATATTAGAATGATTTCTGAAGGATCATGTGACACTGAAGACTGGAGTAATGATGCTGAAAATTCAGATTTGCATCACAAAAAGAAATAGAAAACACATCTTAAATTGTAATATTGCACAATATTACTGTTTTTACTGTATTTTTGATCAAATAAATACAGCCTTGGTGAGCAGAAGACACTTCTTTCAAAACATTAAAAATATTACAGACCCAAAATGTTTAAACGGTATTGTAAGTGCACTCTTGAGATAAGGTGGTTCCAAGATGTATGCATTTAAGACACCTCGTTTTGGTGGAGAATAAAGCTTACCCAGAATCCATTGCAAAAGAAAAAAATAACCCAAGACAGCAGATGGAGTGAAATGTGACTGTAAAAACGTTGTAGAACGTATACATAATAACAGTTAAATCTAATTAAAATATACAATTTTACCCAGTAAGTCAATGTGCAATGTATGTTTTTATGTATATTACAATTTTGCATAAGTAGTTTAAAACAACAATTGATTCTGTTGGAATTAATTATGAGTTCTTTATATAAAAAAAGTATGTTCTTTATTAGCATTGATGGTTCCATGAGGAACCTTTAACATTCATGAAAACTTTCCATTCCACAAAAGGTTCTTCAGAAAAAGTTTTTTTTAAATGTTCTTCACACCAAGAAAAAAAAAATATTAAGAACTGTTCACTAAAAGGTTCTTTGAGGAACCAAAAATGGACTTAATTCTTACCTGCATTTGACTCAGAATCTGTCTTTGGTTTAGTGCTCTGAATAATAGTAACATCGTTCACTGCAAACCGGAACAGGAGTGTTAGATTGAGTATTTAGAGTCATTTCAGAAAATATTGATTTAGTCCTTAATGGCTTGAAATGTCTCATTTAAAACACAATGCAAGTCTGTTCACCTTTCTCTGAGATATTGACACATCCCCCCTGGCAGACGTCCTCGAGGAGGGCCTGAAACTCTGTTACCGCCGCCATCACTATTCCAAAGTTTGGGTCAGAGGTAATGTTCGGCAAGTCAACAGGAACAGGCTGAGCACACAGAGACTTGCAGTTCTGGACAAGAACGATGATGGAAAAAAAAAAAAAAGTGTTAGCCATAGAGAGCGGTTTGACTCAAAAACTGTATGCAACCCAAATACAATTCCTGTTACTGGTTTCAGTTCACAAAGGCTAGTTTTCATCTCTGCACATAATGACAGATTAAAGCACAGACTGATGCAATCTCAATTCTGTCTCTGTTTGAGTCCTTTGAAGTTCTGAATAAAGGTTCACCTTGTGAAACTCAGTGAAAACCAGGAATGCCAAACAGTCCAAAGGACAAATGCTCATGTCTGCTAAGACTTTTTGGAAGGACATTTGAAGGAAATGGTCACCTAAATGTAAACATTTTTAAAGTTACCATGAAATCAAAAATGCCCATTTTTATTAATTTTTTTTACAGAATGTTGCAGTGCTAATTATAAATGATTTATTTTATATGGTTTATATGATTTTTAATTCATATGCCCTCTGTATCTTTAATCAAAAAGCTTTTAATTATTATTTCACTGTAATGCTAAATCTCTGTAAGACAATTACTTTATCAATTAATTAGTGCTGTGAATTGATAAAACAAATTAATTAATCAAATATTTTCTGTAATCACGATTAAAAACATTGGAGTTTTTAATATTTTAATATTGTAATAATTTCAGTTACTCTCCAAATTAATGTAGAAACAACTTAAAGACAGCATATTTTAAATATTTGTTGTAATAGCATCTTTTTATGAATGAAGGCCAGTATCACTGATTCTGTCTCTATGACACATTAATAACATTACATTACAGTATAACTGAAAGCTACCAATTTCAACATTTATTAGGCTTTAAAAACAACTTTTAATTTAAGTGAACTTAAAACAATCTTTACATAAACCCATTGTCATATTTACCCATGGCGTTCCCTGTTAGACATACACTCACCTAAAGGATTATTAGGAACACCATACTAATACTGTGTTTGACCCCCTTTCGCCTTCAGAACTGCCTTAATTCTACGTGGCATTGATTCAACAAGGTGCTGAAAGCATTCTTTAGAAATGTTGGCCCATATTGATAGGATAGCATCTTGCAGTTGATGGAGATTTGTGGGATGCACATCCAGGGCACGAAGCTCCTGTTCCACCACATCCCAAAGATGCTCTATTGGGTTGAGATCTGGTGACTGTGGGGGCCATTTTAGTACAGTGAACTCATTGTCATGTTCAAGAAACCAATTTGAAATGATTCGAGCTTTGTGACATGGTGCATTATCCTGCTGGAAGTAGCCATCAGAGGATGGGTACATGGTGGTCATAAAGGGATGGACATGGTCAGAAACAATGCTCAGGTAGGCCGTGGCATTTAAACGATGCCCAATTGGCACTAAGGGGCCTAAAGTGTGCCAAGAAAACATCCCCCACACCATTACACCACCACCACCAGCCTGCACAGTGGTAACAAGGCATGATGGATCCATGTTCTCATTCTGTTTACGCCAAATTCTGACTCTACCATCTGAATGTCTCAACAGAAATCGAGACTCATCAGACCAGGCAACATTTTTCCAGTCTTCAACTGTCCAATTTTGGTGAGCTCGTGCAAATTGTAGCCTCTTTTTCCTATTTGTAGTGGAGATGAGTGGTACCCGGTGGGGTCTTCTGCTGTTGTAGCCCATCCGCCTCAAGGTTGTGCGTGTTGTGGCTTCACAAATGCTTTGCTGCATACCTCGGTTGTAACGAGTGGTTATTTCAGTCAAAGTTGCTCTTCTATCAGCTTGAATCAGTCGGCCCATTCTCCTCTGACCTCTAGCATCAACAAGGCATTTTCGCCCACAGGACTGCCGCATACTGGATGTTTTTCCCTTTTCACACCATTCTTTGTAAACTCTAGAAATGGTTGTGCGTGAAAATCCCAGTAACTGAGCAGATTGTGAAATACTCAGACCGGCCCGTCTGGCACCAACAACCATGCCACGCTCAAAATTGCTTAAAATCACCTTTCTTTCCCATTCTGACATTCAGTTTGGAGTTCAGGAGATTGTCTTGACCAGGACCACACCCCTAAATGCATTGAAGCAACTGCCATGTGATTGGTTGATTAGATAATTGCATTAATGAGAAATTGAACAGGTGTTCCTAATAATCCTTTAGGTGAGTGTATACAGAAATTTAATACAGTTATCAAACACCTTTCTCAACTGCATATATAATAAATTAAATATAGATGAATCATTAAAGCTACAATTTTCTCTGTAGCCTTTGTTCTTTGATTAAAATTAATGACAAACATCATTAGTGGCTGCTGTGACTTTAAGATCTGCCGCTGCCAAACATGACACGGATCTGAGACGCTGTCACGCGCATCTAATTTTCTCACAAGTTCATTTAAGACGTTATTTAACTCATTTTATGAGAATATTCGACAAAACTGGCATTTTGGCAAAATTCTCTGTGTTGTTGTTATTGTTTGTTCAAGAGCGAAAGAGAACTCGATGTGTGCACGAGTGTGTGTGTGTGTGTGTGTGAGGGTGCGTCTCAATCAGCTCCCTAGCTTCCTAGGTCGTGAATCAGTGAATACATGAATGTGGCCGGCTCTCTGATTAGTGTCCTGACTGCACTAGGAAGCTGAATGAGACTTTTTTTCACAATTTCAAATTTATATCTTGCAATTTTGAGTAAAAATCTTTTTATCAAAAAAATCTTTATATAAATCACAATACAATACAACTACTATAACGAATTTATATATGGCAAATTTGAGGTAACATCTAATTCAACTTCTTTCTTTTTTCTTTCTCAGTTTATGACTTTATTTTGTCACAATTCCAAGTTTTTTTCTTGCAATAAATTTAAAGAAATAAAGACCCAATTTTGATTAAACATTTTGAAATTCAGACTTTTTTCTTAGAATTGCAAGTTTATTTCTTGCAATTATGCTATAAAAAAATTTAAATAAAATAAAAAGTATGCAAAATGTTAAATCAAAATTGTGAGAAAAGTCTGAAATGTGAAAATAAAAATTCACAATGACCTTTTTTATGTTTTTTTTCCGAGGCCGAACCAGGCTTCCATACAAAATAGATTTAAGAGCTACAGATTTTTATTGAATCACAATCGGTTTCTCACAAAATGAAAGTCACATGGCCTACAATAAACAGAATCTTCTTTTGCTTTTGTGCATTAAGTCACACAGGTTTGAAACAACATGAAGGTGAAGACATTTTCAATTTACAAAATGTTCATCTTTTGGTGAATTATGTCAATGTAAAAAATCTGTAGCTGAAAAATCCAACAATAAAACTTTGTTATGGAGTGAGTGAGTGTTGCTTAGGTGGTTAAAGGATTATGTTCAAAACTGAGCTTCATGAACTAACCCTCTTTGTGTGCTTGGATGAGGCACTTTACTTAAGGACACTCCAGAGACTTAGGATAAGAAAGCAATTTATGAATAACCAGCAGCATTACCTGAAGGAAGACGATATGGTCCTCTGTTTGCGAGAGCTCTCCTAATTCACCATGTCTTTTCTTCAGCTCTGTTATCTCCTGCTCCAGTTGTTGAAGAAGCGCTTCAGCCTGGCTCACTGCCGCCCTCTCCTGACCCCGGATCAGCTCCTTCACTTCAGCACGCCGTCGCTCTATGGAGCACACCAGCTCTGTAAAGATGCGCTCGCTCTCCTCAAGCGCTGTCTGTGCGGAGAGCTGAGAGGAGACAAAAGCAAAAATGATGAGGTGTGACTTCAGCTTTAAAGAGGTCATGCCGTGGAAAACCGGATTTTTATTGCTCTTTTGAAGTTAGAGTTTGATGAGCTATGTAGACATACTGTAACTTTCAGAACTCCATCCAACCAGAACATGATTCAGAAATCTTTATACAGCCTTGGATTTGAGATCATATAACTTGTTAAAGGAGTATTTCACTTTAAAATGAAAATTACCCCATGATTTACTCACCCTCAATGCATCCTAGGTGTATATGACTTTCTTCTTTCTGATAAACACAATTGGAGTTATATTAATAATATCCTGACGCTTTCAAGATTTATAAATGGCAGTGACGGGGTCCATTGATTTGAAGCTCAAAAAAGCACATCCATCCATAATAAACGTACATCACACAGCTCCAGGGGGTAAATAAAGGCCTTCTGATGCAAATCGATGGGGTTTTGTAAGAAAAATATCTAGCTTTCGGCAGACCGCCTATCATATTCAACTTACGCAGAAAGTGTAACGCCTCTCGCAGTTCAAAACGCTTACGCTTCTAGTGATACATACAGTCACGCTTTTTCCGGAAGTTGAATGGATCCCGTCACTGCCATTATAAAGCTTGGAAGCGTCAGGATATCTGTTAATATAACTCCAATGCATCAGAAAGAAGAATGTCATATACACCTAGGATGGCTTGAGGGTGAGTAAATCATGGGGTAATTTTCTTTTTAAAGTGAGCTACTTTTTAAAGCCTTGTACGGGGTCTTATTACCCTGTTTCGCAGTCAAAATGTGCGTAGCTACATATGATGTTTTTTTTTGTTGTTTTTTTTAATGCAAACCAAGATACTATTTACAGGAGACAAATACAAAATAACCAAGGCCAATAAAATATACAATACAACAATCAACTGTGTGTGTGTGTGTGTGTGTGTGTGTAAGTGTAACTGGGTGTGGGAGCAGAAGCATACAAAAAGGAACATATGATGGTATTTTGACAAACTCGTATTAAATGTGTAATGGAGGAGTCAAAACAGCGGCAGGAAACCCTCCATCACACACACAAACCAAGATCTGCGGTTCTGATGCCTGTAATGTGATGGGCATCATTGAGACCATGACGAGAAAAAAAAAAAAAGAGTTATGCTTGAGCATTCTGTCCTTTTTAGGATCGCATTTTGTGACATGTCCCATTTTTTGTCTTTTACCCATCTTTTCAGCGGTCTCGGTCCACTTGTTTGGTGAACCGCACTAACAGAGCAATCGCACCAGTTCATTTTAATGCACCTAAACATGCCAAGTGGTATTAAGTGGCTTAGTTTAGTCTTAGGCGTTCCAGTTTAGTGCTGTGTCAGAAATCGCCCCCTATACCCTTAAATAGGGACGTTATCAAGTGCACTAATTCAATCCCACAATGCACCGCGAATGTACAACCGATGTATGCTCAACGGCTAGAGAATACCCATAATGTGACGGTCGTGCCGAATGAATTCCAGATGGCGCCCACAGCTAAATCATCCATCCATCCATTTTCCAAACCGTTGGTCCAATGTGTGTACAGCGTAATATCATACAGGTATAAATTTAATTTTACTTGATTATTAAATTGTTTATTTAAGGTTTATAGATAGTTTCCATGACAGATCAATTCTGTCATTACTACTGGAGCTGCCAGTTTGCGAAGTTTCAAATGATTATTTAACAGCAAGCACAAACTATGCAAAAGCGGTAGCCCTTCACTCACTCCTTCAAGTAGACTATATTAGTGGACTAATGTAGGGAATAGTGAATGAGGGTATAGGGGGCGATTTCAGACTAGGTCTAGGAGGTCTGGTATTGGTCTAGGTCTTTTCAGCTCTGTAGTCAGTCAAAACAGAGGTCATTTCCATATAAGCGTTTGTTCTTTTATTTGAGATATTGACATGACTGATTTCAATTACTGGCAAGAGCTTTAAAAGAATAAAGTATTAAAAAAAATTGTGTGCACTTTTTGTGAAAAGTAATAATAATTTTGTTTCGATTTTGCCTCGATATAGGTTCATTTCTGTCCTTTAGCATTAATATATTGTATATAAAGGCTGTATTTATCTGATTATAAATGTAGTAAAATATAACTTATTTCTATGATTCAAACAAAGAGAAATTTTCAGCATCATTACTCCAGTCTTCAGTGTCACATGATCCTTCAGAAATCATTCTAATACGCTGATTTGAAGAAACATTTATTATTATCAATGCTGAAATCAGTTGTACTACTTCATATTTTTGTGGAAACTGATTTTTTCAGGATTCCTTGATGAATAGAAAGTTTAAAAGAGCAGCATTTAAAAAAAGTAAATAAATTGTATTATGCACTTTGATTAATTTAATGCATTCTTTGCTATATTAATTTTTTTAATGCATATAAAACGATAAATAAATAAATATATAATATTTAATATATAAAATAAACTAGACGGCTGTGTTGTTATTTGCACCCAATAAATAAACTACTGTTGAAAAGCTAAAGGTCTACACGGATTCTTCATGAAGTTTGTGATGGGAAAACACTCACAGTGAGCATCTGTGTAGCCTGTCTCAGGTCCGCCAGCTCCTTCTCTCTCTCCTGAATCCTCTGCTGGGAAATCCTCTGCATCTCCGCCAGGGCATTCTGGGATGAAAAAACACAATAGTTTGTTCTTCTGAATTATAAAAACCACACTCTAGAAATGGTCTACAATTTTACCTTTTTCTCATTCATCTCTGCTGTAGCTAGAACAGAGTCATGTCCTTTGTGCTCATCTGTTAAACAAAGGTAACAAATACATTGCTGATCTGTGCGGCAAAACACCTCTAGTAGTTTATCATGCCGAGAGCAGAGCTGTTCTTGTATCTTCTTTGAAGGAGAAACCAGCTTGTGTTTCTGAAAGGCAGGAGACTCGTAGTGGGGTTGAAGGTGAATCTCGCAGTAAGACGCCAGACAGACCAGGCAGGATTTAAAGGCTTTGTTTTTCTTCCCAGAGCACACATCACATTCGACATCCCCGGGTTCAGCTTGGGTCGGATCGGATGGGGTCGGCCCAGCATGCAGTCCTGTCTTCTTCAGCTTCTCCACCACATCAGCCAGCATTGTGTTCCTGCCTAGCACAGGTCTGGGAGCGAAGCTCTGCCTGCATTGAGGGCAGCCATAAATCCCCAGATAGTCGTCCTGGTCCCAGTAGCCTTTAATGCAGCCTTTACAATAACTGTGTCCACATGGAATAGTCACAGGGTCCTTTAAGACATCCAAGCATATAGAACAGTTGAACTGGTCGTGGTCCAGGAAAACCCCAGCTTGCGCCATTTTAAAAGGTTTCTTGCCGTCCAGAGGCAGAATGAAGCCCAGGCAAGCTTTGTTTATGCAGGAAATGAGTCATGTGACCAGATTCTGGCAGGAGGGGGAGGGGCGGAACAGCTGCTCTGCACAACAACTGAGCATGTCAGAAAATACATTTTTTACGATCAATGTGTCAAGTACTGAGTATCTATTAGTATCTAACAAAATGACTTTAGGTAATATGTCACCCTAAAAAGCAGCAAATAATAATAATGTGTGTGTGTCTGTAAAAATAAACAATTAAATACATTTTTTATATAAATATATTTAAAAAAAAACATATATATAAAATTATATACATTATATATATAAAGAAGGTAAATGAGAAAATATATCATATGGCATAACATTATGACCACTGACAGGTGAAGTGAATAACACTGATTATCTCTTCATCACAGCACCTGTTAGTGGGTGGGATATATTAGGCAGCAAGTGAACACTTTGTCCTCAAAGTTGATGTGTTAGAAGCAGAAAAAATGGGCAAGCGTAAGGATTTGAGCGAGTTTCCGGTTTGCAGTGGTCAGTATCTATTAAAAGTGCTCCAAGGAAGGAACAGTGGTGAACCGGCGACAGGGTCATGGGCGGCCAAGGCTCACTGATGCACGTGGGGAGCGAAGGCTGGCCTGTGTGGTCCGATCAAACAGACGAGCTACTGTAGCTCAAATTGCTCAAGAAGTTAATGCTGGTTCTGATAGAAAGGTGTCAGAATACACTGTGCATCGCAGTTTGTTGCATATGGGGCTGCAGACCAGTCAGAGCACGGAGCAATGGAAGCAATGGCCTGGTCTGATGAATCACGTTTTCTTTTACATCACGTGGATGGCCGGATGCGTGTGCACATGGCCCCAGGATGCACTATGGGAAGAAGGCAAGCCGGCAAGAGGCAGTGTGATGCTTTGGGCAATGTTCTGCTGGGAAACCTTGGGTCCTGCCATCCATGTGGATGTTACTTTGACACGTACCACCTACCTAAGCATTGTTGCATTGTTGCAACGGTATTCCCTGGTGGCTGTGGTCTCTTTCAGCAGGATAATGCGTCCTGCCACAAAGCAAAAATGGTTCAGGAATGGTTTGAGGAGCACAACAACGAGTTTGAGGTGTTGACTTGGCCTCCAAATTCCCCAGATCTCAATCCAATCGAGCATCTGTGGGATGTGCTGAACAAACAAGTCCAATCCCCCCACCTCACAACTTACAGGACTTAAAGGATCTGCTGCTAACATCTTGGTGCCAGATACCACAGCACACCTTCAGGGGTCTAGTGGAGTCCATGCCTTGACGGGTCAGGGCTGTTTTAGCAGCAAAAGGGGGCCAAAACAATATGGCAAAAATAAAAAGTGTAAAAACATTTTTAAAAATATGAAAGACATTTAAGCCTGCTTTTAGGATCATATATTTACCGTTAATACCTTTTTATTTAATATACACTGTGAGGTCCACAAAGAAAATTATCTAATTTAATTAATTATTTAGAATTTTAAGGAAAACAAAGAAACATTACATCTTAAAACTAATACAAATTATTTCTGATTGTTCAGAGTTCTCTGGTCAGATCAAACAAAAGCAGTGACACTGATTATAAGAACTCCTTTGTACATAATTTGTCAGATTTTTTTGCTTACACTGAAGCATAAGATGCCCTCTGGAACATCTCAAATCATGCTGGAGAACATGATCATCAGGTGAGCTCCGGTGCTGCTGCCATTCATTCATAGGGGAAAAAACACAGGCTGAGACGTTCTGAAACTCATGTACATTTTTAATTCAACTTTCCACTCTGAGTGTAATACGACACTAGATGGCAGCAGTGCTGCTTTCACTTGATACAGATACATAAACAGTGTTTATAAGCAAATGCTTCTAATAAATTAGAAACGTATACAAACATTATTTATAATGCAGTACTTTATTTCATAATGCAAGTCTTCAGGTTTCATTACAGGTGCTTAAATTACTTTACATAAATACTCTTCTTAAAGAAATTATGCAAATCATTACTTGAATAAATACATGTTCCCTTTTCATAAATAATAATAATAAACCATTTCAGTTTTAAATAGGCAAACTATATTAACATATCTGACCGGCACAACAAATCCATGAGGTGATATGATAAATCAACACACTCATTTACCATTATACTACTAAAATACTCAGTGCAAATCCTTCTAAAGTGACTTTCATTATGGTCATGTGCGTATTTGGTCATGGGAGCGTTCGAAATCTCCAAGCATTCAAGTTTTTCCAACATTTGTTCATGCGTTCTGTTTGTCAACACAGAAACATGCTCTGCGTTTTGTCAGTTCCATTCCCTGCAGCTTCTGGAGTGGATTTTGTAAATACAATAATGACATTGCAATACTTCTGAACTAAAATAAACTATACAAAGGGCTGGTATGCTGAAGCTTCCAACAGCAACAGGTTCTGGATCAGAAAACCCTTTTGTAATTTTAAAACTGACATTTAGAGAAGTTACATGATTCAAGGTTAGCGTCACGGGGGAAACTTACATGCACAAGGAAGGCTTACGGTAATGGTTTTAGATACGATCATTTGGTCTTCTCGTCTAGTCCACTCTCTGCTCTCAGAGCCTGACTACTAGCAGAGATGAATCTAATCCAGTGCTGAAGATCCTCTGAAATATCAGGGCAGTCCACCTTAAAATTACAGACATATGGGTTATGTTAGTCAAACAGGAACATACTTCAAAGAAAACCATGGTATTACCATGGTACTGTACATGTCCAACAATATGGTACGCTCTAATTTCAAACTGGGGACCGGGACTCCCAGGGGGCCGAGTGCTAGGGGATCCGTGGAAAAGTTTAGAGAAAAAAAAAGAAATATAAATAAATAAATATCAAAAAATACAAATAATTAACCATATTTTACGTGCGGAACATACTTCAATCTGAATTCCCACACAAACATATTAAGTATTCTGTCCATTTTATCACAAAATTCAAACGATAAATGCAGTTTTGACGCTCTTTAATGTGATTAAAGAGCGCGTCATCTCTTCCTAGTCAAAGACTAAACATGAATCAACATCATCTGAAGGTATGAAACGTATCATATGTCGTGTAATCGCTCAATCAGTGTTTCAACGGCGGAAAGACGTCAATAAAACAGCTTGTAAACAATATCACGTACATTTACCTCAGGCAAGTCATTCAGTGTCCACAGCGGTTAGTTCACTAGAGAAATTAACTCTTTCACTAAATATATGCACTATATATTCATTATATTCTACTTAACCTGTTGTCTTGATTATTTAATTTATGTTTAAATAAATCTGAAAATGACAGCCACATAAATGATTATATTTCAACAACGAATTGGAGTAAAAATATTTTATAATAAGATTTAGAAGTTAATGCAAAAACTGCCTTATGTGAAGTTTATACATGTTTGCAAACAATGTGTTGAGTGTTGATTATTATATCTAAAAATAAATAGCTACTGAATTTAGGCTTCAGGCTGTTGTTAACCTATACATGAATATATAGCCTATATTAAAATTTTAGGATGAGTCCAAAAAACTTAAAGAATTAATAAATAATAATTAAAATAAAATAAAAAAGATGTTTTTAAAATACAAAAAGTAAAAAATATAATACACATTTAATTTAAATAAAAAAAATATTCTGACAGTACAGTACTATAGTGAGTAGCAAAACATATAGTAAAAATGTAGTTAAATATTTTCAAAATAATATTTTACACACATTAAATAATTATATAAATTTAACAGTACAGTACTATTGAGGGGGGGGGGGGCGTATTGTAACATAACAGAAACTAAATAGTTGCAAAACAACATTTTACACACTCTTAAATACACTTTATTTTTACGGTGACGTAGTTACAAGTTACTACATGTACGTACTTTAGTAATAACAGTTATGTATGACTACAAGTAACTAACCTAAACCAAACCCTAACCGTAACTCTAGTAAGTACATGTAGTAGGCTAATATTACTCAATGCTTATCTAAGTACAAAGTAACTACATTGACAGATAACAAAGTAGTGGTTCCAGGAAGATTTGTCTGCGCTTTAAACGCACAGTTACCTGACAAATATTTTTAAGAAGTAGTAAAATCGCAAACCTGACTCCATTTCTTCCACTCCAGACCCTGAACTTAGTGACTCAGGCTATATTTTTTATTTCTTATGAATATTTTAATTCCTTTTCTGTGTAAAGCACTTGTAATTACCATTGTGTATATGTGCTATATAAATAAACTTGCCTTGCCTACATCACCTTAAAATAAAGTGTAAGTATAATGCTATTTTTTACGTTATAAATTGGGTATTCATACAAATATAGGCTATAACAGCCTTTGGAATGGAAGGATGGGGGTCCCTAGCACGCGGGCAGGGCCAGTGGCTTCTAAAAGATGAAAAACAACTGCTTAAATAAATAGTAGTAAAAATGTATACCTTCTTCTTGCAAAGGCAATCCAAGATATTCTGTGGATTTCCGCGAATCACGTTCTGTCGGCACAGCATGACAGCAGAAATGAACCCGTCTGACTTGGACACGAATCTCTGCTCTATGTAGAAGGACTTCTCATCCCAGGACACGATCCGGGTGCGCAGCTCGAACGCTTCGCCGAGGGCCAGCGAGCGTCTGTAGCGGATGGTCGTGGCCCCGACCACCATGGTGGCGTTGAGCGCGCGCGCGGCCCTGAAGAGCCCATTCCGGGTGCAGTGCGCAAAGCGGGCGAAGTCGCACTCGCGCAGATAGCGGGCGTTATTCATGTGACACATGAAGTCCAGGTCGTGAGGCAGAACCCGTCCGTGAACGACCTGCTCGGCCAGAACATCTCGAACCGGACCCTGGAACCAGCACTTGATCGCCATCCACGAGCCTCTCAGGAAATACCAGACGTCAAAACTGCCGAACAGAACCAGAGACCCGGACAGAACCCACAGCAGCATGATTCTGTTACACAGTGAAGATTATAAATTATTCACATCATGAATAATTCACGTGGAGATACAGAACTGGGTTAATTGAATATTTTGCATTTTACAGTCCGATAATAAAGAGAAAGCGATTCTGACATGCTTCAGATGCTACAAAATACGACGCAAGACATTATTAGGTCATTATTAAAAATGTTAATGTAATAGTTGCTATGAGAATATATGTAACATCATTCACCCATTCATTTCGGAAATGAATGGAAGAAAAAAAATCTACATTTAGATTAAATATCAAATCGCACATACAGAACATTGACGCTCGTGCAAAGAAACCCATCCAAGGCCTACCGGTTTGCGTTTAAAAACATATACATTGATGAACTAGGTGCATTTATTAATGTTTAGAAACATAATCTTGCCAAATATGAGATTCTGGATACTCACGCGATGGTCACCCAAAAACCGGCTTCACGCACTTCCGCAATGACAGACTGCTCTGTGATTGGTTTAACGAGACCACGTGACTACGCCAGTAGGCCGCACTACGAACGGCATGACGCCAGATTTTTTTCATCCTACTAGAAAACACGTTTACCAAGACAAAAAAAATATTATTTTAGATAAGAATTGTTACAGAAACTGAGAGATAATTTAAATAGTTTCACTCTACCCTTTGAATTGTGTATTAGGACAGTCAAAACACAAAGAGAAATAATTATCTCAGAGTAACATGATTAAAAATTAGAATATATTAATGAAGCAGTTATTTTTATTTAGTCATTTGTTCTATTTATTATTATTATTACTAATATTATTTTGTTTCCTTCCTATAAATGCTTCACACTCCAGTCCAGTCGGTGGCGTTAATACACCATGAAATACACCAGAAAATATTATTTTTTCTCTATTGTTTTTAAGAATTTGTTCACAATCTTAGGCTTGCAAGACAAAACGTGGCATGAAACAGGCTTTTAGAGTACACATTTTTATTTTGCATTGGAGTATCCAAACACCTGAGACATTAATGTATGTGCATCAGAACGTTCTTGCGTTTTTGTAAACCAGGGTGTGAGAGTTCATTTAAGGCAGTGAGCCATCATTCGTTCTTTTTATTATCGAGCTGACATTCCCCCCTGAGGGCTTTACTGCTGGCTGAGATGAAATTGATCCAGTGCTGCAGGTCTTCAGGAAATTCTGGCACTTCAACCTAGAAAGTCAGATAATAAAATGTCAGGCTTCAATGTTTTCAAAATCAGAGAATTAATATTCGATTGGAACAACATGAAGGCAAGTCAGTTATGACATTTTGTTGAGAACTATTCCTTTAACTTTGGTAGTCCTCAATTAGGGGTGAGTCACACTCAAAAAAGATAGAAGACAATAAAAAAAATTAAATGAATGTACTAATGCTTTGTTTCAATAATATTTATTTTTTAATATTTGTTTGTTTTTGGGGGAGGATTTCATGTTACTAAATAATATTCACCTCTAAATTATGCACCATTTATTTCTATATAAAAACAGTTATTTTTAATTAATACGATGCTTAAATAGGGCTGTGTATTCCTTAGTTGCTTATAAGAATATTTGCAGACATAATTACTTATTTTTTATTAAGTTCTGCATACATTTTAGACATTAACAAAGACTACTGCATTGAGGCTGAATGTCAATGTGTAAATTTAAAGACCATTTAACCTTTTCTAATAAATTTTTTGTGTTTATATAGCAAATCAAAGTAAAAAGGTTTCGAATTATCCCAATGAAGTAAAAAATAGTAAAATAATTTGGTCTAAATGACCGAAGATCACCGGTCACTGGGATTTTCCCCATGTAAGACATGTTCCTGGATCAACATATTTTGTCCAAAAATGTAGTCCTAGCCCTGAGGGGTAGATTTAGTGATTTGGGGGCCCCAGACAAAATATAGGAATAAGGCTCTATACAATAACACACATTGACCTGGATCAACCTTGAGGTTCCGTTCTCTGTTGTGATGCTTGCTGCTGCATGGCCGTGTCCCATAGTTGTGCCCAACTTTTCTACATTTTCATGTTGTTACAATGGCATTGTTTCACGTTGTAGACCCCTTGTTTTAGACCCCACAATAGAAACTGTAGGCTATATGGTGAAATTACACATGGAAATGTCCAAGGGGTTTGGTGTGGCTTAGACTTGCCATATCATAATTTTTTTAGTAGGCTGGACACTAGGTGGTGCTTTGGGTCATTTTTAGTGTAATTATAAAGGGATAGTTCACCTAAAAATGAAAATTAGCCCATGATTTACTCACCCTCAAGTCATCCTAGGTGTTTATGATATTCTTCTTTCAGATGAATACAATCTGAGTTATATAAAAAAAATGTCCTGGCTCTTCCAAGCTTTATAATGGCAGTGAATAGCTGTTTCTGTTTTGAAGGGGGGGGGGGGTTAATAAAGGTTAATTTTCATTTTTGGGTGAACTATCCCTTTAAAACACATTCTTTTTTTATTTTAACAGCAAATTAAATGATACAAGGAAATTATACATTTGCACAATTATTTCAACCAAAAATGAAGGACATTATGTGCTGTGTCAGAGGTGTGGAAAGTAACTGCACATGTGTCCTCTACTTACTTCACAGAAACGAGTGAGCGTAATTTTAAACAAATAAAAATATAATACGCACTGTTGCTCAATATTTAGATTAAGTTGTACATGCATCTCATATATAAAAAGCATTTTAGAGGGCAGTTGGCTTTTGGAAGCCCAAGCCGATCGCCTACCTTTGGCTAATGGTTAAGTACTCCTCTGCTCACCCTATCCCTACTCCTAAACCTAACCCTATAACTTATCCCTAAAATCAGAGGCAAATAACACTGATGTAGAAGCACCTAACCCTGGTTGTAAGCCTAAACTTGACATAAACTGTAAACTTGTCCCTCAAATCTGATAGGTTGATGCTGATTGGTTGATCCAGGAACATGGGGTGCAGTCGTGGCCGGGTGCGTCCGGGTGTGTGTCCACGGTTTGCAGTGTGTGTGTTCACTTCTTACTACTAATGTGTGTGCACCAACTTGGATGGGTTAAATGCAGATTACAAATTCCGAATATGGACTTGGCCTTCACGTCACTTTTCACTTTAATGTTGTACGAGGTGTAATCACGTTCACCAATGACCACTAGAAGGGGTTAAAAGTTTTAGTAAATCTAAAGCTGCTCACCTTTCTTTTGCACAGGTACTGCAAGATCTTGTCCGGGCTGCTGCGCAGGACATTCTGTTTGCAGAACATAACAGCCGAGACCATCCCATCTTTACAAGACACAAAGCGCTGCTCCAGGTAAAATGACTTGTCGTCCCAGGTGATGATTCGACTGCGCAGCTCAAATGCTTCACCAACACACAGTGGACGTCTATAGCGGATGGTAGTTGCCCCAACAACCATGGTGGACCCGAGAGCTCTTATTGCCTTGAACACCCCATTGCGGGTGTATAGAGACAAACGGGCAAAGTCACACTCGCGTAGGTAGCGGGCGTTGTTCATATGGCAAAGGTCAACATCATGGAGAACGACTCGTCCGCTGGCAGTCTGCTCTCCCGTGATGTCAAATACAGGTGAGAGGAACCAGGCCCTGACCACCACAACCACTGCCCGTATGTAATACCACACATCCACAGTGCAGAACAGGAGTAGCAACACACCCAGAATCCACAGCAGTGTGTCCTCCCTGTCATATACAGAAGTCAAATTGAGGCCAGAATACACAAGAGACATATATTAAACATATGCATGGGCTACTTACATGCCATATCAGCAATTTAAAACTATTTTAAACAACATTTTTTATTTTATTCTATTAATACAATTCTATTTTATTATTAAAAAGTTGCATGTTATTTGTTAGCAACTCACAGAGATGTCAGTACATTTCTTTCTATGCTGCATGAAAGATTGTATGCACTCAGATGTCATTCTTAAAGGGATAGTAACAGAAAATTCTGTTATCATTTACTCACCCACAAGTTGTTCCAAACCTGTATGAGTTTCTTTCTTCTGTTGATCACAAAAGAAGATATTTTGAAGAATGTTGGTAACCAGACAGTTGACGGCACCAATTGACTTCCATAGTATTTGTTCTCCTACTATGGAAATCAATGGCTACCATCAACTGTCTGGTTACCAACATTCTTCAAAATACCACCTTTGATAAGTAAATGATGACAAAATGTTCATTTTTGGGTGAACTATCTCTTTAAAGTTCTGAGATTTTCAGGTCTTTGCTACAAGCCTCGTTCAAGTTTAACTAGTTAGGCTGGTTTGTGAACACGTTTTAACGAGATTTTTCGGCTGCTTTGTATAAACGTACTTCCAGTATCAGACACCAGAGAATGTATTTGTGGGGGGAAAAAATAATATTTTGATTAATGCATTGATGAGAGAAACTGACTAAAATCCACACTGTCACTTTAATCTAAATCTAATCCTAACAGTTTAACATACTAGTTGTTCTGTTAGAGAGAAAACAACAATTACCTTGCCAGAATATTTGTGCTTTTGTGGTAACATTTTACAATAAGCCATTACATTTCGTTAACTTTATTAGTTAACATGAACTAACAATAAAACAGTATTTATTAGTCTTACTCTTAGTTAAAATCAAAAGTTGTATCTGTTAATAACCTGTGAACAGTTGTATTTGTATTACCTAACTAAGGTTAATGAATACTGTAACAAATACTGCTCATTGTAGTTATTGTATTTCATGCATTAACTATTTTGTTGTATATGAACGACTATTCAGCACGTTGACATTATTTACAGCGTTAAGGATCAGAGTTGTCATTTGAACAGAAACTATTTTTAAAAACTGTAACTTTTCTGCACTGTGTAAATCTTTGCGAAATCGGTTACTCATTTACAACGATAAAACGACACGTCGGAGGTAAATGAATAGTTGTGAAAGTGTCAAACACAGCACTTACATGTCCACGCTTATACCAGCTGCTTCTTTACGTTCTTTACGTCTCCTGACTGAACGCACGATGACACGCCCCCTAAATATGACGTAACGAGAAGCTGTTTTTTTAATTGCTACAAAATACCAAACAAACCTCAAAAATACAAATCTTAATACAATCCCAAGAAGTCCAAATAGCAGCAAACAGAATAATTAAACAACATAAATTAAACGTAAAAAAAGAAAAATAAATTAAATACATAAATAATATTACACGAGGGGGTTATCATCAAAAAATACCTTCAGAAGAATACATAGTTTAAGGATTTTTGTTATGCATGAGTCTTAAAGATTTGAAGAAGAGCATTAAATCTTTATGGAAAAGTAAGAATGTGGGAGGGTCCTTAAAGAATCTGCATTTATGTATGAAGTAATAGGCCAACAGCGTTTGCATCTGTTTTTTTACTGTATTTACTCAAGATTATTTTAGAAAGATTTAGAAACCTTTATTAATAGAAAACTGAAGTGTATAATAGAATTTTTTATAGACAATTTGGAATGTAAAGAACAACATATTATACAGTTATTTATTTTATTAGGAAAATACCATATACATAAAAAGAAGTGGGCTCTAAACCAAATTCTTCACATTTTATAAATGACTTTTAATTATATGTAAATATTTTGAAACAAACTAAAAACAAAAAAGCTTCTTTTCATTTTCTGGCAGTTAATATGATAATGTGGGTATGTAGTACCTCTTGTTTTCGTGGCACTGAATAAAATGTAAAAAAATAAATAAAATAATAACAAAAAATAGGAGCTCTGTTGAGGTATACACACACAAAAATGAATTATGTATTTTCTTTTTAAAAATTAAATAAAATATTAATTGTATAATCTATTATACATTTATTCATAAAATAAATAATGGTGGAAATGATATACTGCTGCTGCTACTACTACTACTAATAATAATAATAAACATTTATTTGTATACCACTTTTCATGCATGGAATGCAACTCAAAGTTCTTCAAAAGCATAAAAACTAATTTCACACAATGTCAATATAAAAATATTTTAAAACAACTATTCACAATGTTAAATAAAGAAATTGGCAATACAGTTTCACCTCAATATCAATATTAAATAATATCAATAAAACATATAAATATTTTTTTTAAATAAAACAACTATAATGAATCACTGATAAGCAACTTTAAAAAGATATGTTTTAACCTGCCTTTTAAAAAATATGAATGCTAGTAGCCTCTTTCACTTTTGGTAGACAATTATGAATGTTTGGAGCATAGTGGCTAAAAGAAGATTTGGAACATATCTCGACAGACACATCGGAAATAAAGGTGCCAGATTATGCAGTGTTTTATAAACCAATAAAAGAACCTTAAAATTAATCCTTTGATGAACTGGTAACCAATTACTTTAAAACCGGTGTAATATGTGCTCTCCTTTTTAATTTCATTAGTACTCTGGCTGCAGCACTTTGTATCAATTGTAGGTAAGCCAGTATACAAGATGAGAGAAGATAAAAGCATGAATGGGTTTCCTAGCATCATCCAGAGATAAAAAAAGACAAATCTTGGCAATATTTCTCAGATGATAAAAGCACGTTTTTGTCACTTGATTAATATGAGACTTAAAACTTAGGTCACAGTTCAAAATGACACCCAGGTTCTTTCTTGTAGGGCTAAGGAACCCAATCCAGCTTCTATCCGCTAATTTTTTGGGCCCACAATAACAATTTCAGTTTTGTGTTCCTTTCAATTTCAAGACAATTGTGTTTACCCACTTTACTATGTTGGACAGTCAGACATTTATCCTTGTGGAACACACACTATATTGCCAAAAGTTTTGGAACGCCTGTCTTTACACACACATGAACTTTAATGACATCCCATTCTTAATCCGTAGGGTTTAATATGGAGTTGGCCCACCCTTTGCAGCTATAACAGCTTCAACTCTTCTGGGAAGGCTTTCCACAAGGTTTAGGAGTGTGTTTATGGGAATTTTTGACCATTTTTCTAGAAGTGCATTTGTGAGTTCAGGCACTGATGTTGGACAAGAAGGCCTGGCTCGCAGTCTCCGCTCTAATTCATCCCAAAGGTGTTCTATCAGGTTGAGGTCAGGCCAGTCAAGTTCCTCAATACCAAACTCGCTCATCCATGTCTTTATGGACCTTGCTTTGTGCACTGGTGTGCAGTCATGTTGAAACAGGAAGGGGCCATCCCCAAACTGTTCCCACAAATTTGGGAGCATGAAATTGTCCAAAATGTCTTGGTATGCTGAAGCATTAAGAGTTCCTTCAACTGGAACTAAGGGGCCAAGCCCAACCCCTGAAAAACAACCCCACACCATAACACACCAGCTTCACAGTGCTAAACAGGAAAATAATGCAACCGAATTTGATTCGGCTGTACAGCCGCTCTGGAGAAAACGATGATGTCATCAGCTCATTTCAATTATCATATATATTCAAGTAATGTAGTTGATATAGTTAATTTAGTTTAGTAATTAAATTTATTTGGATATTTATTTGAAAATTTAGTGTCCCCAACTGAGCAAGCCAAAGGCGACAAAGTGGCTTCACAACAGCACATTTAAAAGCATCAGGAAAAATGGAGAAAAAAAGGGAACAATTCCAGGGAACAATTATAGAACAATTAACTATATCAAGGACGTAGTCTATTAAACAGTGTGAAACCTTTTTAAAAAATACTGTTGGTATAGGGTCAAGACAGCTGGAAGAGGAATTTAGCTGAGAGATAATTTGCAGAAGATTCTCTCTGGTAACTGTCCTGAACATTTCCATTTTATGATGTGGATAACTTCCCAAATCATCCATGGAAAAATGATCAGTATGAACAATAGCAGATCTAATCTGTATTATTTTATTATTAAAAATATATGAATTAGATATTAAATATATGAATTCTTATTCTTATATATATATATATATATGTATATATATATATATATGCAACGCACATGCACACGGCCATCCACGTGATGTAAAAGAAATCAGACCAGGCCACCTTCTTCCATTGCTCCGTGGTCCAGTTCTGATGCTCACGTGCCCACTGTTGGTGCTTTCGGCAGTGGGCACCCTGACTGGTCTGTGGCTATGCAGCCCCATACGCAACAAACTGTGATACACTGTGTATTCTGACACCTTTTTATCAGAATCAGCATTAACTCCTTGAGCAATATGAGCTACAGTAGCTCGTCTGTTTGATCGGACCACACGGGCCAGCCTTCGCTCCCCTCGTGCATCAATGAGCCTTGGCCGCTCATGACCCTGTCACCGGTTCACCACTGTTCCTTCATTGGGCCACTTTTGATGGATACTGACCACTGCAGACCGGGAACACCCCACAAGAGCTGCAGTTTTGGAGATGCTCAACATTCTTGCTCAACATTCTTGTCGAGCATGTTGCATTGTGGGATGCTGTTTATAATGTACATTTTGTCAAATGTTGCATTCTACACAGTGTGTACAGGTCTATGCTGTTACTAATATAGCCATACATTAATTATGTTTAGTAGGCTATGTATCTCAGAAGCTCAAATTTGGATGCACTGACTATCAAAAAAATCCTAGCATGAGCAGATTTGCATTTGTTTGAGAAGATTCTCACAGAATTCATGTTGTGAATGACTGTTTATTTAAAAACTATAGCAGCTCATCCAAGCTGCTCGTGTGTTTTCATATTTTTTTAATTAATGGAGCATGTGGGATGCATAAATTTACATGTTTTAAAGGTTCCTTGTCTTTTTATGAATTCAGGTATTCATATCTGCTGGATTCGTCCCTGCTTTGGCTGCAGTTTGTGTCCTCTGAGAAGTCCTGTAAGTCAATATGAATGATGAATTATAGGAGATTGAGTCTGGCATTGTCAGTGATGGAGAGAGATGAACAGGCCTTCGGAACGTCTGAAAGAAACGGAAAATTACTGTAGCCATCTTCCCCCATTCTCCTTTCTCATACGGCATTACCACATGAATTCATCAAAGGTTTAACGTGAAAATAATAGCTCTGCGGTGTGTCTGAATGTGAATAATCGGCTGAAGTTAAACGGGCTGAAATTCCAAGAAGACAGACATCGTCTCAGGAGCGAGAATTAGTCATGACACTTCTGTCTCATAAACGGCATCCTGTGTTTCTGTTGAGACAGGAGAGCGTTTGAAAAACAGTCGTCCATCACGTTAATGGAAATGTATCGATTGTGGTGCAATGTGTTTCTGAAATCGTAATGAGCATATTGAGGGGTAGCTGCTGAAAAGCATTGAGGAGTATTTACAGACAGTGTTGATGGGCTGTGAGTGTTTGCGTGTGTGATTTGGAATGAATGGTTTGGACATTCAAATAGATGACAGATAGGCGAATTAAAGGGATAGTTCACCCAAAAATGAAAATTTGCTGTTTATTTACTCACCCTCAAGCCATATAAGATGTAGGCTACCGTCATAAGATGTAGGTACCTGTAATGGCTACCATCACTTTGTTTCAGCTAAAAATCTGCTTTACTGTTCTACTAAAGAAAAAAGACACCTACATATTGGATGGCCTGAGGGAGAGTAAATTAACAGCAAATTTTCATTTTTGGGTGAACTATCCCTTTAAGGAAGATAACTATGACAATAAAGATTTAGCACCACAACTATAACAATAACGTCACAGAGAAATTATATCATTGGTTGGAATTGAATTATTTTAACATGTCACTTTAAACTGTCGCCCCTCCTTTATTTGTATAGACATAAAAATGCACTATCCAAACTTAAATGGCTGTAATTCAAGAATGCTTTGGAATATAGACATAAGGCTGGTCTTGTTTTAAAGAAGACATTTGGCAGATTATTGTAGAAGTACTTCAAAATAAATTATGTAAGTGAAATAGAAAAAAAGTTATAGAAGTTTAAAGGTGGGGTAAGTGATATTTCAAAAATGCATTAGAAAAGCAAGTACCAAACTTGTAGCCAATCAGCAGTAAGGGGCGTGTCTACTAATGATGGGGAGAAGAGAGCACTCAGTGCACGTCATTATTCAAAAGACACGACACACAGGATGGACATTAGCCGAGCGATGACAGAAAAAGAGAAATGTAAGAGAGAGATGGCAGATAGATGGCAGAAAGAGAGAGATGGCAGATAAAAAACTAAAGTGGAAGATGTCTGTGGAACAAAAGAAGGCTTACGATCAGGCAAGAAGTATCAGCTTTCCAGCGCTGGAGAGAACTCAAGGAGTGAAGGCCGAGGTTACTTTATTTCTTCTCGATAGGCGAGTAACATTGGTTTTGTTTTGTTTCACAGAACTAATTATATGCTGGCTTTTGCTTGAATATGCTTGTGTGTCATGTTCACTTGTTTGTCCATTTGCGATTGTATTGTCGTTCACTTCAGCGATGATAAAGACCCATTCATTTCCACACCTGATAAGCCTGGAGCATCTAAAGTTAAACCTCCTCCACTGTCTGTTTCACATGTCAGCTCCCAAAGTGTGTCTGAAAAGTAAGATAATATACTCCTAATATATGTTTGTTTCCTTTGGTTCCTCTTTTCGTGATCACCTCTAATAACCCTCTAATCTTGTCATAATTGTAATATGTTTGTTAGTTGGACTGTTATGCTCGTGTTATCGAGTTGTTCATGAGAACTGTTTGTGTTTTTGGGATGGAAGGGATGACTTTTTCATTGAAATTCGACCTGGATTACCATAGTAACACACAGATTCCGCCATAGATGCGTATGTGTGGGGCGGAGCTATCAAAATAGGGGCGTGTTTGTTTTGGTGATTTGAAATATCAACATCACTTACGAGAAAGCACTTACCCCACCTTTAAGTTTAGTATAAAATATATATTTTACAAAACATGTTTTACTCTAAAACTGCAAGAAAATCAAAGTCAATAATCTGAAGTTCCAATTGTTAGGTTGATATCTCAAAAAACAAGCTTTCAGTAAGATTTTGTTTTGGAGACTTTACCAAACTTTTTCAATAGATGACAACATAGCTCCATTACAGACCATATAAGGGCGCCTCCATTACCATATATGGTTTGAGTGATCTGAACCATATATTTCCATAATTTTCACACAATTTAGGAAGTAGACATCCTATTCAACCTCTAATAAACACATAAAAAAAACACGTATGTGTGTTATAGCTCGCCACCACATCACAAATGGCAAATCTGTTGTTTTGTTCTTTATATTTAAAACCTTTTTTTTCTCAAAAAATTAATGGATGTGATCTTTTGAATTCTTGGCATGAAAACAAACTGATTCTACTAATCTTTCATGATTTCAAAATAAAGGTCTGAACACACCTTATGAGTATGAAAATATTCTTGTTGCAAATTGATAAATTACTGCTTCTCTGTAATTTATTTTGAAAAATGTTATTTGTTTATTATGATTAATCTCGAATCTTGTCTGCAATATAGTGTGACACATTTAAGATGATCAAACCAGTTATTTTTAAATAATCGACTCTGGGCTGGAAATGTATTTGTACGACTTCAATTTGATCTAATACTTGATTGTTTTGGAAAGAAAAGCATGTGAAAGCAATGCTGTTATTATTTAATTTGTACAGTCTTTACTCATAATTCATGTTTTTTTAGATGTAGCCTTCTCTAATTATATTGCTCTTTAATGTGATATGTTGTTTGTATTATATTATTGCATCTCTTTAATTAAAAAAGGTGGCCAGACTGAAGTATTGCACACACGTACAGTAGACTTGTGCGATCCCCTGTAAATCATGAAATATGCATCGGAATAACATGACACCATCTTTCTTTGTTTCATCATACCTGACATACATCAATAAATCACCATGCTATGGGCACTGCCGTTGATTCAGTCTACAGCGGAAGTTATTATTTGAAGCTTCTGCTTTTCAAAGGCGGAAGTGTAATAAAGGTCTATAAACAGAACATTAGCATTAGCTTTATCTTTTCTTGGTGTGAACAGGCCTTTACAAACACACAGATAAAAGTGCACAACATTAATCAGTCAAATCTGCTTATTCTTTGACCTCGAGTGGACAGTATAGAGACAGATGTCTGAACGTGTGTGTGTGTGTGTGTGAGCCTTTCTGCTCTGCTGTTTGTGCTAAAGCCCTTGTTTTCATCCCTCCCCAAAACCCCCAAAGATTAGCGGAAACGAAAACATCTGTCTCTACACCATTGCTCATGTTTTCTTTCTAAAATATGACTGTTTTCAATGCTGTAATCCTTCAAAGCTGTTTTAGTCATGGCCCACCTCTTTCTCCAGGGTAAAAACGTGTTCGGGTTCTCAATTCAATGTTACAATAATTCCTACAAAGCACTCTGCCTATGGACACAGACAAATGTACAATCTTACATGCACACTTACACATTCACAGCTTGTATAGCTATTGTTTTGTAGTTCACAGATACAGTTGCTCTGTTCCAAAACCTAGTGAGCCAATCCTTGCTGTCTACTGCCTACAAAGGCAGCACGCTAACTCAAATGAGACCCGTAGAACTGCTTTGGAACATTTACATAGGCCTCTTCCAGAGTTAACCAGTCCTTTGCCCTACCTCCACTGGTTCCCTTCACCCCCTCGGCTCCTCCTCAGAAACCACTATAATGTGTGGATTTACCTCAGACCTTCCTGTCTCTAGCTTTGCCTAGTCAAGAGGATCCCCTGGCTCTGCCTCCAGCCATCGATCCTGCCACTCGACCTGTCGGCTTCTCCTTGGCTCCTCCCTCCCTCGACTCCACCTGGGACCATCGGTCTTACGGCTACACCGGGCTCCCTCGTTTCTCCGGCTCTGTGCCTGCACCACAGATTGAAACGCAGTTTCAAATCGCTGGTGGAGGCGGGGCTAATTTGCATATTCATAGAACCACGTATACTAAATGAGGCAAGGGTGTTACATTCAAGCTATTTTAAGGCATGAAGATTTTTTTTCCAAAATATGTCATTTTGGTGATCAAATATGAGTTTTAAGGGATAAAATTATACAGGGGGACTTTAAAAATACAAACCATTATTTTATTATATTTCAGCATAAACATACATCACTAGACAGTTAAAAAAACATAATCTAGCTAACAATTATAATTTATTTACGGCTGAAATGTTGCACACATATGTAGCAAGCAAATAATTTATCATAATGTACTTTTAATGTCAGAAAGATATCAGCTCTGCTGTTGTTCATAAATACCAGTAATGATGTTGTACAATGAGGATGTTGTCACATCGCCGGAAATAGAGTCATCAGTGTCCCAATATGTAGTGAGCCAGCGTCCTTTACTGTCCTTACCAGTGCCCGAATTTGTGAACACGATATACTGATTCACGAGCTCGGGAGCTTAGTTACTGATTATTATGTTCACCTGTTGTTCATTTAGTTATCTCATTACTCCGAACCCCTATACCCTTAAATAGAGCACTATTTGAGGAGCCCTTTGTAGTGGTGTCCGAAACCATAGTGAATGTTATTGAGTGCACTCATTCAATCCCACAATGCATCACAACAATGAGTGTACAACCGATGTATGCTTAATGGCTAGAGAATATCCATAATTGCACTGTGAGAGTCACGCGCCGAACGAATTCCCGCATCTGATCAGAAGATGGCACCCGCAGCTGAATCATCAATCTATCCAAATGTGGGTGCAGTGTAATATCATACAGGTATACATTTCTTTTTAATTGATTATTAAATTGTTTAATTAAGGTTTATACATGCTAGTTTCCATGACAGAGTTCAAGATTAATTTTTTCATTACTATTAGAGCTGCTTGTTTGCTAAGTTTCAAATAATTATTAAACAGCAAGCACAAACTATGCAAAAGTGGCAGCAATTCCGGCAACACTCAGTGTCTGATTTCACTCACTCGTTTTCAATCACTCCCTCAAGTGGACTATTATTTAGTGATGTAGGGAATAGTGAATGAGGGTATAGGGGGCGATTTCAAACACAGCACCTGTGTATTTAAGCCCTCAGTTTCCTCAGTTGATTGTTCCGCGTTGTCTTTATGTAGAGTGTGATCATTCTAATTTGTATTCTCCAGTGTTCTCTTGTGTTTTTTAAAATTTTATTAAAGACTTTGAATCAGTTCTTCCTCTGCCGTTTTGACTAGAACAAACCAGAAACCTGACAATTTCACAAATTTTATAGTTTTTTGATCAAATAAACACTTTTAAAAACATTAAAAGTCTTACCAAACCCAAACTTTTGAACAACACATATTTAATATGTAAAATTATATCTGTTTTTCTTGTCTTGCAGTATGTTCTGGGATTGCCTTAACTGTATGTGATTCTACCTTATGCTGAAAACCTTGTAACTCAGAATTTCCAATTTCCAAAATGCAATGGAATGCTTTTGTTGCAGAGGTCAGAAATATCAATTGGAATGTCCAATAAAGTACAGAATGCAGAATCTTGGGAGAGTGTGTTTGAATAAAAATTTTAAATAAAAAATGTAGGTAAGCTGCTCACTTGGTTTTGAAACAGCGATTGGTTTTATTCGTCAAGAAAAATGAAGCTGATGTGTGTTTGTTTTGTATGTGGTGTGCCAAATCTACTCCAGACGCTGGTCTCTGATGTGTAATTACTCTGATCTGGGTCGACATGGACCAGCGCAGCCCTGAGGGTATTTACACGAACACAGTAAATGCAAACAAACACCACAATACAGTCTCACAGCTCAAAACGTGTTTGAATGCATGCATCACCACAGATGCACACGGATTCAACTGCATTTGAATGTGGGTCAGCTTGCCTTCATCCCCCTCTACCCTGCTCCATCCCAGAGGTTAATACGACCCATATATAAACAATAAAGCAGCCATCAAAAGAACCCAACAGGGATTATGTGCACAGATAAGCAGCTGCATTCTCCACGCAGGAGAGGAAACAGAGAGGAAAAGGCAGAGTTTCTCTTCCTTCTTGTAAACCAATATTAATGTCATCCCAGGATCAAATCACCATGGTGACAGAGTGCCATTCCTGCTAGCTGAAAACTCAACCTTACATTGTGTGCCATGCACCTAGTTTTATAGATTTAACAGAAGGGCGGAAATGGCCAAACCCTTGTTTTATGACAAAGTGCAGCAGCTGAGGACAAGCATTATTGAGATGTGGGTTATGCCGTTGACACCAGGGTGGCTATCATTTATGAAGAGCTTGTTTCTGTCGAAACATTCATTAACAGCAAGGGTTGGTTCTGAAATAAATTGTGTTATTATCAGTCTGGGAGAGATGCATTATTAAAGTAGGGTGACACTCGATTCATCTTTGCTATGGGGGTGAGATTCGCCCCCAGGAGCAAAGAACAAATCAGTTATTCGACACACCATACCAACACTTTCTCTTATACACTGACTTTATCTTTATGAAATAAGCACAGAAATAAATATAGACACAGGCATGAAAATGACAGTTACAGCAGAGGGATCACCAACTCCCCATCAGATATAAGTGTTATTTCATGTACACTTAAAGACAGTAATGGACTGTGAGTTAATGCATTGGTGTACTGCACCTCTCTGCTCATAAAGTGTTTTAATGTGTGTTTTAAGCCTCTCAGTGTGTGTGTGTGTTGGGGTGGGGTGGGGGTGGGGTGTTATAGTGATGTATTTGTTATAAAGTATGGAATAACTTGAAAATCCCACCCAAAAAATATTCCCAAACTGTAAAATCCAACAGTTGTTCTAACTAACACTTTTTTAGTTAACTTTACTTAATGTCTTAAATAGGTCCTATTATGCTTTTTAGTTAGTGTGTAATGAGCATAAAAAAGATCTGAAGGTTACAAGGCTCCCACTCCAAAGGGAGATATTTTATTTAACAGAATCCACTTTCGCAGAACTACAATAAATTTTTCCGGATCTTGTGATGTCATAGGGCCCTGATCTGAGTGCATGGTGTGAAGTGCATGCCGCAGGTGCACTTCCGAAATCTGCTAGTTTAACGACGGAAAAAACGGTCGCGGCATGGTCCAAAAGG
Organism: Rhinogobio ventralis; assembly: GCA_039654625.1. Classification (NCBI taxonomy): domain Eukaryota; kingdom Metazoa; phylum Chordata; class Actinopteri; order Cypriniformes; family Gobionidae; genus Rhinogobio; species Rhinogobio ventralis. Next base: position 5,124,736 of record CM077200.1, on the reverse strand, counting down.
GTTGTGGCTATTCTCTTAATGAGTCATGGGTGTGTAATAAACCAATCAGTGTCTCATCTTCCATTCCCTTTAAAAGCCAGTTGCGCTTGCACCATGGTGGATTCGCTATTTACATGGCGGAATTTGCAAGTGGAAAGACTAAACGCTTCTCCAGAGAGGAATCCTTTTATTTTTAATATTTAAAAATGTTTGTGTGCTGCTTTCTCTAGTTGCATTCCCACATTTCCCAAAGTCATATTGAACGCTGAATTGTCAATACAACTGAAAAATTTGGAGAGAACATCACATAAGCTGACTTCATAAATTGATGTTGATTTTCCTAAAATGTTTTTGTTCTCACCATTATGGTGATCAGTGTTCCCTTTGGTTGGGCACTTGGAACTTCATTTATATTACTGTAAGTCTCTTCCAAAGCAGTGATGCAACAAGAAATCAGTTATTTTGGTTTCAAAGGAAAGGAAGTTATAAATAGGTTGCTTGTAAAAGGTGGCTTTTAACTAAATCATTAACTAGTCTATTTTTTAATGTTGAATAATGATCTTTTATTGCTAAACACCTTGTAAAACTTTTAATTGGGTTGATATAATCCTGCAATATTTGTGACATTATCTTGCAATTGGCCATGCTTGAGTTACACACAGACTTCAACATTCAGCATGCAAAACAATAATGGTAACAATTACATTTTATTTAAAGTAAATTATTAAGTACTCTCTACAGTTCTCCTTAGTTACTAGAACTCATGTGTTAAGTGAACTATACTAAGCGTTTGTCAACATTTGTACAGCATACTATTCCTATTTCACTTTAATTTTTCAATTCAATCGGTTTGCATTTTTTTTAGTCTAACTAATTAGATTTTACAGTGCAGTTGTTTGTTTTGACAAAAAATAGCATAGCGTTCCAATGTTTGTATGCATGTACTTTTGAACTACTATTATGTACCATAATGAAACATAATATGTTAGGCATGCATAAATAACATGTTATGCATTTCTTTTTCTCCCATTGACCTTCTCTGCAGGTACACCAGTAGGAGGCAAACATTTGCGGTCTTTATGAGTGAGTCATTGCTGCTTTGGCTTTCTTGGGGAGCTATTTTCATTGGCAGAACAAAAATAGAAATGAAAAGGAAAAAATAATTACAGGCAATATTGTCTAAAACGTAAGTTACTTGTCAACTTCTTGTTTATTGCACTATTGTATAAAAGCACTTTTATACTTGCAATTGTACTGTTATGAATAGAAATTCTGAACAACTGCACTCTTTTGTGATGTTGCTTAGATATAGCCTAGGCTTGCTCATATATAGTGCATTAATGTTTTCCTTTGTTGTAGAAGCCTGGCTATTTAGGTCACGTGTCGCTGTCCTTGGTGCTGAAATCATGTGACCGGAAAGGTGTCAGTCAACGTTTCAAGTCTTATAGAAAAGCTTTGAAACAAATAACTTTGAGAGAGAACTTAAAAAGAGGAAGTAAATTGTAGATTAATAGGTCAAGTAGTAATAATAATAATAATCGTAATATAGGCCGATTGTTTTCTGTAGCCTAATGTTGCAACCTAGTACTGTTTTTTCTAAAGGAGAGGCTTTAATCTATAACACGCAAATCAATGTAAAATGAAAATGTATATATTTGAGCAGCCATTTAATAATCAAGAACAGTATTCTTGATATTACAGTTATATTTAGATTTTTACGTTAAAAGAAAACACGCTGAACGATTCAAGCACTGATGCGAGTCTTACGTTACGAATCGGAGTGAACAATAGAGAGAAAGAGAGAGAGAGAGAGAGAGAGAGAGAGAGAGAGAATGTAGGCGACTCAGCTGAGCTCAGAGGGAAGCAGGGAATTGGAGAAAGGTTCTTAACCTATTTTACAGGGATCCTGAGCGTCATTTTGGTTTGTTAATCTCTTATTGGTAAGAGACTCACGACTCGTAGATATTGATTTGATGTTTTGTTTGTTAGGGATGTCACAGAGGAATATTCCAGCTTCACTGCTGTGAGGATGGCAGGACGGAGCGGTGGCCTTTTCGGATCGCAGCTCAAATGCCGCTTTGTTCGCCGTCCAGACGTGGATTGATATTTCATTCATGTGCATCTGAATTCAGTCCGTATAAAGACCAACAGCGTCGCTCTTCAACACCGCACACAGCACTGCACCGAGACCACGCACAGGAGGTAAGAGCCTCTGTCTGCATTCGTCCGATAGATTTGCATCCCGTGACTTTTAAAACACTTTGTCTAATTGAATGCACAACACGTGCACTGCTGTTTCTCCTCATGCTTTCACAACAGTGTCTTACCTGCAACAAAGTGAAGGAAGTAGCAATGCACTCTTGTGCTTATTGTTTTGACTTTGAATGTCTCAGCATTGTAATATGATATAAAATCAGGCCATTCAGAACTGAATTAGACCAATTAGTCAAGGAGATCATTTGTTTTGAGCTGTCACTGTGACAGAGAGTAGATGTGCTCAGTGTTATTTTTGATGTGATATTTTGATATTTTTGGTGAACATTTTAGGTGAATCCAATCTAACTCTTATTTATCAAGAATCTTGTACTATTTTGACAAAGATACAAAGTAGCACATAGCAGCATACTCATTAAATCCTTATTAACAACAAAAAAGTGTTTTTATGGTATATTTTGATGTTACTACCCAATTACTATTATTAACGAAGGCTGGTTGATTTAGCACAGTTAATGCACATTTACTAACACACTACTCGTAACAGAGACAACAACAGATAAAAAACAGTTTGATTGCATGCAATGCAATATGCCAGTTGTTGTGCAGCAGACACTGAATGTCAGAGCCTGAATATGGCAAGCATACAGGAAATTCTTGGAATGGAACTGGAAATATGAAAATATTACAAACTGTCTCGATTAGTGATAGACTGATTTATCTAATGAGCCAGTTATTCAGGCAATTTTGTGAGAATCTGTCATCTCAAAAAAACATCTGAAAATGGTCATACCACCGACAGCTTTGTCAAAGCATAGAGCACATTTTCTGATTTCAGATGTATTTAGTGAATTTATGAGGTAATATTTTGTAAATAAGTGACAATATGATAGATTTGTCATTAAATTGTGGTTGCCTAAATATTGACTAGATTAGATGACTAATATGGCTTATGCTGACACTGATCTAGAGCCATGTTAAGATATATGTCAATGTATTTGGTCTTGGCTAGACTGGATCTGCTACGCTGCTGCTGAAGAGCATGTATGGACTTGCTACTGCTAATAGAATTAGGCCTTGTTTACACCTGGTATTAAGATGCGTTTCTATCGATCGGATCACAAGTAGACGAGGGATACACACACCTAGTGTTTTAATCCGTCTCTTTTGTCCACTTTCAACCACTTCTGTCCTGATTTCTTTGAGGGGAGGGTCTATGGGCGGGTAAAGGTGTGTTTTTTCAGATTTTTCGATCTAATGGACAAAATGAGATTGCGCATTTTACATATGAATGCGCACGGAGACGACAGAAAAACATACGTAGAGCAGCTTTCGTTTCTGCTCTGACAGCCGCAAGACCAGCCGAACACGGTGAGTGTGTGTTAGAAATCAGGAATGGAGAGAGAACATTGTGCTTGGTATGTTTTTCATCTTCAAACCAAATTTGGGTCTTCAGCCGACAAAGTTTAAAGCCTGTCTGGCTAGCGCAATTCCCGTAACGTTAGGTCAGTAGGTGGAGAGTAGACGGTCTTTTGTGGCTGTCCAAACACATTCGACCACATGAGCGTTTACACTATGAAAGTAATAAATGTGTTTTTGACTACCCCTGGAAGTGGTCGAAAGTGGACAATCTCAAAATCTTTTAGACCCCTTTTGCATCTGTATTTAGCGTCGTCCACTTGTGATCTGATCGACCAAAGCACATCTTAAAATAATACAGACACACTGCTGTGTGTATATAAGATGCTGCTGCTGCATAAATATACATACGTACATCTCATAGCAGATCTAGGCATGTGGAGCTGGGGGAGGTGGAGGGTTTCAGAGGAACTCTGATAGCGCACTGAAGGACTAGCTAACAATGAACCAGACTATTTAAATGTTGAGCAAGCAATTTCATTGGCTGCAGGATCAGCAGAGGCCATTCAGCTTGTGCCATGTGGTAATGATGTGATAGCTTTGCATACTGCATGTAAACAACCTCTAGAGTTTCAAGACTTGACATTAGCCACAGTGGCTGGTGAGCAAAAAAGTTCATGTCAAGCCCGATTACATTATATATATATATATATATACAGTCAAACCAAAATTTATTCAGACACCTTCAACATTTTCTCACATTATCACAGTTTTTTCACTATAGTTATATAGTAATAAAATATGACAAGAACTCAGAGTTAAACTGTGTCAGAACAAATTCATCTTGATAATGTCAGATAACTTTGATAGAAAGTTATGTAATGGATTACAGTCAACCAATCATCTGTCAGCTGTTAAATGTAAGTACAAAATTAGATAATACCAATTTAGGTCAACTGATTACCAAGCAATGCTTCATTTAGTTCAGTCTGTGGTGTAAAAGGTTGCATTAGCAATTAAAGAAAAAACACTTACGCAAAACATGATCAGGTCAAAGTGACTGAATAATTTTGGTCCCAAATTTGTATCAATTTTACCGGTAGTCCACTGTATGAAGAATTTTTCAGTTTATTTTGCTATCCTCACTTACATAAATGAACTATAGTGTCATTCACCCACTAGTAAAAAAATTGGTGTCTGAGTAATTTTTGGTTTGACTGTATGTATGTATGTATGTGTGTATATATATATATATATATATATATATATATATATATTGGGGCTGCACGATTTGGGGAAAATGTCTAATTGCGATTATTCTGGTTAAAATTGCAATTTGCGATTAAAAATGCAATTTTATTTTTTTCAAGTGCACGTTATAAGCGACTCAAACTTGCAGTGCTTTCAGACGGAGCAGCGTTTACTGCTGATCACAGAGCCGCTCTTCTCTAACATGCTGGGCATATATTTATTTAATTAAAATCGCAGCCTTTACGCTTTCATAATCGCACATAAGCCAAATCGCAATATCGGTTCGATTGGTGCAGCCCTATTTTTTATATATATATATATATATATATATATATATATTTTTTTTTTAATTTTTTTTTTTTATACTTGATCAGTATTAGCATCAGCCATATTAGAGAAACATAATTTTATATTGAATCTACTGTATTTTGAGCAGGTGTTTTAAAAAGATGTTGTGAATCGTACGAGAAAAATCCATATAAAAACAGAAAAAGGTACTGGTAATTTTCTACCTGGACATTATTTGTTAAGTTTACTGACATTTCCTTTAACCCTAAAACACGGCAAGTATATGGAGAAAAGGTCTTCATATTAACAGGGTACATTGAGTTCTATTTTTACAGGCTTTTCTTTGAGTGTACAGAATCAGCCATTATTGGTTAAAAGACATATTGCATTTGGATTTGAGACGCAATTTCCTCCTATTCTTAATAAATGTGCTCAGAGAGGCACGTAAATGGCACTGAGGAGCTGGAAGTTGAGCTACAGGTGATTTAGTGATGTTTCTTTTCAGGCTTTATCTGACTGTATTGGCTGGAAGTCCAGCGTACAAGCACAAGAGCACAGTGTCACACACACGAGCGTGAGGTGAATAACAGAGCAGCAATCGATAAAATTTAGCCAGCAAGGCTCTGCACACATGTGGATCCTGTAATGTTACAACACCCAACATGTGTAAAGAACAATGGAAGTTTGTGTGTGATTGTCAGTCAAATATGGTGCGTTTGATCAGCCAAGCAAATTAGATATATTATGCTTAAAGATATTAGATATACTTTACTAAAATAAAATTAAGCTTATTTTAGGACCATTATGACATTATTTTCTTGACAATTAAGCTATTTATTCTCTCTCCCAGTACTTGTTACTGTAATGCAAATAATTTTCATAATTGTAATGCAACAAAGCAAAATAATATACTATATTATAATATTATATTATATAAATACATCCTGGTATTATTTTTGCACTGCCTTTAATTTGTGCCGATTTAAATAAAAAATTCTTTGTTACTGCAATTTGTGTTGTACTACAAAAAAATACTGTAATGAGAAACTAATGAGAATCATTATAGTGAATAATGAGAATTTAAAAATGAAAAACAAAGTCTGGGTGTTTTATGGTAATGAGAATTTCAGGGGAAATGTGCTTAATTTAATATTCATGAAAATAATTCAACAATGCCTAATAGATAGGCTTTATTTCCTTTATGCAAAATGTAATTTTTTTCGTGAGATTCGTGCTCAGGTTTCCCACAATACATTGATTTGCATCCTAAAAGTTTTGAAATCAGTGGACAGTGTTGCTCCTCTAGCAATCACACGCACATATTGATCTGCGCTTAGCGACCAGAAAAATCGATCACAGCAAACCGCATCTGGACGTGCTACTGCGATTAAATAACAAGCAGATGTGTCTATTCATTTGGACCATCCGAAATTCAGACTCTCTGGGTAAATTGGTGACATGCCAGCACACGCAACAGACATTCACAGGCCTCGTATTGATTCGCCGACAGTAGGTGCAGGTTTTGTCTGCTTGCTGGGACTGTAAAGTGTGTGTGAGTTTACTTTTGATGAGAAAGACAACGGGGTGGAAGTGTGTCTCTGATTACTACCCACCCTTGTGTTCTGTGATTACCACGAGCTGAATGGAAAACACACATCACAGAGGAAGAACAGAGCACAACAATTTATATAATCTTGACTCTTAGTTGAGCACACAAACACACACAGAAGAGTCTTACAGTTTTAGCCTAGCAGAAGATAAAACGTGAAAAAGTCTTAAACATACGTATGTTGCATTGGCGACGCTACATAAGAACCAGGATTGCAGTGGCCCACTCAGATTGACAGCTGGTCCACCCAATCAAATCATGCATGTACAACAATAATCGCTCAAATACATTAATTTAGCTAATGTCACTCCCGTGTACATGGCAGAGGTGTAAAGAGTACCTGAAAACCATACTTCAGTAAAAGTACTGATACTCTACAGCGAAAATTACTAGTTACAAGTCACCAATTTCACTTATACTACTTGATTAAAAGTCATAGTCTGCGTTCACACTGCAAGACTTAATGCACAGATCCAATCTTTTGACCATATCCGATTTTTTGGCCCGTTTGTTTACATTCACTTTAGACACGACTGGTAGCCGATATCGGTGTTTACATTAATTCCCATCCAAAATGATTGTCGGTAATCGCTTTACTATGCACATGGTAGACCCTCTGGTTTTGAATGGCGTGCTATTAGAATTATTTACATAATTCATGTCGGGTGACGGGTGGCCATGATTATTTGCCAGCATAGACAAGATAACAGCTGTCATGGATGTTTTGCAGCTCAAAATCTGACTGAACGGATAAAGACGGGAAAATAGCGGTAATTTTTGTCTGTTATTTTATCTATGGCTTAGGTCTAGAATCCTAAAGTGAAATAAAGTAGCGCTGTAAGATTCGAATGAATTAACGAGAGAGAGAGAGAGAGAGAAAGAGAGAGTAGCCTAAGGCTAATAGTGAAGCTTGTTGGTTTAATTACAGCTCATTGCTGAGAAATATAATGTTGCTTTCAGTAGTGAAGCTGTTTTATTTATAAAACTCACAGGGCAGAGGTTGAAAACCAGCTCCTGAATGTTTCTGTGTGTGTGCAGTTTCTTTCCTTTATAAAATTTCTACCTCAATATAAAAGCTGCAAGTGAGCGCATACAGGAACGTCTGCTTCATAATACAACATTAAAAAGCTATCTTTGTGGGCAAATGTGTGTCGCCCCCTCGCCTTGTAGTCGGTTGGAATTCACGGGGGAATCGGATATATGGGTTTAGAGGTAGGTTGAATGTCCAGATATCAATTATGTATCTGATTTAAAACCACATTTATAAGTGGCTCAGACCGGATGGGGAAAATGTTTTATCTCGTGCAGATTTTTGTGTTTACACGTGTGCAACAAATTCCAATCTGTGTCAGATGTGAGATTTGTGCCAGTGTAAATGTAGCCATAGAGTATCTGATTTTAACAGTATGAAGTATTTTACTCGTACTGAATGTAGGCTCAAAGATGCACCTAAGAGACATGCCAGTGAAGATAAGAAACAGTTGATTTGTAAGGAAACCACGTTTATTTTCTAAAATAAAAATAAATCTGAACACATCAAAATTGCAATAAATCAAGGACAACATAACAGCCTCTTAAACGTCTACAAACACTGAAGTCTCGGTTAAGCTCAAGTGCTCAAAAAGGCCATAAGTAAACCAACATCCTTCAAAAAGGTCTCTTCAATATAATGGATAAATAAAATAATTTTAAGTAAAAGGAACTATTCAAGTCTACTTGCACTGGATGTGCTGATTTCGACCTCATCACCGGCTGCAGTCATGACCTCATCTCATAAATCAAACACCTGCGATTCAACAACTGCCTGATAATGCACTCACATTCATGTAAAGTAGTTTGGGTGAGAAAGGGAAAAACTCACAAGATAAAGTTATGTGCCATGCAAAGTGTACAGAATAATTACATTACTCATTACAGATGTATTGGAGTAAAGAATGTAGTCAAGCAGAGGGTAAAAGTTGCTGATATCTTTGATACTCAGTAAAACTACAAAGTAGCCAAAAAGATACCTAAAGGGTTAGTTCACCCAAAAATGAAAATTGTGTCATTAATTACTTCACCTCATGTCGTTCCAAACCCGTGAGACCTTCGTTCATCTTCAGAAAACAAATTAAGATATTTTTTATGAAATCCGAGAGCTCTCTGAACCAGCCATAAGCAACAACGTCATTGCAACTTTCAAGGCCCAGAAAGGTAGTAAAGACATCGTTAAAATAGTCCATGTGACTCCAGTGGTTCAACCTTAATGTTATGAAGCGACAAGAATACTATTTTGTGTGCAAAAAACAAACAAAAATAACGACTTTATTCAACAATCTCTTCTCGTCTGTGTCAGTCTCGCTGTTCATGTAGTAAATACAGTGCAGCGCTTCCAGGTTCTACTTCAGAAAGCCGTCTCACCATTGGCTGACGCTGTTCACGTGAGCAACACGACGCATGCGTGTGATGCTGACGCAGGAGCTGGCCAATAATGAGGTGCCGTTCTGACGTAGAACCTGGAAGCGCTGCACTGTTTTTACTATGTGAATAGCGTAGGAGAATTATGTTGAAAAGAAGAGATTTTTGAATAAAGTTGTTTTTTGTTTGTTTTTTGCGCACGAAAAGTATTCTCGTCGCTTCATAACATTAAGTTTGGACTATTTTAATGGTGTCTTTACTACCTTTCTGGACCTTAAAAGTTGCAATGACGTTGCTGCCTATGGGTGGTTCAGAGAGCTCTCGGATTTGATCAAAAATATGTTCATTTGTGTTCTGAAGATGAACGAAGGTCTTATGGGTTTGGAACAACATGAGGGTGAGTAATTAATGACAGAATTTTCATTTTTGGGTGAACTATCCCTTTAAATACAGTAACTAATACTTGGTAAATCAAACACGCTGGTCAAGCATGAAAAACAAAAGTTTTATCCAAATTCCGAATTCTGAACCTACAGTACAAAGCGCATAAAGATATCACAAAAAAGCTGTCACTCATCTCAGTTTATCGCGATCTCACGACGTTCCGTTATAATCTATGAAGCTGACTGCACAATGAATCTCTTATTTGCATAATGTCTACACTCTGTTATAATGAGAGGATTATCAAGCATGCAAAACTCAGCACTGAACAAAAACTCTGGCTTTTGACTGGTGAGTGAATTATAACTAACTTCTGATTGGCTATTGCGTTCAAGAAATCAACAGATTGGCTACATTGCTCAAAGCTGCAAGAACACGTTGCATTTATTTGATGCTCTCCAGGTGGATGGATGAATGGATTATGGATTTTGTTGTTTTCATGAAACTGTTGGCTGACAGTAAATCACATTTAACTAATCTTAATTGTCAAATTATTTAAATCCCATGTATGGGAAAACGATGTAATTTGAGAGTATAGGCATTGGTCCACCCTATTTCACAAAGGTCCACTCACTTTAACATTTCTGGCCTCGCCACTGGTATGTTTGTCTGTATGGCTGGCATCCATCCTGATCCTTCTAAGACTTTTTATCTTCTGCTTGGTTAAAATTGTAAGTCTGATCCAGCACACCTCGCCTCAACATGCCGCATTATTTATCATTCATGTCTGCAGCTCAAACATGCAGGGTGAATTATGTGCTGAAGTTTTAAACTTAAAGGCAGGGCTTTGTTCAAGTCACTAACAATGGCCCTATGAAATTCTTTTTATTTTATTTACAAATTCCATTTTTTTTTTCCATTAACATTTTTCTGGATTCCAATTTAATGGTTTAATTAAATTCATCACCAGAAATCATGTCTAATCAATTGAATTCAAAAACTTTTTTTCAACAATTTAACAATTTATTACAATTTTAACAATAATGGAGACAAATTAAATATGTTTTATTTTTTCTGAAATTCTGTGTTGTCTGTTCTCATTTTATTTCGATTCTGTTTTTATAATTAAATACAAAAAAAACGGTGGTAATCAAATGAATGCATAAATGTAATTAATCTTTCAAAATGTAATCAAATTAATATTTAACAATTGTTTTGGCAAAGAAAGTGCTGCTCAACAGGGTTAATATTTACATTAAAACATTAATAAAAAATATTATTATTATTAATAATTGATGATAATAATTATATTAATAATTAAAATTATAATTCATATTATTATTATCTGGTCTATTAAACCTGACATTGTATATTATATTTGGCGGTTTGTCATGAAGACCTTTGAGTTTCTGTGTGTATATGATATGATATGATGATAGTTTTTATCAAATTAATGTTGAAATGCTCCATCCACGTTTTCCGTATCGCAGAAATCATAGGGCCCTATACCTAACCCTAAATATGAGCACTAATATTAGTGATGCTTGCTGCATATTTGACTCAAGGCGGTTGAAAAGTGGTCCGTTTAATGAATTTTTTTCTTTCTTTCTTTCTCCCTGTTCACATTGTTAATCTCCCTCTGCCTTTGATTCTTTGTCTCTGTCTTGTTCTTCAGTCTCTGCTCGTTGCTGAACACAGTTCTCGGTTGTAATAGTGCCTGCAGGCCTCGCCTTCAGAATCCAAGCCCTGTGCTATTGTTTCCATGACAACATGGGAGGCATGGCCGGAGGGCATCGCTGTGTATTTGCACTCTCACTCACATTTTCTCTCTTTCATCTCTTCCTGACACAGTGAATTTGATCACTTCAAGTGTTCTTATTTAGAACCTTACTTTCAAATTATAGATGTACGTGTGACTCGACCGCAGAGCTTCGCTGATGAATGCTCGTGTCAGATGACGCAATAGGTGCGCTTTGTATTGATGATATGGGTTAGAAGAAGACACTCAAAGCTTTTAAGCTCGGGCCATTTGCTTCTTTGCGTCTCTGGCCATTAAGAGAGCACTCCTGGGAACACATTAGGTTTGAATGGGATGTTATATGAGGGTGACAGGTGCAAGCGCAGAGAGTTTATTCGCTGAAATAATGACACACTCAACATGCTAGATCTAAATGTGACAGCAATCACAAGAGCAGGATGTGTGTTCCTGGAGATAAAATGAGAAAATGTAAAACATCTCTTGATAATATGTATGTGTACTATATTACAGTACCGGTAATATGAATTGTTATTGAAAATAATTACTTATAATACAACGTTTAAAGGGGTCATGATATGGATCTTTTTAATTGTTTTAATATGGTCCTTGAGGTTCACTTATAATGTTAATAAAGTTTTTTTGCACAATATATACAGTATATTAGGGGTGTAACAGTACACAGAAGTCATGGTTCGGTACGTACCTCGGTTTTGGGGTCACGTTTCGATACGAGTTCGGTACAATAGGAAAAATGGTCACACTATAGTTTAGGGTCCAATTAGTGTTACAATTTGCTCAGTGCTTTAAAAGAATAGTTCACAGAAAAATTCAAATTAGCCCATGATTTTCTCACCCTCAAGCCATCCTAGGTGTATATGGCATTCTTCTTTCAGACAAGTACAATCAGAGTTATATAAAAAAATGTCCTGCATTCCAAGCTTTATAATGGCAGTGAATGGCAGCCCAAAATTTGAAGCCCAAAAAGTGCACCCATCCATTATAAAAGTAATCCACACAGCTCCAGGGGGATAATAAAAGCCTTCTGAAGCGAATTGATGCATTTGTGTAAGAAAAATATCCATATTTAAAACTTTATAAAGTAAAATATCTAGCTTCCGCCAGACCGTCTTCCGTATTCAACTTACGAGGAAAGTGTAACGCCTCTCACAGTTCAAAACGCTTACGCTACATCCGACGTCATACATCACGGCAGTTGCACTTTTTCCAAAAGTTGAATATGGAAGCTAGATATTTTACTTTATAACATGTTAAATATGGATATGGCTTGCGGGAGAGCGCCGGCCTGCAGTTTCTATAAGAACCGGAGCTTCTAACTGCAGCTGCAGTGACGATATGACTTTACCAATCGCCGATTGGCTTTTATTTAGAAGGCGGGATTTATTCTGCCATATTGCGCGTTGCACTTTCTCCCATTCATAGTAATACAAGTGCACCGTCTTTCTGTGTATAAAGTCTTTGGCTGTATCCGGTGTAGACAGCGTCAGTGATTATAATGGGATCTATTTGCTTTTGACCCAATGCTCACATCCAGTGTAGGCAAATGTCAGCCGTTAAGCGACTGAATGTCAGTGGGTGGGGCCTATGATGCGATCATGTATAACTATTAATCAGTGTCTTGCTCTGGAGGCGGGCATATGCAAATGTATTTGCCTGTGTGACATCACAAATCCCACAATATCCAAAAAACCCGTTTTTGAGCTTGATTAAATAAATGCTTTGTTTATAATGAGATGGTTGTTTTAAGCTATGAACCTTGCAGGGTGTTTTAATGATACAAAGACCTCTTATATGTCAAAAATAAGGCAAATTTGAATTCTCATGTCATGACCTCTTTAATATTCATGAAAATGAAGTATTATTGGTCCTAAAATAAAATGGAATACACTTAATTTTCTTTATGCTAAATTTTATTAATTTTTTTCTTTAGATTTTGTGTTGGAATGTGATTTGACATTCACGAGTTCACACTTACATATAATGTATGGAGAATAGATGTAAATGCGTATTTGGCGTGCTGTCCGGGGGGAAGGCTTTGAGCTCGGAATTTGGCCCGAACCCAGAATACCCCCCGTGTATGTAAGTGGTTAGAACTAAAAGGGAAAAAAGTGGAGAAAGGGTGGTGGAGGGATGCTGATAAACTGTCAACGAAACAGAGGTAAGACTGCTGCGTATATATACCTTGTTGTTGATTAGCTGAGTGCTCTCCACTTGTGTCAATTATCTGATCGTGCTCCTCCCGAACCTTGTTAATAAAACATCATTTAATTCTTAGATTTCCTACAATAGATTGATTTGCATCATAAAAAGTAGAAAGACAAATAACAGAGTGGTTCTTTTGAAATTGCCAATATCAAGCTAATCTGACTGATATGATAACAGCAGCAGAAACTAGACCAGTCCACTATGAAGAAAGCCAATGGCATGTAAACGGATGTTAAATATACAGTTTACCTTAAACTGTCCTCCACTGAGATCACATTTTCTTATCCAGAGCAACACATCATAGCACATTTCAAGTACAGTTTTCTTAGTACAAGGACAGCCTGCTATCTGCACTGTCTCGCTCAGGGGCAGAATCCTGAATGAAGTGCCATTTCCCGAATCACCCAGTTACATACGGCACTGTAGATATTAAACCCTCCCAGCTGCTCTCAGACAAGAGCAAACAAAGCGCTGCATGCTTCCCGAATCAGCCTTTACTGCATTCAGGACTGGTACAAACTATAAACAAGAGTCTATTAGCTTGTCAGAACTGAACAGCCCTTATAGCTCATCCAAAGCATACAGAATTATAACCAGGCTCATGACAGCAGAAAATATCTCTGAGGCAAACTGACATTCATACTGTATATCATCTAGAAAACCCACAGCTTTCCAGTGAAAAATGATGCTTTTTGTTTTCTTTTTTGTAGTCGTTTAAGAAACGGATGGGCTGAATTTGTTGCGAAACAGTTTGAATTGCAGATGTGCTTTTTCACTAGAACGGATTGAGTGTTTGTTCTAATTTTTTTAAGTGCGAGTTCAACATAGTGCTCTGAGTCGAGAAGCAGGAAAATAATTTATGAAGCATGTGAGAATGCAGCATCTGTTTAGTCTGTTTGGCCTTTAACTCAGCCTGACCGTTACGGTTCTCTGGAGGAAAGGATTATCAGTGAATAATGACTGAAGTTTCTCAAAGAATCATGAATCATATGGCTTCAGAAGACTTGGAATATTGCAGATAAATCATTTGGACTACTTTTGTGATACTTTTGTGTCTTTTATGAAGATTGAAAGCCTCAGAACTTATTTATCCACTTGTGTTCTACAGAAGAAATAAAGTTGGAATGACGCAAGTGTATGTATCGACAGAAGTCTCTTTTTTTGTCCGAACTATTCCTTTTTTAAATTAATTAATTAATTAATTTATTTATTTATTTATTTATTTTTAATATACATATATATGCCAAATTAATTGGCCATCAATGGAAAGAGGTATCTTTTTTTTACTAAATTTTGCTTTTAGTAGAGGATTTAAAAATGTACATGCATGTATAAATAAATGAATAAATCTTTAGATGCAAAATCCTCTAAGTCTGTTTGACATTTTTCTTTTAAACAAGCATTTTTAATAGGCTCCATAAAAATGCTCATTTAAAAGTAAAACTGAGGACTTAGAGGTTTTTGCATCTGAAGTCTTCATATATATATATATTTGCAAGCATGTTTTTTGACAAAATTAATTGGCCATCAATAGAGAGATTTATATTAATTTGTATTTTTGTCGAAAAACATATGCTTGCAAAATGGCCAAATTACTACTATTATAGTTTTTGTTAATATTTTGAATTCATTTTTTTAAAAATCTATTTTCCTTTTAGTTGAAGTTTTAGTGATTTATATATATATATATATATATATATATATATATATATATATATATATATATATATATATATATATACACACACATTTAAATATGTCTATATAGTTTTATTATTTTTTTGTTTTAGTTTATTTTTATTTTTAGTGATTTTAGTAGTTAAAGGTGCACTGTGTAACATTTTTTTCAGTAAAATATCCAAAAACCACTAGGCCAGTGTTATATGTTTTGTTCAGTTGAGTACTTACAATATTCCAAATGTTTCCAACTATTTGTAAATCGTGAGAAAAGTGCTATTTTAACCAAGGAACCGGGACGTGTGAGGGAGTCCCCTGTCAATTGCGTCATATCTGCGTTACCCTCGGTTTCCGGTTTTATTTTGCAGAAGCGCTTTACTCTCACTGCAGTGTGCAACAAGTGTCATAGCAGCCGCCGAGCGAACACACAGAGTAATGTCATAACATCATTTTCAACACACTCAAATGTATCTAATATGATAAACAGAGCTGTGTTACCTCATACTCATGACCGGAAAAACGGAAATGGCACCGGCGACTGTGGCATAATAAAAGTCCCGCTGCTCACAAGGCGTGTGTTGCATTCGTCTTATTAACAATCGCTCCAGCGGCCTTGCTCAGCTCCCACAACACTCGGTCCTGCTCTGCTTCATACTACAGTAACGTTAATAATCGATGTGAGGTGAAGACCACATCTCCCAAGATTCTGCACTCAAACTTGGCGTCATCAAACTACGCCTTGTTTTGAATAGGCGACCTCTAGCGGACGGAAAAGTTACATAGTGCACCTTTTATTTTAATTTAGTTATTGTTTTTTTTATTTCAAGTAATTAAAATGTGTTTTTTATGTTTTTAGTTAATGATGATAACCCTGGTTACAGAATCTACCAGCAGCCAAACCTTAACCAATTCCCATTTTTCCTAATTCAATCAGTTTCAGATGGCGTAATGAATTCTCGCTACAATTTTTTCCTGATTGAATTTCCTGTTTCTCTTAGACGTGTCAGTCAGTCTGTCTATCCATCCATCTGCGATATGACGTCTATTGAGACTTCCATCATTCAATCCATCCATCATTCCTCAGTTTTCCACTCACACTCTGTTGTTGTTGGAGGGAGACTGCAATGAATTCCAAACACGAGGTTTCATGATGTGAAGCCGCTAAATATTAAATTCTGTAGATGTTCCTGCTGCTTTTAAAAAGGATCTCATCTGGCAGAATCACTTCAGAACCCAGACGCACATGTAAGGGAGCGCCATATCTCACAGAACATCGCCTTTTTAACACTTCACAGCTCCTTCTTTTGACTCGCCGATATTTGTGAGGCGGCACACGTAGCAAAAGAAAGGTGCTGAAAGCAAAACTCATTCAAAATGTCCCATTTTCCCCCCTTTTTTCTATCCGTTGTGATTTCCATTCTCTTTCTCCAGCGACTGGAGAATAGCGTTTGAGTGCAGGACAGTGGACTTGAATAGGCTGCCATTTCTCTACTGATGTTTATCATGTCTCTCTACTTCATGCTTTGAGCAGATAAAAAGGCTTATATGGGTCATGTTGCATTAATTGAGCTCGCTGTCCTCTCAAATACTCTCTAAATTAAGCAACAGGCATAAAATATTCACATTTGCTCATGGCTCATCATTCAATGACATATTTAAGTGAAAAACAGCTCAAATGTATCACATCAACAGTGAAGCAAAACTGCTCACAGAGACAGTTTTTTCTTTCTGCCATATTATATCTTTTTGAGATGTTATTTTTATATTTAAGGTTTTGAACACTATTTAGGAGCTCTAGATGCATTCATTTTAGAGCTGGTATCTCAAATCTGCGTTTCTAAATCGCCTCATGCACTTTTGATCCACGTGGTAAGGACATCTAAATCTTTCAGTGCTGATCTTTTTCAGTCACTACCATGTTTCGGGCTCTAAGCTCAGAGACAGTCGACATAGAACTGTTAAACGCATACAGAACTCTGTATCGATCCATTTTGGGAGACTTGTCAGGGATTTGAGGATGCTCTGGCTCTCAGCAAACTCTTTCACTCTGAATGTTATATAGAATACAGTAGCTACAGAATTAAACAGCTATAGTTTTGAAACACAAACAACTGCACAAGGGATGCTTTTGCTGGCAGGTACAGAGAGATTTAGGTTCCTCAAGTTTCCAGCAACAAGTAATTTGACTGTTAACAGTGAAAATGTGTGACACAACAACAAAATCAGAGTCAATCAGAGCATATTTGATGTCCACTCATTCACTCACTGACTCACTCACTCATTCACTCACTCACTCACTCATTCACTCACAGATTCATTCATTTACTCACTCACTCACAGTCACTCACTCACTCACTTACTCATTCACTCACTCATTTATTCACTCACTCACTCACTCACTCATTCACTCACTCACTCACTCACTCATTCACTCACTCACTCACTCACTCACTCACAGATTAATTCATTTACTCACTCACTCACAGTCACTCACTCACTCACTTACTCATTCACTCACTCATTTATTCACTCACTCACTCACTCATTCACTCACTCACTCACTCACTCACCCACTCACTCACTCACTCGCTCACTCACTTATTCATTTACTCACTCAGTCATTCACTCACTCATTCATTCATTTACTCACTCATTCACTCACTCATTCACTCACTCACTCACTCACTCACTCATTCACTCACTCACTCATTCACTCATTCATTCACTCACTCACTCACTCATTCACTCACTCACTCACTCACTCACTCAATCATTCACTCATTCACTCACTCACTCAATCATTCACTCACTCATTCATTCATTTACTCACTCATTCACTCACTCATTCATTCATTTACTCACTCATTCACTCACTCACTCACTCATTCACTCACTCACTCACTCACTCATTCACTCACTCACTCATTCACTCATTCATTCACTCACTCACTCACTCACTCATTCACTCACTCACTCACTCACTCACTCAATCATTCACTCATTCACTCACTCACTCAATCATTCACTCACTCACTCATTCACTCACTCACTCAATCATTCACTCAATCACTCACTCACTCATTCACTCATTCACTCACTCACTCATTCACTCACTCACTCACTCACTCATTCACTCACTCACTCACACACTCATTCATTCACTCTCTCACTCACTCACTCATTCACTCATTCACTCACTCACTCACTCACTCACTCACTCACTCACTCATACACTCATTTATTCACTCTCTCACTCAATCATTCACTCATTCACTCACTCAATCATTCACTCACTCACTCATTCACTCACTCAATCATTCACTCACTCACTCACTCATTCACTCATTCACTCACTCACACATTCACTCACTCACACATTCATTCACTCACACATTCATTCACTCACTCACTCACTCATTCACCCACTCATTTACTATATATTTGATTAAATACAATAGTGAGGATATATTAACTATCCATGTTTTTATTTGTAATGCAATTTTATTAATTTATTATAAACCCAATGCTAGGTGTTTTATAATCTCAGACTTATTAACAGTCATATTGTCCAGCCGTGAAATACATCTAGTAAGCTGTAAATCTTATTCATAACTCGTCTAATCCATGTCTTAATGAAAAGCTGGGGATTTTAGATGGATGAGGTGAGTCGAGCAGGCTGAGGGTTTGATCTCGTCTCCTGGGAGAAACGTGTAGTATGCGCTGGGCAGTGTTTGGTGTTGTATTTCATATTCTTTCAAAAGAGAAGAGATCCTGGAGGCTGTGAGCATGTGCACCTCAAGCCTCATGTTTAATTAACCAAAGCCCACCACAGATTCCTCCTAAGAGACTGTTCTGTAGGGACCAGCAGGCAGGACTGAGCGCTATCCGTCTTTCAGAGTTTTTTTTCCTCCTTATGTTGACTCTACGCTTTCTTCCCTTTCTGCACCACAGGATTCAATTTTCCGATCCACTTAAGCGGGATTCTCATGCGTTACGGATCCGATTAGCTCACACGTGCATGCACTCTTTAACAACAAACCATGTCTTTTTGTCTCTCTCTCTCTCTCTCTCTCTGAAATTATTCCACTGGTTTAACTGCAATCCATCTCTCTTTCTTCCTTTCTCTTTCTTCTCTTTTGCCCTAGTTCTGCCGCCTCTTTTCCATCATTCCGTCTTTCCTGTTTTTGCAGTTTTTTCTGAGATGAATCCTCCTCAGCTTTCTCCGGTGTTGGTGCTCATGTTGGCCCAGCTGTGCGCTTCTTCTCTGGGTTGTCCTTCTGGGTGTCGCTGCTACAGTTTGACCGTGGAATGTGGATCCATCGGACTCAAAGAGATCCCCCGAGGCATTACTCACGGGACACAGGTCAGTGATCGCACAAGGCATGTGTCATTCTCAAAGTATGATTGTAGACAGTCAAGAATCTCAAGATAAACTCTTAAAAATAAAGGTTCTAAATGGAATCGATGGTTCCACGAAGAGCCTTTAACATCCATGGAATATTTCCATTCTACAAAAGGTTCTTTATCATGGAAAAGGGTTCTCTAGATATATAAAATGTTCTTCATACTAAGAAAAAATGGTTCTATTAAGAACTGGTCACTTAAAGGTTCTTTGGGGAACCAAAAATGGCTCTTCAATGGCATTGCAGTGAAAACCCCCTTTGGAAACTTTATTTTTAAGAATGTAAAGCATCATTTTATAACCTAACCATTTATTAAATGGATTTAAGGTTTAAAAACAAAGGTATCTGAATTTGTCAAATGCTTGAAAAATTATCTCCTCCATTGTACACCTTTTTATGACATTTACAGTTTTTTTTGTCTGTTTTAATCAAATAATTAATTATTAATTATTAAGTAATTAATAATATAGATAATATTTTAATAAATATTCAGATCATAAGAATGTGTGTGTGTGTGTGTTTGGTGTCAATATTAAAAACAAAAAGGAAAAAATATGGCAAAAAGTTCAGAGTAAGAAGAGGCTGCTCAAAAGTTCATTTACATTTAATTTACACAGTTTGTAAATTAATAATTTTAGACAATGTTTAATATTTGTTGTGTAAAAGTTTTCATTGAAAAATAATTTTTGAGCACTGGAAAAAAAGACCATTGGAGTATGTTTTACAAGAAAAAATCTTTCAGTCTTTCTACTTCAAAATGCCGTTTCTTTGTAATTATTTGTGAAATTTATTAGCAAGAAAATTGTTTCTACACTAAATTTTCAAATGTCAAGATGTTTATAAATACTTTCTATTCGGTTCTTAAGAGAATGAAACCAAAAAAAGGCTGCATTTGACCTCAGGTCTACTGACCATCCTGTCCCAAATTTTTATTCTGGTCATCTGGTCAACCTTAACGATAAGATACTGCCTTTTTTTGTACGTGTCTACACCTTGACCCACAATACAGCAAAGCTGAGATTAAAACTATAGATCATAACTCCAGATAGTGCTGGGAATCATTGGTTAAATCAGCGACTGCAATAGCCATATTCCCACCGGGGACCTTATTTGCATGTCTATGTATCTGCTCCAGTCACATCACTAATATCACTGCAGCTCGTGAATATTCATGAGCCGGCTTGCATAAATTGCTCAACTGACCCGTGTAACCTATGCTTCACAAGAAATTTGCTTCGGCTCGGCCTGTGTTTGATCACAGACAATAGCTTGATAGAAATCAATTAGAAAAGTAATTAGTGTAATATGTTGCATCATTAATAGAGTAAAAGTAGTGAAGACAGGCCACTCCGTCCTGGTCTTGTGAAAGCCCATTAATGCCGTTTCTGATGCTGGTAATTGATTTGTTTGCACGTTTCACTGATAGTCAACCCAGAACTATGCAACACTTGCAGAACTTTGTATTGATCCATTTTAAGTTAAAGGAAACCTTCTCTCACTCTGAATTCACCTGGAACAGAGCAAAGATGAACAGCTAAAGAAAGAAAAAAGTGTGTGTGTGTGTGTGTGTGTGTGTGTGTATGTGTGTGTTGTCAGCAGTCTCTTGTCTTCTCTTAGGACAGAAACTCAGGTCAACATGGATGAGATGGATGTAGCGTTTATAATCAGCGAAGCTTATACTGCAAGCGATACAGATTCTCATTAGAGTTTGATCAATATTGCCTAATGATTGATATGATATAGACTATTTTTTTATCTGAACACCGATATGCAGAACCAATTTTAATTATTGTTTTATTTAAGGGTTTTTTAACCAAATAATCATTAGACTACAGTAGTAAAACATGTATAATAACAATAAAAATAATTAATTTATTTTATATATTTTATAAATATAATTATATTATTGTTGTCATTATTATTAATTCTATAATTATTAATAATGACAACAACAATAATATACTTACAATAATTATATTAATAATAATAATAATCTCTATTTCATTATTAATATAATTTATTAGTATTATTACATTATTAATTTAATAGTAATATACTGTTATTATAATTTCCATATTCAAATAATAGTATTAATATAATATTATAATATCCATTATTAATATAATTATATTGTTGTTGCCATTATTATTAATTATATAATTATTTATAATGACAACAACAACAATAATAATACTTACAAAATTATATTATTAATAATAATCTCAATCATTTCATTAATAATATAACTTCTTCTTCTTATTATTATTATTATTATGTTCTTCAGAGAACGTAATCGTGTTGTTTATTCATAGACCAGCTATTTAAAGCTGAGAAGTATAAATATTGGTAAAAAAAAATACTGGTCAAACTGATTATTTCTAGTTCTCACTGCTTCAATTTTTTATGGTGGTTTATAAAATTAAGCACCGTCACCCACTCTCTCTTTTCTTCTAAAACTGTGTTATGTACTAATGTGTCTCCCATGGACTTTGTGTCCGCTTCAGACCATCTTTCTACAGGACAATGCCATTGGACAGATCCGTCAGCGGGATCTCTCTGACCTCGGCCAGCTGCACTACCTCTACCTGCAGAACAACAGCATCTCCACGCTAGAACCCGGGGCATTCAGAAACCTGGGCCTGCTTCTGGAGCTGGCGCTCAATGGAAACCGCATCCACCTGATCACAGCGGACGTCTTCCGCGGCCTGGATCACCTGCGCATCCTCTACCTCGCAGGAAACCAGATCACCAGACTGGAGGACTACACTTTCCGCGGACTGCAGGTGAAAGGACTGTCTGTGTCATCTGCAGATTTACATTTACATTTCCAGTATGTTATGGGAACATTCATTTCCAGTATTAATGTGACTAAAACATTCATTTAAAAATAAAATTTTAGCTAGGATTGTAATTTTTGGGCTTGTAAGCTCCATAAAATGGACAAAGAGAGAATTCAAGAGATGATAGCCTGTAAACAATACTAAGAAACAAAATAAAATTGAAAGAAGAAAAAAGAAATTTGCATTGGAAATATAATTGACTATGAGTGCAAATATTCTACTATACTATTGTGCCTCTACAAACACAATGCTTTTGCAATTAAAAGTTTTAATAATATTGAATTTTTTACAACATTTTGAGAAGTAATTTTGTCAAATCAAGGTTTAGACTTGCCATTTCCTCCTAGTCCGTCTTTGACTCCTGCAAAGTGACGTGACGTGATTCACTTTTGGTTGTCATTTTTATATTTTATAATCTGTGTAATTTCTATATATATCATTACATTTATTATATTGTTTATATATTTTATTTCAGTTTTAGTTTTTTTTGTACATCAAGTTAAACTAAAAATGGGAAATATCGCCTTGGCAACTAGCTGTAATATTATATATTATATTATATTTGTATATTTTATTTGATTTCAGGTAACTGATTTTATTAGCAAAAATAAGTAGCAAAAATGTTTTTATATAGTTTTAGTTTTAAAATCATTTATAATAATAACCCTGGTTCAATGTTTTATCCTAACATTTATGAAATACTAATACCATCATATGGCTATTCAAATAAAATTTGCCCAAACTTAACATGATGTTACACCAAAGTCTGCAAGTTTTGAAATGATTATGACAGTAGAATTGAAGCGGAAACCACAGAAAAGCAGTACCAAAACTAAATGAACTTTATCAGCAATATGGTAGTGTAGACCGTGTATAGTTGAAACAACTTAAATGTGTGCGCATGTGTAGTAACACCTTCTTTGATCGTGGAAAACTACCATGCATTTGTGAAGCAAAAATCACGGGTAACGAATGATGTGCATATTAAGTTATTTAAGGTGTTTCAACTGTCCCTCTGTTCCAACTGTTCCGACAGTAGATGCTGCTGCATTACACTAGATTGCTTTACAAAGTGTGTTTTTACATACCGATCATGCTCATTGCAATAATCATGATGAAATGTTGATGAATTGATTCCAGCGGTTGCAGGAGCTGCATCTGCAGGAGAATGCGGTGGAGGTGCTGGGAGATCAAGCTCTGGTGGGTCTGTCCTCTCTGGCTCTTCTGGACCTGAGCAGGAACAACCTGAGGACCCTGAGTCCAGCGTCACTGAAACCCCTCGTCAGTCTGCAGGTGCTGAGAGTCACAGGTAAGAGGTTCACATGAGACACTGCCACAATAATCAGAAATTACACTAATGTTCATCAACTCTTTTTAAAGGGGACATCGGATGCAAACCTCACTTTTACATGGTGTTTGCATATAAATGTGTCTTAGCAGTGTGTGGACACAACCAATGATATTGATAAAATCCATTCTCTCCTTCGTTTTTTTAATTTCCCTAAAAACCTACATAGACTCAGTTATCAAGCCGTTTTGATTTTCTGAGCACGACCGCTGACAGACTGTCCCGTATTAGCATATTTTTCACCCTGAGCAGTTGTACACTGTCGGCCATTTTCTCTGCGTTCGAGCAGCTGTAGCGGCAACAATGTCTCGTAAGAAATGCATGTGTTTTGTTGTTGGATGTAAAAGTGAACATAAGAGAGTCTTCATTTTCTCCCGACATCAGAGCCACTGAAGACGCAGTGGCTTCGTTTTGTTTTTGAAGGTAATGCGCCACCAAATACACCTAAATTCGTTTATGTCTGCGCAAATCATTTTTAACTCCAGACTGCTTTCTGAACGAGGGGCAATACAAGGCAGGTTTTTCAAAAAGTTTAAGCTCAAGGATGGATCAGTACCAACTCTTCGTGATCCAGCTTATAGTCTCCAGTTATGCAGTAATGAAAGGGAGAGCATGCACTTTATTACAGTTTACAGAGTTGTTTTACGGATATAAAGTTTACCGGTTGTACCACTTTCACCCCCTGAAAAGGTCTGTATATACTTGTTTACTGTTAGTGTTATTTTGTAATTCGCTGTGTATGCTGATGATAATGCAAGGGAGAGAGAGAGTTTAAAGACTTTAATGCGCACTTCTTGTACTGTGTTTTATTCAGCTCTTACCGTGACTTTCTGGAGTGAAAACAGATGCTTCATCTTTTGTGTGATGTACAATAAACTTCATAAAACTCATCAGTAAAGTTCTGGCCATCATTCGCACGAGGTCCTCTACAACAGGCTTGTATTAATAGTGGATAAAAGTTCTATATATGTTCTATCTCCATGCAGCATATATTCTCTGGCTCTGTAGGCATCATTGTCCGACTGAACACTGCTACTGACAGCTGCTGATATTTTCAGAGTGTGAGATTGTCCTGTTTTGGTGGTGGTATGAGCTCTTGAAGCTCCACCCTCTTCTTGAAAGGGGGCCGGGAGCACCAGCTCAATTGCATTTAAAGAGACACAAAGTGGCAATTTTAACATGCTCTAGAAATTTTCAGTGGGGTATTTTGAGCTAAAATTTCACATACACACATCAGACATCAGAGACTTATTTTACATCTTGTAAAAATAGGTCCTTCTATTGTTTAGATTTGTCTCCTTAGAAAAGCACACATGTGAGATTATCTCATGAATATTAACCAAGATGATCCACGAGTTGCATGACCTGAAAACGTACCACATTGACATGGCATTTAGATGTCAGCACAGCTTTACGTTTGCTCAAATATTTTTGCACAATATGCTGTTTGGATAAATATTTAATAATGTTGTATTTTGAGAGGCTTATATTGTGTTTGCTCTCACAGATAACCCATGGCGCTGCGACTGTGCTCTGCACTGGCTGCGCGGCTGGATAAATGAAGAGGGTCAGAGGCTGTTGAGCTCAGCCGAGCGCCGGATGCTGTGCGCCGAACCTCCACGGCTCTCCCACCTCAGTCTGGTCGAGGTTCCCCCAAACAGCCTTGTTTGCATCCCGCCTGTAGTGCAACTGGAGCCCAGCCACTTGACAGTGCGTTTGGGGGAGAGTCTACGTGTGTCCTGCCAGGCGTCGGGTTACCCGCAGCCCCAAGTCACCTGGAGGAAAGCGTCTCACGGAAAAGCCCAGCTGTCTCCCAGAGGTCTGGTGCAGGAGGTTGGGATGGACGGAGACGCAAGGACCGGCGGCAGGTTGGTGACGGCCAGGCCTGGCGGAAAAGGAGGGCCGTCGAGTCGTGGGCCAGTCCGAGGAGGAGCCGAGGAGGGAGGTGACCGGGAAAACTTTGATCCTGATACGGGAAGCGGGATGCTGTTTCTCAGCAACGTCACGGTGGCACATGCCGGACGCTATGAATGCGAGGCCTGGAATCCCGGAGGTGTTGCTCGTGTGACTTTTCACCTCTCAGTGAACATGTCTTCATCCCGCTCGGAAATATGGCCTCGGTTGCATTCCTCGTCTTACTATCATCCTTCCTCTGTGGACGTGAGTCAGGAGCCGCTGTATGAGCTCGAAAGCATGGACTTCAACGCACTGGGAACCGCCACACAGACGGCCATCGCAGTGGGAATCTCGCTGCTTGCCTTGACGGCGCTTTTGCTGCTTTGCATGATTTACAGTCGTCATCGCCAGCGGCAGAAAGAGGAAGGCGGCTATGGCGCCAGCAAAGAGGAAAGCATCCTTTACGTCAACGACTACTCAGATGGTCCCACCACGTTCGCTCAGCTTGAAGAGTACCGGGACGAACGCGGCCATGAGATGTACGTGTTAAACCGTGCCAAACCGGTGCTGCCTCCACCACCGACATGCAACCAACAGGGGGCGGTGCTAAAGGCCAGTGAGTGTCTGACTCCAGGCCGGGCCTCAGGAATCGGACCCCGCAGGGCTCCCGCAGAAGGAGGCGAAGGACCTCCGCTTGATCCCGAAGGGTTGTTCATGAACCAGAGCTTGCTGTTTGACACGCAGATCGCTTATGAGATCCACTGCTGAACTGTATCGCTGGAAAGACTTCGGGTTTTTGCCAGTGGATGTTATCCTGCTGAATTTCCTTTTGTTCTGAGAGCACAAATGTTTTTTTTTTTTTTTAAGCATTAAGGGAATAACAGAATTTAAAGCTGCATTGTGCAATTTCGGTGCCATCAAATGTATTTGCAAAATTATTGTCTGATTTTCAACACTTCCCATTAGCAGTTTGTACCAGTTCTAAAGTCAGTGTTGCTACACTCTTAAAAGTAAAGGCTCTTAATAGGCGTTGATGGATCAATGAAGCATGGCCATAACCACCATGGGCATTCCAAATAATTGGAAATGGCCAAATTGCCCACCCCAATATATTTCCTAATGTTGCTTTTCATTACATACCACTCTGTTTGTTGTTAGAATGTCTAAAAGTTACTTTTTTAGGTCTCGTCAATGTCAAAATGATGGCCAATCAGATCAAAGAAGGCAGGGCTTACTATTCACTGAAGACGAGTGTGAATTCCAAGGCGACGCTTTTAGTTTTTACAGTGAAAGAGTGTGTGCGTGATAAGATATAAGTAGCTAAACATTTAAATGCTAAACATCATTTAAATGATGTCATTCATAACTGAATGTGACAAGATTTTTGACACATTAGACATACAAACAAGAGTGAATGTGTGCATATTTTTAAATAAAATATTTTTTGCAAAGAGTTTAAATGGATTACTTCACAAATATATAGGCTATAATTAGACCAGAAACTTATAATTATTATTTCTTTATTCCCTTAAATCCCTTTTTATTCTTTAATTATGATTTTTTTTTCTTTAATATTAAATTCCTTCAATTACCCCCCAACATGGTTATGGCCTTGCCATAAAAAACCTTTAAAATCCATAGAACCTTTCCATTCCATAAAAGGTTCATTATAGTGTAAAAAGTTCTTTAGATTTAAAAAATGTTCTTCACACTAAGAAAAAAAAAGGCTATTTTTACTTAAAGGTTCTTAGGTTTTTACTTTGGGGACCAAAAATGGTTCTTCTATTGCATTGCTACGAAAACCCCCTTTAAGAACCTTTATTTTTAAGACTGTATGTTGAGCCGCTCAAACAAGCAGTGAAATGTTAAAACCATCAGCGTTTACTCTCGTTGGGGAAATCAACCTGCGAATGGCTACTTAATTGAATGGCTACATAATCATCTTTGAACATTAAACTGGGATTGCACACAGCAGCTTTTAAGGAATAATTAATCCAAAAATGAAAACTGTACCATTTGCATTGTTTGCGCAGTTTTTTCTCTTTCGGTAGAATCACAAATAGAGTTTTCGGTAGAATAATAAATGGTGTTATTTACAAAAACACTCTCCATTGTGCATATTCAACAAGTTCCTGTTTGTGTTTCACAGATAAAATATAACAGCATAGGTTTGTAATTAATGTACATTTTTGTCATGTAAAGAATTTAAAACATTTTTTACTTATAATTGATCAATTTTGACGGATAAAATAGACTCTACTTTAGAATTATTCCTAAAGTTGGAATAATAGGAATTAGAAGTGAAGAAAGGGGGGGAAATAGGCTACAATTTTAAAACCCCACTATGAAAATACGTGAGGAAGAAATGCAAGTGAGTATTTGGGGAGTTTCCAAGTGTAGTCCAGTTCACACTATTTTATTAATAAAAAATAAATTAATACTTTTATTCATCAAGGATGCATTAAATTGATCAAAAGTGACAAAAACATTTATAATGTTAAAAAAAGATTTATATTTCAAATAAATGCTGTTATTTTGATCTTGAAAATCACAGGAATAAATTACATTTTAAAGTATATTCATATAGAAAACAGTTATTTTAAAGTGTAATAATATTTCACAATATTACTGTTTTTACTGTAGTGATCATAAAATAAATGCAGCCTTGGTGAGCATAAGAATCTTCAAAAGTATTACAAAACATCCCTCAAACTTTTGAACGGTAGTGTAGTTCATTAAATCTGGTGTCTTTTTCACTTTGCGACAGGCAGAAAGAAAAGGCCAAACTGCGACACTAAAAGTGCACTTATCACAGACGTTCTTGTGATTTTAATGTCATTTAAATAAACTTTTAAAAATGTTTTAACAACGCAGTATCCCCACTCACTATAAAAGATAATGATCATTAATATCCCAGCCTCTTCGGAACGACATGAGGGTGAACAAATATACATATTTTCACTTTTGGATGAACTATTCCTTCAAGAGAACAGTGTTGGTTTTTGCCAAAAGCAAATTCTTGTGGAATGAGAGCCGTTACCTACCTTTAAAAGAAGAGGTTGCATAAATCTACCAAAAACTGGATATGTTTTGTCTTGTTACTGTGAAATGAAGTGATCCAGGCTGAGGTCAATCACAGGGTTTGACCTCTTGGACAGGGACTACGAGGACAACAGCAAAGGACATCTGTGTCGCAACGTCCCTGTGCCAGGCAACGTGAAAAGCTTAATGTCCTTCTTCTTGCAAATGCTGTCTACATATAAGTATTCTTTCTTTTTAATTGCATTCCTGTGTGGATTCATTTGTGAACGGCAGGCAGCAGAAGAGAAAGAATCCTGCTTTAAACAAGAACCAAATGCGGGTGGGTGGGTGTGTGTTTACTACAGACAGGATACAAATGAAGTAGTCTCATCTATTTTATGTTTCATACTATTGACCTCTGTTGGAATAACACTGTGAATAAACAAACAGGACTCTACATTCACAGCTAGCTTTTGTAAGTTATTAGATACGCCAGTTTCTTTCATATATAACGGTATTGTTTTTGAGAGTGTTTTTTCCCTTCTTTGCTATTTTCTTCCCCAGCATTATATGGACAATTGAGTAGTGATGATCACATCAGGGTATACTGTATAAAAGCATTCATTACAGCTTGTGGGGACATCTCAAGGTGTTAAGCTTCTGCTCAACAATAGTTTGTGTATTTCTGTCAAATGTCTATCAAATATCAACCTATTTTATCCTAATAAATTATGCATTTATTTGAGATTTGCCATGTGTCAAAGGAAAATAGTGAAAGTTTGACAGTCACCAGGACTCGAAGGTAAGCTGCTTTACATTCACTATAAACTCCCTAGCTTTTTATATGTAGTGGTGTTAATGAGACATCACTATTACGGTTACCATTGGAAGCAGTTTATTAAAAAAAACAAGAATACAAACATCAGAACCGGATGACGTTCGTTCTAAACCAGAACCGTTACATTCTTTATGGTTCTAAAACTTTAATCACGGTATTATTACAGCTAGTTATGTAAACAAATTACAACACTACACTAAAGTTCAGTACATAACTCATTATGCAGGTTTGTGCTACAGGTGTACAACTAATGTTGTAAACGATTATTGTTTTTCCTGTTAAACTGTATATTAAGGTTTTTACATAATATCTATATTTTACTATATATTAAACGGTATACCATGTAACTTTTGGCCCTCTAGCAGTTGAAAAACAAAACTGCGTGCATTTCGGGGAAGAACATTTCTTGGTTGTGCTTCGGCTCTGACTGTGCGGATAAATATGATTATCCTACTGCTCATAAAAAAATTATTACTAAGCTTAAGAGATATAACCAGTTTCGACGTAAAGGATCTCTAGCTGAAGACGCTACTGTAGCTTTTTCCAGCACAGCACTATAACAACCATCACGAAACAACCCTTCACAATAGATAATGCTTTACAATGAACTCTGTCAGAGCGCCACATGGCAATTAATCTGTTCAATAAAACACCTTTACTCACCTGACGAGTAATAAAACGCCATCTCCATGTTGCTTTTACAACGTCAAATCCAATTACCAATTACCCCCCAACATTCTATATATTCATATAGAAAACAGTTATTTTAAAGTGTAATAATATTTCACAATATTACTGTTTTTACTGTAGTGATCATAAAATAAATGCAGCCTTGGTGAGCATAAGAATCTTCAAAAGTATTACAAAACATCCCTCAAACTTTTGAACGGTAGTGTAGTTCATTAAATCTGGTGTCTTTTTCACTTTGCGACAGGCAGAAAGAAAAGGCCAAACTGCGACACTAAAAGTGCACTTATCACAGACGTTCTTGTGATTTTAATGTCATTTAAATAAACTTTTAAAAATGTTTTAACAACGCAGTTGTTGCTTTTACAACGTCAAATCCCTGCTTTTACAACGTCAAATCCCTCAGTTCTCACCATCTCCGAAAAAGCTAACTCAATGTTTATTCTCGTTTTATTGCAAGCTCTGTCGCGTTCTCTTTTTGCAAGCAGAAGCTCCTCTGTTCAGCTTGTTTAAAACAGCTGATTTTCTAGGACAGTATTGGGGAGATTTAGTTGCTCATGCTCAATGCATAAATCAATGAATCGGGTCTCCTTTAGGACCCCGAGTGATCCCATTGGTTAAACTGACTTTTAATGGGTAGTTTTTTTAGCGCCTGATTACAATTCCTGCAAAATCATGTTATGATTTATATAGTTAAAAATGCATTATAATTATCATGAATGTCTTTTAAATTACATGATTCATATACTAGTACTGAAGCTATAGCTAGCATTTCTCGTTCTTACTGTTTTTTACCCAATTAGCATGCTAGCTTAGCTTATACACCATATAAATATAAACACTTATAATAGGCTTACCATAGTGAATCAGGGTAAGACAAAAACACGTTTTGGAAGAAGTATTGTTGATGTATCGATTACATTTTTGTTAATTTTGAACAAAAAAGGTACATATGTGTAACCTAAATTTATAAATGTAATATATAGTCTAAAAATATATTTGGGGGTGTGTAGACTTTTTATATCCTCTGTGTGCGCATGTAAAAAAAACAAAAAAAACAAAGATATATATATACACACTGATCAGGCCAGTGAATAACACAGATTATCTCATCATCACGGCACCTGTTAGTGGGTGGGATATATTAGGCATCAAGTGAACATTTTGTCCTCAAAGTTGATGTGTTAGAAGCAGAAAAAATGGGCAAGCGTAAGGATTTGAGTGAGTTTGACAAGGGCCAAATTGTGATGGCTAGACAACTGGGTCAGAGCATCTCCAAAACTGCAGCTATTTTTCGGTGAACTGGCGACAGGGTCATGGGCAGCCAAAGCTCATTGATGCATGTGGGGAGAGAAGGTTGGCCCATGTGGTCCAGTATAACAGACGAGCTACTGTAGCTCGAATTGCTCAAGTTAATGCTGGTTTTGATAGAAAGGTGTCAGAATACACAGTGCATCGCAGTTTGTTGTGTAGCCCCTATAGCACAGCATAGCTGCAGACCAGTCAGGCATCAGAACTGGACCACGGAGCAATGGAAGAAGGTGACCTGGTCTGATGTATCACGTTTTCTTTTACATCACGTGGATGGCCGGGTGCGTCGCTTACCTGGGGAACACGTCACCAGGATGCACTATGGGAAGAAGGCAAGCCGACAGAGGCAGTGTGATGCTTTGGGCAATGTTCTGCCGGGAAACCTTGGGTCCTGCCATCCATGTGGCAGGACCCAAGCATTGTTGCAGATCATGTACACCTTTTCATGGAAACGGTATTCCCTGGTGGCTGTGGCCTCTTCCAGCAGGATAATGTGCCCTGCCACAAAACAAAAATGGTTCAGGAATGGTTTGAGGAGCACAACAATGAGTTTGAGGTGTTGACTTGGCCTCCAAATTCCCCAGATCTCAATCCAATCGAGCATCTGTGGGATGTGCTGAACAAACAAGTCTGATCCATGGAGGCCCCACCTCGCAACTTACAGGACTTAAAGGACCTGCTGCTAACATCTCAGTGCCAGATACCACAGCACACCTTCAGGGGTCTAGTGGAGTCCATGCCTCGACGGGTCAGGGCGTTTTGGCAGCAAAAGGGGGACCAACACAATATTAGGTCATAATGTTATGCCTTGTCGGTTTATACTGTATACATAACATTACATTAAATGAGAGCCATGACTAGACAGCATATTTAGTTTTCATTTATTATTATGTATGATACATACATTGCAACACCATTATTTCTTAAGCTAAATATTTCTTGATGTACAGATTGAAATACTTCCCATGCATTTCACATACAGTTTTTGAGAAAATCAAACCTACAAATGGCTTACAGCAGATATTAATCTGGAAAAGGAGAAAATGTTTTAACATGTTTTTACACAACAATAATAATGCTGAAATATTTAGCAGCTAAAAAATCCTTTATTTGCAAAGCTACTGAGTAAATAGATTTCAAGTGAGTGTAATCTTTCAGTTTTTTCTGAAGTGGTGTAACACATCTTAAGTTGACTGAAACTGATTGTGTTGCTCTCTGATGTGGTCATGATGTGTTTCAGTTTTACTTCTCACATCAATTAAAAATAAAAGTAGAAAAGCAGAAGAAAATGTACCTCTGCAAACATACATTCTAATAACTTTAACTTTCACACTTGCATTTTGCAGTTGTGCCAAAACTCTTTAATAGTAAAATGATAATGTGAGGTCAACCATGACCTCTCAATCTGCACACAGCATATTAAAATGTGCTGAAAGTTCCTCTTTTTCTTTCTCACCTCCTTTGTGAGAAGGGAACTTTATATGACGTAAAACAGACAAAGATGCTATTACTTCAGATTGTAATAAGCATGTTAATTGCCAGTGTGTCAGATATCATCTGTTAGTGAAGTTTCACAGTGCTGTAGATCACTTCATCCCGGTCAGGAGGACAGGTCTGGGAATCATTTAATTTTTAAAAATGAAGAGAAGATGAAATGAGATGTATTCCAATGAGCCTTTGATTGAAAGCATTGCAATCATGGTACATTATGCATTTTCACAGAAAAAACAAGCTTACAGTACATGCATTAGTGGTACCAGCAATGTACTAATGCTTACATTGGAGACCTGGTTTTGTTCATTGTCCTTTCCTTTCTTGAAGACCACCGTGTCATACGTCACAGGACCTTCTGTCTGTACAAGAAGAGTGCAAACAAAACTTTAAAAGATTATTTGCAGTGTTACATTGTGTATGTCTGAAGTGTAGATATTTCAAGGCCTGGACACATACCACAGAACAGACATCTGGTCCCTGTGTGGGCAAATCTTAAAACAGGAGGAATCATATTAAAACAGGAAGAATCATATCATAAAACCACATGCAACCTCTAAATATTTTTTAAAATACTATACAGATGAAAAAAACATAAGCGATATTCATGGAGACTATGAGTTTTTACCATGGTAATGTAATGCGACAGTGCAATAAATCCTGTGAAATTGGATTTGAGGCATTAGCAGTGGAGTCTTGCTTTGAATTGAATATTTAATAGAACTGACTGTGTTTTTGTATAATCCTCCAGATCACCAAAACCAGCATCAGTAGCAGAAGTAGCGGTACAGCGGTCCAAAGCAGCAGAAAAATCCCGCTCCCGTGGTCAGGCGAGGCGTTCTTTGAGTCATTTCTTGCTATTTGGTGGTTTTCACATTTAGAGCTGTTACTACAAATAGAATCATTTTATGGATCAGTTTAAGTCAGTTTTTTAATCAGTAGGGAGCAAAATCTTTCCACCTCTATCTACAGATTATTTTCTGATATTCGTGACTTGATTAATTCAAGTTTCAGGGATTTACTTACGAAGAAGGACCGGCTTCATCACAGCTTATATCATTTTCAGCTGAGTTTGGAGGACAAAAAGCAAAACATAACATTTAATATTTGATACACAGATGCAGTTGCACATCTCAATGTATAGGATTAGGATACTATGGGAACTTTTATGGCATATACTATATTGCCAAAAGTATTGGAATGCCTGCCTTTACATGCACATGAACTTTAATAAAATCCCATTCTTAATCCGTAGGGTTTAATATGGAGTTGGCCCACCCTTTGCAGCTATTTCTGGGAAGGCTTCCACAAGGTTTAGGAGTGTGTTCATAGGAATTTTTTTACCATTCTTCTAGAAGTGCATTTGTGAGGTCAAGCACTGATGTTGGACGAGAAGGTCTGGCTTCCGTTCTAATTCATGCCAAAGGTGTTCTATCAGGTTGAGGTCAGGACTCTGTGCAGGCCAGTCAAGTTCCTCTGCACCAAACTCACTTATCCATGTCTTTATGGACTTTGCTTTGTGCACTGGTGTGCAGTCATGTTGGAATAGGAAGGGGCCATCCCCAAACTGTTCCCAAAAAGTTGGGAGCATGAAATTGTCCAAAATGTCTTGGTATGCTGAAGCATTAAGAGTTCCTTTCACTGGAACTAAGGGACCAAGCCCAACCCCTGAAAATAACCCCACACCATAACCCCCCCTCCACCAAACTTTACACTTGGCACAATGCAGTCAGGCAAGTACCGTTCTCCTGGCAACCGCCAAACCCAGACTCATCCATCGGATTGCCAGACAGAAAAGCATGATTAGCCACTCCAGAGAACACGTCTCCACTGCTCTAGAGTCCAGTGGCGGCGTGCTTTACACCACTGCATCCAGAGCAGAGCATTTGCATTGCACTTGGTGATGTAAGGCTTGGATGCAGCTGCTCGGCCATAGAAACCCATTCCATAAAGCTCTCTATGCACTGTTAGTGAGCTAATCTGAAAGCCACACGAAGTTTGGAGGTCTGTAGCTATTGACACTGCAGAAAGTTTGCGACTTCTGCGCACTGTGTGCCTCAGCATGCGCTGACCCCGCTCTGTGATTTTATGTGGCCTACCACTTCGTGGCTGAGTTGCTGTTGTTCCCAATTGCTTTCACTTTGTTATAATACCACTAAAAGTTGACCGTGGAATATTTAGTCGTGAGGAAATTGCAATGGACTTATTGCACAGGTGGCAACCTATCACAGTACCACGCTTGAATTCACTGAGCTCCTGAGAGCGACCCATTCTTTCACAAATGTTTGTAGAAGCGTCTGCATGCCTAGGTGCTTGATTTTATACACCGGTGGCCATGGAAGTGATTGGAACACCTGAATTCAATGATTTGGAGGGGTGTCCCAATACTATATATATACACTCACCTAAAGGATTATTAGGAACACCATACTAATACTGTGTTTGACCCCCTTTCGCCTTCAGAACTGCCTTAATTCTACGTGGCATGGATTCAACAAGGTGCTGAAAGCATTCTTTAGAAATGTTGGCCCATATTGATAGGATAGCATCTTGCAGTTGATGGAGATTTGTGGGATGCACATCCAGGGCACGAAGCTCCCGTTCCACCACATCCCAAAGATGCTCTATTGGGTTGAGATCTGGTGACTGTGGGGGCCATTTTAGTACAGTGAACTCATTGTCATGTTCAAGAAACCAATTAGAAATGATTGGAGCTTTGTGACATGGTGCATTATCCTGCTGGAAGTAGCCATCAGAGGATGGGTACATGGTGGTCATAAAGGGATGGACATGGTCAGAAACAATGCTCAGGTAGGCCGTGGCATTTAAACGATGCCCAATTGGCACTAAGGGGCCTAAAGTGTGCCAAAAAAACATCCCCCACACCATTACACCACCACCACCAGCCTGCACAGTGGTAACAAGGCATGATGGATCCATGTTCTCATTCTGTTTACGCCAAATTCTGACTCTACCATCTGAATGTCTCAACAGAAATCGAGACTCATCAGACCAGGCAACATTTTTCCAGTCTTTAACTATCCAAATTTGTTGAGCTCATGCAAATTGTAGCCTCTTTTTCCTATTTGTAGTGGAGATGAGTGGTACCCGGTGGGGTCTTCTGCTGTTGTAGCCCATCCGCCTCAAGGTTGTGCGTGTTGTGGCTTCACAAATGCTTTGCTGCATACCTCGGTTGTAACGAGTGGTTATTTCAGTCAAAGTTGCTCTTCTATCAGCTTGAATCAGTCGGCCCATTCTCCTCTGACCTCTAGCATCAACAAGGCATTTTCGCCCACAGGACTGCCGCATACTGGATGTTTTTCCCTTTTCACACCATTCTTTGTAAACTCTAGAAATGGTTGTAACTGAGCAGATTGTGAAATACTCAGACCGGCCCGTCTGGCACCAACAACCATGCCACGCTCAAAATTGCTTAAATCACCTTTCTTTCCCATTCTGACATTCAGTTTGGAGTTCAGGAGATTGTCTTGACCAGGACCACACCCCTAAATGCATTGAAGCAACTGCCATGTGATTGGTTGATTAGATAATTGCATTAATGAGAAATTGAACAGGTGTTCCTAATAATCCTTTAGGTGAGTGTATATCCACCGATCAGGCATAACATTATGACCACCGTCCCCCTTTTGCTGCCAAAACAGCCCTGACCCATCAAGGCATGGACTAGTGACTGAAGGTGTGCTGTGGTATCTGGCACCAAGATGTTAGCAGCAGATCCTTTAAGTCATGTAAGTTGCGGGGTGGAGCCTCCATGGATTGGACTTGTTTGTTCAGCACATCCCACAGATGCTCGATTGGATTGAGATCTGGGGAATTTGGAGGCCAAGTCAACACATCAAACTCGTTATGGTGCTCCTCAAACCATTCCTGAACCATTTTTGCTGTGTAGCAGGGCGCATTATCCTGCTGAAAGAGGCCACAGCCACCAGGCAATACCGTTTCCATGAAAGGGTGTACATGGTCTGCAACAATGCTTAGGTAGGTGGTACGTGTCAAATTAACATCCACATTTTCCAGCAGAACATTGCCTAAAGCATCACACTGCCTCCGCCAGCTTGCCTTCTTCCCATAGTGCATCTTGGTGCCATGTGTTCCCCAGGTAAGCATCACAGTAGCTTGTCTGTTTGATTGGACCACATGGGCCAGCCTTCGCTACCCACGTGCATCAATGAGCCTTGGCCGCCCATGACCCTGTCGCCAGTTCACCACTGTTCTTTCCTTAGACCACTTTTGATAGATACTGACCACTGCAGAACGGGAACACCCCACAAGAGCTGCAGTTTTGGAGATGCTCTGACTCAGTCGCCTAACCATCACAATTTGGCCCTTGTCAACCTCGCTCAAATTCTTACGCTTGCCCATTTTTCCTGCTTCTAACACATCAACTTTGAGGACAAAATGTTCACTTGCTGCCTTATGTATCCCACCCAATAACAGGTGCCGTGATGATGAGATAATCAGAGTTATTCACTTCACCTGTCATAATGTTATGCCTGATCAGTATATCGATATATGTATATATATATATATATATATACACACACACTGAACAAAATTATAAACGCAACACTTTTGTTTTTGCCCCCATTTTTCATGAACTGAGCTCAAAGATCTAAGACTTTTTCTATGTACACAAAAGGCCTATTTCTCTCAAATATTGTTCACAAATCTGTCTAAATCTGTGTTAGTGAGCACTTCTCCTTTGCCGAGATAATCCATCCACCTCACAGGTGTGGCATATCAAGATGCTGATTAGACAGCATGATTATTGCACAGGTGTGCCTTAGGCTGGCCACAATAAAAGACCACTCTAAAATGTGCAGTTTTATCACACAGCACAATGCCACAGATGTCACAAGTTTTGAGGGAGCGTGCAATTGGCATGCTGACTGCAGGAATGTCCACCAGAGCTGTTGCCCGTGAATTGTATGTTCATTTCTCTATCATAAGCCGTCTCCAAAGGCGTTTCAGAGAATTTGGCTGTACATCCAACCGGCCTCACAACCGCAGACCAAGTGTAACCACACCAGCCCAGGACCTCCACATCCAGCATCTTCACCTCCAATATCGTCTGAGACCAGCCACCCAGACAGCTGCTGCAACAATCAGTTTGCATTACCAAAGAATTCCTGCACAAACTGTCAGAAACCATCTCAGGGAAGCTTATCTGCATGCTCGTTGTCCTCATTGGGGTCTCGAACTGACTGCAGTTCGTCCTCATAACTGACTTGAGTCGGCAAATGTACACATTCGATGGCATCTGGCACTTTGGAGAGGTGTTCTCTTCACAGATGAATCCCGGTTTTCACTGTACAGTGCAGATGGCAGACAGCGTGTATGGCGTCGTGTGGGTGAGTGGTTTGCTGATATCAACGTTGTGGGTCGAGTGGCCCAACGAACACAAGATGCATTTTATTGATGGCATTTTGAATGCACAGAGATACCCTGACGAGATCCTAAGGCCTATTGTTGTGCCATTCATCCACTACCATCACCTCATGTTGCAGCATGATAATGCACGGCCCCATGTTGCAAGGATCTGTATGTTTGGGATGCTCTGGATTGGCGTATAAAACAGCGTGTTCCAGTTCCTGCCAATATCCAGCAACTTCGCACAGCTATTGAAGAGGAGTGGACCAACATTTCACAGGCCACAATATACAAAACATAACAAAATGCAGTAAAACTGCACATTTTAGAGTGGCCTTTTATTGTGGCCAGCCTAAGGCACACCTGTGCAATAATCATGCTGTCTAATCAGCATCTTGATATGCCACACCTGTGAGGTGGATGGATTATCTCGGCAAAGGAGAAGTGCTCACTAACACAGATTTAGACAGATTTGTGAACAATATTTGAGAGAAATAGGCCTTTTGTGTACATAGAAAAAGTCTTAGATCTTTGAGTTCGGCTCATGAAAAATGGGAGCAAAAACAAAAGTGTTGAGTTATATATATATATATATATATATATATATTTATATATATATATATAATTTAATATTCATAAGTATTTTTTATTTTGATATAATAAAACACCATCATTTTAAAAATAACAGATATAAATAAATGCATTTAAATTATATACATTTCCACAAAATAACTGAAATAAATGACTTGCATGTATTTTTATATTTATTGTCCCTCTGAACTGTGAGTTGAACAGGAACCTGCTGATCTCCAGCAGAGCAGAAGTACCATCCAGAATCACTCGGTCTCAGTCCAGTCATCAGCACAGTGAAGGAGCTTCTCCCATCATCACTGATCTGGACTGATGAATTCTGGGATGTGTCATTCCTCCCCACAGTGTAACAGCTCTGACCTGTATATCTGCACCACTGTTTGAGTTTATACTGATATCCAGAACTGTAGAAACACTGGACACTGACATTACCACCTTCATGTCCAGATACACTGCTGCTCACCACAGACACATCAGGAGCTGAACACACAGACAGCATTGTTAAATCTAAACAGGTATCTACTGAAGAGGAAAAGTAAAAAAAAAAATGCAGTAATGCTTTAGATTATAGCCCGGAAAGTATTGCGAAAGTAAAGCGAATTTACAGCATAACTTTCGGTAATTATAGTGTAACTATAAAGTAAGTACGTGTAGGTATAAGGGAACAATATGATATATTTGCTGAATAAAGGAGTAACTATCAGGAAAATTAACAAATAATTTATACTTTAAGTATTTTTTAATTAAGGGGTAATTATCCATGTAGTTACAGGGTAAGTATGAATCTGTGGGCTGTAAATTAAAGTGGTGCTTGTTCCCCTCTTGTTTCATGTAGTTAAAGGGGAAGTACAATAAAAAAAACACGCACAAAATCTGATATCACTTTGAAACATTTATTTGAAAAACAACTTTCAAAACAGATTTACGACACTTTTTATTCATTTTTTAAAATAAACTTTTACTACTATAGTAACGTCCTGACAGAGAGGCACATTTTGTCAATTTTTTGTTTCTCTTGATTGGCTTCTCCTCCTCTTGTTCCTCTTCTACTTTTTCGTTATTTCCACTGATGGATCTTAAGAGGAATCCAATGTCTTTTGATATTCTGTGTTATTATTTATTGAAAGAAAAAGTACACCCAGAAATACTCTCATAATTTACTAATATTTTCGCATCTGACCAACTGTTACCAGCGCGTGCGTGAGTAAAGAAGCTTCAAGCTTTCATGACGTTCTGGCATCGCTGTTGTCTAGTCTTGTTTGTTTCTCATTGCTATTATCATATATTATGTTATTGTTTGTATACTGTTGTGAGCATTAATTAAAAAAAATTAAATTAAAACGGACGGCATCTGACATCCGCGTGACCAGAGTTTCCCGGCGCGCTTACATCACGCTTCAAGTTAGGTCAAGCGTGAACTTAATCCTCTCATGCATGCATTCCTTAATCCTTTATTCCCCAAATATTACATATTGTTCCCTTATACCTACACATATATACTATGCACTATAATTACAGAAAGTTGCGCTGTAAATTCGCTTTACTTACGCAGTACTTTCCGGACTGTAATATAAAGCGTTACCAAAAATGCTTTACCTTGTTGAACGGTTAAATACAAATATTTTTTGTAATCTGGATTTGTATAAGTGCCGATCTCCACAGCACACCAGTAATGTCCAGAGTCTGAGGATGTTGGAATCTTGAGTTTCACAGTAAAAAAATTCTGTGCTGGATAATCAGTTATTGTCCATTTTCCTGTACTGTTTGTACGGGCTGTAATTTTGCAATACATCCAAGAATACCCTCTACACCAGTATTTTGAGTTTAGTTTGTACTGATTGTCATGCAGACATGGGATTGTAACAGTTCCTCCTTCTCGCACAGTTACATGATCTAATGTATTCATGCTCAAAGTTCCTGTAGACAGCAAACACACACACACACACACACAAAATATGTTATAAATAACCACTGCTTTAAAACACTTAGCTTTAATGACAATACTGGTACGAAAAGATTTACAATAAATAAATATATGCATCAAATAATTATTTTGGCTTAATGTTCAGCATGTTCAGAGGTTTTTTTTTGCACTTTGGTTTGACCTCCTGCCTCCACTATCTTATGAAATGTGTTTGATGTTGTTGAACTTACAGCAGGTGAAGGTCTTTTAAATTTAATATAATATAATGTAACATAATATAACAATATGAAAGTGTTAAGTCATGGTCCGAGAAAGGTGATTTTAGAAACAATGGGATAGACATCAAATTAAATTGTGCATTTGTGTTAAGAACATTCTAGTGATTAATGGATTTTTTTTAATGCTGTCATTTAAAAAAAATTATTACACATATTTTTTTCCCCAAATGTCAACAATCAGTGTTGCAACCGCATGGTTACTAAAAAGTTTTTTTTTTTTAAAGCTGTTAAAAGGTTTCTTATGCAACGTTCGAGTATTGCACAGCTGGATATAAAATGAACATCGCTGTAAAGTAGAATATATTTATACTGTATATACATAAATATATTAAAATATACATGCAGTACTTGCTAACCCTGCTGTGCCTGTTAGAAGTGAAATCAAAGTATACAAAGAAACAACAGAAGAACAGGGTAGTTTATAAAAACAAACATAAAAGCATGTTTTGAGGGTATAATGTCTGTTTCTTACCTGCAGTGTAAAGTAAAACACCAAAGAGAATCGGAGGAAGAGCCATGTGCCCGTCAGAGTGAGTAAAAGACAGAACCTGAAATGAAAATCTGACTTCCTGCCTCTGATAATGAGCTGTTCCTGTTTCTGTACGCATGGATGTAATGAAAAAAAGTCAGCAGAGACATCATCAATCCTGTGCGCACACACATACGCTAAAATTACGTTTGCTGAAATATCTAAATGGCATGAGACTTGATGTTGTGGTTGACTAGCTCTACAAACAAAAAATACATTGGAATGATGGTTGTATGTTAGCGTGAAAACAAAAGTCCCTCTCAGGATATTCCCACATTTAAACGAATGGAGAAATGAAAAAAAATCAACTTTTTTTTAATACATTTGTCAAATAGAAAAAAATAAATCAGCCACAACACAGAACACAAATACACCGAAGTGGCAATAACACAACACATCCCTGATGGAGTAAACACACACAACATATAAAATATAAAAGACGTTTTTAATATAAAAATAAAAGATGTTTATTAAAGGATTAGTTTACTTTTAGATAAACTTTTGCTGATAATTTACTCACCCTCATGTCATCCAAGATGTCCATGTCTTTCTTCAGTCGAAAAGAAATTAAGAAAACATTCCAGGATTTTTCTCCATACAATGGACTTCAATGGGCACCAAATGGTTTAAGGTCCAAATGACAGTTTCAGTGCAGCTTCAAAGGGCTTTAAACAATACCAGACGATGAATAAGGATCTTATCTAGCGAAACGATCTGTCATTTAAAAAAATACTAAAAAAGTTTACGTTTTATAAGCACAAATGCTCGCCTTGCTCTGTTCTGTGATGCGCGTTCGTGACGTCATGTAATACGCAATTACGTTGAAAAGGTCACGCCTGGATCTAGAACCTTCAGATGAGACACAGCTCGCAAGTTACCGAAAGCAAAACCAAACATAAAACCCCTCAGCAGAGCGGCTCTCTCGTACTGTATGATGTGACAGAGTTGCCCAGTGCGGTTCCGTTCACACAGCGTGGGTTTTCTGAGAATGCGGTTGTCACTCCCGTAAATAATCGTACTGTGTGTGAACATAACCGTATTAAAGACTCAAATACAGGACTGACAACCGTATTCTGCTGCTATGTGAACGTGAGAGAGATGGTCCTCACTGCAGAACACAAGATCCAGGGAGCAGGCTTGGATCCAGATCCAACTCCTCCCACTTTCTATACTTTGCTGTATTACTGACAATGCGAACTTCACATACTTTTGAAAATCCAGCGTTTAGTTTATCCTGGTAAGCGCTCATTGTCACAGTTGTAAACACGTTGGGCGTCGGGGCATTTGTTTTCAAGCGGACCGTTAAAGAACGCGACAAACTCGTCTCCCGGACATCCTGTAGAATAGAGTGGTGCAGGTATGACATCACTTCGTAGGCCAAACGTGGAAGCGAGAACTTCCGGTTCCCTCGTCCCAAAGTCAGTGGGTTTTTTGAATGGGGTTTTCTTTAAATGGCTAAAATAAGGTCTGTGGTGAACACAAGCTCAAGACACTTTCACATTTTATTCTATGATA
Source organism: Rhinogobio ventralis (assembly GCA_039654625.1). Lineage (NCBI taxonomy): Eukaryota > Metazoa > Chordata > Actinopteri > Cypriniformes > Gobionidae > Rhinogobio > Rhinogobio ventralis. Next base: position 5,081,536 of record CM077200.1, on the reverse strand, counting down.
TAAAATATATCAGTATTACCCCACTCGTGATTTTTTTAAGCTGTTACGCGTCTTGAAAAAGGCAGTTGCTAACAAGTGGCTAAAAGGCACTATCGAGGAGATTAAACTTCATCACACCGAACAGGTAAACTCAGTCCGCTTTTACAGCATTTTACATTATCCTCATAATTGTGCTCTTATAAACTATTTTAACTCAAACATTCTGGAAACATTTTTTGAGATAAAAACTTCTCTCTGGACGTCTAATGGGGTGGAGGGATAGAGTTGTGGGTAGGGATAGGGTGTGGTTAGATATACTAGCTCCACCCATTAGGACCAAATTACATTAGCTCCTATCTATATCTATCTAGCGAGGAGGAGCTAGATATAAGCTCCACCCATTTGCTCTGCATTGGGAATATATCATATTGGAGAGAGTTTTACCACACTGGCAGTCGTAACCAAACACGACACGCTGTTTAAATTCTGAACAGAGAATGATTGTCAGCCGCAGTGGAGGGAAGATGTAAATATTCTCTGTCCCTCATATTAATGGAATGGCTTCAGATGACTTTGAATATAGTGCACAAACACTTAATTGCAATTGGTGCTTGTCTATTTCTTTTGGTCTGTGACTCCTCCTTGTGCTGAATAAAAGAGCACAATAATTTGGGCTGTCTGAAATAACCGCGATTAGACGGTTATTTAATTATCGTGTCAGGCCTTCCACATTGCTTACACATTGCACCTTTAAAAAGAGCCAAAAGACATGCAACTCTAAAGAGTCCTCCTTTACTTACTCTTTGAAAATAAAATAAAGCCCAAAGGGAAAGCATTTTTCTCCCTCTTTGTTTTTCCAAACTTTTTTTTTTTTGGCAACACACCTTTCAACAAAATCACACTCATTACTTCAACAGCCAGACAACACACAATTCAACTAAACACAGCAAATCTCTTCACCCCCTCTTTCTCCTCCATGGGATCGGCACAATCTGAGGGTTTTTAAGGATTCTCATTAACCTGAAACACCTGCCTCCACTAATTATCTCAACCCACATCATTAGCCCATTAGAGGGCTGTAGGTGCCGAACATCACCAGATGAGGGAGACAGAGACTCTACAGAGAAATTGAATACAGCCCTAGAACAAAACACTGAAATAATGCCTGAATTACGAGTATATACCCACTAAATCATCATTAAACTGCTAAACTATGCTGGTTTGTAACAATATAAATACATCATATGATACACACAAGACTGAACTCATTGGACCATTTAACCTATTTAATGTACACATAAGTGTAGGAAATTACAGAGAACTGGTGTTGAATGGTCACTACAGCAACTAATGGCAAGTATTAAATAGTTCACCCAAAAATGAAAATTCTGTCATTAATTTCTCACCCTTATGTAATTCTAAACATTTAAGACTTTCGTTCATCTTCGGAGCACAAATGAAGCTCTTTGAGAGCTTTCTGTCCCTCCATTGACAGCTACACAACTACCACTTTCAAGCCCCAGAAAGGTAGTAAAGACATCATTAATCCATGTGAATCTTTAACCTCAATTTTATGAAGGGGCTTTAAAGTGGTAGTTGCGTAGCTGTCAAAGGAGGGACAGAAATCTCTCAGATATTATAAAAAAATATCTTAATTTGTGTTCCGAAGACGAAGGAATGTCTTACGGGTTTGGAATGACATGAGGGTGAGTAATTAATGACAGAAATTTCATTTTTGGGTGAACTATCCCTTTAAAAAGTTCAGGAAATTTCACATCAGAACTAAAAGAAAAACCAAACACTGCAATGTAAAAAGTTACAATAAGAACATCACACATGTGAGATGATTGTTAAACAGGTCAAGGCATCACGAATGATGCATTACTGTGTGTTTTAAAAATTGTTGATATGAATTTGAGCAGATGAAGAGGTACATAGTAAAACTGTAGATAAAATTTGCCAGCAGATGGCATCACACATACAGGACAAATGTGTATTATATGAGCAATTTAATGCAGAAAATGTAATGTCCTTATTTATTGTGCCATTAAAATTAATTAAAAACAAAAAAATAAAATAAATAAAAAGTAAAATAACAACCCTTTTTTTTTTTTTTTTCAAATGAACTGTAATTCAATTACAACTTACAAAATTGCATTTATGTAAGCTTACAATTTATGTAGGCCTATTTGGACTTGCATAAAAAGAAAAAATACGGTTTCAGCTCTTTCTAAAGTGTTGATGTGTCGCCTTTGTCCTCCATTTGGTCAAGAATCCATTCTGGAATGTACCTGTGATGTAAGATGCAAAGAAATGAAATGCACTTCTATGCAAAACTGGAATTACTCATTTTGTTTCAACTATATTTAAACACACACACACACACAACCAGGGCTGGACTGGGGCTAAAATTCGGCTCTGGATAAATCCAGCCCATGTGGCCCACAAGTTCTCCCGTGCATGTTTTTGCTAGGGTTAGGGCCTTAAATAACTGTAACATAAATTAAAAAATAAATGATTAAATAGGGCTAGGACAGGGACAAATAATGATAGATATTTTTTTATATATATTTTTAACCAAACCATTTTGGTTACCCTTGACTTCTAAACAGACTCGAATGATTTTCTTTTATGTTACACAGAAAGAAAGTCATTCAGGTTTGGAATGACATTAGGATGAGTAAATGATGACATTTTGGTTGAAATATCCATTTAAAAACCATAACATTTGTAAAGGGTTAACACCTAATTTATGTAAGACACTGATATCTATCTTTCATGAGGCTCTCATTGAATTAACAATTTACTTCAATTAAAATTCATTAGAATTATTAAAAAAAAAGTTCATAAAACATATTTAAAGAGAAACAAGCTTTGTCCTTAAAGCCACACTATGTATTTGTTCGCCGCTAGGGGTCGCTAACCTCTTCAAAACTACAACAAAGGTGTAGATTGACGACGCAGTGAATGAGCGAGGAAACATGGAACTTGTCGTCATACCGATGGATCTAATAATGTTTATGGATGAGTGAATGCATTCATGTTTTTTAACATGACTGCGGTATGAAGCAGGGTGCGATTACTAATAGGAGACACACATGTGAGTCCCGGTGGATATAAAGAAATGAGGACATTTAATTCTATCGAACTACCCACAAGTGCTGAATTACTACTCATACAGGTCAGTTTATTTGACGAATTAAAATTGTGAGGAAATGCAATGCTGTTTAACTTGGTCTACACTATCTAAACTGCATTTGAGTGTGTTGAAAGTTATAATGTCTTTTTCTGTGTGTTAGTTTGTTGGCAAGCTACATCAACATTAGCACATCATACTGATGATATTCTAATATTTCATTGTGTGCTACATAACATTGATTCGTTTTATGTACATTTGCTCACCTGTCTAATAAAGCAGATGCAAGAACAGCATCTCTGTTAAGTCGAAGTTTGTTGCGAGGCTCTCGCCATCTCGAAAACGCCATGTCGATACTGGTCCTCTTTTGATTTCTCATTTTGTTCCAAAGTCTGCTTGCCATGGTCCATAATGTTTGAACGAAACTACAACAGCGTGCTGCGCTGTTGCCATGGTTTCTATGGCAGTAAAAGCGGAAACCGAGGGTAACGTGGATCCTTGGTTAAAAATGCAATTTACAAATAGTTGGAAACATTTGGGATATTGTAAGTACTCAACTGAACAAAATATATAACACTGGCCTAGTGGTTTTTGGATATTTTACTGCAAAAATCTTACATATTGCACCTTTAATTCATGAGATCCAGGCCTTAAAGCTGTTTTGTTTAATTATTCTTTAATAATTACCCTAATGAAATTTACCATGGTTCTAGCATAGAATCCAGAGTTTAACTGTACTTTTATTTAACTGTAAGATCATGGTAGACACAGGTAAAACCATGCTCCTCATAAATATATAAATAAAAAATAATAATAAACTATAGAATTTGTAATAACAATATTGTAAATATGTAGAAGATACGAAAACAGCCTCTATATTTCGCAATATTTAATTTAAGTAATAATAGCAACATTTTTAATAAATACATTTCTGCCAAAACACCATATTTCTTCACTGTTAGTATCTGCAAGGTAAATTGATGGTGGTGGATTGACAAGTTTAGATGTGTTGTGTAGCCTATTTTCCAATTTACCTCGTCATATATTTACATGGTCATGAAAAAAACGGCCCCAAAGTGTGTCGGCCCACCAGTAAAATGCCCGGTGTGTCCGATTACCAATCCAGCCCTGCACACAACACTGACACATTTACATTTGTATCTGCATACAACCTGTTAACTGTCAGTGTGTCCCACTGGTGCTCTTTTTTATTGCTTTTTTCCCTATCACATATTTTATTAATCATCCTAAATTAGGTATCATTCGAAAGCCTAAACCCTCAGTATATATTGTTTATAACGGACATTCTGGTACAATGAAAACGGTAATTTAAAGGGATAGTTCACCCAAAAATGAAAATTCTGTCATCATTAACTCACCCTCAAGTTGTTCCAAACCTGTACAAGTTTCTTTGTTCTGGTCAAGACAACACAAAAGCAGATATTTTGAAGAATGTTTGTAACCAAACAGTTGATGGGCCCCATTGACTTCCATAGTATGGAGAAGAAAAAAAATAATAGTATGGAGTTAATGGTGCCCCACAACTGTTTGGTTACAAAGATTCTTTAAAATATCTGCTTTTGTGTTCAACAGAAGAAAGAAACTTATACAGGTTTTAATGGTGAGTAAAGGAAGACAGAATTTTCATTTTTGGGTCAACTATCCCTTTAAATCCTTTTAGGGCAAAACTTTTTTCATTTTGTTGGAAAGGTCTGAGACTCAATGTTCATATTTGGTGACTGTTTTGTGATAAAAGTGATATTAGGGCAGAAATGTATTAATTTGTGACAGGAGAAAGCATAAAAAATATTCAATGGAATATGGGTGTCATTCTGTGGCTATTTTTAGTATGAGCACCTAAACTAAATCTCATAAGAACCTCAATTTTTTGTGATATTCTTCAAATTTGACATGTGGCTTTGATTTTATAGCAATTTTAGAGTCCAAATTGTTTTGTAAAATATATATTTTGTACAAAATAAAAAAAGTTTAGTACAGTACATTTGCTTTACAGTAAATTTAAACTTTTGGATAGTTCATGTCTATGTTCAAAAAGGGGGGTGACAGTTAACAGGTTTACACCAACTAAAAAATAGATTTACTATGAATTATTATTAATGTACTTTCACTTATGTAATTTATTTTATTTGCTCATAACGTCATTAAGGAGCAGGGTGTGTATGTCATGAACTCACAGCCTTGCGGGGTTTTTTCACAGAGCTGTAGATCACGTCACCCTCAGGATCCACTGACGATAAACTCTGTGAACAAACATGATCACATGAATCTCAAGTCACATGTCACATAGCAGAAATACAAAAGGTTTGATCTTTTACAAGTTACCCTTTTGAATTGGATAAACAGACTGTGACACATTCAAAACACTCAAAGAGGACACGTACTGCCTTCTGAAAGATCACAGAACTGTAAATCACTGAAGTGTCATCCACTGAGGCAGAAGACTGTAAATAAACAACTGATGATCATTCATTTGCTTTAATCAGCATCTCAGTAAATGTCTCCAGAGGGCTGATGACTTACAGTAGCAGCTGCTGGACTTCTGGATGTCATTTGGTTTTCAGAGGACGTCTGCATCAAACACAAACACAGATTTAGATTCATTTCGGATGATTTCTGAATTCCATCAGTATGTTAAATACTTACTGTATTACTGGTGGTGTTAATATGTTCTTCTTCTCCAATGTGACCCCTCTCTGTCAGAGTGAGATATGAAGATTAAATCTCATAACATTGTCCATGCACACAGAGTAAAAGGGTGTCACAATTGTACCTTTAGGGGTACAACAGCTTGTCACTAGGGGACATATTTGACACAAAGGACATATTTGTTAGACTGGGTAAACCCAGCCCGATCTGCCGGCAAATTAATTGAACCCTACAGCTCAGGCTGGAAACCTGTACATATTTCTATCCTGCTTCTGTTACAAATTTGCGGGGACCAATCACAAACCGGCTTATCCACCTGGCGCGCTATTGGCAGGTTTAACACAATGACGGATAGAGAACCGATGGATCGTTGGTCTGATTGGTTGAAGGACTATCCAATTGCGTACATTATACAATTAAAGTTGACAAGTGTATGAATGAAATATACGTAAAAGGTATAAAACACAATTTATTTTGTATGGCCCTGTGGAATACTTGATTCTGATTGGTCAGTCGTATCATTCTGCTGTCAAATATATTTGTGTCAAATATGTTTTTGTCCCAGTTTTTGTAATTGTGCTAGTCTCTTTCGTCTCACATATTGTAACGAAATAAATTCAACTCAAATCTATAAATATTTTGTGTCCATTTACTCATTTATTTGTTAAGTAGCTGTAAATTAAACAATATAAAACTCACCTGGCTTCTTTCTCAGCCTCCAGGTTACTATTACAACAAGAGAAAGAAACAGGACCAGCACAAGCATCGCTACAAAAAACACGAGCAGAGTCACATCATGCCTGTAGTGATGGAGAGACATATTTGTGTTTATCATACAGAACTGGTCTCACTTTTAATGTGTACTGGCAAGTTAATCTGTTAAAGCTTTGTTTCTAATTTAGAGAAATAATAAAAGCAAATGCCTTACTTTACATGCTTTAAATACTTGTTTTGCTCATTCTCGCTGTGTATTTCTGTTTTAATAGTCTCCGGAGCTGCTGTTAGATATGGGTTGGTTTCATCTCTGCAATTAAAAATATCATTGGTGACATGTAATAGTTTGGTATCAGTTGTTATAAATGACTGAATAACAATATTTACAATATTTACACTTACATGTGTGTCGCAGGTCTTAAATCATTAATCATAACTTCTGCCAAAAACAGAAACAAGTTTCTTAGTTTGATCTTGCCCATATTTATCTTAAAATATGTCAGTGCCATTGTTTTGTCTCAAGATGCACACCAGTAATATTTTTTTACAAAAGCTTTTTGTTTATAAAAACGACTTACATGCCTTAATTGAACTAAGGCCTAATTCTGGTTTAATCTAAGCCCTGTCTGTGAAACCGGGCCAAAAAGTTGACTGTCATAATTATGACTTTAATCTTATAATTTATGTCATAATTATATACTAAAGTAAGATTTTATACTTTTTTCATATATGTCATAATTAAAATTTTTGTCATAGTTATGACTTTAATCTAATAATCTTGACTTTTTATGTTATATTTTTTTTATGTTTATATTTTATATTGTCACAGGGTGTTTTGGTTATGTTTCATGTGTTTAAGTTTGCCATGTTCACTGTCATGTCTTGTCATGCACTTCCTGGTCTTGTCATGTGATCCTGCCATGTGCTCCTTTGTCTTGTGTATTGTGTCATGTCATTGGTTTATTGGTTAATCATTGTTCACAGGTGTGTCTCATCTTGTCCTTAGTCCATGTGCACTTGGGTTCTGTAACATAAGTCCACTGAAAGGCAAGTTTGCTGAACCCAAGTGCAGTTTATTAACTTAAACTCAAAATGCAAAACATAAAACAAAGACTTGGACAAAAAGCATGGCATGATCAAAGACTCACCAACAGTGGTTTACATAAAACAATACTCGACCAAGACACATGCCAAACATGAGGGCTTAAATACACATGGACTAAGGACAAGATGAGACACACCTGTGAACAATGATTAACCAATAAACCAATGACATGACACAATACACAAGACAAAGGAGCACATGGCAGGATCACATGACAAGACATGACAGTGAACATGGCAAACTTAAACACATGGAACACAACCAAAACACCCTGTGACATATATATATATTTTTTTGGTCATAATTAGGATTTACTAAATTTTATACTTTTTTATACTTTTTAATATTATTAATACATTTACATTTTTGGCATAATTAAGACTTTTTATGTTATAATTTTGACATGTCAGTCTCAGCTTTTTATGTCATAATTATGACTTTTATCTCAAAATGTAAACTTTTTGTCACAATTTACTTTTATGTCATAATTTCAGCTTTTTATGTAACAATTATGACTTTTTATCTCATTATCTAGACTGTCATAATTATGTATTTTTATGTCATAAATCATTCTTTAGTAAATCATAATTATTAAAAGTAGATTTTTGTCTGAAATGGCCTTCCATTTTATGTGGTGCATCTAAATAATGATTGTCTCTATTCTACGCTGTCTTTTCTGATGGATAAATGATTTTACACATTTCATATCATAATTAGTTATTAAACAAATTATCATTGTTCCTGAGTAATTCTGAATGGAAAATGTTTTTTAATCTGATCAACCCAGTTCAGCTGCTCCTTACTGTGTATTATTTTATTCATACTTGTAGGATTCCTGTTGAAATTCTCAGCAGATGTCTGAGTTGTGTACCTGCAAAACAATGTAAAAAGAGAAAGACAAAATGTCACGTCTCGGACTCTTATTTTGATATTGTTTTGTGTTTTCTCTAAAAGGGATAGTTGAAAAAAAAAAAGAAAATGATCCCATAATTTACTCACCCTCAACACGTTATAAAGTAAAATATCTAGATTCCGGTGGATCGCCTTCCGAAGAAAGTGTAGCACCTCTCACAGTTCAAAATGCCTACACCACGGCCTTTATTAACCCCCTGGAGCTGTGTGGATTACTTTTATAATGGATGGATGCACTTTTTGGGCTTCAAATTTTGGGCTGCCATTCACTGCCATTATAATGCTTGTTAGAGCCAGGACATTTTTTAATATTACTCCAATTGTATTCGTCTGAAAGAAGAAACTCATATACACCTAGGATGGCTTGAGGGTGAGTAAATCATCATAAATAATTTTTGGGTGAACTATCCTTTTAAGTTCCTGTTTCCCTGCTGTTTAGTTTTGGTTTCTGAACAAGTCCCTGTACATATCTATGGTTACTTATAATTATCATCTGTGTCTTATTTAGTTCATTGCAATCTCCTTCATATATACTCCCTGTTCTGTTCAGTCCTCTGTCAGTTATTGTCTTTCGTAATGTGTTTATCTCCAGTCTATTCTCACGTTCATCATTAAAGTCAGTTTTGATTATTCCCTTCTCGTGCGTGTTGCCTGCTACACCGACATGTTACATACAAACATGTTTACTCAAAAATGAAAGAACAATGGAGTCATGTCATTCTAAACCTGCATGCCGTTCTTTCTTCAGTGGAACATAAAAGAACAAACAATGTCGCTCTTCTCCATGCACTTCTTTTCATATGTTAAAGTAAACCAAACTAATATTTACTTAATTAGCCTGACTGAGTTATTCTCTCACATACAGACATTAATATGTTACAGCCAGATCCAGTATTAATGCCTTTGAACAGCAATTACATCAAATAAAAGGCCATGAATTGCATGTTTTAATTAATAAAGAATTATTAATCAATAATACCGTACAACACTTTAACTAGAGAATCATACAGTAATAATGTCACAGCAAAAACTGAACGCTCTGACCTTTTTACAACTCTAGGGTTAACTCAAATTTTCTGGCTACAAAAGTATTTGCATGCGTTTGATTCTTTTAAATGGTCAAAAATGTCAAATTACACCTACATGTCTGTCTCAGCGTCAGATGGTGTAGCTGTTGGGACATTTGTCACTGCTTGAAAGGAGAAAAACATGAGGTTAGTTTTAAGAGTGGCACCATTGTTATAGCTAAATTGATTTGTGATCTTACAATGTTTGGGTTCATTGACAATGAGTTGAACAGGAACCTGCAGATCCAATACTGAGCACAAGTACCATCCAGAATCACTGAGTCTCAGTCCAGTCATCAGCACAGTGAAGGAGCTTCTCCCATCATCACTGATCTGGACTGATGAATTCTGGGATGTGTCAGTCCTCCCCACTGTGTAACAGCTCAGATCTTTATATCTGCACCACTGTTTGGTTTTATACTGATATCCAGAACTGTAGAAACACTGGACACTGACATTACCACCTTCATGTCCAGATACACTGCTGCTCACCACAGACACATCAGGAGCTGAAAACAGTCAAAAAGACAATAAGATTTGTCAATCAATTGTCTTATATTGGCTATATAATGTAACAGCCGGATCTCATGAAAATGCGTATCTATAGCACAAATTGTAGCATTCGATTTATACCCTAAATGAGTTTTTACGTGCATATGATACGCACTTTATAACGTGTTATATGCACATATAACCCACAACACTAAGCCTACCCAATGGGGTGACAATGTGCATCATGTGCACGTAAAAACAAATTTTGACGTTTAAATCGCACAATAAATACAATTCGTGCTATATATATATATATACGTATTTCATGAGAATGTGTTGAATGTAAGTGTTTACTACTACGGTCGGTAACACATTATTCAAAACCGGTTCTGTTACTCTGACTGCAGCTAAATTCAAAATAACATAATTTCCCTTTCTGGATTAAAAAATGGGTAACACTTTAGAATAATGGTCAGTCATTAATAAGTAACTATGCAGGAAGTAATGCAGGACTAATGAGTAGTACTACATTAACACTTCAGCTACTACCATTAACTAATATAGAAACAAGCTTAATTAATCAGTAAGTAATATCGAATTTAGGACTAAGATAGTTCCTTTTTAGGTAATCAATAATTACTGAATGAGATTGGTATCACTAAGAACTAATAGGTAACTATGACAAATGATAAAGAATGACTAATTTATTACTAATCACAACATTAGTGTGTCTGAGATGTGAGCAATTGCCTTTAAAATGTCATAAAATGCCTCATTAATTACTCAAGTGTTACCTAGTCACTCTTCAAGGACTACTAGTGATCTGGACCATTATTTTAAAGTGAAAAAAGTTTTTTTCACTTTAAAATAATGGTCCAGGTCACTAGTAGTTCCTGCAGAGTGACTAGGTAACACTTGAGTAATTAATGAGGCATTGTATGACTATATTCAGAGTAAAAAAGATGACTGATTACGTCTCAGGCACACAATAATGTTCTTTATAATTTGTCAGTTAGTTAATAGTTATTAATGAGACTAATCTCATTCAGTAATTATTGATATCTCCTAAATTTGATATTACTTACTGATTAGTTAAGCTTGTTTCTATATTAGTTAATAGTAGTAGCTGAAGTGTTAATGTAGTACTACTCATTAGTCCTGCATTACTTTCTGCATAGTTAATTATTAATGACTGACCATTATTCTAAAGTGTTACCAAAAAATGTCTCCTGCACTAATACCAGTTAATGGGACGCATTCTGTTCTAACCATGAAATATTTTTTCAAATACGTTTTTATTACATGAAATAGCTTCAATACAAACCAAAAAATATTTTTATAACAATTGGGTGTGTGGGGGGTGTGTCGGGTTTGTGGGTATTTAGGGAAACATTGCCAAATCAACTTTGTCTAACATAGTTTTACTGTAAATTGAGAATTTCAATGTACCACAATAGAAAATGGTCAAAAAAGTAGTTTTCCTATAAAATTATGATTTTCTTTTCTATTTAAATGCACATTTCTTTTAGAAATTGATAGATGTATATACTTGGGACTCATGGAAACCAAAAATAAGTAGATCCCCATAATTTAATCCCTATCGTTCCCTATAATTTGGCTAACTCATCCTCACTCTCATCACATGGAAGAGCTAACTCTGCACTACTTCCACCACGTCCTATTGCCCTTTCTGTAAAATATTGCTGTATTAATTTTCTGAAAAGAAGAAATTATTTTGTTACTTATACATAAACACAACTATACTGCAATAAACACTTTAAATAAATAAAAAACTGCAATTATATTGTTCATGGTACTATGTATAAAAATACCAATGGGGAAATACATTACTGCAATTCCACTGTGGTACAATGTTAGACAAAGTTGATTTGTGAATAAAAATATCTAATTTACTTATCAAAGATGCTGCAAAAAAATCCCCCTTGAGAAGAGATGTTAATAGAGCAATTTCTGGAGCACTTCAACAGGCGTCTTCCATGTGAGGGTGATCGGGGGAAAGAGAGTTTTAGAGGGACATTCAAATGTCATTTTGCTTAAAAACAGCACATCATTGGCTACCTTAAGGCCTGCCCTTTTAATTCCCATAGTGCAATTTATTGTATTTTTTTCTGAATAACAATGAAACGAGTAGAAATGAATTGTTGCCATATGGCAATGCTGTACCATAGAGGGTTAACTGCTTTTTTAATCTACATTCAGCGATGAGAGTGATCCGAATCCATAACAAATAACTCTTATAAAACTGTTCTTTTCAGTGCATTAAAAAATAGGCCCTGTCCCAAATGGCACCCTAAACACTCGCGGTCTTCCTACGAGTCCACACTTTCGTGACATAACAGCGCTTTGACTGTCGGGAAGAAGTCTGCTATGGAGCTCTCTCCAGTGCGGGCTCAAAAAAACTTTCATTGAGGGCGCATATCGACCGCAAAGGGGTCGCTCGCGAGCACCCTTCTGAATCCTGAAATGACAAATGGGACACCCTGCAGTCTCTTAACAGACACGTGCACGCGGCAGCCATTGTAAGTCCACAAGACCAAAGTAGACATGAAGTGTGCCATTTGGGACAGAGCCATAGCAGAGCACCCAGTCCAATTCCTGAACAAATGACTCTTACGAGTCGGTACTAAAGTTAAAAGGCTTGTTCGACTTGAAGAAGTGCTGCGCAGACCAATCGGTGCATGATAAAGTACAGAGAGAGCAGACGGCTCTGTATGCTTTTGAATCGCTCTCATGAACAACCAATGTTAAAAAATAGCACACAACCGATGTTGCCCGATGCCCGAACGGTTCTTTTTGCTGCATCTTGTGACCATAGAACTTGTGATGATAGTTGGCTAACAATATTTTTGAGAAACGCACCCCAGTATAGTCTGATTCCTGAACAAATGACTCCTATTTTTTATGAATCTAAACCATTCAGCACTGTGAGACTTTTCCGATTTCCAAACGGAAAGATTAAGAGCCAGCTCTTACTTTAATGAATCAAAACAACATTTGCAGTGGTTTCTGATCAGATTCACTTACTAAACTCCAAGGAACCGGAATCTTTAAGAGGAATCAGAATCAGAACTAGCGTAACAGAATTAGTGTTGATTCGACAGTAAATTAAGAACAATCATGATATCTCAGCAATTAAAATTAGTTGGTGTCACATGGATTCTTCATTAGTCCCGCTCTCCCTTTTCAGTTCTTTTTACTTGTGTGTACAGAAATAAATATCTATCATATCTAACCCAAAAACAACTCTAACCTTTTACATTATTTATAACATTACTTATAGCTTCATTAATTCATATTTATATTATATTTTAATAAAATGCATTATCATGTTTCTCAGAAAAAAAATGTAATTTGGTAAGAAGTTCTTTACCTGATTGAACTGTCAGATACAAATAATAACGGGCGTCTGGGGTGCCATATTCAACAATCTCCACAGCACACCAGTAATATCCAGAGTCTGAGGTCTGCAGATTGTCCCAACGCACTGTAAAAGTACTCTGGTCTGGATAATCAGTGACAGAATATTTTACTGTCTTATTTGCATATGCCAATATACTGCAAGTGCTCCAATATGTCCCCCAGCACAAATATTTGCGGTTTTCCTGATGTTGTTTCTTATACACACATGGCATAATTCCAGATGATCCAGATTTCACTGCTATATTAAGTTTCAGTGTATTAACTCCAGCACCACCTGTACACAAGAATAAATGTAGGGGAGAAAACACTCACAAACTGCACATGTACTGATTTGTATAGTAGAATTATAGCTTAAAGAATTCAAGTCAAACCATTTGAACAATTTAACAACAGGCCGTACAATGATTTTGTAGGGTTGAAAATGATATTCAAAAATGAACAGACATTTGCTTTACTGTTTCAACCCCCTCTTTCTTACCACAAGGGCTATTTGGAATTCCTAAAGGCAAAGGCAAAGAGATGTGTGTACATTGGGAGTCTAATTGTCACACCTTTAGTACGGTGGGGGAAGTTATAATTATCTGATTGGTCAGTTTGAATGTCTCACTTTGGGTTTCAGTCACATGGTCAAGGAAGGGATAAAGAAGATTGATCTATTGCTCTGGGCTCTTCTTTGCCTTCTTTGGGCACGTTTTCTTTGGCTTTGTCTCTTTCTCTCTACACTTTCTCTCTCTCTCTTTCTATCCCTCAGGTAACATGCGATTAAGTTTTTATCATCTCATACATCTCATTTATTACTATTTGAAGTGTAATCATAACCAGATATTGTCATTAAACCCTATCAATTACAAATTATGTGCAGTAACTAGTTTTGATTCAGTATTAACTTTGAAGTGCTACCTATTGCAATACAATATCATCACACTATAGCAACACTCTTGCACATATTTTGCTATTGTAACTGCGCTTATTTCCGTTGTTGGTATAAGTAGCAGTGGGTGGTAAGAGAGGATAAATGTACAGTTTTCTATACCATCTTGCTGATAACATTTCTTTAGTCATTCGGCCATCCTGCAGTCTGAAGCATTGTAGGCAAACCACCCTTACAATTTAATAATGTTTTTTAAACAGAATTATAATTTAGTTTTACCTGAGATGTAAAGTAAAATCCCAGAGAGAATCAGAGGATAAATCATGACTGTAGTGCAGTGTGTGTGCATGAGAGGAGCTGGTCACTTATTGCAGTGTCTTTGTTTCCTCCTGTTTCAGAGCAGAAATATCACCTGAAAACACACAAGCGTCAGCAAGTGAGCAAAGTACTCTATTTTCAGCAGCAGCTCAAACTAGCCACAACACAACAAATCAACATTTTACTTATGGCTAATTTGATTTGTGAACAGGCTACATTGGTTCCGGTAATGAGCGTGCTGAATAAAGAAAATAATGTGTGAACCTGTACTGTGGCAGCTGGAAAGAAATCAACCACAACAACACACAAGTAAAGCAGCAACACTTAAAAGTTCAAGCAGAGAATGACTTCTGCTCCACTTTCAGTATTAACCACATAGGCATCAGCAACAGACCACAGTGAGATTCAAATAAGGGCAGACAAAAACATAATTCTCTGTCGACAGCCATTCAAAAGTAAAACGTTTTGTATATCCTGAATAAATGGCAACATACTATATGCACCAGCGAGAGACCGGGGATGGCTGTAAAATGTTTACATTGTAACATTTCTGTCTGTTCTTTTAAAGGGGGTCATGAACTGGCATTTTTTATACTGTTGTCTAAGGTCAACTTATGACGTTTGCGTGTTACATTCAAAAACATCATAATGAATAAGTAATAGGCTACCCCGTGAGTACACGTGAAGAATTGTTTTGAAAGCGTGTTGGAAAACAGCAACCAGAATGAATCGCCCACAGGGCTCGCAAAATGTCTTTATCAAACAAACACAATGCTTTATCTCTCATCCACCCGCGATTGATTGGAATGATATTTTTATTACTTGGCCCGCCCAATCGGTGGATATAACCGTGAACCGTGCATCACTAACACACACACACACGCCTCACTGCAGAGTCAGACAAATCAGCATGATCAAAACTTCCGCGATTGTATTTTTCCTTCAAATATCAAGTCAAGAGAGTGAACAACGCACATCAAGAAAGGAATGTTATTTCACTATTTAAGATAGCCCGTCGGCAGCCCAGTGATAAGTTTTGGCAGCCGGTCTGGAAAACACATAGCCCCGGGACGTTGGTCTTTGCGAGCCCTGGCCCATACATGTCCGAGTCTGATCACGAATCGCAGCACAATGAACCAACAACACCTCAAATAAAGGATACTCCAGCCTGTGACAGCGTGCTAAGTTATGTTCAGTTAGACACGCACACATAATCAATAGATATCAAACGATCTGTAACAATTCAATACTATCACATATAATTTTTTTTATTTTTTACTCACATTAGTGTGTTGCTTCATTCATTCATGGAATCTCATCCTGTCTGCAAGTCCAGTCTCTTGTTTACAAACGAATCCGTGGTGAAATGAAGGAACAAACGTGCAATGTCTTCCCCACGTGAGCTGAATATTCATTAAAAATAAAGTTCATCCATGCATTCATAATACTGGAATCCGAATGAAGCTTATGCAGCGTGTTTATTGCTTGGAAGTTCGATCCGGTTTAGCTCCACGTAGGCCTATGTTATTTATCTAGAACGTGCCATGCACAAATCAGTTGTGCGGGGATACAGAATCAGGCGTTCTTCTTCTGCGGCGGTGTTTCGCCACACTCTGACGTCACAGCCTGGCACATTCTGAGATTGCGTTTGCTGGGCCTGGTGTCAATAAATGCTTTTATTGGACTAATAAGGAAGTTTTCAGTTCCGAAACTTACAGGATATTCTTATGCCGTGTTCCAGGCAACCTGTAACCCGTGTTTTTCTAACCTTCTACCCGTGAAAGTGCACTGGAACGGGAGTCAAACCCGTGACTTCCCACCCGTGTACTCATACTAGATCGATGTACTCCCAGTTACACGCTCTGACGTCACATAGCCCGCGAAACAACAATGGCAGCCCCTACGGATGCTGTGTTTATGGAAGTCATACATTAAAAACCAAATCATTTATTAAAATAAGGTATAGCTCTAACGTTATTTATCCGCAAATGCTATGCATTATCAGCAGCTTTTCTAACGTTAGATAGTTTTCAGAGTGCAAGGGATCCGTTTCCCTCAAATGAGCAAGGAGTAAGCACCTTTGGCGATATAAACGATTATAAATAAGCATAAGCACTGTACAGTCCGCCATGCTTTGTTTACATCTAGCTACTGCTAAGGCAGTTTGGTGTGACTTTGCCTTGAACGCTACAAAGTCGTGTGTCGTGGTTTGAAGTTGTAACTTATGGGCTCAAAAACCTGCCTGGAATGCAGCATTATATCACAATGAACTTTTATATATCAAAGTCTGAATGAAAAGTTGATTTCTCAATTCATGACCCCTTTAAGCCAGTGCGTTCAAAATGTGTTTCTAACTAGTTACAAGTGTCAAGTATTAAATGACAGCTGTTATCTTTGCAGCACAAACAGAAAATGTGTGGCTTAGTTTCAAACACGAGGAGTGAAATGTTACATAGTCCGGGTTAGTCGTAACATATAGGGGTGATATGTACTGTAACATTATGAAATAAGGATTATGCAAAACATGGATTTTAAAAGATTTTTAACATAATTGGTGTGTGTGCGTGTGTAACAAAAATTAATAAATGAGCAAATGTGCACCAGCTTCAACAATTGAACACTATTTGTTTGTGTGTGTGTGTATTTCTGTTACATTAGTTCACTTTGTATTATAGTTGCAGTACAAACAAAAAACTTAGTTGTAAACTAGTTGTGTACTCAATGTTTACTACTGTTATACTTAAAGTATACTTAAAAGTAAACTTTTTTACACTAAAAAGAGGGCCAATTTAGTCCCAAGTAGTATTGAAACAGTACACTTACAAGTATGCTTCTAGTACATTGACCAGTATAGTTACTAAATAGAGTATACTTAAAATATACTTGAAGTTTACTTAAGTATACTTAATAATTAATACTTAAGGGGATAGTTCACCCAAAAATGAACTTTAGCCCATGATTTACTCCCCCTCAAGCCATCCTAGGTGTAAATTACATTCTTCTTTCAGACGAATACAATCAGTTATATTAAAAAATGCCCTGGCTCTTCCAAGCTTTGTAATGGCTGATTCACTTAGCTTCAGAAGGCCTTTATTAACCGCCAGAGCCGTGTGGAGCACTTTTATGATGGATAGATGCACTTTTATGGACTTCAAAACAGAAACAGCTATTCACTGCCATTATAATGCTAGCCAGGACATTTTTTTATATAACTCAGATTGTATTCGTCTGAAAGAAGAATATCATATACACCTAGGATGACTTGAGGAATCAAGGGGGAATTAAAATTTTTGGGTGAACTATCCCTTTAATTAATAATGAGGCAAGTTGGAGCTTAACTCTGCTGGACAGTGGCCCTCCAGGACAGAGTTTGGATACACCTAGGCTAGGCAGATTGAATTTGAAATTCAAAGAAAACTAAATACAGGTACGACTAAAATGTACTTGGGGTAGGTTGTAACATGCTTCATTGATGTTACAACTAACCCAGAGTCTTGCTGTTATTTAACTAAATCACAAACACATAACCTAAACAAACACATAAAAACAATCCCACAAGCATGGGGAAAATGGAAAGTGAATGAAACCGGAAACACAGGTATGAAGCTATAGAAAAGAGTCATTTAACCATCTGAACAGAACCATCAGTTTCTTAGTTCAAAGCACCTTGTCAAAGGGGTCTGCAACTTAAACTAAACCTCTGTTTAGTTATTTAATTGTACAATACTTGCAATGCCTTAGCTGTTGAAGAGCATCCGGATGCAGTCTCAGAAGACAGTCTTGATGGTGTTGAAGTTGCAATTAATTTCTACCGCGTTGAATGAAGAAATGATGATGAACTTGCAGTGTTATTTTGACTCTGTTATTATGGTTGTTTCACATGGCTTGATGTGTTGAGGCCCTGGTGTCTGTGGTCGGGTGATGTCCCACACGAACAGCATCCAGAAGACGCAGAGAAGAGGAGAGATCACTCTGACAGTGGCCTTCAACTCCTGTTGAGGTCCCACCTCCAGGGGGCCAGTGAGCCAATAGGAACTTAAAACTTTTGAAGGGGAAGTTTATGATCCTTTGTCTTCGAGCATGGTATTTTGCATATGTAACTTGATTAGCAGTTTGTGTCCCTTAATGCTATGAAGAGGTGATGTACACCAATGTGTAGGGCATTAAATGAGGATTATTTTGATTTGGTATAGATGAGGTTACATTAACTTGTAGGGGTGTGACTAGTCAGCTCACGAGACGAGAATTTTTAGGGAATCCTACACAGTATTTTTAAGAAATCCTCAATGACAAAATTCATGACTGGAAAAATAGTCTGCATGTGCATTTTGAAATGTTTTAACTCATCTTAATGAATGTCAATTCAGTTCTACTTTTTTTGAGTATGAAAGACAACAGTAGTCAAGCACTGGAAAAGGTTTTGCCACAAGCTCAACTGACTGGCTTCTCTCCTGTATGATTTCACATGATTTCTCTTCAGACCTTACTGTACATGAATTATGAGCTTCCAGAACTTCTGACCGAGGCTGTGTGTGACCTCCTAATTGAACTGCTTTCCACAAATTGAACATAGAAATAAAAACGATATAAATAACAAAAACAAATAGCAGTTATTAAATGCAAACAAGAAGTCTCTCAATATTCAAAGTGCAAACAGAGCAAAACAGAGGCCAGAGCTAAGAGGTGGTTACAACTACACAGCCCAGCCTAAGATAGCTTTGATATTGGGAGACAGGATATTGTATGTTGCCCAATTTGAGGAAATCAGGGAGCTTGCGTTTACTTTCGCTTTTGATTCGTGATCTGTGAATAGAGTGGTGGTGCTGAGCACGCATTCTACAAGATACAACATTTATAAGAAGCTTAGGCTCTGTTGTGCACAAATCTTCCGCCATGGTCCTGTCAATCATCTCACCTTACTCTCGTCACATGATCAGTGAACTGTGATTACTGCTGCACTGTGACTATAGTTTACAATTGAAACGGCCGTTATCCAACTGAATTAAATTGTTTTTATTTCTATAAAAAAAGCAAAACGACAGTGGAGTTTGTAATGTAAACGTAGCGGTGGCATATTCTATGCTAATTTGACCCTCACGCTCCATCATGGCGATATTGCGAGACAGCTTTTCACTCGACGAGAAATCTCGCCACACCCCTATTAACTAGTGGTTCTATCATAAAGCATGCATACAACAGTATACAATACAAAAGACACTAAACAAGACAGTAATAATCATACACACAATGTCCATGTTCATTCATAGAAGGTTTTCTATGGATGAATGGGGAAGTCCTTTTTTATGGGCATTATGGAGTTTCAATAGGGGAATGGAGTAAGTTTTCACATTCATAAACCATTATCTTATCCTGCTGGCGTGCCTTTGCTGCCGTGGAAACCAGGGGCATGTTCTATTATTTTAGGGGTTGTCACAGGCACCTTGACACCTTGTTTTGTGGTTGGGTGAGGGGGTTTGCTGGATTATTCATTAAATATAATGAATAATTGTGTGTCTGATTGGTTCAGATGCTACATCTGGAAGTGGTCGAAAGTGGACAAGCTCAAAACGTTTTAGACCCCGTTTACACCTGTATTTAGTGTCGTCCACTTGTGATCCGATCAACCAAATCTCATTTTAATACCAGGTGTAAACAGGGCCTTTGTGGGGACTCTCCATATACATAATGATGTTTATACTGGGAAAACTGTATTTCTAGCCCCTAACCTTAACCCTACTCATCACAGAAACTTTTAGCATTTTTACATTTTCAAATAAGCATCATTTAGAATGTGTATTAATCCATTTCCCTTGTGGGGACCAATGGCTGGTCCCCAATGTAGGTGATCTCAGGTTTTACTATCCTTGTGGGGACATTTGGTCCTCACAATGTAGTTTAAACAAGCACACACACACACACACATTGTGTTTCCATGTTTTATGGGGAGTTTTCATAGATATAATGACTTTTATACTGTACAAACTGTATATTCCTGTATATCTCCTAACCCTAAACAAACCCATCGCAGAAAACTTTCTGCATTTTTACATTTTCAAAAAACATAATTTAGTGTGATTTATAAGCTGTTTACCTCATGGGGTTCAAAAAATGTCCCCACAAGATAAAACATTTCTGATATTTTCTAATACAGTTTGTCCCCATAACAAAGGGAATACCTGAACCACACACACATAAATGTTTACACATGTTTATAAAAATCCAAATGGAAACAGGGAACTGTACAAGTAAACTAAAAGTATTTTTTACAGTGAAGAAATTAAATGGACACAAAAATACAAAAGGTGTCAGAATTGTACCTTTAGGGCTTGTCACTGAGGCAGTACCCTTAAAAGGACATCTTTGTACCCTTTTTACCCCTAAAAGGTGCATATTAGTACCTTAGAGTATAAATACGCACCTTAAGGTACTACTATGAACCTTTTTGTGGTAAAAAAGGTACAAATATGTCCTTTTAAGGATGCTGCCCCAGTGACAAGCCCTAAAGGTACAATTTTGACACCTTTTTTCTGTGTATAACTACAAAATATATACATACTCTTAAAAGACAATCCCATTTCAAGAGACAAAGAGGGCTAGTTATGAACTCGCCCAATATTAATTCACGGTCAGTATATAATGCTATTTTCTTGACCCTCACATCTGTTCATATGGGTCCTTTTGAAAGTTGGTTTAACTTGTTTGTATCTGTAAATCTATTAGATTTGCATGTAAAGCAAGCCTAAAAATACTACAAAAAAAGTTGTGTTGCAATAGTCCTCTTCTCTTCCTGTGTTATTCTCACTTTTGCTGTTAGTGTGGAGCCACAGTGCAGTATATTGTTCCAACTGCTGGAGGCTGAAGGCAGAGTGCAAGATCATTTTCAATATACTGCCAGCAGAACAATAAATACATTAAATAAAATATTTCTGTAAAACTTACTGCTTCACTCCTAGGAGCATTGCCAACAGTACTGTAGGTTATGTCCTTGTTGGGATCCTGTGGAGAAAGAGATCGTAATTAAAGGGGTCATGAATTGAGAATTAAATTACTTTATACTATAAATACCCTGCAAGTTTCAAAAAGTCACCATGTTTATTTTAATGCCTGATCTGTGATCAGTGATTTCTGATGTGTAATGATTCAAGTTCAGACAGATTTTCTTTGTCTCAAAATTGCTCAATACTGAAAATAATCAACATGAAAATAATCTGTTATTTAAATTGTGATTAAATTATATACAGAAAGCCTCAAAGAACACTCCCTTTACAATCGCTGGAGCTGTCAATCAAACAGCGTGAGTTTATCTGGACACTTGCCAAAACTCCCGTTATGTAAGCAATGATGCTGTTACACTTCACAACGAAGCCCTTACTGTATTTACATTGTTTTTGCATTGTTATTTATGGTGAAAAGCATTTGTGAGAGTGTAGAAATCACTGCATTTACGCGATCAACAGACTATCATCTGCTCAATGCTCATCACTGCAATCTTTCATGTGATGGGAATAGATCTAAATATAATCCTATAATCAACACTTTTCAAATGTAATATAAGTATTCGAGAGGGTTCCAAATGTAATACTTATTTCATATGCAAAGATGTTAGCCTATCCCAGCAGTGGGCGTTTACACTGAAGTCTCACAGCAGACACGCCCCTTCAAACAGAGCGTTAAGATTAGAGGGCTAAAATCAGGGTAGAAAATAGCCATTTATTTTTAAGGGGCCGTTTAAACGACACCGTTTTCAACTAAAAACGGAAAACTTTTTATGCGTTTTGGCCGTTCATTTACACGACAACGGCGTTTTGGGGGCCTGAAAACACAAACTTTTAAAAACAAGAAAATGAGACCGTTATTGTTTCTGTGAACACAACAAAAACGCGAATCTGTGAAAACGTTGACGTCATGCGCATATGTATTATGTGTTTAGTTTATACTAAAGGTGTGCACGAGTCTGTTCTGTAAAAGAATGTGTATGTGCGCAGGCGCTGACACAATATGCTCAGGTCCAGAGACACTATAGCACAGAGCGGATCATATGCGCGAGTCGGCGCAGACTACAAAATGCAACAGAACCATTTGAAACATCTTTAAATCAGCAATAAGGTTGATTTAAAAAATGTATCTGGCATCTTGACAGACATGGTCACTTTGAACTGACATATAGAAATGCGTAATTCATTCTTCAGAATTAATGGTGCATATCAATATTACGTGACATTGCTAACTGCTGGCCTGCCATGTATAATACAAAGTTTTTAGTCGTTTCCACGGATCGGTGTGAACAAAGAAAAAACTTTTCAGTTTTTAGTACATTGTTTTCATGTAAACGTACCCTAAATTGTGACCATTTTTGATGCAAAATTCATATTAACATTATAAGAGTACTTCAGAAAACATTATTAATAAAAAAAAAAAAATCCAGTTAATGACCCCTATAAACATGATATACTATATTGCCAAAAGTTTTGGGACGCCTGTCTTTACATGCACGTGAACTTTAATGACATCCCATTCTTAATCCGTAGGGTTTAATATGGAGTTGACCCACCCCTTTGCAGCTATAACAGCTTCAACTCTTCTGGGAAGGCTTTCCACAAGGTTTAGGAGTGTGTTTATGGGAATTTTTGACCATTCTTCTAAAAGCGCATTTGTGAGGTCAGGCACTGATGTTGGACGAGAGGGCCTGGCTCGCAGTCTCCGCTCTAATTCATCCCAAAGGTGTTCTATCAGGTTGAGGTCAGGACTCTGTGCAGGCCAGTCAAGTTCCTCCACACCAAACTCGCTCATCCATGTCTTTAAGGACCT
Source organism: Rhinogobio ventralis (assembly GCA_039654625.1). Lineage (NCBI taxonomy): Eukaryota > Metazoa > Chordata > Actinopteri > Cypriniformes > Gobionidae > Rhinogobio > Rhinogobio ventralis. The sequence goes on along the minus strand of CM077200.1, from coordinate 5,058,026 downwards.
TGCTTTGTGCACTGGTGCACAGTTATGTTGGAACAGGAAGGGGCCATCCCCAAACTGTTCCCACAAAGTTGATAGCGTGATTGGTCACTCCAGAGAACACGTCCAGTGGCGGCGTGCTTTACACCACTGCATCCGACGCTTTGCACTTCACTTGGTGATGTAAGGCTTGGATGCAGCTGCTCGGCCATAGAAACCCATTCCATGAAGCTCTCTACGCACTGTTCTTGAGCTAATCTGAAGGCCACACAAAGTCTGGAGGTCTGTAGCTATTGACTGAAAGTTGATGACTTCTGCGCACTGTGTAATTTTACATGGCCTACCACTTCATGGCTGAGTTGCTGTTGTTCCTAATTGCTTCCACTTAGTTATACAACTAACAGTTGACCATGGAATATTTAGTAGTGAGGAAATTTCATGAATGGACTTATTGCGCAGGTGGCAACCTATCACGGTACCACGCTTGAATTCACTGAGCTCCTGAGAGCGACCCATTCTTTCACAAATGTTTGTAGAAGCGTCTGCATGCATAGGTGCTTGATTTTATACACCTGTGGCCATGGAAGTGATTGGACACCTGAATTCAATGATTTGGAGGGGTGTCCCAATACTTTCGGCAATATAGTGTATATTCATGAAATCTTACTTTTAATATGTCATATTTCTGAGCCATTGCGTTAGTAGTATATCTGGTTTACTTACATTTGAGCGCTCATCATTTATAGTGTTGTATATCACAGAATCTTCTTCAGGTTTAGAGTAGATCTGCAGTTCACACAAACACACAGAAAACAATAAGGAAAAAGATACATCAAGAAATAAACATATGACTCACAATATGGACAACAGGTTCCACGGCCAACCCAATGTAATGATATGAGGCGTAAGGGGAGAAAAAATAAAAAATAAAATTCTTATATTTCACTCTAAAAAGTTTTTGATTAGCCTGGAGATTAAGGACCTCTTGTCAGTATGAATGATATAAACCAACCCCCATGCCTCTATGACATTCATAATGGACGATATTCCTCCTTCTTCCACACAAAACTTCTGCGCGTTACTCCTCCTGCACCATTTGTCATAGACCCATGAATGAGGTGTCAAATCATGCGGATTATTGAGGAGAAGTGTGCTTTTTATTTTAAGAGATCGGGTGTATGATGTTCGGCCGGCGGACGTAAAAGTCCCATAGACTTTGCATTGGGACAAACTTTGATGACTTCCAGATTTCGTAGAAATATGTGGATTGCCACATTTGAAGAGGCTGGCAGGCTCTGTCAGAACATACCTCACAACAGGGTATAAGTTGTACCCCTGGGGCGCAAGAGCTGCCCAAAGTTGCCCCATAAACATACTATGGTGAAGGGACAGCCCATGAAATGCATACATGTTTTTCCTATGGTAACTTGCATAGGGATGTTGTATTAAACATAACTTTGCATCACAATGTCATAGCGACAAGGGGGTGGGCTCATTTTACTCAGGCAACCAATCACATTCTCAAGATCATCGTGAAGCTATAGTGACTTCCATTCAAAGAGATTAAAGGATATCTTTGGAATGAAGTGTCAAAGAAACATGAGGGTGGGCTCGTTTGACTCGGGGCAGCAAACAGCCAATCGTGATTCACCTTCACTACTTCCTAGCCACGCCCTAGCAACCCAAACCCAAAATGGGATATCTTCAAATCTGAATGTCAGAATGTAATAGCAATTAGCTTCAGGTTAAAACATGATAAAAACAAGTCAAAACGTTTTAGCATCATGCTAGCAAAATGTTAAATGTGTCACATCATGCTAGCAACATGGTAATCATGTTAACATCATGCTAGCAACATGCTAATCGTGTTAGCATCTTGGTAAAAAAAATGTAAACAACATGGTAATCGTGTTAGCATCATGCTAGCAGCTTGCTAATTGTATTAACATCAAATTACTTCTCTCTAGGTGGATCGTAGCATTTGTTAACCTGTGTAAACCGGAAGAGGGAAACAAAGTATCAATTGCTTTGGCTCCCACACACAAAACAATAAGTAACAATTACTTTCTTTTTCATGCCAGATTTTAAATTCTTATTCATTTAAGCAAATCGAAGACATTTGGATGTGCAAAAGTAGGCCTACTATTGTCTACAATTAGCACAATAACTAAATAGCATTTTGGTTATTGTGATAAAAGCAATTGTAGGTCTGCAATTGTAATTACATATGGCATGCTTGATTCTCAATGAACGTACTCTTCACAACTAAACATGTTAAAAAACATTGTAATGAAATGGGAATCACAGTCTTACACCGTGTCTACACCAGACGTGAACGGCGCTACACAACATGACAAAAGCAAATACGTAGATCCCATTATAATCTATACTGGATGCGGCGCAACATGACAAATTCCTGACATTAAATTGATGCAACATTCTATTTCTGACGTACTCCAAGCGCTTGCGCAACTCCTGATATGAAGGAAACATGGATGTGCAACGGTCACTTTGTCGCGTCCACTATGGACAGTTTCTAGCGGTGTAGACACCCACAGTGTTTCCAATCAAACAGTCAAGATTAGAAGCATAGCTATACCTGGAGCTGCCCTGGCTGTCATTTTGTGGCAAGTTTCTGTTCACCATATATGACTTATATTTTTTAAAAACTGAATACACATTTATAACGCTATACTTTGTGCTATATTACCTTGGCAGTAAATGACAACAAATGAAGAACATTTTTAAAGGCCAGATGTTCTATTAACATTAGGCTACTGGAAGAATGTTTGTTCATAACTTTAAGAGAACCTTGCCAGAATTGTTACTGAGAACATTTCCTGTTGGCTGATATGTCTTTCTGTGCAGGACTACAACATTATTGATTAGGCTAATAAACGTTGAACTATTGTTGAAATCGCTATTTAAAAAACTCAATGTGATACACAGATGGACAAAATCTGACATTCAAATAAACGGATATTGTAATATGAACATTTTCATACTCATAAATTAAAGGACTTACTGTGTCAATGGTCCTGCTGTCGTTTCTCTCTCTGTTTTGGTGTTTATCTTGCTCTTTATTTTAACAAGGGGAACAATAATATATGAAAGTAACAGAATGTATATGTGCTATTGAAATAAATGATAAAAGGCATGAAATTAACTTTCAAAGAATTAAAAACAGGTCAAACATACTGGGTCTCCGTTTCCATCTCCAGGTGAAAACAGCGACCAGAATCAACAGCAGCAGAAGTGCAGCTGAAACTGGAAGCCACACACTCAGAAGATCTCTATGGGAAATAAGAAAACACTTTAAAATCTGTTCATTTAAAAAGCACAGAAAGAGTTCTGGAAGTAATTCAGTTGAATAAAAGGCACCAGAAAATAAAGCATTTCTAAACTTCCACCAGACCTTTATTAAACTGTAATGCATTTCAGCCTTAGAATTATAATTAGTTTAAGCTTTATTGTTTTTATTTTAAACAATACAGGAGTAGTACATTTTTCGTTCTTCACTGCCTTCAGTGATATTATTATTCTTGTTTCCTGTTTCATTTCTGCAAAGACAGAAAAGAAAGAAAAAAAAATCACCAGGGCAATTAAAAAATGATTACAAAAGCATTAAAGACAAATGTGTAACGCTTTAGATTACAGCCCGGAAAGTACTCTGTAACTAAAGCAAATTTACAGCGTAACTTTCAGTAATTATAGTGTAACTATAAAGTATGTACGTGTAGGTATAAGGGAACAATATGTAATATTTGGGGAATAAAGGGGTAATTATCAGGAAAATTAACAAATTATTTACTTTAAGTATTTTTTAGTTAAGGGGTAATTATCCATGTAGTTACAGGGTAGGTGGTGCTAGTTATTTCATGTAGTTACAGGGTAAGTATGAATCTGCGGGCTGTTAATAGTTTCATGTAGTTACAGGGTAAGTAATGAGAAATGATCTTATAATTTACTAATCTTTTCACATCCGACCAACTGTTACCAGCGCATGCGTGAGTAAAGAAGCTTCAAGCTTTCATGACGTTCTCGTGCAAGTGGCGACTCTGTCTCTCTGGCGTTATCATATATTATGTTATTGTTTGTTTACTGTTGTAAGCATTAATTTAAAAAAATGAAAATAAAAACAGACGGCACCCGACATCCGTGTGTTACAATCCACGCCTGTCCTGGACTCCATTTCCCATGATCCTCCCTGTCTCACACCTGAAATCACTCACTCCTCATCTCTCCCACTCTCCCTGGATTCCCTGCACCTGGTCATCGTCATTAGCACTCCCTTTATATTGATCTCACTTCCCTGCACTCCTTGTCCGTTCTTATGTGTTATGCCTATGTGTGTCGTGTTCTGTTTCCCTTTATAAATAAAAACCCGTCTTTGTGGAAGCCCTGGATCTTCTCTTCCCTGCTGCACTACACACCGTAACACCGTGTGACCAGTAAAATTTTTAAATATTGTTATTTTTCTTACAAACACAGATCGATTCACTTCAGAAGACATTGATACATCCATTGGGATCGTATGGATTACTGTTGTTATTGCTGTTTGATGCTTCAACTTTTAGGAACCCAAATAAGTTTTCATTATCAGAGATTATTTATTTTTCTGTGTTTTCATTTGAAGAAAGAAAGTCGTATACATCTCGGATGGCACGAGGGTAAAAGATGAGTAAACGGTGAGGACATTTTTGCATGCACTGTATTTTCTTTAAATACATAATATAGCAAAAGAATAGCTAGAGACATAGGATTCCTTCTTAAGATCCATCTGTGGCAAGAACGAATAAGAAGAGGAACAAGAGGAGGAGAAGCCAAGCAAGAGAAACAAATAAGTGTTGTAAATCTGTTTAAAAAAAGTTGTTTTTCAAATAAAGATTTCCGAATGATATCAGATTGTGTATGTGTTTTTATTGTACTTACCCTGTAACTACATGAAACAAGAGGGGAACAAGCACCACTTTAATTTACAGCCCGCAGATTCATACTTACCCTGTAACTACATGGATAATTACCCCTTAATTAAAAAATACTTACAGTATAAATAATTTGTTAATTCTCCTGATAGTTACCCCTTTATTCCCCAAATATTACATATTGTTCCCTTATAACTACATGCACTTACGTTATAGTTACGCTATAATTACCAAAAGTTGCGCTGTAAATTCGCTTTAGATACACAGTACTTTCCGGGCTGTAATCTAAAGCGTTACCGACAAATGAGAAATGTTTCAATACTAACAAGTCTCTCGGACTGTCTGTGGCCCTGTTTACTGTCAAAAGAAGAAAGCAAAACAATTTTAGATGTTTTATTTTAAATATAGCAAAATATTTATTAAATGAACAAATGTACCTGGTTCTGCCTCAGTTACAGTGAGTTGAACAGGGTTCATTGCCTCTCCAGCAGAGCACAAGTACCATCCAGAATCACTCGGTCTCAGTCCAGTCATCAGCACAGTGAAGGAGCTTCTCCCATCATCACTGATCTGGACTGATGAATTCTGGGATGTGTCATTCCTCCCCACTGTGTAACAGCTCTGATCTGTATATCTGCACCACTGTTTGAGTTTATACTGATATCCAGAACTGTAGAAACACTGGACACTGACATTCCCACCTTCATGTCCAGATACACTGCTGCTCACCACAGACACATCAGGAGCTGAACACACAGAGTCATTTGAGATTATAACATACATGTGTGTGAAGTCAGAGAATTAGGCATTAGAATGTGATTAAAACAATTACAAAACCTCATACCAGACTGAACCTTGAGATAAAGATCATATGTGAAAGTCGAATTTCTGTCATTCTCCACAGCACAATAATAAAGTCCATTGTGTTTGTTCTGCAGGTTTCTCATAGTCACAGTAAAGAGACTCTGATCAGGATGATCAATTACTGACAGATTCTCCTCTATTGTGTTTGTGTAATTACGAAATGTATCAATATCTGAGTACCAGTATTTCTTCTGTGGTGGGTTTTTCTCATCATAATAACATGGGATGGTGACAGATCCTCCAGTCTTAACAGTTAAAACATTATTTGACCCACCGATGTAGCATTCAACACCTAAACAAACACACAAACCATTATTATGTCCAGGATTAACAATAAATCACTCCTTAATTTGTTCTATCTTCACATAAAACGCATTAAAAGCATCATGAACAGCTGAGCATAAAATCTGTTATTGCAAAATGATAAAGCAGGATCCATTAGAAACAAAGACAGAACAACATTTAATACTCACCTAAAATGAGCCAAAACCCGATTGTAATGTAGAACATTTTTTCCTTTGCGTATGTGGCCATTGTGTAAGATTCTCTTCCTGTATTTCGAGTTATTTAGCTGTGTTTGTAGTAACTGCTGCACTTCCCTTTTCCCCCTTCATATAACACTCAAACGTCTTGTACAACCTGACTAAATCTGAGGACAGACTCTAGATTTCAAGTTAAGTTCTGGTCACACTTTCATTTACATCTGTTTCGGTCTGGGGTTGCAGTTAGTAACACACTCATTTTTATTAATCACAAATAATCATATGATGACACTTTACCAGCACCAAGCTCCCTTTATCTGCCTGAGAACATGATGTGTGATTGTTTCGCTTTTTGGGAAATAAACAATAATTTATTTTGCATATCCAACATTACAGTTAAATGTTTTGGTTCTTATGAATTTAAATAATATCTGTTTTATGTGTATGTTGTTGGCTACAATTTACAACACTATGAAATTTTTGGCCCTCTAGCGATTAAAAAATAAAACTGCACGAAGAACATTGTTTTGGTTGTGATTCATCTCTGCTCATCTGTGTGGATGAATGTGGTTCAAGGTGTGGTGCTCGCTGCAGAGACAAATGACGTCCAGCTCCCCTCTCTGTACGTCATGGGTGGAGTTTGACCAAGTCTAGCTTCACCTCTGTGGACCTAATGGGTGGAGCTTGACCTAATTTAGGTTTAAGGATAGGGTAATGGTATAGGGTTAGAGTGTGGCTGGATCCTCATGCTCCACATATTGGCTCTGCACTGAGCAGCCTCTCAAAGGAAATCCAAAAATGCATTAAAGTTAGACATAATGAATGCTTGCCTGATAAGGTCAAACATTTATTATAAACTCACGCTATTGTTAGAGAGTTACACATCTATACCTATCAGTTCAATAAACCTCTGCACACTTTTAAATCCTTTCAAATCTTGGAGTTCTGGATTAATTTCAGCTGCAAAAAGGTATTCAATATATTCAATGTTCAGTGTGGTGTTTGATGTTTTAAACATAAAAGTAGACTAATGTGATCAACAGTGCAAATATTTTTCATATTTTAATTTAATATTCCCGAAATTATTCACAAATAATGCTTTTTTCATTCAAAAACTGAGGTGCATAAGCTCAGATCAATGAGGCCTATGATTAATCAGTTCGAAAACGAAATACAAAACTAGTCCTAATTGAAAGAAAACAAGCTTAGAAAAAGATTGAATCCAATATTTGGTAATTATAATTATAATTAATAGTATAACGAGTGATTTATAAGCCATAAAAATAATCAAAAGAATTTTGAGAAGTTTAGTCTGTGTGAACAAAGTCAGTAAGTTTCAGTCCAATGCAATAACATTAACAAGTATATTTGGGTAAAAGAAAATTATCTTCGGGTCAAAATGACCTGAACACAACATGAGGGTTCATTTTTTTCAAAGAGTGATTGGTTATTAAATCATAGAAGTCGGACAACACTGATGGCGCCATAGTTATATGTACGGGAGGCTCTGTCTGATTTGATTGACTTATTCACTTAATATGAGCAGTCTGAAATTAAAAATAGGATTTTTTTTTTTGTTGTAACACTGGTGTAAGGAGGCTTCGCAATGGAAAAGCGTTATAGACACATAGAGTAAGGAGAGCCATAATATGTAAGTGCAGCTTCTTAAATTGTGTTCTTGAATGTAACGTAATCTGTCTGCTGCACGAACAGGCACACTTTGTTTACAGTAGCGTATACAGTAGGCCTATATCCCATATAATGAGATCATAAGCGAACATAAACTAAAGTTTAATCTGAATGCACTGAATAAATCTGAATAAAGCTGCTGAAAAGGAGGCTGAGGGGAACATGAACAGGTGGCTCCAACTAGTAGCAGATTGTGAGGGCGGACACAAGAGAAGTCTTCTTAATGTTGTTCAGGAGGCAGACAAACAGTTGGTAGGTTTCAATCTATATTAAAGAATCTAGCTTACAAAACACTGTATCACATTTCTATAATTCAAATCCGTTTAAGGATTGTTAGGCTGTATAAATTAGGTCAACTGGAACCAGAAACATTCCCCATAACACCCGCTTGTTACACCATAAGAGTAATGGCATCTACACATCTGTCTCATCCTTATCCCAAGGTTACAGTAGTCAGCCAGATCCGGACTGTATCAGATCAGATGGTGGACCTGCACCTAGACATGACCACAATGCAGCCCTGGATGTCAGCGGAGACCATGTCAACTAGACGAGCCCTAGAGACAGATCCCCTGAGAAAAGCAGCACAGACTCTCAGCAAAGACCAGGAGAACTAGACAAGTCCTCTGCACAGACCCCTATGGCCAGCTCCTACTCCCACCAAAGGCCGGCGTGATGTATCCCGATCCTCAAGCAGAACTAAATATTTAGAATGATACCCAACCACAATCTGACTTGATGCAGCCTGGTATTAAACCATACCATGTTGATTTGTTTGGCTGAGGAGAACAGTGCCCATATATTAATCAAGCCTCTGAGAATTACTCACAAGAACACTGCTAAGAATTCACTTAAGAGTAAAAAAAATCATTGGCTCAAAGCTGTGCTTAAAAGTTATCAAGCATCTCAGTCATAATTTAAGTGAAGTGTAGGACTAAATCTTAAGTGTCAGTCGTAGAGATGATTCACGACACTTTGTTGTGCCACAAACAGGATTTTGGAAGACGACATATGCATGGACCAATCACTGAATCAATAGATTTCCTTTTTTAAGAATATTCTCAGATAAATTCACATTGAATGGTGAAATTCCTAAGGGGAGTTTACATTCAACACACATTTTATAGTAAAGAATTTTCAAGAGAATACATTATAATATACATTGGAAATTAAAGATAAAACAAGTTTTCCACCATGTCTTAATTACAATTATTTGAATTCTCAGCACTTAAGACTAAAATGGCACTTTGAGAAGCATGATAAATACGGGCCCTGATTTCCCTGGTTTCTGGTTTTTGCCTGCATTTCTGTCAACTGATGGAGTTTGGATTCCGTGCCACTGTCACCGTTTGGCTTGCTTAGTTGGGGACACATAATTTTCAGCAATATTATTGATTTGAATGTACTGACACTATTGGATGAGAACGGAACTGAGCTGGACGATGACATCACTTTGTTTTCCACAAAGCTGCTTTATATATTAATTGAAGTCCTTTTATATTGACAAACTTTACAGTTATTGAACTGAATCAACACTGAACTGACTTCAGCTGAATAAACGACACTATTTTTTTTTAGAGCTGCTTGATAGCAGAATTGAACTCTGTTTGCCTCATTTTTTCTAGTTTATCAATGTTAAAGCTGCTTTACAACCTTAGATTAGATTAGATTAGATTCAACTTTATTGTCATTACACGAGTACAGGTACAAGGCAACAAAATGCAGTTTAGGTCTAACCAGAAGTGCAATAGCAGCAAGTGCAGGATATACAATGGTTTCATAAGTGCAGGACATGAATATGTACTGAATATATATAAAGATGGCTATTACTATAAATAGAATTTTACAGGTAATATGTACTATGAATATAATATACAGATGGCTATTACTATAAACAGAATTTACAGATAGATGTATATAATGATATGTTAGGCTGAGTTGGGCAGTATAGCAATGGACGATATAGTGCAAATTAGCATATTGCAGTTAGGTATAGTAGTGCAAGATGCATATATGTACAGGTGTTACTGTAATAAACAGTCGATAGTGCAAATGAACATCCAGTAGTGCAAATAACAAAGTGAAGGCAGATGTGGGGGGGAGAGGATGTTAGCAGTATATAAGGGGAGTGGGATCAACGAGGGTTAGAGTTCAATAAAGAGACAGCTCTGGGAAAAAAACTGTTCTTTAGTCTGCTGGTCCTGGTCCGGAGGATTGTTTTCAGTGCACCATGTGGCCAGGTGCTGGATCTCCTCCCTATAGGCAGTCTCATCGTTGTTGCTGATGAGTCCAATCACCGTAGTGTCGTCCGCAAACTTGACGATGGAGTTAGATCCATACACAGGCTTGCAATCGGAGGTCATGGCTAATTTAACAAATACTACACCAATATGGAGAATTCATGGGTGACAAACTAAGTGCACCCTCACTGCTTCCATAGGAATTAAGAGAGTAAGTAGTGAGGCGTCGCTAATCAAATGCCTTTGATTAATTGACCATCAGTAAGCATGACCAACTCTATAAAAGCAGAAGTTTTGGCAGTTTGCTGGTCTGGAGCATCAGGTGTGTGTTAACACAATGCCAAGGAGGAAAGACATCAGCAATGATCTTCAATCTGAGAAGGGTTATACAGCCATTTCCAAACAATTTGTAGTCCTCCATTCTAGTGGAAAACATTTGAGACAGTTGCCAATCGTCCCAGGAGAAGACATCCCAGCAAATTCACCTCAAGGTCAGAGCGTGCAATGCTCAGAGAAACGTAAAAAAAAAACAAGAACTACACCGCAGACTCTACCGGCCTCAGTTAACATGTTGACTATTAAAGTTCATGAAAAAAAAGACGGGACTATTATGGCATGTTTGGAAGGGTTGCCAGGAGAAAGCCTCTTCTCTCTAAAAAGAACATGGCAGCACGGCTTAGGTTTGCAAATTTGCATCTGAACAAATTACAAGACTTTTGGAACAATGTACTTTGGACAGACAATGATCCCAAGCACACCAGCAAATCTACACCAGAATGGCTGAAAAAGAAAATAATCAAGATGTTGCACTGGCCCAGTCAAAGTCCAGACCTCAACGGGACCTAGAGCTGCACGATTCTGGATAAATTGAGAATCACAATTTTTTTTGTGTAAAACGGAGATCATGATTCTCCCACGATTCTGAAGAAGAAAAAAAAAATAGACAACTAAACAAAAAAAACATGCAAACTAGAGGTTCATTGCTTTAGTCTATTTAAAATATTAATTTTAACAAAATAAAAATAATTTGAATGGAGTCAATGTCTCGTTCATCATGACTTGTTATTGGATGAATCAGTGTTTATGATTAAATCTTTTAAATGAATGATGAACACTCTTTTAAACACTCACTTGTCACCACCTCCTGGCATAACAATAAGCAATACAATACATACAAGTGTTAAAATACTTTTTTTTTTTTTTTTTTTTAAAGATGATTTACTCTTATTTTGATCAATACCGTGTTTATACCCAAACTATAAACTTTATATACCCAAACCTAAACTATCCCGTTATTTATATGTTTGTAACAACGATAATGTGTGGTTAAAAAGACTGTTTGTTTGTGAAGCTGCTTCATACAGCTGCTCTCTCTCTCTCCGGATCAGGGGCAGCGTGAACACAGGTTTTAATGTTACAGTGTGATGATCATACTTTCAAAGGTTAACCAAAGTCTTAGCTCGCAAGCGTCAAAGGAGCGTGAGCAGCACGTGTTTTATCACTGCCCATATCAATGAATGAGATTAATCGTGCAGCTCTAGCGGGACCTTAAGAGAGATGTGCATACAGATGCCCTCAAACCTCAATGAACTGAAGCAACGTTGTAAAAAAGAGTGGGCAACAATTCCTCCAGAACAATTTGAGAGACTGATAAAGTCATATAGGAAAAAATGTACTTGCTAAAAGTGGCTCTACAAGCAACACATCATAGTGTACTTAGTTTGTCACCCATCGCTTCTCCATTTTGGCTTTGTAATTTACACAGACACGATAACGGTATCATTTACAAAAACTTGCACTTTGAAACCCATTTTCAAAAGTTTGCGTTTTCAGGCCCCCAAAACAATCTGTTGTGTAAATGTAAATGAACAAACAAAAGGCATAAACGGCCCCTCTGAGACTGCATCCTTAATCGTTTGTTTAAATGTGTAATTTGGCAATTTCTCTCAAAAAAATCCTGTCATCACTGGGGCGCAATGAATTCTGGGGTAGGCAAGGCCGCGAAGGATCCATCTGTTGTATTCATCATGCAGGAAACGAAGGACGCCTTTGGAGGCCGCATTTGAAGGAGCCTTCGAATTTGGACAGCCTTCGTCTATGGGCGAAACAAAATTTCTCAAGGGCAATTTTTGAAGGGGACACAAATAATACAGCAAAAATTTTACTTGTAAGGATATGTGTGGCGTTTTGGGGCACTGAAATAAATTCTCACGTCCGTTTTACTTTTCTCTGTGATTTTATCTAGCCAGCAACACAAAACAATAGTTGTTTAAATATGAGTAATCATAGGTTCACCACGCGGTAATATAATTGTGGCGAGGGGGGCGGGAGAGAGAGTCAGAGGACGAGCGGCACGTAAGAGAATCAAGGCCAGATGAGAAACACCTGTCTCTTGTTTCAGTGATTGGCGTGGAGAAACAGGATAAAAGGCTAACCAGGAAACGAGGACGGGAGAGAGAGGAGCAGGACACAGAGATGCAGAAACAGGGGGAGGAGGACATGCAGAGAGGAACTGCAATAAGAAACCGATGATACAGAAAGACTGAGTAATTTATGTTGTGCCAGGTGCACGCTGTATATGACCTGAGTGCCTCCCAATAAATACCTGTTTCAAGTCTCTAGCCAGCCGACCCCCTTGTCTTCTTCCATATCCACACGAACTTTGTTACAATAATTATTACATTTTCTTGCTTCTTCCACATAGCATTGAGCAAAACCAAATATAGCGGTAGATCTACACTATTAGCCTATTAGTTAGTTGTAGTGGGTGATTTACAACAAGCTACCAAACAATAATGTCTAAAATATCGGACTTACACCGTGGGTCCCCTTTCAGTGAAGTCACCATTTTGCTCTGTCATGTTCCTACAGTAGCCCTAAACGGACAAACTGCTCTACAGAGCCCTAGCTACTCTCTGCTGTCTCTGACGACGGCATTTTGTCCTGTGTCAACCACCGTATAGAGGTCTTCACGGGTCCAAAAATTTTTACCCGAACCAGAAGAGACCTGTAAATGTGACACACGGAGCCGACGCGGACCCGTCTATTATTTGAAAGCTGGGTCCATGCAGAAACAGACCCGATCATATTCCACAGCAAATTGTTATTAACAATTTAATATTCCTCTCTTGCCGAGCATGCTTAATCCACTCATTATTCCAGCTTCAAAAGTCCACTTGCTGTCCTGGTAACGGATGACAAATGCAACTTTTGTAGTTTTGCATTTTTTTGTATCTCGAGTCAACGCACATAAGATAACTTCAACTGTTTGCCCTTTTGAAATGTAATAACGATTGCTCGTTCAGAGCCATGGCCGTGGACGGTAGCATTACTTATTTAAAATCATCTCTGAGCCGAGTCTGACCAGAAATATAGATATAACAAGACGGTTAATTCATTATATTATTATGAAGTGCGCGCGCTGAGACTGCACATGCGTGTTAGCTGGAGCAACCTAAAAAGTAGCCTATGCTTTTTAACGCAATTTGAGCATCATAGAAAACATTCATGTGACAGTTCACCTCAGATTTTGTTGCTGATTTGAAATATGTTAAATGTGAGTGGGCAAGGCTGCAAGCAGTTTGAGATTTGAAGTTTGTTTGCATTTACTGCTGTACACATAGAAACAGGAAAACTCATGATCACAATGCCATTGCATTAACTCCGCCCACTCTGCTTCAGACAGCTGGGCACACTTGTGCTTTTTCACCTTATTTCCTGGCTCACACTTTTCTCATTCTAATTGCACAAGTTGCACGTTACAAAACACGGACAGCGCTGACTGACTCTGATCACGGCCGGGTGTCCGATCGACTCGGGTATTACACACAACATTAAACAGATCCGGGACCCGACCCGGAACCGGCTGACTATTTAAAATATAGACCCGAACCTGTACGGTTCCTGGGTCGGGCCTTGGGTCCTCGGTGTAGACCTCTACTAGCCTCTCTATGTGCTTTAAAAGGGAGGGGTGAGCGGTGACCGGTTGCAATTCTCAACCTCACCGCTAGATGCCGCTGAAATTCACACTGCACCTTTAAAGTATTGGTAAACCCTTGAGAGCAATTGTAAAAAAAAAAAAAACCTTACATACAGATTCATACAGTGGGCAAAAATCAATACTGTTGTACATAAAAAAAAAAACATTTGTAATTATACAGTGCATTTATTTTTGTAAAAGTGTGAAACTGAAAATTTACAGGTGCTTATTAATTTTTACACACTCTATTTACATACTCTATTATGTCTTCCCCTAACACTACCACACATTCTTCCAAGACAATTTGAGAATTTAGCCAAAGCAAGTGTGAAAAACTAATACTAATGTGACCGTGAGTTGAACAGGGTTCAGTGCTTCTCCAACAGAGCAGCCATACCATCCAGAATCACTGAGTTCAGTCATTCTCACTGTTGCTGTTAGTGTGGAGCCACAGTGCTGTATATTGCTCCACCTGCTGGAGGCTTCTGGAAGTGCGAGAACATTTTCAATATACTGCCAGCAGTACAATAAATACATTAAATAAAATATTTCTGTAAAACTTACTGCTTCACTCCCAGGAGCATCACCAATAGTACTGTAGGTTGTGTCCTTGTTGGGATCCTGTGGAGAAACGGATAGTAATTAAACATGATATATTCATTAAATCTTACTCTTAAAGGGGTCATGAATTAGCTTCTTTTTTTTAAATGTATACTGTTGTCTGAGGTCAACTTATGACGTTCACGTGGTTTTTACATTCAAAAACATCATAATGAATAAGTAATAGGCTATTTTCTACCCTGGTTTTGAGGCTCTCTCATGGAACGCTCGGTTTTTATGGGCGTGCCGCATTGAAGACTTGGAAGTAAACGCCCATTGCTAGGATTGGATAAGATTTGCATATTTAATGTGCTTCAGCTCCCCTGTCAGTACATGGGAATTGTTTTGAAAGATCCGTACACACACGCACATCAAGAAAGTTATTTCACTATTTAAGATAGCCTACGTTTTGGTAGCCCATCTGAAAAACACATTGCCCCGGGACGTTGGGCTTTGCGAGCCCTGGCCCATAAATGTCCGAGTCGCAATGAACCAACAACACCATAAAGGATTCTTCAGCCTTTGACAGCGTACTAAGTTATGTTCATTTAGACACGTACACATAATCAATAGATATCAAACGATCTGTAACATTTCAATACCATCACATATAAAAAATATTTTTACTGTGTTGCTTCATTCATTCATGTAATCTCATCCTGTCTGCAAATCCAGTCTCTTGTTTACAAACGAATCCGTGGTGAAATGAAGGAACAAACATGCAGTGTCTTCCCCACGTGAGCTGAATATAGTAAAGTTCATCCATGAATTCACATTTACATTTATGCATTTGGTAGACGCTTTTATCCAAAGCGACTTACATTGCATTCAAGGTACACATTTTCCTTTTTTTTTTTTGTCAGTTCTTGCTTTCCCTGGGAATCGAATCCATGACCTTGGCGTTGCTAGCGCCACGCTCTACTGTTTGAGCTACAGGAAGACATAATATTGGAATCCGAATGAAGCTTATGCAGCATGTTTAGCATGTTTATTGCTTAGAAGTTCGATCCGGTTTAGCTCTATGTAGGCCTATATCATCTCAGGCACGAGTCGGTGGGCGGGGCTACATAATCAGGCGTTGTTCTTTTTCTGTTGAGGCGGTTCAAACCAACGATGACGTCAAGAAGTTGCATATTCTGAGATCGAGCGTTTGGTGGGCCTGGTGTCAATAAAAGCTTTTCTTTGACTAACAAGGAAGTTTTCAGCTCTGAAACTTACAGGATATTCTTATATTACCATGACATTTTATATATCAAAAGCTCAAGGGAAAGTTGATTTCTCAATTCATGACCCCCATATTTCTGAGCCATCATGTTATGTCTGGTTTACTTACATTTGAGCGTTTATCGTTTATAGTGCTGTAGTAGTGCAGGTATAGTGCAGGTTCTTCAGGTTCACAGTAGATCTGAATTTCACAAACACAGAGAAAACTATAAGGAAAAAGATACATCAAGAAATCAATATGTCTCGTTAAACGGACAACAGTTTCCATGGACAACCCAATGTAATGAAATAAGAAATAAGGGTTGGGAAATGGGGGGGAAACTCTAAAACGCTCTAAAAAATGTTTTTGATTGGTCTCGAGATTAATGACACCTCTCTATGTGGATTGAATCATTTTCTAACCTGTGAAAACCAGAAGATGGAGACAAAGAGAGGCTCACATCAATTGCTTTGGCTCAATTCTATTCTAATTTGCCCATTACGTTAACATTTTTATTTCTGACTGTTTTCTGAAAGTTTAAAACATCCAGTTTTAAGGGAACATTGCTTTATCATTTTGCAAACATTTTGGGAACGTTAATTTTGAATGTTCTCTGAACTTTCTGAAACAAGCAGGCTAGTAACATTTAAGAAACGTTTCAGAAATAAAACGTTTCATGAACGATGTATAAATAATGTTTTTGTGTTAACATCTTGAGAACATTATTAACTGAACTAATGTTCTATTAACATTATTGGAAGAATGTTTGTTCATAACTTTGACAGAATCATGCTAGTGTTCTGAGAACGTTCCTTGTTAGCTGGAATTTTTTTTCTGTGTACTACACATTATTGATTACTGTAATAAACGTTTAACTGTTGAAATCTGTGTTTAGAAAGCTCAGTGTGATACACAATAACATTAAGTTAGACAAAATCTGACATTCTTGCATAGTAATGTTTTCTGTCAGTGTCAACAAAAAAAGAGCAAAAATTAAATTTGTATATTACAAAGATTCCAGTGTTTACTGACTGAAATGGTGAAAAAACATCTACACATTTTGACCAGTATGGCTTACAATGACAAATAATGCCCTAATTTTGATGGCACTGGCCAATTTACTGACACAATAACTAGGTTTTGAAGCATGAATTAAATGTGTTGGGCGAGTTGCAACTTTTTGCAGTAATGAAATAGGGTTGTGATGCCCCATAAAACAGTTTACAGTTGCACTTACAGTTTAGAGAATGGTAAGACTTACTGCGTCAATGGTCCTGCTGTCGTTTCTCTCTCTATTTTGGTGTTTATCTTGCAATTTGTTTTAAAAAGGGGAAAAATAATATATGACATTAACAGAATTTAGATCTATAGAACCTGTGCTGTTGAAATAACTGATAAAATGGCAGGGCCTGGAGTTTACTGAAATAAAAATGGAAAAACATACTGGGTCTCCGTTTCCATCTCCAGGTGAAAACAGCGACCAGAATCAACAGCAGCAGAAGTGCAGCTGAAACTGGAAGCCACACATTCAGAAGATCTCTATGGGAAATAAGAAAACACTTTAAAGTCTGTTCATTTAAAAAGCACAGAAAGAGTTCTGGAAGTAATTCAGTTGAATAAAAGCACCTGAACTAAACTTTCACCAGATCTTTATTAAACTTTAATGCAATTCAGCCTAATAGTATTTAGAATTAGTTAAAGCTTTATTTTATTTTAAACAATACAGATGTAGTACATTTTTTGTTCTTTGACTTCAGCATTACTATTGTTGTTGTTTTCTGTTTCACGTCTGCAAAGATAGAAAAAAGAAAGACAAATCACGAGGTCAATGAGGAAATTATTACGTAAGCATTAAAGACAAAGATATCGAGGAAATAGAGCACTGACGACAAAACAGCCAAGAAAGATTATTCTGAAAACGTTTCAATACTAACGATTCTCTCGGATTGTCTGGGGCCCCATTTACTGTAAAAAGTAGAAAGCAAAGCAATTTTAGTTGTTTTATTTCATATGTAGTAGTAAAATGTTTAATTGTTGATTTTTTTTTTACCTGGTTCTGCCTCAGTTACAGTGAGGTGAACAGGGTTCATTGCCTCTCCAGCAGAGCAGACGTACCATCCAGAATCACTGAGTCTCAGTCCAGTCATCAGCACAGTGAAGGAGCTTCTTCCATCATCACTGATCTGGACTGATGAATTCTGGGATGTGTCAGTCCTCCCCACTGTGTTACAGCTCTGAGATGTATATCTGCACCACTGTTTGAGTTTATACTGATATCCAGAACTGTAGAAACACTGGACACTGACATTCCCACCTTCATGTCCAGATACACTGCTGCTCACCACAGACACATCAGGAGCTGAACACACAGAGTCATTTGAGATTATAACATACATGTGTGTGAAGTCAGAGAATTAGGCATTAGAATGTGATTAAAACAATTACAAAACCTCATACCAGACTGAACCTTAAGATAAAGATCATATGTGACAGTCGACTGTCCTTCAGTCTCCACTAAACAACAATAACGTCTAGTCTGATTGTTTTGCAGGTTTCTCATAGTCACAGTAAAGAGACTCTGATCAGGATGATCAATTACTGACAGATTCTCCTCTGTTGTGTTTGTGTATATATTAGATCGAGTGATTTCTGAGAACCAGTATTTTTTCTGCGGTGGGTTTTTCTCATCATAATGACATGGGATGGAGACAGATCCTCCAGTCTTAATAGTTAAAACATGATTTGACCAACCACTGGAGCATTCAACACCTAAACAAACACACAAACCATTATGTCCAGGTTATATCCTTAAATAAACCACATCAAACACAACATGAACAGTTAAGCACAAAATCTGTCAAAATGATAAACAGATAGAAACAAACACAGAAAAACATTTAATACTCACATAAAATGAGCCAAAACCCCATTGAAATGTAGAATATTTTTGCATATGTGACCATTGTGTAAGTCTCTCTTCCTGTATCTTCAGTTGTCTAACTGTGTTTGTAGTAACTACTGCACTTCCCTTTTCCCCTTTTCAAGTATTGTTCTGGTCACACTTTCATTTACATCTCTGTTTCACTATAGATGTCACGTTTGGTCATTTTTAGCTTCTTTGTGTTTCCCCTGTGACTAAGTTTTGCTGTGTTCTGATTAGTTCATTATTCCTACCTGTTGTCTAGTTAATTATCCCATTAGTCCCAGTGTTTAAATACCCTTAGTTTCCTTCTAGTCACTGTTGGTCTTCTTGTGTTCATGGATGTTTGGTTGCATTCTATGTGTTTCCATTAAAGTGTGTTCCTGTGTATATTCGTTGTGTAAGTCATTACTACAACCAGACCCGTTACAGAAAGACCGACCAAAACAGTAAATTATTTAGTGGCGTTTATTTTTTCGCCTCTTTTGTTTCTTTTTCATCTTTTGTGTTTTCCCCATGGACTTCTCTGCTTGGAACAGTGAGACCAAGCGTCCGCTGGAAGAACACACTCAGGACTTTATCCAGCTAGCAGGCCAAAAGCACTACCCGGACCGTTCGCTCTGTGTATTTTACATCACCAGCCTGAGCGAGCGGTCCAAGGCACACCTTCCAGCGGATGGTCCAAAAGAGGATTTTGTCGCATTTGTGGTGTGTGAGCTGGCAACACCGTGCGTCGGAGAGGGAGTGATTGTGGAGCTTGAGGGTTGGGAAAAGAGCCCTGTCCACAACACCACAACTGTGGATAAGATGTCTGCAGTCTCTGGCATATATTTGGAGTAACTGAAAAGAATATTAGAGGAGGATTTAACAGACTTTTTTTGGAGAGGTGATTCCCAGTTTCCCTGTATCTCCAGCGCCCCCTGTAGCTCCTGGGTTTCCTGTTTCTTCTGTGCCCCCTGTGTCTCCAGAATACCTGCCCAGCCTCCCTCTCCCACCTCCTCAATCAGCCAGTTCCTCAGCCTCCGCTGCTGTCCTTCAGCCCCTCTGCAGCTCCCATTGGCAAGGAGGACCTGCCCAGTGTCTTCCAGCCATCAACTCCACCCAGCACAGTGGATCTCCTGGTTCCACCTATAGCCTCTGTGCCCTTTGCTCCACCTCGGCCTGTTGACACTTCGGCTTCGCCTTGGCTCCTCCCTCCCTCGGCTCCACCAGAAACCACCGGCCATATGGCTTCTTCAGGCTCCCTCGTCCCTCCAGCTTCGCCTTGGTCAGTTGTCGACCTGCCTGCACCTTCGGCTCCACCTTCCCCCCAGCTTCGCCTCCGTCCTCGGTCTCACCAGCTCAGCCTCTGTCCACTGATTTCCAGCTCCACCTCAGACGCTCATCGCTGCAGCTTCACCTCAGTCTCCAGGACTATCAATATTGTGTGGGCTCATCGGTTCCACCTGGATCTCCTTCAGTGGTGGCTTCTCCATCCCCAGGGTGCATACCATCAAGTCATCTACACCATGACTCCTCCCGCCTTCGACTCCACCCTGGGGCACCTCCATCCTGGCTGGTCTTTGGCATGTCATCTGGCTCCTACTCCTACTCCTTGCTCCTCCCTCCTTCCACTCCTCCATGGACTATTTCTCTGTTTATTACACTCTGTTTAAATTCACATTACTGTTAGAGAGCTACATGACTAATTTTACCTGTTAACTTCTAACTGTTAACTAACTAGTCACTTTCTAAATCACTTTTAAGTCCCTTCAAATCTCAGAGATCTCACCACCTCTGAAAAGTCAAGGAAATGTTGATTCAGGTTTTATTATGGACTCTGTCATTTTCCCTTTTTGCTTGTAGACGCTGGTCTGTTCGGGGTTTGTTTTGCTTTGTTTAATTACAAGTGGGGGTATTCCAGAAAGCAAGGTTAACTTATCGTCACATATATCCTGAACTCTTGGCTGTTTAACCCAAATCTTGCTTACTCAAGGTATGCAGGTTTCAAAACTGTGGTTGGAGTAAATTCAGTCAACCCGGAAAAGAGGCGGACTTAACCATTAGGCAAAGGTAGGCGACCACCTGGGGCCTCCTAAAATGCTTTTTATATACAAGATGCGAGTTCAGCGTGGACCCACAAGCAGTTGCTGTGGTGTTCATTACCACGACAACCGCCTGCACATCCACATTGAAGTTTCATGATTTCAATTAATTAGACATGATTTTTGATTAATAAAATTGAATATAACCATCCAGAAAAAAAAATGGAATCCAGAAAAATTTAAAAGTAAAGAAAAAGGAATCTGAAGTTATAATTAAATACGGAGCAACAGTGCGTATTATATATTTATCATTTTAAATGACGCTCACTCATTTCTGTGAAGGACCCCAGTAGATGACGCATGCGCAGTTACTGTCCACACAGGAACACTTAATTTTTTGTTGAAATAATTCTTATGCATGTAATAATTTTTCAGTTTAATTTAAATTTGTGGGGGAAAAAAAATATTTTAAAGTTTAGAATTAGACAGAGTATATGTATAAAAAAACATTTTATTTTTTTTTTTATTTTTTTTAAGTTAGCCACTCTCAGCCTCCCACTCTGTCATGTTACTTGTTAATCAGACGGTCATTTACTGTTTATGTGGGTGGTTCTTGGCCAGAATTAGCTGCAACAATGACTTTATTAGCCTCCCCCTGCCACAGACTAGCGTGGAATTTTCTTACTCAAACCACTGACTGCTGCTGCTTCTGGTTGCTTTTAGAGGGAAAAGCTAACCATAGCCGACACGCAACTTGAAACAATTTCATGATATTTTATTTAAATGTTTTTAAAGTAAAAGCGCATCTTCCTTAGCCTTCACACATGCTTGCCTGTTATGAGCCAAAGAAGAAAAAAATAGAATGAACTGCATGATTGTTTGGTTATGAAAGTTTTGTGATTGTGTTTCTTCTGTATTATAATCTGATGTCAACTTCCTCTTGTATTCTGTGAATTATGACAGCATCCCACACAAAAGAGAGAAACATATCTGAATGGAAAAATCACTTGTAACTTATAACACTTGTGGTTTAGCTATAGTTAGGCCTATTTGCATTACGTATCCTTTGAAGTTAAGGCTGGCCACTATAGAGCCTATATGCCATAAAATGTATACATTTGATATGCATTTTCATGTTTTTAAAATAGAAAAAATGGCTGAAAAGATATTGATAATGTATATAAGTGTGTGTGTGTGTGTGTGTTAAAAATATATTGAAAAATATATTTTGAATATATTTTAGTGATTTGTTTTGTTCTAAATGTATAAAACATTTCAGCAGATTTAAATTGTATCACATTCAATCTATTATGAAAAAAAACACCAAACCACTTATAGTTGGTAATTATAGATAATAAACCCATTTGCTTAGTGTTGTTAGTGCCATGTTTGACCAGTTGAGCTACAGAAACATATTGCACTGACAGTTATCCAGTACAGCAAGACAAAGTATAATAAATAATCTGAAATTGTCTTTTTTATCTTGAAAGCATAGGGAAGATAAAAATCAATTATTGTTATTACTTTAAGACTGCAGAGAATGGAGATGTTTGCTAGTACTGACACTCTTTTCCCATTAAAAAGTCACAACTCATGGCTAGATCTTCCTACACCTATTGACTTCCAATTGTTTGTTTGGGTAGCTGATTTTAAAGGGGTCATTAATTGAGAAATCAACTTTTCCTTGAGCTTTTGATATATAAAATATCATCGTAATATAAGAATGTCCTTTAATTTTCGGAGCTGAAAACTTAGTCAAATAAAAGCTTGTATTGACAACTGGCTCATCAAACGAGGGACCTGCGAATTTGCCTCCCTGTGACGTCAGAGAGCAAGGAAACGACGCTTCAACAGAAGAACGCCTAATTCTGTAGCTGCGCCCACCGATTTGCACATGACATGTAATATGTAAATAACATAGGCCTACGTGGCACTAAACCAGATCGAGCTACCAAGCAATAAACATGCCATTGAAGATTACAAAATATTGTGCAGTGCCTGGTTGTGGAAGAACACAGTCGCTGCATAAGCTTTCTTTGGATTCCAATATTAGGAATGCAGTTGAACTTTATTTTTAATGAAGTTCCAGCTCACGTGGGGAAGACATTGCGCATTTGTTCGTTTTACATTTCACCGTTGATTCTTTTGTAAACAAGACTGAATTTGCAGAGATATTGAGATTAAAAAACGATGCTGTGCCTTCTATATTGGATCCGACAGGAATGGTGCAACACACTTATATGAGTAAAACATTTTTTATATGTGATAGTATTGCATTGTTACAGATCATTTGATATCTACTGATTATGTGTTTGTGTCTAACTAAACATAATTAACGATAACTTACCACGCTGTCCTGTCACAGGCTGGAGTATCCTTTGTATTTGAGGTGTTGTTCATTTTATTGTCCTGCGATTCGGAATCAGACTCAGAGTCGAACATGTATGGCCGAATCTTTCTGGTTGCCATTTTTCCACATTGGAAGTTTTCAAAACAATTCCCCACGTGTACTGACGGGGGAGTCGAAACTCATTATAATATGCAAAACTGTTATCCAATCATAGCAGTGGACATTTACTTCAATGCGTTGTTATTGCAATGCAATTTTAAGTCGTCAATGCGGCACGCCCATAAATACAGAGCGTTCCAGGAGCTAGGCTCAAAACCAGGGTAGAAAAAGGTCTATTACTTATTCATTTTGATGTCTTTGAATGTAAAAACTACGTGAACGTCATAAGTTGACCTCTGACAACAGTATAAAAAAATTTAAAAAGCCAGTTCATGACCCCTTTAAGATTCATGTTATGGAGATTGTGCTCACAAACAAATATTTGGTCAATTATTTTAGACCAGAGCATAAATAAAAACATTCATATAACATTATTAAGTAGAGAATAGAGAAATTGCCTGATATTTCTAGGTAAACACTCCCGGCTGAATTTCTGATAAATAAAAAGTTTTCTACATCGCTCTCACTCCTGTATTTATGCTCAAAACAGCTTGATTTACAATGTTGCTGTGGTGTTTGATTGTAAATTAATTATTTGCGATACAGTCAATATCAAAGCGGTTCCTTCTGGTGTTTCTGGGTAATATTGTCATGTTCCCTTTTGCAGTTCTCCTTTTACAATATAGGACTAATGTAGAAATTGGTTATTTTGGGTCTGTTTTACACATGCAAGTAAAGAAATAGCACATAGGCCTAGGTGAAAAAAAACATATCTACAGATTTTATTATGAAATCTCTGTAGCCCTATTAATTATTTACTATGATGATATGGTGGCCAGATTTTGCTATATCGTGTATCACTGTATATGAATATTGCCGCCTTGACAAGTTAAGAGTGACAAAGAAATATGCATAAATAACTAATTAAAGTGCGGAAAGTGCTTTAGGTTAAAAGGAGTTATTGAGTGCAATAAGCCTAGAAAAATAATGCTATGCAGTACTCACATCATCCCAACTTACACCCAAAGTGCGCACACAGAAAGGCAGCGAGCTCTTTCAGACAGCATGCAATCCCAACATCAACTCTCTTGGGCTTGAATGGTCAAATGCCAGTGTTGAGTCCAAGGGCCTGTCCAAATACCCACACTTTTTGTACTTGACCACTTGTCTCATGTGTTATGCTTTCATTGATTGATTTAGTCATGTGATACTTTGCTCTGTTTATCATTGTTTGATTGTTCACAGGTGTCCCTTTTTGCTCATTAGTCTTGAGTGTATATAGCCCTCATGTTTCATTGTTCCATTGTCTAGCTTTGTTCTTGTAACCAATGTTTGGGGATTTTAAGTTCATGGGTATCGCCTTGTCTTGCCAAGCCATTGTTTATTTATGTATTTGTTCACATTTTTGTAAATAAAACGCTTCAGTACAACTTGCCTACAGTGGTTTAGCTGTAGGCCACTGTAGACAAGTTGTACTGAACCCAAACAAGGGACACCTGTACACAACAATGAGCCAATGACAAACAGAGCAGAGTATCACATGACTAAATCAACCAATGAAAACATAACACATGAGACTAGGCAAACACAAGACATGGGCTGGGTCCGAAAACCTAGGCAGCGGACATGTTGCCTTGCTGCTTTATCAGACAATGACTCGTAAGGCAGCGTTTGTGCATGAAGGCACCTCACGAAACAGATTTCGGACAGACTTTTAAGGCAGTGTAACAGTTTAATGATCTACAGCAAAATAGAGAGAGCTATGGTGAGAACTAATATGGGGTGAATACAAATATTGAATTACTACATTAGTAATTTCTCGCTAGAAAATATTGGTCAAAAACGTATATTTACACATAAACTGACCAGTCAACACAACTTTCAAATGTCACAGAATGGAACGCACAGGATTGTGGGATATCAAAGGCAGTGAAGGATACATCTATGCTGCCTTCAAAAATCTATCAGATGAAGATATCTCAGGAGACAGGAAGTGAAGCTAACATTGGATTTGGACGTGCCTTGATGCCTTCCTACCTTGAAATATGTCCTCCTAAGGAAGCATTTTCCAGGTTTCGGATGCAGCCATGATTGCATGAGGACCAGGAAAAATGACTATGAGAATTTCAAAATAAAAGACAAAACATAAACGTAACCCAAAACCAAATGTGACACACTTTATCACATTATGTTTGTGCAGCTTCAAATGTTTTAAAAATACATATAATCTCTGCAGTCTCTGCAGCAATAAAATGTACAGTCTATGGTTGTAACTCGTGGCGAGAGTTTGCTCAAAATTGCGAATGCGGCGAACGCCTGTGTACAAGTACGGGTCAAAAGAAGTACTATGAAAACATACATAATGAATATATCTACCCTTACAAAAATTAACCATGGTTTTACAACGAATAAATCTATAATAATAATAATAAGCTTATTGCTGGTATATTGCAAATGAACCATGGTTTTGCTTCAAATCCATAGTTTAACTATGGTATTTGTGTCGGTTAACTGGTAATCAATAGCCTACGCAAAAAAAAAAAAAAAAACAACTACATGGTTTTACTATAATAAAACTTCATTTCCATAAGGTATATCTGTGATATACATTATGTGCAAAAAAAGTTACTAAGCAAAAGGACAGTTTAAATCCATACATTAAAATAATATTAAAGAAAAGCACATGACAGGGTATGTTAAACGCTAATGCATTAGCTTGAAGATTAAAATAAAGAATTCTCATGTTTTGGGCAGCTTGGATCACGTATCTTCCCCGCAGCAGCTCACTCGGTTTCCTCCACTATTTTTAGATGCATTTTGTCCATAGAAATGTGTTATTCAGTGCTGTAAACTGGCGTGACTGGTGCAGACCTGACTAATCGATAATGAAAATCGTTGTCATGATTTTCATTATCGATTAGTTGTTGCAGCCCTACTTTGGTTATTACATTGTATATCTTAAAACACATATTTCTATAATAAGACAATACCATTATTAGACTACTTCTAAAACACATTAAAGAGCAGACAATAGCCTACAGCATTTATTATTTGTATGCAAGTTTTAACATTTTTATTGTCAGACTTAAAGCAAGCACATTACAACTTTGCAAATATATTATGAATGCTTTTTACAATCAACAATTTACAAACTTATTCCTAAATAACACTTACTACTGGTGCTGGTCATATAATTAGAATAAAAAGTTGATTTATTTCACTAATTCCATTTAAAAGGTGAAACTTGTATATTATATTCATTCATTACACACAGACTGATATATTTCAAATGTGTATTTCTTTTAATTTTGATGATTATAACTGACAACTAAGGAAAATCCCAAATTCAGTATCTCAGAAAATTAGAATATTACTTAAGACCAATACAAAGAAAGGATTTTTAGAAATCTTGGCCAACTGAAAAGTATGAACATGAAAAGTATGAGCATGTACAGCATTCAATACTTAGTTGGGGCTCCTTTTGCCTGAATTACTGCAGCAATGCGGCGTGGCATGGAGTCGATCAGTCTGTGGCACTGCTCAGGTGTTATGAGAGCCCAGGTTGCTCTGATAGTGGCCTTCAGCTCTTCTGCATTGTTGGGTCTGGCATATCGCATTTTCCTCTTCACAATACCCCATAGATTTTCTATGGGGTTAAGGTCAGGCGAGTTTGCTGGCCAATTAAGAACAGGGATACCATGGTCCTTAAACCAGGTACTGGTTGCTTTGGCACTGTGTGCAGGTGCCAAGTCCTGTTGGAAAATGAAATCTGCATCTCCATAAAGTTGGTCAGCAGCAGGAAGCATGAAGTGCTCTAAAACTTCCTGGTATACGGCTGCGTTGACCTTGGACCTCAGAAAACACAGTGGACCAACACCAGCAGATGACATGGCACCCCAAACCATCACTGACTGTGGAAATTTTACACTGGACCTCAAGCAATGTGGATTGTGTGCCTCTCCTCTCTTCCTCCAGACTCTGGGACCCAGATTTCCAAAATAAATGCAAAATTTACTTTCATCAGAGAACATAACTTTGGACCACTCAGCAGCAGTCCAGTCCTTTTTATCTTTAGCCCAGGCGAGACGCTTCTGACGCTGTCTGTTGTTCAAGAGTGGCTTGACACAAGGAATGCGAAAGCTGAAACCCATGTCTTGCATACGTCTGTGCGTAGTGGTTCTTGAAGCACTGACTCCAGCTGCAGTCCACTCTTTGTGAATCTCCCCCACATTTTTGAATGGGTTTTCTTTCACAATCCTCTCCAGGGTGCGGTTATCCCTATTGCTTGTACACTTTTTTCTACCACATCTTTTCCTTCCCTTCGCCTCTCTATTAATGTGCTTGGACACAGAGCTCTGTGAACAGCCAGCCTCTTTTGCAATGACCTTTTGTGTCTTGCCCTCCTTGTGCAAGGTGTCAATGGTCATCTTTTGGACAACTGTCAAGTCAGCAGTCTTCCCCATGATTGTGTAGCCTACGGAACTAGACTGAGAGACCATTTAAAGGCCTTTGCAGGTGTTTTGAGTTAATTAGCTGATTAGAGTGTGGCACCAGGTTCAATATTAAACCTTTTCACAATATTCTAATTTTCTGAGATTCTGAATTTGGGATTTTCCTTAGTTGTCAGTTATAATCATCAAAATTAAAAGAAATAAACATTTGAAATATATCAGTCTGTGTGTAATGAATGAATATAATATACACTTTTTGAATGGAATTAGTGAAATAAATAAACTTTTTGATGGTATTCTAATTATATGACCAGCACCTGTATACTGTGAAATACTTAAACCACTTGTTTTGTACATGTATTTACTTTGTGTCACCACAAGAGACAGTAGCCTACATTATAAATGATATAATTCAATTAATATATTTTTATCTGAATTGACAGTTTGCTTGCTTTGCATTTGTAACTATGCATGGAATAAAAAAAGCCCTGTTGTGTTCATATTTTCTCAGGTGTTCAGTGCAGAACGTGCACCTGTGATTAAGAAAATAAACAATGAGATGAAGTCACATGTTCAGTGTCTGTGTAAAACATCCTGTGATTATTAATTTCAACAAACCTGTAACATCTCACTGTAGGAAGCTGTAGATAACCTCGTCCTCCACAGATACTGGGCTGCACTGGAGATATGAAAGATGATTAACCCTTAAATGCATACCTCGAGTCTTTAGTGACATCATTCACTACTGATTTTCACTCATAGTTACCGCAGGCATCAGCAAAACTTGAAATGGCTTAGCGATTTAATGCAGAGCAAGTACTAAACACAATCAAATATTAGTGTCACTGTCACTTGATGGTGGATCTGCAGGTGAAGAACCTGTCAGCGATCAAAATATTAATTTTGAAGATGTTGAAAATGATAGTTTTAAGAATATGTTTGAGATCACGAATATGAGGCAGATGCTGAATGTACTGGGAAATGAGCTCTGACGAGGACAGTGATGAAGTATAGAACATCTGCTCTAACTGGACACTTAAAAAATGAACTTTCACTGATGTTAGTTGCACTCAAATCATCCTTGTTCACATTACTTAAAAAACTAATGTAACTACATGAACTTAAATTTACTGAGTTGTTTCTACTAAAAATGAGTATTGACAGCTTTACTTAAGTGTTTGTTCGGTCAACTTAACATTGCTGAGTAAAACGAACAAACTGGGCAGTGGATCTGTAGTTCCCAGCATGCTTTGCAAGGGACTGCATTAGGAGAGTAAATTTAGGGATTAAAGTGTTATTTTATGTGTTTTTCAGTAAAGGGAAATATGTTGTTAGTTTATGTTAGTCTTTAATGTTCAATTATGTTGAACATTTAGAGGAGTTTCTGTAATTTTGTGGTTACCATTATGCAGAAGAGTGGTGCCTGTGTTTAGGCTGTGGGCACTCATATACACAAATTTATTGGATGGAATTCCTACCCTCAATAAAATTGAGTTCGTCCAATGAGTTATTTTTGCATTTTGTTTCTAAAAATATTCTTGTTATTTAATAGTTTTCCACTTACACTTGTAGAGCAAATAGTTCATTTAATAAGGTAAATTAAATCGAAAAATGTGTTCACCTAACATAATAAACTTTTATAAATTCAACATAACATTATTAAGTAAACTGCACATATAAATATTATGTAACAGTGACAAATTCAAATGGTTTGTATTTACTTAAAGACATTTTGTCAGCTTTACTTGAATTTCTTTTGTTCATATAACTAAATTGTTATTTGTAAAAATTACTCAATGTAGTTGCGTGGAACCACTTGACAGTGCTTTTTTAAGTAAATTCAACAAGTAATTTTTGAGTGAACCCTTCCCAGCTCCAAAAGGTAACAAAGGGTTAAAAAGAATACTGACAATTACATTACAGTACAGATCTGTGTTTATGTTCTTGTGAATTCACTTACTGCTTTAGTTTTAGGTCGTACTGTCACAGAGCTGTAAGTCACGTCATTTTCTGCAACCACTGATGATGAACTGACACCGTTGCCCTGTGAATAATTATAAACACATCTGATTGTTCGGGAGTCTCTGAGTTATGAGTTTTAACTCAAATTGGTTGATTGTTCAAACTTACTGCATCACTGACTCCATCTCTGTTCACCTCTGTGATGTGGGTGTTATTTCTGTCTGTTAGTGAGAAAAATCAGTCCTTCACATATCAATACACACTAGCGCTCATATAATAAGAAAGGTAAAATCAATACTGACTGCTCTTCCTTCTCATTATTACAGCTGACACAACAGTCACCAACAGAAGAAACAACACAACCGTGGGAATCCACACCTCCAGATACCCATAATGCCTGTGAAAATAAACAATGCAAATGATTCATATTATACAGTATATGCATAATAATAATAATAATAATAATAATAATAGCTATTTTGACAATATTATTTTTGCTCAAACTTAATTTACCATGGTGCATTTTTCCAAGGTATTTTTCATTTGAACTTTTTATTCTTAGCTCAATCATGGACATACACTATATTTTCAAAAGCATTGGGACACCCCTCCGAATCATTGAATTCAGGTGTTCCAATCACTTCCATGGCCACAGGTGTATAAAATCAAGCACCTAGGCATGCAGACGCTTCTACAAACATTTGTGAAAGAATGGGTCGCTCTCAGGAGCTCAGTGAATTCAAGCGTGGTACCGTGATAGGTTGCCACCTGTGCAATAAGTCCATTTGTGAAATTTCCTCACTACTAAATATTCCACGGTCAACTGTTAGTGGTATTATAACAAAGTGAAATCAATTGGGAACAACAGCAACTCAGCCACGAAGTGGTAGACCACATAAAATCACAGAGCGGGGTCAGCGCATACTATGGCACACAGAAGTCCGCAACTTTCTGCAGAGTCAATAGCTACAGACCTCCAATCTTCATGTGGCCTTCAGATTAGCTCAAGAACTGCGTAGAGAGCTTCATGGAATGGGTTTCCATGGCCGAGCAGCTGCATCCAAGCCGTACATCATAAAGTGCAATGCAAAGCATCGGATGCAGTGGTGTAAAGCACGCCACCACTGGACTCTAGAGCAGTGGAGACGTGTTCTCTAAATGACGAATCACGCTTCTCTGTCTGGCAATCTGATGGACGAGTCTGGGTTTGGCGGTTGCCAGGAGAACGGTACTTGCCCGACTGCATTGTGCCAAGTGTAAAGTTTGGTGGAGGGGGGATTATGGTGTGGGGTTGTTTTTCTGACTTCACAAATGCGCTTCTAGAAGAATAGTCATAAATTCCCATAAACACACTCCTAAACCTTGTGGAAAGCCTTCCCAGAGGAGTTGAAGCTGTTATAGCTGCAAAGGGTGGGCCAACTCCATATTAAACCCTACGGATTAAGAATGGGATGTCATTAAAGTTCATGGTACTTCAGGTACTAATATGCTCCTTTAAGGTACCAATATGCACTCTTTAGGTACAAACGTGTACATTTTGAATAGGAACTGCCACAGTGACAGCCATCATTACTCAACCTCAAGTTGTTCCAATCCTGTAAGAATTTCTTTCTTCTGCTGAACACAAAAGATGATATTTTGAAAAATGTCAGTAACCACACAGTTGATGGACCCCATTTACTTCTATATTATGAAAAAAATACTATGGAAGTGAAAGGGGTCCATCAACTGTTTGGTTTGCTCAAAATATCATCTTTTGTGTTCAGCAGAAGAAAGAAATTCATACAGGTTTGAAACAACTTGAGGGTGAGTAAATGATGACAGAATTTTCATTTTTGGGTGAACTATCCCTTTAACAACCATTTGTTGTAGTCTTAAACCATTTCATACACGCCACATTGCAATTCCAGGAAAACTAAAATAGACATACAGTACATGAAAAAGAGGAAGATGGCCTCACTGATGCAGTTGCAATTTCACTCTATTATTTGCTACACCAGTTACAGTCATACATTGAAAAGAAATCACATCTTATATAATTAACCATAAAAACAAAACTTTAAATTACAATTGCATACATTCTGGTTATTTAAAAGTTATATTCTGCATGATGTTTTAATCTATTTGAGCAATAAACATCCTGTTTTAATACTTATTCTGCTGCTCTTCACTGCTTGCTGTTGGATTGTTGCTGCTAAGAAAGAAAAATAAAGATAAATGAACTTCAGTAATTAACAAACCTGACTAGAAAACTAAAAGAAAAACGACAGCATACAAAGAAATCGACATGTCCATTATACAAAATATTAATCTTAATATATAAGCAATATTTAAGATTGATTCATTTTTTAATTAGTTACTAACCCATTTTTGTCAAATTCTTCTGTGGTCACAACTGCTGTTGAATAGAAATGCAGAAAAAAATACATTTTTTATTATAATGTTGTCCACCAATAAAATGTAAAAATCACTACAAATAACTACTTGCAGCGACATCTCTTCTCTGATGACGTGTTTACTGGCACTATGGCGGGGCAACCTGTCACTCACATGAGATCCACCAATAGCAAACCACAACCATCCAATCAATTCCATGTGGACAAAATAAAGTCCCGCCCCACATTTTTTCTTGTTCACAAAGCCGTTTCACTCGGATACACGTGACAATAGGAATGAAAAGGCTATCGCAACTTCCATTTAATGCCATTTTAATTGGTCCAGTGACAAGAGGATACAGGAACCTCTAGATCTTCTATAGAGACATCAGTTACTTAACACAGAAAAAGATGCACCCCCCCCCACCCCCCACACACACACACACACAGTTTTTACCTGTGACCGTGAGTTGAACAGGAACCTGCCGATCTCCAGCAGAGCAGAAGTACCATCCAGAATCACTGAGTCTCAGTCCAGTCATCAGCACAGTGAAGGAGCTTCTCCCATCATCACTGATCTGGACTGATGAATTCTGGGATGTGTCATTCCTCCCCACTGTGTTACAGCTCTGATATGTATATCTGCACCACTGTTTGAGTTTATACTGATATCCAGAACTGTAGAAACACTGGACACTGACATTACCACCTTCATGTCCAGATACACTGCTGCTCACCACAGACACATCAGGAGCTGAACACACAGAGTCATTTGAGATTGATTTAACAGGAATCAGGATCAGAATATTTGAATGGGAAACTCATCTCATACCTGATTGAACTGTGAGATGAAGCTGCTCTGTTTCATCCATTTGAAGCATTCCTCCAATCTCAACAGCACACCAGTAAGATCCAGTGTCTTTATTCTGCAGGTTTCTCATAGTCACAGTAAAGAAACTCTGATCTGGATGATCAATTACTGACACTTTTCCTTTGGTTTCATTAGCATATGCCAGAACAGAGCAGAAATTGTATGCTGATTTTGCATGAAAGCACCAGTATTTCTTGTTTTCTGTGTATTTCCTGTCATAATAACATGGAATAATGACAGATGCTCCAGTCTGAACCGTTAACTCTCTGCTCGCCTGTCCTATTGTGCATTCAGGACCTGAGCGAAGAAAAGATCAACTTTAGTTATTTATTTAGATACCTAAACATACTAGAGTTATATATGATATTATTTTATGTATCAGTAATTACAAGAATTAGAAAAATGCATGTCATGCAGCAGGATGTGTCAACTTTTACGAGTAAAACTGAGAGCACTTACCTGTTATGAGCCAAAGGAAAAATACAACAAACTTCTTCAAACTGACTGTCAGTTTGTCGAAAAGTTGTGATGTTTCTTCTTTCTTTATCTTCATCATTTCCATGTAAGTTTTCTTTTTTAGGTTAATACCAAAGAAACAGCTTCTCACTCATGCATAATATCTAAAGTCATCATCATAGATTTCTACAGTCTTTCTCACTTCCTGCATTCGTTCTCTCTTGTTGCTTGAGTCAATCAGCGTCCCTGTGAATGTTGCATCATGTGTCATGAAAGTTACAAATGTGTCACCTGGTTGACAGAAGTCTAAAATAATCCATTTACATTCAAAATGAGAATTAAAGTGCCCCTATTATGGTTTTTCGAATATTCTCTTTCATGCAGTGTGTAATATAGCTGTCTGTGAATGTAAACATTCTGCAAAGTCGAAAGTGCACAATAAATAAAGTTATTGTCTCCCAAAAGAAAGAATCGACTCAGAAACCGCCTTAATGAGTCGTTTGTATTTTGAATCCCACTTGGTTACGCAGGTTACACAACTTGTCAATGCAGGATTCGCATAACGCTTGCTCGTGAAAGATGGGTCAGTACCCAGTTTATTTGGACCAGCTTTCTCCTCAGAATCACAATCTGTAAGCATGAATAATTATTGATTCAAAATATGTAGTTTTGTTTTTTATATTGTGTAAGTTTACTTCTGCTAATCAGCTGTGGGCCACTATTACCTAAAACTGTCTATTAAGGCAGATTGTCTTTTGTTCTTTCTAGTTTGAGTAACGATAAAGGATGGAGCAAACTTTAATGTTACATCAGTCATTCACGTTAGTGCTCGGCTAATGTATGTGCTGTTACTGATACAGTTACTGCATGTGCACTGCAATAAATTAGAAATATACACATGGGTTTGTTGATGGACATACACTTGTTAATGCTGATGGTGAGGAATTACAGCTGCAATCTCATAATGTACCTCAAAATGAGTAGCATATCACTGAGAAACGTCCTGCTTATATTGTCCTAGTTCTTCCAATGTTTCATCATCGGATTCACGCTTGGATTGATATGGTCAAATCAAAGTCATCATTACTGTTGTTACAGTGTGTACAATCTCTGAGCTTTAGGAAGCCTCCGGATGGGGCTGGAGTTCAGTTATGATAATGGGCGTTTAGCTTCCGAATACGGTTCCGAATACAGGTGGGGCAAATGAACCAATAATCAGGAAACAAGATAGGCGGGGTTAGACAATAGACAGGAGAGCACATGGCACAAAGAAACACATGACAAGCCATGTGCTCACTAGGGGTTGAACAACTTCCGATTTTTTAAAGTCGACATTTATGTGATGAAAGTCGAGTCGGCGTCGACTAGTCGCTGATGACGTCATTAATGAACAAATAACCCTGAACCTTGAGCTGAGACGCGAACACAGGTTTTATATGAATGCATTAGTGAGAGAGCACATTACAATGCAGCGTCTCTCTACTAATAGTGCTGTGAGTTTTAGTTACTAAGAAATATACGTTTCTAAGCTATTTTATTGATGAATCACAGAACAGTGTTGACAATACATTTCTGTGCTACTGAATGGTTTTGTGAGGTGCGCACGATCTCCGCGTGATGTGCGAGCTATGTGTGTGTTACAATGCAGCGCGCATTAGTTTAGAACGGTGATTAACCGTAAGCCATGTGCTCACACAAAGCAAGATATGAACACGCAGCCAATGAGAACACAGCACAAGACAAAACATACACAGAAGAGCGCAAGCGCACGCTCACACGACAAGACAGTGTCAGGATCTTGTTCTCCCAAGCCTTATTTTTTGGTTTCTGTCTTGTTTTTTATTTTGTTTGCTAGCTAATCTTTTATTTCTTTTCTCACTAGTTCCCTGTAAGATTGCAGTTTTGTTTTTCAGTTCCAGTCATTTTTAACATTTTGTATTAATTTCTCTTTGCTAGCTCCAGTTATTATTTAGGTCATTAGACGTTTTCTTTAGTCATGGGTGTTAGTTTTGTCTGTTATCCCTTGTTGTTTTTGTCTCTGTGTGTGTGTGTCTTGTGTTGGTTCCTGAGTTTTCCCTGGCCACTGTTTCTAACTGCCTGGCAGCCAAGACTGGAGCCACTTCTGAGAGATAAAGCATCAAGCCTCGGGGCCTGGTTTTTCCCACCATCATCTTTGCCTTGTGTTGCCTCCTAAGCTGTCCTCAAATCTGTGGCTCCTTAGACTGGTCTCAGTGGTCATCCTCCCTGCCTGTCATTGTGTCGTCTGTCCCCTGCTGTTTGAACTTTCACACCTATCTCCTTGTCGTGCCCTGTCTATAGTCTTGTTAATAAAGTCTCATCATTGTTCATTCTGCGCCTGGGTCCTCAGTCAGAATCCCTGACAGACAGAGCGCACGAGAACGAGCGAATGCTCATTCTTTGCGCTCCCGACAGAAGATGAACACGCGGAGCATGAATGTCCGAATCCCAAAACAAAACCGAAACCAAACTAAATCAAAGTGCTGGGATCCGAACACCATGCTCCGTACACAAAACTCACAAGGACAGAGGAGCATGCAGCTTGAGCATGCTCGAAGCTGCGCGCTCACACAAGACAAACGATACAGAAGTGTCAGGGCTCTGTCACAAAACCAAGAGTAAGCTAGACCGAAGTGACAGAACCCTGACATTTAGAGACTGATTCATCCAACGACTTGTTTGAGAATCATTGAAAAATGTGATGTGCAATGTATATTATGAGAAGTAAACTTTTAAACTTTTTTTACCTTTGATGCATGTAAACCTGTTGTAGGTGACGTCCAAAACAAAAGTAGGAGCCTTTAAGAGAAATCTAAAATAATTCTACACTACACTTTATTTTATGGTGTTGCAATCATACATTTAAGTATATATTTAACTGAGTAATAACTACATGTACTTACTGTGTTTAGGGTTAGGTTAAAGGTTAGTTGCATGTAATTATAAACAATTCATAGTAAGTAACTACATGTAACAATGACATTGTAAAATAAAGTGTTATAATCCTGTTACATTTTGAATGAGAAGTATTTATGTGCAATGCAGTAAATGTCAAAGCTGTTCCGCTCTGGTGTTCACATGTTCCCTTCTCTAGTTCTCATTTTACAGTTATAGGACTACTGGAGTATGTCATCTCAGAAACAGGTTATTTTTTGTCTGTTTTGTGGTCAACACATTTAAGCAAAGAAATATCTCTGACAAAAAAACTACAGAATTTAATATGACTTTAGAACAAGATGTGAATGTTTATCAATGGAACACTTTTCTGTACAGAAGTTATTAATGGAAAAAAGCTTTTCATAATTTATGTATGCTGATGAAATGCATAACATAGCCTCAAATATGGTAAAAGGAGAACAGTCACACGTTGTCTGCACTGTTAGTTGAGAATAACCGTCCATGAGTGGGAACATCCAACAAGGCTTGTACTTATAGGCAGGTGATATGCAGAACAAGAAACTGTTTTTATCACTTGAGAAATATCTCTAAATTGAGAACACTGTTGCCCAACGCTACCATGGAGATTATTCATGCTTTTATTTCTTCATGTTTAGATTATTGTAATTCTCTTTTTACTTGCTTAAAAAAAATCTTCTCTGAGTCATCTCCAAATGGTGCAAAATGCTGCAGGAACCAACAGAAGGGCACACATTACACCATTCCACTTCCAATCAAATACAGAATTGATTATAAAATTTTAGTTCTAACTTTTAGAGCACTACATGGACAGACCCCCAATACATCACAGACCTGTTGACCCCTTACTCTTTCTCTCGTACTCTTTGTTCCTCAGGTCAAATTCCCCAAAACCCGCCTTAAAACTTGTGGAGACCTGTCCTTTCAGGAAATTGCCCCTAAACTCTGGAACGCCCCTGTCGTTGCGTGTGGCCAAATCTGTTGATTCTTTTAAAAAGCAGCTGAAGACACTTTTATTCAGACAAGCTTTTAGTTGATTGGACTTTTATGTTTTGTTTGTTGTTTTAAATTGTTAAATTGTTGCACTTTGTAAAGCACTTATCTGTGATAGGTGCTATATATATAAAGTTTACTTACTTATGATCTACATGGCATACAATATTCATTATTAGCTGAGAAAAGTGGGCATTTAATAATAGTTTGTTGGCTGTTAGAATGAATATGTTAGACTTAAGGTTATTTATAAGCTAGTGTGTTCAAAACAATACCAAAAATCACATTTGGAAGATATTTGCATTTAAAATGTATAGTCTTTCTCTACCACCAATATGAGCAACAGTTTTAATGACATCATTCTGCACTTCAGCTTCTCAGATTTTCTGTCCAATCAAATGCCCCGCACTCTACATCATAAAAGACACTAAAGCTGCGTCTGAAATCGGTCAGTTGTTCACACATTTAGTATGGCGAATAGACATAGTGCACTATATAGGGGATAGGGAGTGATTTAGACAGTTTAAACATGCTTCCCACTGGGGTGAATGATGTCTGGTTTCATTCACGTCAGTGTCACGTGATCCTCCACAGACCTCGCACGAACAGTGTGTTCTGGTGTTGTACCGAAATGTTGTTGGTTAGTTAACATGAATGACAGATGTCTATGAGGTCAGTATATCATATTGATATAAAAGTAAATAAAAAAATTAACTGAATTTTTTTTGTAGTATTATTTGGTATGTTTCTCATTTGTAAGTTGCATTTGCATTTGAAGAAAAATTATGAGAAAAGAATACATTACAGACATTTAGGCATTTAGCAATTAAATGTCTAATACATTCTACACACAGATCTTTAGTCTGCTGACTGAGTGCAAAAGCAAAAGCAGAATCAGAAATGTTCCAATCATCTGATCTTTCTGGTCGATGTGGAGAAAACTAGTTCTGTGAAAGACAGAAACGCCATCTAAAAGATAAAAGACAATACACTATCAAATATTACAACTGACCATGCTTCTCTGTTACATTATGTATATTTTAGACACATTAAAGAAAATATTTTGTTAGAAGAAAGACTTGGATAACATTAGAGACATACAAAGTTTAGATGTTGCTAAAGAATAAATCACAATCATGAGAATTTGTGAATTGAGCATTGATGACAAAACAGCCAAATATAGAATAATTCTAGGAAGAGTATTCTGAGAGGAAGCTTATTTTAATGAGAAACGTTTCAATACTAACAAGTCTCTCGGATTGTCTGCGGCCCCATTTACTGTCAAAAGAAGAAAGCAAAACAATTTTAGTTGTTTATTTCATATGTAGTAGCAAAATAGTAAATTATTGAAAAAGATTTGTACCTGGTTCTGCCTCAGTTACAGTGAGTTGAACAGGGTTCATTGCCTCTCCAGCAGAGCAGACGTACCATCCAGAATCACTGAGTCTCAGTCCAGTCATCAGCACAGTGAAGGAGCTTCTCCCATCATCACTGATCTGGACTGATGAATTCTGGGATGTGTCAGTCCTCCCCACTGTGTAACAGCTCTGAGATGTATATCTGCACCACTGTTTGAGTTTATACTGATATCCAGAACTGTAGTAACACTGGACACTGACATTACCACCTTCATGTCCAGATACACTGCTGCTCACCACAGACACATCAGGAGCTGAACACACAGAGTCATTTGAGATTATAACATACATCAGAGATTTAGGCATTAGAATGTGATTAAAACAATTACAAAACCTCATACCAGACTGAACCTGGAGATGAAGATCATATGTGACAGTCGACTGTCCTTCAGTCTCCACTAAACAACAATAACGTCCATTGTGTTTGTTCTGCAGGTTTCTCATAGTCACAGTAAAGAGACTCTGATCAGGATGATCAATTACTGACAGATTCTCCTCTATTGTGTTTGTGTATATATTAGATAGAGTGATTTCTGAGAACCAGTATTTCTTCTGCGGTGGGTTTTTCCTCATCATAATAACAAGGGATGGTGATAGATCCTCCAGTCTTAACAGTTAAAACATGATTTGACCCACCGGTGTAGCATTCGACACCTAAATAAAAACACAAACAATAAATATGTCCAGGATTAACAATAAATATCACTAAACAAACACAGCACAACATTTAATACTCACCTAAAAGAAGGCAAAACCCAACTGAAATGTAGAATGTTGTTGTCTTCGTGTATGTGGCCATTGCGTTTGCTCTTGCTGATGTTTCCTGAGGTTTTCACTGCAGCACAACTGCTCATCTTCTGCTTTCTGCCCTCATATTATCATAGTGGGAGGAGAAAATGCTCTTAGATGTCTTGCGCCACATGGAATAGGGGTGTACAGACTGAACATAATATAATAAAATGCAAATCTACATTTCTTCCACTTGTTTAATGGGTGTTCAGTATCAGTTATCAAAAACATTAAAGTTTCAATTTGTAAACATTAATGCTTCAGGTATAATGAACTAAGAATTAAAACTGTAACATCTCGGTTAATGTTACATTTTGCATATGCTAATAAACAAATTGTATTAATTAACACTAATGTATAATAAACAAACATGAATTAAAATCATATGTTAACCCCTTAAGCCCGAAGTGTACCTCCCCATGAAAAAAAAAAAAAATCAAATTACTATACCAATCACTGAATGGAACAACACAAAATATTTTGTGAAAAACATTTGAAAGAGTCTGAACTTTACCATGCATGTAGATAATTTGAGTAACTCCTAAGTAGTGCTGAGTTATTTGCTGATAAATACATTTTTTCAAAAAGTTTTAATTTATAAGATATGATGCCTCTGAATTTAATCGCAAATCTCTTTTATCTGTATGTTGTTGGTTTGTTAACATGAATGACAGATGCAAATACTGTCACTGGCAACCACTAAAATTACACAACTGTCTGTGAGGTCAGTAGGCTTTATCATATTGATATAAAAGATGATGGCTGAACTAAAAAAAAAAATTAACATAAAAAAAAAAAACATTTGTAGTTTTATTTGGTATAAGTTGCTTTTGATAAAAAAAATATAAAAAAAACATTAAGAATTATGGTGAAAAAAAGACCACAGACATTTAAGCATTTAGTAAATGTAGATGTCTAATACATTCTACACACAGATCTTTTAACTCTTTCCCCACCAGTGTTTTTTTTAAGTTGCCAGCCAGCTCCAGCATTTTTTTAAATCATAATTTTCACATTTTCCTGGCCCCAGAATATTTTGTTTAATGAATATCTGAATGTGCAATATATCAAAAGAAAGATCAGCACCTCTGCTTTAAAAATGTTTTACTCTAGCTTAATGCATTCTTTTTTTATCCACGCTTAAATGTGGGTTAAAAAAAAGCTAAATTTTTAAGGAAAAAAGCTGAGAATGATCGAAAAAAAAGAGCTGATGATCAAAACATAGATGGGGTAAATCGAGTCCATCAACATTCGTCCTGGGTCAACATTTTATTCACTAACATAAGGCAGTTTTGATTCATATGCTGTTTAATGTTGGTGATTGATTGTGTTCTTTTACATATGCATCTGCTTACATATGAGATCGCTGGTTTCTTGTTTCTTCTTCGCCTGGGTTTTGATCAAGAGATTCAACTACTTGCACTGAGCTTCGTGACACACTTCCATTTTGAAATAGTAGGCTACAACTCATTTATTTCCGCTATGTATATTTTCAATGTACTGTAACCAACTAAAATGACTGTCCTCAAGAAGATTTAAAAATCTGGACATTTTCAGAGACAGAAGAGATTTTCTGATAATTACTGTGTACAGAATTTTCCGAACTCAACGGAACGTGAAGTTTTAATCCAACTTAAAGGGATAGTTTACGCAAAAATGAAAACTAGCCCATGATTTACTCACCCTCAATCCATTTCTAGGTGTATATGACATTCTTCTTTCAGACAAATACAATCAGAGTTCTATATTTTAAAAAAATATAGATATTGTCGTGGCAAAAATTTGCATCACTGAATAAGAGACAAACTTTAGCTAATTGTCTTTATAAAGATTTATTTTCTTGCAAGAAAAGAGTCACAGTCATACAGCCATCCTGAATGTCTGCAGACTAAACAATTGAGTTCCCTTTTAAACCCTTTCCAAGGTCAACATCTCTGCACTGTAATTTTCCACACATACTCAAATAGCCCCATATGTCTTTCATCCTGATGCTTGGACCCTCAAAATTAGATGTACCCTGACCTCTGGGGTCATGAAACCCACATTTAGGTGGACAGTGACCTCTAAGGTCCTGAGAGCTGGTCACTGTCCCTCCCTCTGTTGATTTTAACACATGCATAATGATTAGAATTAATTTTCTTATGATTAATTTTTTTTTTTTTTTTTTTTTTATATATTAGATATTTTACTTTATAAAGTTTTAAATATGGATATTTGTCTTACACAAACCCATTGATTCACTTCAGAAGGCCTTTATTAACCCCCGGAGCCGTGTGGAGCACCTTTATAATCGATGGATGCACTTTTTTGGGCTTCAAATTTTGGGCTGTCATTCACTTTTTGTCATTCATAAAGCTTGGATTAGCCAGAACATTTTTTAATACAACTGATTGTATTCATCTGAAAGAAGAATGTCATATACACCTAGGATGGATTGAGGGTGAGTAAATCATGGGATAATTTTCATTTTTGGGTGAACTATCCCTTTAAGCCGACCTGAGAAAGCATACGTGATCATTTCACCACAAGGTGGCAGTGCTCATCTAGACTAGTGACCGCGATGCTGAAATGTGTGAGACCTGATGAATACAAACCTTTATTTATTTGTATTAAATATTTTCATCACTATTCTGTAGGCTAATGTTACGATCTACGTTCTTAAACAAAGAGGAGACCCCACACAACCGCTGCATAAACAAGATTTATTTAACTAAGGTAATAAAACGTGACATGTCAAGTATTCAGTGTACATGTTAGTCAGCGTGTGAGTGTAAGTGGGAAATGCAAATGTAATCAGTCCAACCAAACATAACCAACGGGAAGTCCGGATAAACACAGAGAAGATGAATCAATGTGAACTCCGATGCGGCTGTGTTCTCCCTCCAACTCTCACATAACCTCAGATCTCATGCACTCTCATGATGAGCGAACGGCAAACAATAACCCACACACTGGAGCAAACAGCAGCTCTCTCTCCAAGCTCGCACTCGCTCCAGCTTGCCACGCCCACATTCTCTGCCAGGCCCACACTTGCTGCCAAGCCCAACTCGCTCTTCACTCACTCTCTACACCTCAACCAATAAGTGAAATAACAAAAAAAATATTTTTTTGAATATAACATCCAATTCCAGTATAATAGTGTTTTTCCTCAGTCATTTCCATTCTCCCACTCTGCTCACGTTACCCCCAGCAATCCAGATTTTGAAAGCAAATTTAAGGCAGCAAAGAAAGCACAGCAAAAAAAAAAAACAGGAACAACTGACCGAACACACTACAGCACTCATCAGGAACACGGGATAGCACATCTGCCACTACGTTCTCCGAACCCTTGATGTGTTTTACAGTTAAAGAGTTAGGCTGTAAAAAGAGAATCCAGTGCATTAACCGTTGACTTGGAGACTGTAAGGAGTGCAAAAACGTAAGAGGGTTATGATCAGAATAAACCTCGACCGGTAATCCTCCCCCCACGTATACATCAAAGTACTGAAGAGCCCAAATTAAAGATAAGGCTTCTTTCTCA
The DNA here is from genome assembly GCA_039654625.1 of Rhinogobio ventralis. Classification (NCBI taxonomy): domain Eukaryota; kingdom Metazoa; phylum Chordata; class Actinopteri; order Cypriniformes; family Gobionidae; genus Rhinogobio; species Rhinogobio ventralis. The sequence continues at coordinate 5,014,905 of CM077200.1, read as the reverse complement.
ATCACAGAGTAGTTCCTCTGATAAGTATTGAACTTACGAGAAAAGAAACAAAGGATGTTAAAGTCCCTTCTCACCGGTCTGTAATAGAACAGTCCCAGCACCAATCTGGCTAGCATCTACCTGTATCTTGAATGGCTTATCCAGCCTAGGAGCAGCTAGAACAGGAGCAGAAGTTAACAACAGTTATCACTACTTACACTCCAAACAAACTTGACAGAATTCTTCAACAAATCCGTTAGCGGGGAAACCACCGTTGAAAAGTTTGGACAAAAACCCCAATAATACCCCACATTCCCAAGAATCGCATCAGCTCTTTCTTGGTTGATGGAGGAAAATGTTGAATAGCCAGAACTTTAGCTTGAATCGGGCACACCTCACCGTGTCCAACTTCTTTCCCCAAATATCTTACAGTAGCCTTGGCAAACTCACACTTTGCCAGGTTAACTGTAAGACATGCGTCGGCCAGACGTGTCAGAGCACGAAGATGTTCCAAATGTTGTTCCCATGTGTCATTGAAAATGATAACATCATCCAAATACACCGCACAACCTTCCAGACCAAATGTCACTTTATTCATCAATCTCTGAAAGGTTGCGGGTGCATTTCGCAAACCGAAACTCATAACAGAATACGAATATAACCCTGATGGTGTAATGAACGAAGTTACTTCTCGAGCTCTGTTAAAGGCACTTGCCAGTATCCCTTTAAAAGGTCCAGTTTGCTTATGAAATTCGCACTACCCACCTGATCCACACAGTCCTTCATTCAAGGAAGTGGAAAAGGAACAGCAATCTCATTCTCAAGCATATACTGAACTTTAGAGTCCAGCACTGTCCGCTTACTGACAGGAACTCTGTAGAAACGCTGGTGAATAGGACACGCATCTCAACTCAAATATCAAAAATCAAATATCAGCTTTCAATTCTGACCTCTGTACCTCTGACAAATGAGAAAACAGAATCTCCAGATTCTGAAGAGTCTCTGAATTCTTTAATCGTGGCAGCAAAACAAAGTCTTCAGGGACAATCACATCCTCCCCTCCTTCTACAGAAAACGGTTGAGAATCATCAAGAGAAACAATGGCAACAGAGGCAGCTGGATTAACCAGTTGAGATTCAGACTTACGAGAATGGTAAGGCTTAAGTCAATTTACATGAAAACGCTGTTTAGCTTTTCTCCGATCTGGAGTTGCAATTTGATCATTTTGGTCAGTCATTTTACTAAGAACAGTGTACGGACCAGTAAATCGTGCACAAAAAGGAGATCCAGGCGAAGGAAACATAACCAACACCTGATCACCTGGTGTAAACTCACAACATTCTGCATGTTTATCAAAGTGCTTCTTCATTTTACTCTGAGCTCCGATAAGATTCTTCTGAGCACCTATTCCCATCAAAAATAAGTGTCTACGGAATCCGTTCACGTATTCTAACAAATTTTTCAGAGGATCCTTCTCACCTAATTCCTCCCGCAAAACAGAAAGAGGACCACGTACACTGTGACCGAAAACTAGATCATTTGGGCTGAAACCCAAACTCTCCTGCTGTACTTCTCTAGCTGTAAGCAACAACCATGGTAACCCCTCCTCCCAGTCGCGATTCAACTCCACACAGTAAGCACGTAACAGCGCCTTTAATGTTTGGTGAAACCGTTCGAGCGCCCCCTGACTTTGATAAGCACTTGATTGATTGTGTTTCACCTTAAGCACTCTCAAAATCTCAGCAAACATATGTGACATGAAGTTGGTACCTTTCGCGCTGAATAGTCTTAGGTATCCCAAAAATAGCAATGAATTGGGTTAACGCTTTCACGACTACTTTAGTGGTAATCTTTCTAATTGGATAGGCTGCCGGGTACTGAGTTGCCTGACACATCACAGTCAGTCAATTATCAGATGTTCAAAGAGCTTGTTTGAAACAGTTATAGGACACAAAGGCACTGGTTTTAAGGATTGATTCGGCTTGCCGGTTAACTGACATGTATGGCACATCTTAATGAAAGCTGAAATATCTTTCTTCAAGCATGGCCAATAAAACTGTCGCAAAACTCGGTCATAATATTTATTTACTCCTAGATGACCTGCAACTTCACCATGTGCAATTCGCATTACCACCTCTTGAAACTGTTTTGGCACCACAGCTTGAATCACAGCTTCCTCCATCAAACCTTTCTTATAGGGCACATATTTCCTCAAGAGAACCTCATCTTGTATGAAATATCCACTGACAGCATCTCTTACCTCCTGGGATGGAATCACATCAAACAACTGCTGTAACCCAGGATCATTCTGTTGTGCTATCACCCACTCCCTATGAGAAATCGGAGAAAGAGTAGATAAACCAGGCACAACACATTTTAGCACTTCCTTTTCCTCACAAGACACCTCGCGACTCTTTGAACGAGTTACTACACACGCTGTAAACACTTCAGGGAATTTTTGTTCTAACGCATCAGACTCTTCGACCAATGGAGTGGGCACTACAACAGGTGGTGGTATTACATCATGCCATACCCTACCTCCAGCTAAATTATTCCCAAGAATTACCATGACACCCTCTACTGGTAATGATGGACGCACTCCCAGGGTTACTTCTCCAAAGACCAACTCCGAAGTCAGGTTTACCCTGTGCAAAGGAACAGAAAGAGTTTGCAATCCAATCCCCCTGATCAAAACATACTTCCCTTCACTTGATGTATCAGAAAAAGGCAGGACAGATTCAAGAATAAAAGATTCCGAAGATCCTGTATCTCTCAAAACTGTAACTGGGACTTTAACTTCAGAATAGGTCAAAGAAACAAGACCTTGTGTAATAAAAGGTGCAAAGTGTTTTGTCCTTTCAGTTTGATTCGAACACTGCATTCCCTTCTTCCAAATATCCGCTACTCTTAACCTCATTTGAACTTTGTGTAGTCTCAGTCATTAACACAGGATTAACATTAGCATGCAACTTATTATTTTGACTGGACTTCAGCTTTGCGGACAAAACTGGACACTTATTTTTCCAGTGCCCAATGTTGAAACAGTAATTGCACACAAAATCTTGGACAGTTTTCTCACAACGATTTTTCTCAAAATTTGAAACATACATTGGTTCAAATCTCTTTGGTGCAACTCTATTCTCGCTGAAGTTACCATAGTGACGCCCTGATCGCTCTTCCCTGTACGAAGTTTTAGGCGTCAATATGTAATCATCTGCTAAGACTGCAGCTTGTATTGCAATGTACTCAGGAACAATGTTCTTAAACTGTTCTAGAATAATGAGGTCACGTAGCTTCTAAAAATGATCAATACCGGTCCCCCTCGGTAGAAATCACGTTCGCGGGGGCACTACGGTGCGATTAAAAAGGGCACTTTCAAAGGGGCATGGGCTCAAGCCCCCATTTGTTACAATCTACGTTCTTAAATCGCAGCAAACAAAGGGAGACGCCACACAACCACTGCATAAATAATAAGATTTATTTAACTAAGGTAATAAAACATGACATGTCAAGTATTCAGTGTACATGTTAGTCAGCATGTAAGCGTGTGAGTGTAAGTGGGAAATGCAAATGTAATTAGTCCAACCAAACATAACCAACGGGAAGTCCGGATAAACACAGAGAAGATGAATCAATGTGAACTCCGATGCGGCTGTGTTCTCCCTCCAACTCCCACATAACCTCTCATGCACTCTCATGATGAGCGAACGGCAAACAACAACCCACACACTGGAGCAAACAGCAGCTCTCTCTCCAAGCTCGCACTCGCTCCAGCTTGCCACGCCCACATTCTCTGCCAGGCCCACACTTGCTGCCAAGCCCAACTCGCTCTTCACTCACTCGCTCTCTCTCCACTCAGTTTGATCCAGTCCCGCTTAAATAGACCTGATTAGGTTCAGGTGCGAAACCACGCCCTCCATCAGTCAATCACCTGTAACTCAGGGTTTAACAAACTCACGGAACCGTCACACTATTCATTGTTAATAATTGTACTGTATGTAATTTACATATGCCCAAAATGCTTAATTCGTATTCAAAGTAGTTGACTGTCATTCTCAAGCTGTCAAATTCAAATTCAGGTATGAAATATGATCAGTAAGAAAAAAAACACTGTTAATGAGAAGACGACCACTGGACTGCTGGAGGTTAGTGGGGAAATATATTTATTTATTATTCAGAATGCACAATTGGAAAAAATATATTTCTAAGAACATTGCAGCAGGTTCAAGATAATTCATGTTAAGGCAGGGCAGAAGACATGAGTCATTGTTCATGAATGATCAATTGATGGCAACGTAGGTATGCTATACGCGCTGAACACTGTTACCAGAAACTCCCGAGTTGTAATGAATAGAATGCAGAAGTAGTTGTGCAAGTAGTCTGTACTCTGTGGCTTCATTGCAGTGGTTGTAAGATTGCCAAATGACTAAAGAAACTTTATCAGCAAGATGTTTTAAAAGTGTACATTTCCTGCGCTCGCACTGCGGCTCACACCAAGGGCGGAAATTACCGCAGTTAGACTAGCAGAATATGTGCGAGAGCTTCGATATGGTGTGACTACACTCACCTAAAGGATTATTAGGAACACCATACTAATACTGTGTTTGACCCCCTTTCGCCTTCAGAACTGCCTTAATTCTACGTGGCATTGATTCAACAAGGTGCTGAAAGCATTCTTTAGAAATGTTGGCCCATATTGATAGGATAGCATCTTGCAGTTGATGGAGATTTGTGGGATGCACATCCAGGGCACGAAGCTCCCGTTCCACCACATCCCAAAGATGCTCTATTGGGTTGAGATCTGGTGACTGTGGGGGCCACTAGACTGTAAGAAGAACAAGATTGTTTAAAAGTGTACATTTCTTGTCCATTAGCTCGCACTGCTACACATACCAATGGCAGAAATAAGCGCAGTTAGACTAGCAGAATATGTGGGAGAGCTTTGATATGGTGTGACTATACTGTAATGCAAAACAGTTGGTAGCTCATTCTGAGGGACATTTTGAGCCACTCAGGATATGCTGCCCTCCATTGGACCCATTTCATCAAGATATCAAAAACAGAGCAGGTGTATCATCCCATGGCCAAAGACTGGCTCCCTACCAAAGCTAAGCAGGCTCAAGTCAGGCAGTAACATGGAAGGGAGACCTTTTTGAAAAACCTTGGTTGTTATTGGAAGATGCTTTAGTGAGGCCAGCAGGGGGTGCTCACTCCCAGGCCTGTATGTCTCCTAAAGTCATAGTGCAGCGATGGGAGCACTAGACTGTGAGATGAACAAGATTGTTTAAAAGTGTACATTTCTTGTCCATTAGCTCGCACTGCTGCTCATACCAATGGCAGAAATAAGCACAGTTAGACTAGCAGAATATGTGTGAGAGCTTTGGTATGGTGTGACTATAATGTAATGCAAAACAGTTGGTATCTCATTCTGAGGGACATTTTGAGCCACTCAGGATATGCTGCCCTCCATTGGACCCATTTCATCAAGATATCAAAAACAGAGCAGGTGTATCATCCCATGGCCAAAGACTGGCTCCCTACCAAAGCTAAGCAAGCTCAAGTCAGGCAGTAACATGGAAGGGAGACCTTTTTGAAAAACCTTGGTTGTTATTGGAAGATGCTTTAGTGAGGCCAGCAGGGGGTGCTCACTCCCAGGCCTGTATGGCTCCTAAAGTCATAGTGCAGCGATGGGAGCACTAGACTGTGAGATGAACAAGATTGTTTAAAAGTGTACATTTCTTGTCCATTAGCTCGCACTGCTGCTCATACCAATGGCAGAAATAAGCACAGTTAGACTAGCAGAATATGTGTGAGAGCTTTGGTATGGTGTGACTATAATGTAATGCAAAACAGTTGGTATCTCATTCTGAGGGACATTTTGAGCCACTCAGGATATGCTGCCCTCCATTGGACCCATTTCATCAAGATATCAAAAACAGAGCGGGTGTATCATCCCATGGCCAAAGACTGGCTCCCTACCAAAGCTAAGCAGGCTCAAGTCAGGCTGTAACATGGAAGGGAGACCTTTTTGAAAAACCTTGATTGTTATTGGAAGATGCTTTACTGAGGCCAGCAGGGGGTGCTCACTCCCAGGCCTGTATGTCTCCTAAAGTCAGAGTGCAGCGATGGGAGCACTAGACTGTAACATGAACAAGATGGTTTAAAAGTGTATTTTTCTTGTCCATTAGCTCGCACTGCTGCTCATACCAATGGCAGAAATAAGCGCAGTTAGACTAGAATAATATGTGTGAGAGCTTTGATATGGTGTGACTATACTGTAATGCAAAACAGTTGGTAGGCAAAATAAAACATCTTCCAATAACAATCAAGTTTTTTCAAAAAGGTCTCCCTTCCATGTTACAGCCTGACTTAAGCCTGCTTAGCTTTTTGTAGGGAGCCAGGCTTTGGCCAGGGCAGGGCTATGGCAGAACTGATTTCCACTACCGTAGCACATTGTGGAAAGGGCGGTATCAGTGCAGTGATTGTAAGATTGCCAAATAAAGTGAAGCCAGCAGGAGGTGCTCACTCCCAGGCCTGTATGGCTCCTAAAGTTAGAGTGCAGTGATGGGAGCACTAGACTGTAAGAAGAACCATCCTTTAACCCTCTGGACCCTAAGGCTATTTTGTGGCCCTGAAGAAGTTTGACATGCTCTGACATTTGTGTTTTTTTTTCAGTTGCTTTAAAGCATATTATTGGCTAAAGTCTGATTGCCGCGCGTCTACACTTAAAATAATAATATCATGCTGTGTTTAATATTATAGAGCATAAAAATAACCAAATGTTGTACGTGTATCTTTATTTAGCATTGCAAGGTTGCCTACCTATTTCATATTTCAACATGTTTCCATTGATTTCACACATTTTAGTCTGGCAATAGTTCAACTAGGAGCCTATAATGTGAAGTTTATGCATCAATAATGCTAATATAGTGAGAAGAAATGTTTTACCTTAAAAATTCTATGTTAAAATCACGTCCTGGTAAACTCACAGCGTGTCTTCGATGAAAAGCAGAAGAATGAAGAAGCTGATTCTTTCTTTTGAGGTGATGGGGGGCGTTTACAGGTTCGCGTTCCTCCCTCGTGGACGATTTGCATGTGAATCACTTTGCGCGCGCGTGGGTCATATTACAGATAATGAGGCTCCGCTGGAGGAACTGTAGGGTACAACGGGGCTAAAGGCACACCTTAAGAAAAAATTGCTTTTCACTACTCCTATAGTGTATGATATACAGAAAAATATATCTGTTTGTATTGAATAGTTATGGAGCAACAGATTTTGTGAAAATAAATCAAAAATAAAAGTGGTTTATTTCATTTAAAAATATTAAAAATGTATGGGGTCAAGGAGGGCTTTTTACAGTTCTGCCGTAGCATCCCATACCCAAAGATGGCTTTTCTGTCTGTCATACCAGACTGAACCTTGAGATAAAGATCATATGTGACAGTCGACTGTCCTTCAGTCTCCACTAAACAACAATAACGTCCAGTGTCTTTATTCTGCAGGTTTCTCATGGTCACATTAAAGAGACTCCGATCAATTACTGACAGATTTTTCTCTGTTGTGTTTGTGTATATATTAGATCAAGTGATTTCTGAGAACCAGTATTTCTTCTGTGGTGGGTTTTTCTCATCATAATGTTTATATATGTAAATAAACCTACATTAATATTTTTTGTCCTTTTAAGTTTTTCACACTTGAGTAATGCATTAACTAACTGTAATTAACTGAACATTATAACTAACAAATTTTTTTGTTTTGTTTATGTCTGTGCTTATTCACTTTTATGGTGCTACACAACCCAGTTTAGCTTGCAGATTTAAGACCTAAAAGGAGAAATATGGGTGTGCACACCATGATTGATTAACCAAACACAACAGGAACTAATGACCATTAAAGGATAAGATAAAATAGAGACAGATGTAATTGACATTGGAATTTAATAGGAGAATTGACTGAAAAAAGTACAATTTGATGGGGGAAAACATACAGTGTCTCAAATACACAGGAATCACCCAGCGCACAAATTTATGTTCTGAAAACTTTGTGGGAACATTGATTTACAATGTTTCTAAAAATCATTCTGTCATGATTGGAACATTATTTTAAAAAAAGTTACTATAAATGTTACATTCTCCTAACATTATTTTTACTCACAACATATTATTGAAATTGAACATTTGTAGTAATATTCCAAGAACATCAATATTAAGATTCATCAAATATCATTAACATTACAAGGACATTTGCAAGAATGTCAAGAATGTTGTTCTAAGGACTTTTTCTGTCAGCATTATGAAAACATTCATCAAGTACAAATAATACAAGGATGTTCTGGAAATGCGCTCAAAACATTCTCTCAATGTTATGAGAACGTTCAAAAACCATTCTCTCAATATCATAAGAATGCATATCAAATAATGTTATTAAAAAATATTCTATAAACGTTATGAGAATGTTCTATCCACACATTTACATAACCTTTACATAACACATATACTGTATATAGTTGTAACAAACCGCTCCGAGACCCGAAGGTTGAGGATCCAAGCGCAGTATTTATTCAGAGGGTAATCCACATTCGTAGTCAAAAACAGGCAAAAGGTCATACACAGGCAAGCAGTCTAAACAGGCAAACAAGGTTGGAGAGACAGGCAAAAGGGTAATCCATGGAACAGGAAAGTGAGACAAGAGACAAGAGACAAGAGACAAGAGACAAGAGACAAGAGACAAGAGACAAGAGACAAGAGACAAGAGACAAGAGACAAGAGACAAGAGACAAAAATGCAGTATTACACTTAACAAGACTTCACAGTGAATGACAGAGTGAACATGGTTTATATAGGCTGAGGTAATGAGCTAAATGAGAGACAGGTGTAAACAATGAGTGCTGATGAGTCCGGGGCAAAGGATTGTGTGTAATGTAGTCTTTGATGTAATGACAGTACAGGGTGGAGTGCCCTCTGGTGGTAATCAGGGGCACTCTCACTGGTGAATCGTGACAATAGTGCTGTCAATCGATTAGAAATGTTTTTTTCTGTAATTAATTGTGATTAAAAACATTGGAGTTTTTAATGCTTTTATATTGTAATAATTTCAGTTACTCTCCAAATGAATGTAGAAACAACTTAAAGACAGTATATTTTAAATATTTGTTGTAATGGCATCTTTTAATGAATCAAGGACAATATCACTGATACAAATACTGATACTGATGTCACTATGAATTTGATTTAAAATTGATCTAAAAGCATTTGCATGAATAAGAGTGTGATCATATAATTGAACGCTAGGCAAAGGATGACAGAAAAAACAGAAAAAAACAGATGCTACATTAACTGCGTTAAATATTTAACATGTTAAACTGAAAAAATACATGCTAATTTTGACAGCACTAATATATATTTAATATATTTAAATATTCAGCTCGTAATGCTGTTTTTAATATTAAGCCTTAAAGTAATATGTAATTTTTCACCGCTAGAGGTCGCTTATTCAAAACAAAGGTGTAGCTTGATGACACATTGATTTCACAGAGCTTTTATTCTGCTGCAGACGAGCGCTTCCGCTTCTTCCGCTCATGTGTATGTGTGGTAACACAGCGCTGTTTTATCCTATTAGATACATTTGAGTGTGCTGAAAATTGTTATAATGCTACTCTGCGCGTTTGCTCTGCGGCAACTATGAGACACTTGTTCACACTGCAGTGAGCTAGATCCATATTAGGCATGGTAAAACATGGTACTCGCGGTAAATCAAGAAAACGAGATTTAAACAATAAGACTAATAGTGTTGAGCTGTACAATGATTCGTTTTCTGTCGATTAATGTATCCAAACATTTGCTCTTCTGTGTAATAAAACACACAATATATTAAAGCGACTTTGGTGTTTCCATGGTTTCTACAAAATAAAACGGAAAATGACGGTAACGCGGGTATGATGTCATTGATAGGTGACGCACAGACACGGTCCGTGTCCTGGTTAAAATAGCTTATTTCTCTGGATTTAAACATTCTTGGAAACATTTGAGATAATGTAAGCACACAAGTCAACAAAATATATAATATTGTTCTAATATTTTTTAGATATTTTAATCCAAAAATCTTACATATTGTGCCTTTAATAACAGTCTTAATAACTGTTATTTTTTATCATATTACTTTATTATCATAAACATACTGATTTACAGCGCAAAGAGTTTTATTGCACTTTGTCATTCTCATATAGTTATTTAGCTATAGCGGCTAATGAATCAGAAGTCTTGCACATCTACAGAAAACAGTTTATTCCGTATTGCAAAAGTGAGGTGGATATTGTTAGTCTCAGACTGCCCACAAAAAGGGGAAGCACAGGCAGAAATTGTGTAAAGCTGGCTTTTTTTTTTTTTTAGATCACCTGAAGTCCACACCAGTGCAGAGTTTAGCTGGAGTCAGTAAACTAGACATCCAAGCAGAACTCCATATTCCACTTGAGTTTGTAAAATAACCAGTGCCTTTATGTTTTTATGATGCAAGTCTGTCGTGCCACTAGTGCCACAAGTTTGTTTGTCCATATAATCTTTAAGCTATTAAGGTTACATGTATTTGGCTTGCTGTCCGAACTTGAAAACAAACTGAACTCTGGTTGGTCACTTTATATGTCAATCAGACGGTCACTTCCTGTCTGCTTGGGTGGTTCCTGACTAGAATAAACTGTGATGAGGACTTCCTACCGCAAAACAAAAGTCTGCTCACTGCTAACCTTAACCAAGTTTCACAGAACCTGTTATTTATCTAGAAACAAAAGTCCTTTAGGTCAATATGAAGAACAGCCTGTGATCTCTAATTCTGTGACAGGCAAAAACGCTCCATCACGTGCCATCTGAAAGAGAGAATAGACAGAAAGATATGACCACAGCACAAAGATGCACATATGAGAGCTGAACAAGTCACACCCTGAAACTGTTAATTCTTACGTCTTCTTCTCAGTGGTGGCGTCTGTGCTCACAGTTGCTGTCGGAAATGGAATCAATTTTTAAAAAGTGGGAATAAAGCACATTTTTATGGTAATTATTTGATGCACTTATATTACCTGGTTTTGAAAAACTAAAGAAAATACAACATCACGTGCAAAAATAGACAAAGGCCCAATCCCATTGCTACCCCTTACCCCTACACTTTCCCCTAACCCTCTGTTTTGCACGATAAAGTGAAGGGTTAAGGGTGTCTCGGTTCTCTTTTGGTTGGAGGGGGAGGGGCCAGATAGCCCTTCAAGTGAAGATTTTTTGGGACCCCACTTCAAATGAAGGGGTATGAGAAATTTTCCTGCATATACCGGCTACAGCGGCAACATGTAGGGCCTATGATTTCCGTGATGCAGAAAACACGGACAGAATCGCAGACTACAGTCATAAAAATTTAATTAATTGAATTAAACTGAATTTGTTAATGTTTTGATGAATTAATAAAAAGCAGGTCAGTACACTTAAATGAAATCACGATATAGACTGTTAGACTGATATAGATCTGTGAATATTAAACTGCAAAAAGACTATTTAAATATGAATCCTGGATGTTCTGCGTGTCTCTGTGAATGAATGGCAAAGACCCGCGGTTTCATTTACACACACACACACGTGACGCTGGTAGTGTTTTTAGCCTCTGCCGCCTCACTATATGAGGACATGAATGCATGAACTTCATCTCCAGAGCCGCTCTGAGAGTAACTTCATGTCATGAGCATTACCGTTTTATTTGAGAAAAAACTATCGTCATATATCACAAACACAGAAACTCAAAGGTCTTCACGGCAACCTGTCTAATTAAAGGTTCGGTTTAACTTGAAATTGTGGCAGAAATATATTACAGTTGTACAGTAGAATTTAGCTACATCTCGATGTAACAATAATACTAACACTAATAATAACACTAATAATAATAATAATCGCAATTGTTCTTCCATGTTTTATTTTTAAGAGTAAAGCTATGTTGTGCAGCACTTTATTTGACATAAAAGATTGTTTGATTTCATACGATTAAAAGATCAATTAAATTAATGTGTTATGCCTACATTTGATTGCCAGAATAATAAAAATACACAACACAAAATTTCAGAAAAAAAAAAGTTTAATAGAAATAGAATATATATATATATTGTGTTTTTTTTAGTTCAATTAATTAGACATGCTTTTTGATTATTAACATTTAATTAAACCATTAAAATGAAATCCAGAAAACTTAAAACAGAAAACAGAATGTGGTAAAAATAAAACGGAATTTGAGTATTTCATAGGGCCCTAAACAAGTAATTTTTGTTAAACTTTTAATTAATTGTTGTTAAATTGAGTAGGTTTCATGATTTCAATGAATTAAACATGCTTCTTGATTACTAATATTTAGTAATCAAGAGTCCAAAAAATAAATAAATAAATAAATAAAAAAATAAAACTGAATTTGGGAAAAAATAAAACAGAGGGAAGGCTATGTGTTTTAAAATGCATAACTTTTGCTGCGGTTACGTCTGTCATCTACACTACTCTGCCGTTTTCAAACCTCGAAACCTGAGACTTTTAAAAAAATAATAATTTGAAAAATCTGGGGTTGCGTTTCAGTGTAAACGGACCAAAATGGAGACTTTTAAGAAGAGAATTGTTGGCCATTAATAAGGATTCTAATGACAAATAATTATTTGTTTTATGCTACATTCAATCTTGTGTTCATATTTACGGTCACGTTCTTGTGATAAACATTGGCAGATCTCCTTTGACGTAGGAGCTAGGGACGGCATATGATGACGTGTAACGGTGTAGTAGTGGTGTCCCATTTCTAAAGGGAATATTTTCACCCCTACCACTCTGTTTCAATGGGCAAGGGGAAGGCGAAGGGGTATAAAATAGGATTGGGCCTCAATGAATTATACAGTTAAATAAATTGGTTATACTTTATTTCGACAGACCACTCATTGAAGTATTAGTAGACTTTAAGGTTAGGGTTATGATTAGGGTTAGAGTGAGAAATTAAAGTACTTGAAAACTGTACTGCTAGTTGACATGGAGTTGCAAAGTTAGAGTTAGAATGTCTAAAGTGTAACCAATACATTTATTAGCATCTAACCAAGCCCATGACAAAAAAAAAAATAATCCTGATTAATATTTTACTTAGCTAACCTGTTTCTCTCAAATACCTTTGTAGTCACAGCTGCTGTCAAAGAGGAAAATATTCAAATGATTTATGAGTTTGTCATAACCACCAATAAGAGTCTGTATTACCTGGTTTTGGTTCAGTGACAGTGAGAACAGGAACATGTGGATCTTCAAGAGAGGCATCAGGAACTTAACACAGAAAAAGATGCACATTTATTTGAGCCTTTTTCCCTAGCCTAGCAGGAAAACCCATGTAGATAGTTAGTGAATGAGTTTTACCAGTGACCGTGAGTTGAACAGGAACCTGCTGATCTCCAGCAGAGCACAAGTACCATCCAGAATCACTGAGTCTCAGTCCAGTCATCAGCACAGTGAAGCAGCTTCTCCCATCATCACTGATCTGGACTGATGAATTCTGGGATGTGTCATTCCTCCCCACAGTGTAACAGCTCTGATATGTATATCTGCACCACTGTTTGAGTTTATACTGATATCCAGAACTGTAGAAACACTGGACACTGACATTACCACCTTCATGTCCAGATACACTGCTGCTCACCACAGACACATCAGGAGCTGAACACACAGACATGAGTCATCTGAGATTGCGATTTAATAAGAATTTAAAAGAATATAATGCGATTTAATCGAATTTTTCATTTAAAATTGAAAGTTAATTTGAAACTCATCTCATACCTGATTGAACTGTGAGATGAAGCTGCTCTGTTTCATCCATTTGAAGTATTCCTCCAATCTCAACAGCACACCAGTAAGATCCAGTGGCTTTATTCTGCAGGTTTCTCATAGTCACAGTAAAGAAACTCTGATCTGGATGATCAATTACTGACACTTTTCCTTTGGTTTCATTAGCATATGCCAGAACAGAGCAGAAATTGTATGCTGATTTTGCATGAAAGCACCAGTATTTCTTGTTTTCTGTGTATTTCCTGTCATAATAACATGGAATAATGACAGATGCTCCAGTCTGAACCGTTAACTCTCTGCTCACTGATCCTGATGTGCTTTCAGGACCTGAGTGAAGAAAAGATCAACAATCATGACTAAACACAATATAGAGGCATTGCAACTTGTTTTACTTTTTGTCAAAGCTTATGAATGGATGATGCTAAGATTATGTTTGCATGGCTCTAACATGTATGTTTATATTTTTAAGAACCTACACAAGAATGAAACACTTACCTCTTATTAGCCAAAGAAAAATCAAAATGAACTGCATGACGGTGAGGATCCACTGTGATCCAAAATGTTGTGATAATGTTTATTCTCTGCACATCTCTGAACTATAAAATAATCAACTTCCTCTTGTTTTCTGAGATGGTTCTTCACCATACAGAGAAGAGAAAGTGGTCTGAGCGGACTGCTCATTCAGCCTCTCTTATACGTTAGTATATAGGCTGCGTGTTGGCATTAACATGCGATCACTGTGATCTGATCAAGCAGACTGGATTATCAGCCAATCAGGACTTATTAACATAAAGTAGCTTCTGTATCTAGATAAATAAGCAGATCCCTGTTTCCTGTGCAATATTTAAAATAAGTCTGGCTCAGGTGCAAAGTCGACCTGAAGTGTTGGGGTTTCTTTTTAAATTGGTTTTCAGTTGTAGGGCTACGCATTTCAAATCTCATAAAACTAAGAGAAGGAGGTTACATATTGCATCTTCTGCAAAATATGGGCTCAAAGAATTGCCAGATGTGGTGAGAAAATTGTGTATCCTTTACAGACAATAAATAGCTGTGCAACTTTTGGGTGCTAAAGCAAAATTTCAACTACATATACATTCAGTTGTCTCATATACACACACCAAGCTACATGCAGCGATTCCAGTGATGTCGATCTGTGAATGCTGATACGAAGGCTGGATTTTGTTTACATTAAAGATCCGATCACAATGCGTCCTCAACTACCTCTGGTCCAGGACACGCTGATTGGATAACATTCCGATCAGAAGTGCGTTTACACTTGTCTTTTCAATGTGTACGTGGGCAACATCCGGATACAGGTCGCATGTTAATGACAAGTGTAACAAGCCCTACATGTGCATACAGCTGTGGAGTAAAGGCTGAAAATATATTCAGCACAGACCATAAATGTTGCATGCTAATTAGATGAATAATCTGGGGCCTCATTTATAACCATTGTGTACACACAAAACAGGCCCTGGAAGAGGGATACGGCACGTAGTTCCTACGCATAAGTTGTGATTTATAATAACAAAATTGTCGGGAAAATCTGCGCACATATACGCAAACTCTAAACCATGCGTACAAACATTTTTGAAACAGAGCAGTTTGGTGACACCGATGGTGAGCTGAGAGACTGACGGTGATTGGCCATTGCGTTCAAGAAATCAACAAACATGCCTGTGATTGGCTACATTACTCACCAAAGAGAAAACACGCTGGAAATTGAATCATTTGACGAGCGCAAATACAGAAACGCAATGAATCTTTTGCCAACTCTTATTATGAAGAAAACAGATCCTAGACCAACAATTATGAGCAGCTTTTCCCTCTAAAAGCAATCAGTAGCAGAAACAGCAGGCGGCGGGCCTGGTTTCGCGGCATTCATGCTGAAAACCAATGCTGTCTCTCAGTCTTTTTGACTCGACTCCGGCTGACGGAGACATCATGTGCATACCCTCTATAGAAACCGTGTTCTGAGATGTGCTTAGGACTGCGCATGCGCATTGGCTGCTCCAGTCAGATGTTACATGCTTAATTATTAGTTTGTTACATTAATAAGATAGAATGAATGCTGGTTACTTTTAGGAGTTTGGAACAAGAAGTGATGTGGATGCTTGAATGTTTTTACGCAGTTCAGTGATGTGAAATGAGTTGACGAGAACAATAAAAAGCAAAGTGAGCTCAAGTACGGGTCGTCTTTACAGATAGAACAATAAAAAAAATAAACGTGTATGTTTTTAATGCACTTTAAAAGTCAGAAAAGACATTGATAATGTACTTACATATTTACATACCATGTATCTTTAATATTTAGCAATTTCAATGCTTAGACACTATTATTAGATTATTGCGAAATAAACAATTGCAAAACACATTAACAGAAAGACAGACGTCAAATAACGTTAAAGTATTTGCCAATGTTTTTGACATTACAACTGTGCAATATACACTCACCTAAAGGATTATTAGGAACACCTGTTCAATTTCTCATTAATGCAATTATCTAATCAACCAATCACATGGCAGTTGCTTCAATGCATTAAGGGGTGTGGTCCTGGTCAAGACAATCTCTTTAAGCAATTTTGAGCGTGGCATGGTTGTTGGTGCCAGACGGGCCGGTCTGAGAATTTCACAATCTGCTCAGTTACTGGGATTTTCACGCACAACCATTTCTAGAGTTTTCAAAGAATGGTGTGAAAAGGGAAAAAAATCCAGTATGCGGCAGTCCTGTGGGCGAAAATGCCTTGTTGATGCTAGAGGTCAGAGGAGAATGGGCCGACTGATTCAAGCTGATAGAAAAGCAACTTTGACTGAAATAACCACTCGTTACAACCGAGGTATGCAGCAAAGCATTTGTGAAGCCACAACACGCACAACCTTGACGCGGAAGGGCTACAACAGCAGAAGACCCCACCGGTACCACTCATCTCCACTACAAATAGGAAAAAGAGGCTACAATTTGCACAAGCTCACCAAAATTGGACAGTTGAAAACTAGAAAAATGTTGCCTGGTCTGATGAGTCTCGATTTCTGTTGAGACATTCAGATGGTAGAGTCAGAATTTGGCGTAAACAGAATGAGAACATGGATCCATCATGCCTTATTACCACTGTGCAGGCTGGTGGTGGTGGTGTAATGGTGTGGGGGATGTTTTCTTGGCACACTTTAGGCCCCTTAGTGCCAATTGGGCATCGTTTAAATGCCACGGCCTACCTGAGCATTGTTTCTGACCATGTCCATCCCTTTATGACCACCATGTACCCATCCTCTGATGGCTACTTCCAGCAGGATAATGCACCATGTCACAAAGCTCGAATCATTTCAAATTGGTTTCTTGAACATGACAATGAGTTCACTGTACTAAAATGGCCCCCACAGTCACCAGATCTCAACCCAATAGAGCATCTTTGGGATGTGGTGGAACAGGAGCTTCGTGCCCTGGATGTGCATCCCACAAATCTCCATCAACTGCAAGATGCTATGCTATCAATATGGGCCAACATTTCTAAAGAATGCTTTCAGCACCTTGTTGAATCAATGCCACGTAGAATTAAGGTAGTTCTGAAGGCGAAAGGGGGTCAAACACAGTATTAGTATGGTGTTCCTAATAATCCTTTAGGTGAGTGTATTCTGAATGCTTTATGCTTTTTCCGATCAACAATTTACACACTAGCTTGATTCCTAACCCTTATACAGTGAAATTAGCAACTAGCAATTTACCACTAGGGGCAGTAAATTATAAAATACACATTAAAATCTGGATTGAGATTTTCCTTGCTTTGCGTTTGTAATGATGCATGAAACAAAAAAGTATATTAGCCCGTTTCAAGTTCAGCCCTGTTGTGTTCATATTTTCTCAGGTGTTCAGTGCAGAACGTGCACCTGTGATTAAGAGAATAAACAATGAGATGAAGTCACATGTTCAGTGTCTGTGTAAAACATCCTGTGATTATTAATTTCAACAAACCTGTAACATCTCACTGTAGGAAGCTGTAGGTAACCTCGTCCTCCACAGATACTGGGCTGACCTGGAGATACGAAAGATGATTAAGAAGAATATTGACAATTACATTACAGTACAGATCTGTGTTTATGTTCTTGTGAATTCACTTACTGCTTTAGTTTTAGGTCGTACTGTCACAGAGCTGTAAGTCACGTCATTCTCTGCAACCACTGATGATGAACTGACACCGTTGCCCTGTGAATAATTATAAACACATCTGATTGTTCTGAGTTATGAGTTTTAACTCAAATTGGTTGATTGTTCAAACTTACTGCATCACTGACTCCATCTCTGTTCACCTCTGTGATGTGGGTGTTATTTCTGTCTGTTAGTGAGAAAACAACTGATGTTATCAGTCCTTCCAAGACAGCTCTCAGACATCAGCATAAACTTGTGCAAAGCTTCAGGATGCACAGCTGATCAAACACAAAGGGTGCTTTCACACTAGCATTTTTGGTGTGCAACCGGGTTCGATTGACATCAGAGTTTTTATTCGTTTGGATGATGTGAATGCCTTTTTCCGAAATCGAACACGCAATGCCTCACAAACCATACCAGAGTCCGCATAAAAAGGGTGGTCTGGGGAGTACGGTTAATTTTAACTCTGATACGGTTCGCTGCTGATATGAATGCTGTCATTCTAAATCGTGGAAGTGAACCCGATTGATGGCATAGGGGAGAGCGGGGCACAACAAAATATAAAAGTGAGGTGAGCAACGCTATGAATTTTGCCACCTTCTCCTGTGTCGTTGTTACCAAGCAACAGTTGTTACCAAGTAAACGACTGCTGCTTTGATGATGCAAACGCACCGCGGTTCATTTCCAGATAACTGTAAGTGTGAGAGCCCCCTAAATGATTGATAAAATCTGTCATATATTAAGAAACTTATCAATACTGACTGCGCTTCTTTCTCAATATTATGGTTGACACAACCACAGCCACCATCAGCAGCAATAGAACAACTGGAATCCACACCTCCAGATACCCATAATTCCTGTAATCATGAAAATAAAAAATAAAAAAACAGTTCACCCTTCAAAATATGACCACAAAGACATAACATTATGACCACCTTCCTAATATTGTGTTGGTCCCCCTTTTGCTGCAGAAACAGCCCTGACCCGTCAAGGCATGGACTCCACTAGACCCCTGAAGGTGTGCTGTGGTATCTGCCACCAAGATGTTAGCAGCAGATCCTTTAAGTCCTGTAAGTTGCGAGGTGGGGCCTCCATGGATCAGACTTGTTTGTTCAGCACATCTCAGAGATACTTGATTGGATTGAGATCTGGGGAATTTGGCCAAGTCAACACCTCAAACTCATTGTTGTGCTCCTCAACAACTTGCCGACTTGCCTTCTTCCCATAGTGCATCCTGGTGCCATGTGTTCCCCAGGTAAGCGATGCACACGCACCCGGCCATCCATGTGATGTAAAAACTCCCCACGTGCATCAATGAGCCTTGGCCGCCCATGACCCTGTTGCTGGTTCACCACTGTTTCTTCCTTGGGCCACTTTTGATAGATACTGACCACTGCAGACCGGGAACACCCCACAAGAGCTGCAGTTTTGGAGATGCTCTGACCCAGTCGTCTAGCCATCATAATTTGGCCCATGTTAAACTCGCTCAAATCCTTATGCTTGCCTATTTTTCCTGCATTTAACACATCAACTTTGAGGATAAAATGTTCACTTGCTGCCTGATATATTCCACCCACTAACAGGTGCTGTGATGAAGGGATAATCAGTGTTATTCACTTCACCTGTCAGTGGTCATAATGTTATGCATGATCAGTGTATATACAGGTCTTGACATTAACTTTTTTGTTCACCAGCCACAGTTGCTAGTAGTTTTTCAAAGTTACTAGCCACTCAGCATTTTCACTGGCCACAATTATTACATCAATACCGGGGAAAACTGCCATATAGATATTTTTAATATCTCATAATTTGTCACTTTAAGACCTGACGCACATATCCATTATACTGTTACACATGCAGTTTCTTTCTCAACTGTTTACGTTCACTTAAAACAGAACTGACTGTGTTTAAGTGAACACTCGCCAATACTCGGAGAGATGAGAGAAAGAGAGAAAGCGCAGCTGGTATTGTGTATCTATTCTGTGGAAAATGAGTATTAGAAGGGTTTCAGATATTTCAGTATTTCATATTTTTTTTATTTTTGACACTTAGTTTATTATTTCAGATGCCTTTTTAAAAGACTACAATTGAAAAAGTATATATTATATATAAAATTCAACCCGCCAAAGTGGCTAGTAGGAGTGACTGCATTACACTTCACTGTTTAAATACACCCACATTTGGCTGGTTGGCGGGTGTTAATGTCAAGCCCTGTGTGTGTGTGTGTGTGTGGGTGTGATATATATATATATATATATATATATATATATATATATATATATATATATATATATATATATATATATATATATATATATATATATCACACACACACACAAACACACTCCCTCTCTTTCTCTCTCCTAATGCACTGGTCTATTGAAAATGTTTGTTTTGTTCTATAGATTTACATTATTTGCTACACTATATTTCTAAACTAAATATCTGAATTGCTTTGAGCTGTTCAAACTACTTTTGCCAGTTTTTTTTAGGAAACAGCCACTTGTTCTAAACCATTTCACACATAGCACATTGCAGGCATGTGAAAACTAAAATAGACATAGGCTGTGCAAAAGAGGATGATGGCCTCACTAATGTAGCTACTGTTTTACTGTAGCCTATTTTTTGCTACACCAGTTAGTGAAAAAATGAAAATAGATCCTGTAGCTGATGATTAATTTAAAAAATGGTGCACTCTTACATTAAAACTTGCATTGCAAACAATGAATTTATTATTTACATTGTGTCAACACTTCATGTTATAGCAAAGACTTAATGGTGCACTCGTATTACTATGAATGGGAGAAAGTGCAATGCGCAATATGGCAGAATAAGTCCTGCATTCTAAATAAAAGAGCCAATCACGATTGGTAAAGTCATCTCGTCAGTGCAGCTGCAGTTAGAAGCTCTGGCTGCTATTGAAACAATGTTCTGAGACAGGCACTCAGGATTAGCCTGGTCCAGCCTGAAAAATAAGCTTTTTTAAACGCTATTTAAGCAGAAACCACATTTACACTGGCGTTGTGATTGCCTACATGTTTGTGATTGCCTACATTGCTAAACACTGCAAAACTTTTGACCAATAACTCGTTTACAAATGCGTTATAAATCGTTGATAAGCAGATATAACTGCATGAATAAAAAGGGTGACTTTAACGCAATGCCTGCCACATAGTGAGCCATTTTTAACTCACATGTTATAAATGCTTAATAAATGTATTTATTCACACTTATTTAACTCAAAACCAGATTCCTGATTTATTTCATGATGCAGAAATAGACTGAAGTCTCATAGTGAGACTGAAGGGTGTTGTATTTGTGGTTCTAATCAATATCTCATGACTGCCACTTTTCTTAAAATGTTCCTTACCAGAAGTTACTATTCCACAAAAAGCTCAGGGTGCCTATCCACAGCAGTGTATAAAAACTGATTTCTTGTTTATCAATATCAAATTATCAAACTTTATTTTGAAGGAGAGAAAAAAAACAACACCACAAGAGCTAAAGGATAACTTGAGATATTAAAGGGGTGATGAATTGAGAAATCTACTTTCCCTTGAGCCTTTGATATATAAAAGTTAATCGTGATATAAGAATATCCTGTAAGTTTCAGAGCTGAAAACTTCCTTGTTAGTCAAAGAAAAGCTTTTATCTGTCTTTGAACGCAAACAAAATAGCGCCGCCCATTGTCCAAATATGTAATGGATTTTTTAAATAACGTAGATCTTTAATGGGTTTTCAACTACATATTTCAGTAAGAGACATCACTTATGTTATATTAAGCCATACAATTCTTAACACCAGGGGATCCCTTTAAGGTTCACTTTCACAGGTTATCAATGTTTGTATCTGATTAATAAATGGTTCACAGGTGTTCACTTTGGTAAGGAACATTTTAGGAAAAGTGAGGCAGTCATAACAAATACAACACCCTTCAGTCTCACTATGATAGTCTACTTCTGCATCGTGAAATAAATCAGGAATCTGATATTGAATTAAATAAGTGTGAATAAATACATTTATTAAGCATTTATAACATGCGAGTTAAAAATGGTTAAGTTAAAATGTTCAGAAAGACAATTAATTCAACTCTGTCATACAGACAGCATCTAATCAAGCCCATTACAGAAAATATCAATCTTAAATTTAAAATGGCTACTAACCTGTTTCTCTCAAATGCTTCTGATCTGGACTGATGAATTCTGGGATGTGTCATTCCTCCCCACTGTGTAACAGCTCTGATCTGTATATCTGCACCACTGTTTGAGTTTATTCTGATATCCAGAACTGTAGAAACACTGGACACTGACATTACCACCTTCATGTCCAGATACACTGCTGCTCACCACAGACACATCAGGAGCTGAACACACAGACATGAGTCATCTGAGATTGCGATTTAATAGGAATTTAACAGAATATAATGCGATTTAATCGGATTTTTCATTTAAAATTGAAAGTTAATTTGAAACTCATCTCATACCTGATTGAACTGTGAGATGAAGCTGCTCTGTTTCATCCATTTGAACTATTCCTCCAATCTCAACAGCACACCAGTAAGATCCAGTGTCTTTATTCTGCAGGTTTCTCATAGTCACAGTAAAGAAACTCTGATCTGGATGATCAATTACTGACACTTTTCCTTTGGTTTCATTAGCATATGCCAGAACAGAGCAGAAATTGTATGCTGATTTTGCATGAAAGCACCAGTATTTCTTGTTTTCTGTGTATTTCCTGTCATAATAACATGGAATAATGACAGATCCTCCAGTCTGAACCGTTAACTCTCTGCTCGCTGATCCTGATGTGCATACAGGACCTGAGTGACAGAACAATCATTTTTAAATGCACCATTTCTTTTATGACTTTTTTTTTTTTTTTTTTTACTAATACTTTAGTCAACACAAAACATGCACTTGCACTTTTTTACTTTTAACCCTTTTTCACTAGGTTCATCTTAAGTAGTCCAGTGGCATGACTAAAAGTCTGTAATTATAAAAAAATATTACAAAATGCAGTTTAAAATAGTTAGAGTAGCATGCATACAGTACTGTGCAAAAGTCTTAGGCACGTTGGTATTTTTAAATGTTTTTAAGCCAGTTATTTATATCTTTTACTGTAGTGTGTCAGTAGGAAATATCAGCTTACATTTCCAAACATTCATTTTACAATTAATTGTAATAATCCAGTGAGATTTTTTTTTTTATGCACAAGAAGTCTGATAGCAGCCGGTCTGATCTGATCTCACCATCATCGAGTCTGTCTGTGATTACATGAAGAAACAGAAAAAACTGAGACGGACTAAATCCAGAAGAACTGTGGCAACATCTCCAAGACACTTGAAGAAACTTTTGCACAGTACTGTACATATACAGTAGAACATGCTAACTGCATGAATAAACTTAACACTTGCCTGTTATGAACCAAAGAAAAACCACAATGAACTTCTTCAAACTGACATTCCTTCTGGCAAAAAGTTGCAATGTTCCTTCTCTCTGCATCTTTATCGCGTATGTCTTCTTTTTCCTTTTGTTAATAATAGAAACAGCTTATCACTCGAGAAGGTTTGCCTATGATTTGATGCTCTAAATGTATTTAGACTCTCACTTCCTGCATCCGTGCTTTTTTGTTTCTTACGTCATAAAAACTGGATTTAGCCTACAAAATGTCATAATGCTTGATTGCAAATGTTAGACTTGGACGAGAAGTCTAAATAATTCTGAATAAGAATCATTTTCTGTACTTGCAATGTGGTCGACAAGCGTTTCCTTCTAGTATTACTGGGTAGTGTTGTTTCCTTATCTAACAACCTTAAAAATAAAAGGTGCCAGGAAGAACCAAAAAGCAGTTTTCACGGCGAACCATTTTTGGCTCCCTGAAGAACTGTTTTTTTTTTTTTTTTTTTCTAACCATTGTATAGTCTAAACAACTTTTTGTGCAATGGAAAGGTTCTTTGCATATTAAAGGTTCTTTATGGAACCATACACCCCACCAAAGAACTATTTAAGAACCTTTATTTTTGAGTGTAGTTCTCATTTTACAATTAAGAAGGAAGAAGAAATGGGTTATTTGTGGTCGGTGGTCATGTAAGCAAAAGAATATACAGCAGGTGACAAACGACCTCAAATAAAGGCAGCTTTAATACAGCTTGAAACAAGATGTGAATTAAGCACTTTTTCTGTACAGAAGTTATAAATGGAAAAAAGTTTTTCATCATTTATATGCTGATAAAGAAAAAAACATGACAAGACAAAAATGACAAGTATGAGAGAAGCGTTCATTCTCTGTACTTCCATCTTCTAACACATTCACAGTCAGGTGGTACAGCGGTCACATGGTACAAGTCAGAGCTCTCAGAAAATTCAGAGTTTCCAAGTTGTAATTACGAATTCTACACTTAATACAAGTCGGAATCTCGTAATTACGATAACTCCAACATGGCGTGAATCCACCTTTACTTACAGACAGATAAAATGGATTGAAATTAAAGATTATATTGCATTTAACTGTTAAATGTGAAGAAATGTCAAATATTACCCCAATGTCCAGTTTCTCCATTATGCAGGCTTTTCATTGACTTGTTAAAAAGACCATCAGTTCACTTTAAATTCTCCTTCATCATCAGAATGTCCATGAGTTTGGAGTTTCCCATCATGAGGCTCCTCTGTTAAAGCATTTGGACTTGCTGAGCTGGAGTGTTCAGGAAAATCACTGAGGCGTTCTTATAGTCTCCTTCTCTCCATGGACACATCTGAAAAACAAGTAAAATACCATCAAATACAGCATCCAGAATAACTTGTCAGCAACATTTTCTTCATTAAAGGGGTCATCGGATGCAAAGTTCACTTTTTATTGTGTTTGCATATAAATGTGTCTTTGCAGTGTGTGGACACAACCACCCTACAATGACAACAATCCATTCACTCCTTTTTTTAATCCTCAAAAAGTCTAAACTCTCAATAATCAAGCCGTTTTCATTTTCTGAGCAATATGATGTCATATTGCTCATGCTCCACCCACGACTGCCGACGGACTGTCCCATATTAGCATATTTACGCCTCAGCCAATTGTACACTGTCCGCCAAGGCGGCACTTCACGTGTCTACACGCCCCACGGAAGAGAGGGGTGGGGTGAGCAGTAGCTCATTATCATTTAAAGAGACATGCACCAAAACTGTTCACTTTGAACAGAGCTGTTTTTTAGGAGGTAAAAAGGGTGTTGTTTTACACAAACATTGAGGAATTTTAACCAAAGTATGTTACAAACTTTAAATGAAGACCCTAAAGAATCAAAATGGGCATCCGATGACCACTTTAAGCCTACACTGATCACCATAAGAGCTTTATAACGTCCTCTACACCACTTTTTTTTCTCAGAATTGTGAGATATAAACTCAGAATTGCGAGAAAAAAAAAGTTAATTTAGGCCTACCTGTTTTAATTACTACATTACACCGATTAGGCATAACATTATGACCACTGAAAGGTGAAGTGAATAATGCTGATTATCTCTTCATCACGGCACCTGTTAGTGGGTGGGATATATTAGGCAGCAAGTGAACATTTTGTTCTCAAAGTTGATGTGTTAGAAGCAGGAAAAATGGGCAAGCGTAAGGATTTGAGCGAGTTTGACAAGGGCCAAATTGTGATGGCTAGATGATTAGGTCAGAGCATCTCCAAAACTGCAGCTCTTGTGGGGTGTTCCCGGTCTGCAGTGGTCAGTATCTATCAAAAGTGCTCCAGTGAAGGAACAGTGGTGAACTAGCAACAGGGTCATGGGCGGCCAAGGCTCATTGATGCACGTGGGGAGCGACGGCTGACCCGTGTGCTCCGATCAAACAGACGAGCTACTGTAGCTCGAATTGCTCAAGAAGTTAATGCTGGTTCTGATAGAAAGGTGTCAGAATACACAGTGCATCGCAGTTTGTTGTGTATGGGGCTGCATAGCCGCAGACAATGCAGACCCCTGTCCACCGCCAAAAGCACCAACAGTGGACATGTGAGCATAAGAACTGGACCGCGGAGCAATGGAAGAAGGTGGTCTGGTCTGATGAATCACGTTTTCATTTACACCACGTAGATGGTCGGGTGCGTGTGCGTCGCTGCACTATGGGAAGAAGGCAAGGCGACGGAGGCAGTGTGATACTTTGGGGGGGACAAACACAATATTAGGACGGTGGTCATAATGTTATGCCTGATCGGTGTATATCTCAATTTGTTTTCTCACAATTCCAATTTTAGATATAAACTCAGAACTGCGGAAAAAAATTCAGAACTGCAAGATATAAAAACTCAAAATTGCGAATTATAAAGTCCGAATTGCGTGATATAAACTCGTAATTGCGAGAAGAAAAGTCAGAATTGTATGATAAAAAGTTGCAATTTTTTTTAAATTCTGTGACAGAAACAAGCTTCCATAATAATGTGCACCAAGGAATCATCCACAAAAAGACAAAGAACATACATTAAGAAAGTAAATAGGGTAATTTGACTGCTAGATAATTGCACTGACTGTGAGATTATCGTTCATTTCATTTGTCCTTTGAGATTTCTGCTTTTTCTCTGCAAAATGAAACAAAAAAAGTGAAGAATTATGCACAGAAAATGAGAACACAACCTTTTTATTCTCAAGTTAAATGAGGTTAAATGAAGAAAAACTGGTAGTCTACAAATCCAGAGACATTTAAGCTTCGATATCAAAATGTAAAGTTCCAGACTAATTTGTAAGTAACCAATAACTTTTTAAGCCACCAAAAACACACAAAAAAACTTACTACACTGTTTCCGCAACTTCCAAAGTGCCAGCGACACAGTCATGACCAGCAGTACGACCCCACACACCAAGAGAGGAGACTCCCAAACAGGACGACTGAAACAGACATGATGTGTTAGTCGAATACCAATATAAGTGTTGGCCAAATATCGGTTTCCCTTTATTTTGATGGTCCCTTTAACACATTCTGTTGACATGTCTACTAACTCTCATTAGAGTGTTAGTAGAGTATTAGTAGACTGGTAGGTTAGAGTTGCAAAGTTACTTATAATCAACAAAATGTTCAAAAGGAACCATCAAAATAAAGTGTTACCCCAACATCAACTTAGGGTAAAAGAATATTCGTTCATACACTCTTAAAAATAATAGTTCCAAAATGGGTTTTTCACAGCAATGCCATAGAAGAACCTTTCAGTGATCAGTTCTTAAAATAAATTAAATTTTTTTAGTGTAAGTACATTTTAAAAATTTAAAAGAACACTGTAAAGAGCATTGAGCATGGATTTTAACGGTTCTTCGTGGAACCATCAATGCCAATAGAGAAACGTTATTTTTAATAGTGTATGTGACACAGATCTCAGCGATGAAAGATTTTTATCCCTTCATTAGAAATCAGCCATGAGGAAATATGCAGAGGTCACCTGTGAGGGTCATTTGAGCTCATTACAGATGAAGTCCTGACTGTTGTCTTCAGATTCTGGACCGAAGACGCTGTGGCCACTGGCACAAGGAGAGAGATCAAATGTGACAAAATTGAGCAGAGTTTAACTTCAGATGAGTGATGTATGGACGCTTGTTTTCATCACGTAAAAAATGTAATGAAAAAATGAACTTTTATATCTCACGACTGACTTTACTTTTCACAATTCTGTGTTTATATCAAAACATGAAATTGTGATGAAGTCAGAATGGCAAGATATAAACTCGCAATTGCGAGAAAATTCAGAATTGTACAGAGCCAGGAAGGACATGAGATGGAGGAAAAATTATTTGTCAATGCTTTCGCTTTCCCTCCCGTTCCACCACATCCCAAAGATGCTCTATTGGGTTGAGATCTGGTGACTGTGGGGGCCATTTTAGTACAGTGAACTCATTGTCATGTTCAAGAAACCAATTTGAAATGATTCGAGCTTTGTGACATGGTGCATTATCCTGCTGGAAGTAGCCATCAGAGGATGGGTACATGGTGGTCATAAAGAGATGGACATGGTCAGAAACAATGCTCAGGTAGGCCGTGGCATTTAAACGATGCCCAATTGGCACTAAGGGGCCTAAAGTGTGCCAAGAAAACATCCCCCACACCATTACACCACCACCACCAGCCTGCACAGTGGTAACAAGGCATGATGGATCCATGTTCTCATTCTGTTTACGCCAAATTCTGACTCTACCATCTGAATGTCTCAACAGAAATCGAGACTCATCAGACCAGGCAACATTTTTCCAGTCTTCAACTGTCCAATTTTGGTGAGCTCGTCCAAATTGTAGCCTCTTTTTCCTATTTGTAGTGGAGATGAGTGGTACCCGGTGGGGTCTTCTGCTGTTGTAGCCCATCCGCCTCAAGGTTGTGCGTGTTGTGGCTTCACAAATGCTTTGCTGCATACCTCGGTTGTAATGAGTGGTTATTTCAGTCAAAGTTGCTCTTCTATCAGCTTGAATCAGTCGGCCCAATCTCCTCTGACCTCTAGCATCAACAAGGCATTTTCGCCCACAGGACTGCCGCATACTGGATGTTTTTCCCTTTTCACACCATTCTTTGTAAACTCTAGAAATGGTTGTGCGTGAAAATCCCAGTAACTGAACAGATTGTGAAATACTCAGACCGGCCCGTCTGGCACCAACAACCATGCCACGCTCAAAATTGCTTAAATCACCTTTCTTTCCCATTCTGACATTCAGTTTGGAGTTCAGGAGATTGTCTTGACCAGGACCACACCCCTAAATGCATTGAAGCAACTGCCATGTGATTGGTTGATTAGATAATTGCATTAATGAGAAATTGAACAGGTGTTCCTAATAATCCTTTAGGTGAGTGTATATCTAAACTCGTAATTGTGAAATAAAAAGTCACAATTACCTTTTTTATTTTTTATTCCCAAACAAGCTTCCATAGTGATGCAGTGTGGCAGCAACCTTACAGCACTTAAAACATCTGAGATTGTGACAGCGAGTTTTGCATGCACGTTTCTACAAAAACAATGCAAGAATAAAGTTTGTGATGTTAGCTGTGCTCTGTGTAACATACGTGTTGTGGCTTGTGGTGTGACTGACACATGAACAGCCACATGCTGCTGACCGGCTCCACACCAGTACCAGCCCGAGTCTCTCATCTCCAGCTGTGTTAGTGTCACCG
The DNA here is from genome assembly GCA_039654625.1 of Rhinogobio ventralis. Taxonomy (NCBI): domain Eukaryota; kingdom Metazoa; phylum Chordata; class Actinopteri; order Cypriniformes; family Gobionidae; genus Rhinogobio; species Rhinogobio ventralis. The sequence goes on along the minus strand of CM077200.1, from coordinate 4,985,835 downwards.
TGAACATGCTGTTCTTGTCGTCATGGATGAGCACGTTTTTACTGCTGAATGTTCCTTCAGAATCTGTCACAATGCAGGCGTTCCAGTTCCCACTGCGACACCACTTCTTCTCACTGGACCTGCAGTGAAAACAGCAATAAAAAAATAAAAAATAAAAAAAATTTAATCAGCAAAAAGTTTGTCATGGGCAAATTTATAGGCAAAATTTAAGTTACATATGTACATATTATTTGTATTATTATTTTTGCATTACAGCAATGAGAATTTAGTGAAACGTGTCTAATCACACAAACAATTTGTCTGTTGATGATTTGCAGTAGGTTACCTGAGGTTCTTACTATAGAGACACTGAACAGTGACACTTCTGCCTTCATCTGCACTCACTATATTGCTCACCACTGACATTCCTGCAACAAAACAAACATGAGTTAAAGACCTTCACAAATGCTTCAGTGGTTTATATATTTCATTTAGGGATGCATAACACATATCAATATGATAAGCAATCATTTTAAATCAATACTGGAAGCAGAAAAGGTCACATTTCAAAATACACACACACTACCATTCAAATGTTTGGTGTCTGTAATATTTTATTAATGTTTTCGAGAGAAGTCTCTTCTGCTCACCAATGCTATAATGATTAATTTATTTGATCAAAAATACAGTAAAAGCAGTACTATTGTGAAATATTATTACAATTTAAAATAAGTATTTTCTACTTGAATATATTTTAAAATGTAATTAATTCCTGTGATCAAAGCTGAATTTTCAGCATCTTTACTCCAGTCTTCAGTGTCACATGATCCTTCAGAAATCATTCTGATATGCTGATTTGCTGCTCAAGAAACATTTCTTATTATTATCAAACAGCTGTGCTGCTTCATAGTTTTGTATACATACAATTGTAGGAGTATTTTTGGAATACTAGGATTTTTTTTTAGTAGTTTCCCCCACCAAATCCTCAAATTAAAGGATATACAAAAAAAAATACTAAAACAAATAATAAAATGTGTTTATATATATAAATTATAAATATTTTAAATGTATACTTTTTTTTTTCCACATTGCAGTAATGTGAATGAGATTTTGTCTGCATTATAGTAATACAAATATAGGAGGAAATGCAATAGTCATGAAAATAATTTAAGGTCTTATATTTGGGGGTGGGGGTGAAATATGATCTGAACATTTTCAAGTTTTGTTGAATTCACATAGCCATAGTATTAAAATACTTATCAGTTATTGTATAGACAAAAGTTTTATATACACTATATTGCCAAAAGTTTTGGGACACCCCTCCAAATCATTGAATTCAGGTGTTCCAATCACTTCCATGGCCACCGGTGTATAAAATCAAGCACCTAGGCATGCAGACGCTTCTACAAACATTTGTGAAAGAATGGGTCACTCTCAGGAGCTCAGTGAATTCAAGCGTGGTACCGTGATAGGTTGCCACCTGTGCAAAGTCCATTCGGGAAATTTCCTCCCTACTAAATATTCCACGGTCAACTGTTAATATTCCACGGTCAACAAAGTGGAAGCAATTGGGAACAACAGCAACTCAGCCACAAAGTGGTAGGCCACTTTAATCACAGAGTGGGGTCAGTGCATACTGAGGCACACAGTGCGCAGAAGTCGCCAACTTTCTGCGGAGTCAATAGCTACAGACCTCCAAACTTTGTGTGCCCTTCAGATTAGCTTAAGAACAGTGTGTAGAGAGATTCATGGAATGGGTTTCCATGGCCGAGCAGCTGCATCCAAGCCTTACATCACCAAGTACAATGCAAAGTGTCGGATGCAATGGTGTAAAGCACGCCATCCCTGGACTCTAGAGTAGTGCAGACGTGTTCTCTGGAGTGACCAATCACGCTTCTCTGTCTGGCAATCCGATGGACGAGTCTGGTTTGGTGGTTGCCAGGAGAACGGTACTTGCCTGACTGCTTTGTGCCAAATGTAAAGTTTGGTCGAGGAGGGATTATGGTGTGGGGTTGTTTTTCAGGGGTTGGGCTTGGCCCCTTAGTTCCAGTAAAAGGAACTCTTAATGCTTCAGCATACCAAGACATTTTGGACAATTTCATGCTCCCAACTTTGTGGGAACAAAGTCCTGTTCCAAAATGACTGCGCACCAGTGCACAAAGTAAGGTCCATAAAGACATGGATGAGCGTCATCAGTGCCTGACCTCACAAATGCACTTCTAGATGAATGGTCAAAAAATCCTAAACCTTGTGGAAAGCCTTCCCAGAAGAGTTGAAGCTGTTATAGCTGCAAAGGGTGGGCCAACTCCATATTAAACCCTACGGATTAAGAATGGGATGTCATTAAAGTTCATGTGCATGTAAAGGCAGGCGTCCCAAAACCTTTGGCAATATAGTGTGTATCACTATAACTTTAAAATGACAATCGTTAATCTTTTTTTATTGTTTCTTTTGCTAATTAGCTTTGATAATAAAATATTTTTTGATGATGCAAGATTGAGTAGTGTAGCCTATATTTTCTAGTTTGCAAATGTTTTGTTGTATTTACATTAAAATGAGTTTCTCACTGTTCTTAACTCACCTTGAACTACGCTGATGTAAAGGGAGGCAGTGCTGTCAGAAACCCACATCCCTCCGAGCTCCACCCCACACCAGTACCACCCCGAATCCTCCTCCATCAGGTCCTGCATGCTCACGGTAAACACATGCTGAGTGGGGTCATCAGCGATCGTCACCTTTCCCTTGCCGTGAGGGGCTGATTCGGGGTCATCGGTGCGCGCCAGGCTGGAGCAGAAGTCCTTCATCCGTCCGTAGCACCAGTACTTCACATGGCTGATATACTGAGGGTTGTAGTGACACGGAACAGTAACGGATTGACCCTCCAGCACAGCCAAATCTCCTACAGTGGACACTGTGCAGTAGGAACCTAAAAACAGACAGAACAAGATAATGGTCAGATAATGAAAAGCTCCAAGATTTAATGATACCACTTTACAATAAGATCTCATTACTTAATGCAATAACTAACACAAGCTAACAATGAGCAATACATTTTTACGTAATTAGTTAACCATTTTTAATAAAAAATTGTTTTGGTTGTACTTCAGCTCTGTGTGACTGTTGATGAATATGACCCTTCACAATAGATAATGCTTTCCAATGAACTCTGTTAGAGAGCTACATTACGCAATTTATCTGTTCAATAAAATACCATACTCACCTGTTGAATAATAAAAACGCCATCTTAGAAAAGCCACGCCAATGTTGATTCTTGTTTTATTACGAGCTCTGTCACATTCTCTTTTTGCCAGCAGACTCTCCTCTGTTCTGCGTTTGTTTATAACGAGTGATTCTCCGGAGGTTGGAGACCTAGCTGCTCAATGTCAACCTTTCTCTCTCGCTGTTCAACTAACCTCTGCCACTCCCACACCAGACGCACATCAAAGAAGCGAAGCAACTTTTCTCTATTTATGTCTTGATATTTGGCAATATTAATGACTTGAACACACTGACGCTATTTGATGAGAGCTGAATTGAGCTGGATCACTGTTTTCTCCAGAGCTGCTTTATAGATTAATTGAACACACTCCACAATTGATTACCCAAACTGAATTAACACTAAACTGATTTTTCACTAAATGTGTTACGGCTTTCCACTAAGCTGCTGCATGGTAACAGAAGTGAACAAGTATTTGACGAGTACAAACTCCATGAACAGATATAAGATGCAAACAGTGTTGTTCTTTATAGTGCTACAGTGAATAAACATTGCTTCTAATTAGCTTCTTGTGGGGTCTCATTCTCATGTCTCATTCAAGTTCACACAGCATACAAATGTGATCGAAGTCCATACCTTGCAGATACAGCACACACAGTGGGCTTCATGAAACATGAGCAGAACTAATTGTGTAAATCGTTTTCGGATTCACGAAAATGTTTGTATGTTCGCATGTTAGTTGGTACCAAAGAAATGTGTACCTGCTCCCCACGTGTAGGCCTGAATGGTGCATAAAACTTTTGAACGTACTGTGTTCTAATTTAGGCAAACTGGTGACATTGCATTTTGATGCAGTATGTACCCTAATAATATTTCACAAGTTAATTTGCCTTTTTTTTTTTTCAACTTTGGGTAATAGTCACTGTCACTTTTTACCCAGCCGTCCAATCACAGTGGAGGAGGGGCGGGACAAATACTACACCGACCAATCACCTTACTTGTACAACGACTGAACAATAATGGAAAAGTTAATATTGCTCGCAATTGCGTGATATAAAGTCACAATTCTGACTGAGAAAAAAAAAGTCAGAATTGTGACTTTATATCACGCAATTGCAAGTTTATATCTCAGAATTCTGACTTTATAACTCACAATTGTGAGGAAAAAAGTCAGAATTCTGAGATAAAAAGTCGCAATTACTCTTTTTAGTGTTTTATTTAGTGGCGGAAACAGGTTTCCATACTTTAGCATTTATGCAGTATACTGTCAAAAACTGTGTGCTTCCTATTACCAAAACACACCTGTTGTCTCATTACCCAGGTGCCCTTAATACAATGTCAGCACGCCACCCAATGGATAAATATATAATTGCATTAAAATTAGGAGCAATTAAATATGCAGCAGCCATATCACCCTGTAATCCAAGACCAGAAAAAGAGTGGGGTGTAACCTCACTTTGGCTCCTAGCCAAATTTGCCCATTGGCCTCTGTCCATCATGGCCTCCTAATCATCCCCATATACTGATTGGCTTCATCACTCTGTCTCGTCTCCACCAATCAGCTGGTGTGTGGTGGGAGTTCTGGCGCAATATGGCTGCCGTCGCATCATCCAGGTGGATACTGCACATCGGTGGTGGTTGAGGAGATTCCCCCCTTCTATATGTCAAAGCGCTTTGAGCACCAATAAAAGCGCTATACAAATGTAACAAATTATTATTATTATTATCAAAATTGCTCCTATAATGAATGTTTACTGTTGTCTTTTTAGAGCTGCTTTAAAACAGAATTGAATTTTGTTTGCATCATGGAATCATTATTTTCCTGTTCATCCGTGTAAAGCTGGTTAATTTGTATTATATAAAACACTATATAAATAAAGGTGACGAGACACACGAGTGACGTGTACGCAATTTCCCGCAAAAACCATCCCGACAGGTATAAAATATAAACACCCATGATAGGCTTAGCATAGTTAATAGGGGTAAGGCAAAAACACGTTTCGGTTTAAGTATTGACTCATTATTTACATTTTGTTAGTTTTTTTGTTTAGTTTTAAAGTACCTTTAAATAATTTACAACTTTTGATCTTAAAGTTGTGTTAGTAAATGGTGAGATTAACTATGATTAATCAATGCCGCAGAATTGTTTAATGTTAGCTCATGTTAACTAGTTAAATCTTAAGAAATGAAAACAATGTAAAGTGTTATAACAAATAATAATATTATTAAACAGGCTATAAAAGTGCAAAAATTAGTTGTAGCAATCAGTTGCAGAATTAAAATATATTCTTTAATACAAATATATCATAACTTCAGGTGTGAGAATTTTACTTTTTGACCTCAAAAGACTCAATGTCTCTCCGGATAAACTTGTACTACTTTCTCTGTCTATGAATGGCTCTTAAATCATTTTTCAAATGACTTTTGCTTATTTAGTCATTTGTATACTTTTGTAGATGCATTGGTGGATTGCACACTGATGCCTGCAAAATGCATTGGCTCATTCTAACATTAATCATTATGCCAGAATGCTAAAAATGTATCACAAAATGAAAACTATATCATCATTGTAAGTTTTCTTTATAAATCTAAAACCCTTTAGAAATGTTAAATTATTGAACAGTCAATAACACACAATAACCGCATGAAATGGCCGATTGTTACTGTGGCCAATGGCCTTTTCACTGTTCAGTTATTTACTTTCACTTTTTTTCAACTTATGAAATTCAAAACATCCACAAGCTGTTGCCCGTCCAATCTTCCAAAAACTACAATCAAGCATAAAAAGGCAAACAACAAAATATTACATGCATTTTTAGAACTCTGAAAATGAAAACTCAATTAAAAACACAGTGTTTGGAAAAGCTAATAGACGTCACTCCAAAATACTGAGGAATTTGGGTCACAGTGTTTCCCTTCATATGAATCTCAACTAGCTGCTGCTAGAAACACTTTTCCATTCTGGGTTTTAAAACTGCAAAGAGTTCAATATCCAAAGAGAGGAAGTTTTAACCCATGACCAATGTTAGCTGGAGAACGCCTTTCTAAATGTTTGTAAGCTCCCTTCCATAAAACAGTTTTGAAAAATAGCTTCAATGCCTTTTTAACATCTGTTTTTGCAAAAGGAACGATAAAAGCTCACCTGGCAGTTCACCAAGAACAAGAATGGTTAGAAGTAGCAGAAGAGTCATTGTTGAGCTCGAGTGTGAGTAACCATCGGAGTCCCTCTATCCTAATGACAGCTGTTGCGATGAGGAATATTTCACTCGTTCACTCTCACTTCCTTCTGCCTAAACGATGTCCAGATGTGGGAGTTTAACCATTTGTGTTCAACTCTGCAATTGTGTTCAGTGCAATGCTAATATACTGTATAGAGATTGTGGCCTATAAACTGTTAAACAAAATGTGTTTGTTTTTTCACACTGCAAAAAATTAATTGCTTCATTCTAACATTAACCATAATATCAGAATGCTTCTGGTTTCATTTACACTCAAAATTAAATAAAATAGGCTATTGTTCAATGTTTTAATTTTAATATATTTAAAAAAATATATATGTTATCTTAAACACAAAGATTTAGATGTTTCTTCAGATGTGATTACCTAGAATAAAACACCACAGGATCATTGAATTGGCATTTATTTTCTTTCAATAACTTTCAGGAAGTTTTACAAAAGTAGAAAAATTAAGGAACAAGACAAGAACTGATCATAAATGACAATTCTGTCAAAACATATATTAACATTGAGAGATCCACAGACTGTTGTGTTTGTAGATGTTCTGCAGCATTTGGTCTTCAAATCTGTGGAAAACAAAAAGAATTCATCAAAAGGGGTTCAAACTACCAGAACAGTTAATCTTGAGAAAACAAGTTACATATAAAAAAAATTAGTGCTGTCAAATCGATTATTCACTTTTTTTGCTTGTTTTATTTGTTGTAAAACCATGGTTCATTTTTGTAAGGGTAGATATATTCACTATGCATGTTTTCATAGCGCTCAGCTGACACGTTTGTTTGAAGGACAGCATTGGGCAGGATGTGGAATAGTGTGTTTTGTCAATAAAATAAAATAACTTTATCCGATTACTCGGCCAACTAATCAATTATCAAAATAATCGTTAGTTGCAGCCCTACAGATTATAAAAAAGGAGTGGGTGGATTTTTACCATTATAGGCTGGTTGTTTACACACTGTGGACTAGGGATGGCTCGATACCACAATTTTGGCTTCGGGTCGGTACCACAATCTAATACCGATATTAAATCGAATACCATACAGGGTCAGAATTTTGGCGCGGGTATTACTCACTCTCGCAAGTTTGTGGTTTATGAAGCGAGAAATTACCGCAAATGTTTATTATTAAATTAATCAACAAAGATTCTCACATCAAATCAGTCATTTGGAAACTTTCTTGTGAGAAGTAATTTCAGCAATACTGCGCATCTCCCTAGCCTGAAAATGCCTCTGCACTCAATTGGATAGACCTACAACCAATCAAAGCGATGCATAGTTGTCAACAGAACTCAACTGCATGCTGGAAGAAGTAGAAGATCTAGTGTAAACGATCTTTGCCGGTGTTGTAAAAATAATTTAAGGATACACGGAGTACTTACCAACATGATCATCATTTTTGAGAGAAATAGTAAAGGTGAATATAGTTCTCCGTTTAGTAAATTAATTCAACCCAAGCGCTCTTTGGTGACGTGGATGATTACGTTGCGGTTGATCATCTGTCCATCATCGTATAAAGCCCGCCCTGTAAATTTGATTGGTCCGAACAGCTCTGGTTCAAGCATAGTTGCTCCACAACGGATCAAGCCCAGACCGAACTTGCCGACCTCAAATATTGTGGGCGGGGCTAAGTTCGGCTGGCATCCAGGCTAACGTCTCCCTTCTCTAGCTCTCAAAATTAGCAAATTGCTTCTGGCTTCAAAAGACATCGCACCTGCACTATAAAAGCAATCTGCGCGATTCAACACTTTCGCTGTCGTTTCGGGAGAGCTGACGGAAATCACTTGCCCACGTCTTTTTAAACCTTGCCAATTTGAACATGCAAGCGATTTTATAGCATTTTGTATTACATGGTATGGGAGCTCTTTGAGAGAGTTTTCTTTGTGCTCATAACAACAACAAACACACATGCCTAAAGAGTATGCGCATTCCAAATTAAGTTGTCAAAAATGTCCATCTTTAGTGAGTAGTCAGATAAAAACAGTCGGTTATGTCTTACACAAATGTAAATAGTGCAATAGTATTCGTGCAAATATTATGAAAACGAACGCTGGAGATTTCGTTATATTTAAACGATACGATCTTATGTATGTGCATTGATCATTGTTAAAAGAAAATAAATGTCTAAATTAGATCGTTTGAATTATGCACTCACCTGTCGATCTCTTGTACAAGACAGGAATGGCAAGTGACAGATGCTTGGCAAGGTTTAATGGTTCTTCAGTTTTATAAGCAAAGTAATTCCAAATTTCACATCTACTCCTCTCTTTATTCATTTGTTTTGGACGTGTTGAGTGAGTTGCTGTATTCATTTTGTTCCATGTTGCCACATTTTCCGGTTTCACGTCAGTTTGGGTAGCGCAAACTTGTAGCGAAAATAGTGAATCTTGCATAATAGGTCCCCTTTAAGGCACTTCTGTGCAACTACATATATTTAATTGCACACAAAAAGGAAGCATGTACTGCTGTATTAGTTCATTTTTCTATATTAGGCACCAGAGGGTTTATTATCTGTCAGCTAGAGAGCTTTTAGAGAAATTGGCTTATACTGCACAAGTAGTTTAGAGTGCATATCAGGATACATATCTGCTATTTTGTTGCTTTGTTTACTTTTCTGGTTTCTGAGCTATGAGAATCTGCGCACAACAGAACCTCATATACCAGTGGAACTAAATCACACACAGATTTTACAAAATAGATTGTCTAACAAATGACACACATGAAAAGTGAAGCATTGGTAAGGTGTTACTGGCACAAAACCATCTGCTGTACACACACACCTGCTGTAAGACGCTCTCATTCAGCCGACAAAATTGACGACCACTAGATGCAGAACAGTGTGAGCGAAGAGGAAGTCAGCGAATGCCCTCTCAGGAGAGACGGTCAGGAAATCTCCTTTATTCTGAGGGTTGATCTGGATGCGAAGACAGACTGAAGAAAGAAGAACATAAAGACACTAATTATCGACTACAGCACTACACACACATACAAGACCTGGATATATGAACATTGTTTAATGGTTAAGGATTAGAAAACATGGGATGTTTTTATTTTTGATCGATACCAATTTTTAAAATATATTTATCTGTTTAATTGCCTAAATGCAGACATGAGGTTCTTTAAATAATCACATTAAATAAATAAAGATAAAACTAATATATATATATATATATATATGGTCATGTGAGACAAGACCGAAATAATAGCTGAAAATTTTAAAATAATAATTTTTTTTATCATATTAATTTCACAATTTTACTGTTTTCACTGTATTTTTGATCAAATAAATTTTCAAATAAATTATTTTTTATACTTATCAGTCTGATCACTTAAATGCAGATATGAGGTTCTTTAAATAATCACATTAAATAAATAAATGAATAAATAAGATAATTCGATGCATTATAAATAATAAATAGAGCTATTCATTTTATATTATAATTATTAATTAATAATAATTATCTATTATTTTTAATTAACTGTTGTTTTACCATCTAAATATATGTATGTATATATGTATGTATATAATAAATAAAATGACACTATAGACTAAAATAATAGCTGAACAATTTACATTTTCAAATATATTAAAAACAGAAAATAATTTTTTTTGCAATAATGTTTCACAATTTCTTGACACGTAGTGTATGTATGTGTGCATATATTAAATACTGAAATCATAAAGACAGTAAAAATAAAGTTTTACATGACTAGAGTACAAAAAAAACATTGATTAGCATTATAAATATATAAATTGGACAAACATACTATATAACCCCTTTAAAGAATAACTTTTGATTCTAGTTATATATGATTAAATATGTGTAAATACCAGCCAGTATGAAGCATCCCACACATGAAATGAATCCAGATAAGAAGCTGTTGAAGGGAAACGTTCCCACCAGCACACAGTACAAGAACTGAAACACTCCTGTCAGTAAAATATACAGCATATAAGCGTCGATCATCTTCAGCTTATTCGGTGTGCTGCTCCTGTACTCCTCCACAAAACGCGACAAGACCGAAAATACCGAGTTAGACATGATTTCTGCTCGAAAAGTGCACAGAAACCCCGGAAATCAAACAGCAAGGAAATGAATGACGTGTAAGGAGAGAGAGACAGATGTGCGTCCACTAAACGTTCCCCGTTGAAACTGCAGGCGAATTTTAGTTCCGACGTGTTCAAGCGTTCGCGTTCAATAGAAAATAGCTACATATTACTTAATCATATTAATTAACAACAATAAGCTATGAACATTGACATAGATTAAAGGACAAAATGACGTTAAACACAAATTAAGTTATATTTATACAACACTGACGTATGATTTGATACCACATATATATATTATATTACATTTTAAACATAAATATTATTTTTTGAATATAAAGCGTAATATAATTTCGCCAAATTATTATCTATACAATGTGAATTTCCTTAGTTCGCGAAATACATGTCTAAAATAAAATAACCACAAATCCCAATTTTCTATCAGTATAATTTTCCAAATCCACACAGAATACCTAGAGACAATTGTGAAACTAAAGAATAATAGGCTAAATATTTTTCAAAACATAATTATCCAGATAAATTCGTTGTATTGGATATGTTACTGATACGAAATTTTCCAAATAACGTTATCTTGTTATGAGTCAGAGGCGTATCTTATACGCGTATTACAATAGTGATGTTTTGAAACATTTACAATTTATATATGTTCACGAATTAAGAGAACAGTGCGTTTCGTGCCATTTCACCCACTTGTTTTATAATGCGGCTCCTTTAAATACGCTGACGTCAGTGTTACAAAACACAACAAACACGGGCCTTTAAAGTCACTGTGTGTGACAGATCCGGTAGCGAACATACAAACCTCTGTCGTTGTGTCGATTTTTTTGTATTATGCTTCATAATGTCTCCTGCAAACGCCGCAATGCAAGACGAGACTGACACGGAGTGAGTATATTTTAAAATACAATCATATTACACAAATGATAGGCTATGTAAGTCGCTCATGTAACATGATTTTTCCTTCTATTGTGTAACACTGTATGTTTAACATTTTACTATTTTTAGGTCCCTGCCGTTAATGTTTGGAATGAAGAATTAGAACAATTCATACATGGTTTGTTATGACTTGGATGATTTCACGTTAACGTTATGCAAAGTCATGCTGAGACTTAACGTCAGTTGTGGCTGGGTTTTTGAACCAAATAACAATATAGAATAATTTACAGCTTAATTTTTCTCTCGTATTATCTCATAGGAGTATTAAAATTTAAATTTTAGTGCCACTTTTTATTCATATGATGTACAGTGCAGACCATAAATATATATAAAAAAAAATAAAAATAATAATAATAAAGTTTTTTTTGTCTAATTATTTTTATAGAAGTATTAATGTTCAAATGTAAAGAAAATGTAAATGTTAATAGGACCTTTTATTCATATGATGTACAGTGCAGAGTAGACCATAACTAAAAAAAATATTTTATAGTAAAGTGATGCTCCTAACATAATTCACAACTTTTCTGTCTTATTTTGCTTATTTGAGTATTATTTTTAAATGTATTTTAATTTTAAATGATAATGGCGCCTCTTATTCAGATGTACAAAACATAAAAAAATATTTTATAATAATGTTTTTTTTTATTTAAGACTAATATTTAAATTGAAATGCTAATAACAGCTTCCATTCAGATGGTGTACAGTACAGACCAAAAATAAAAATCTTTTATAATAAAGTGATGCTCCTAACATGGCTGTTTATTTAAAACCTTGTGTGTGTGTGTGCGCTTGCGAATGAATTATGTCCACAAAGCATTATTAATACTCAGTTTATTGCCAGCAGGTGACAGGCTTGTACTGTGTATAAAGGGAGATGAAGTAACGCAGTATGTACACAGACGGATGACATGGACAGTCTCGTAGACCTTCTATTGCCCTCACCCCTTTGGTGACTTTATATGTATCTGTCTTTTTAGGCCGACCTCTGGGAACTGGTCCTGGTGGCCCTCTTGGAGACCAACATCCATGTCCTTATTGAAAAGTGCAGAGGCTAAAATTATTGCCTGTAAGATCCTGACTGTTCACTTTTAATATTTACAATTTGTATAGGATGCATTTTAATTCTGTTTAATATTTCCAGGTATCCAGAATAATGTGTGGTCCAGATTTGTGACTTTGCCAAATCAAAACAGAATATGGACCCTTAAAGTCACCAATAAGACAGCACTCAAACACAAAGACCATGGTAGAGTTTCTAATCTTCTTCTACAGTATCTGCACACTACTATTTAGCACACTTTAAAAAGTCTGACTGTCTCCCGTTCTCTCTCTAGCCGCTCAGACGCCCCTAGTGATGATCCACGGGTTTGGAGGGGGTGTCGGCCTCTGGATCCGTAACTTGGACGCATTGTGTCATTCTCGACCCATCTACGCCATTGACCTGCTGGGCTTTGGGCGCAGCTCTCGCCCGTCATTCCCATCTGACGCCTCATTGGCCGAAGAGCAGTTTGTTAGTTCAATAGAGCAGTGGAGACAATCACTGGGGCTGGAACGCATGATCCTATTGGGCCACAGCCTGGGTGGTTACCTAGCAACGTCCTATACCATTCAATATCCAGAAAGGTATCTAAGAAAGCTTATTTAGTCAATTATAGCGCAATAATAGTAAGAGTTTACAATAAAAAACTGTCATCTACTCACCCGTTTCATTTTAAACCCATATCATTCTATTTCATGGAACACAAAATGTTACTGATCCTTTTATAGTTGCTTTCAAATATATATACATGTTATGCAGTCTGGTCAAATAATGAGACTAAAGAGGTTAAACATCCTATTTTACTGATGTTACTGTTGGTTCATTCCTCAGATTGGAAGGTATTTAGACACTTAAGCTACAACTGAAACTATAATTTGCAAATGTAAAATAAAATATAAATAAAAACAACAACAACATAAATAAAAAATATTACACAAAAAAATCATAAAAATATGAGTATATAAAGTAAAAATATAAATAAAGTAACATACAAAAAATATATTCTTCTATTGCATAAAAGCATCTGTTAAAAGCATAAAATAATATATATCAACATATAAATAAATAACAAAACATCAAACCTTGTGACATTTATTTTATATAAATATTGCACCAGCACACTTTGCAATTAATGTTTTATAGGTTTCAAAATATGAAAAAATAAATATATTGTTCAAAATGAAGTCCTGGACATCATTTCTCTCATCTCTCATCATTTACTCACTCGTTCCAAACCCGTAAGACTTTCGTTCATCTTCGGAACACCAATGAAGATATTTTTGATGAAATCTGAGAGCTTTCTGTCCCTCCGTTACAGCTACGCAACTACCACTTTGATGCTTCAAAAAGTTCATAAAGAGATCGTAAAACTAATCCATATAAATTGATTAGTCCACAATTTCTGGAGACTCTACTGCTTTATATGATGAACAGATGTTTGTTTTTTTTGATCAACAGATGACCAGTTGTGTTTTTGTCCACTAGAGTCAGTCACCTCATCCTGGTGGATGCGTGGGGTTTCCCTGAGCGACCCCAGCCTCAGTCACAGGGGTCAGGAAGTCAAGGGTCAGAGCTTAAAAGGGTATCCCCGCCTCGCTGGGTGAAAGCTCTTGCTTCAGTGTTCAGCCTCTTTAACCCACTGGCCGTCATCAGAGCAGCTGGACCGTGGGGTGAGTATAGACCGCATGATAACTGAAATTAACCTCACATGTTACTGATCTGGAACTATGCATACTTTTTGTTTATCGTGTTTATCACGGGACATGCAACTCGATATTGATTTCAGTAGAGTTTGACATTATTGAAGCCAAACTGTATTGTCAAAGACAATATTTAAAGGTGCTACAAAAGCTAGGAGTTGTAATATAGTAAAATAATTCAATTAAATAATTATAAATAATTAAAATAACCGAATGCTTTTCAAGGTTTTTTTTTCAATTATATTTTACTCACAAATGGCAGTTTCTACCTGATAAAATATTGTAGACCTTGACAAAATATATACAAAATTGTTTATATATAGACTATATTAATTATAAAAGAATTTTACACACACACACGTATACATATAAATACACTCACCTAAAGGATTATTAGGAACACCTGTTCAATTTCTCATTAATGCAATTATCTAATCAACCAATCACATGGCAGTTGCTTCAATGCATTTAGGGGTGTGGTCCTGGTCAAGACAATCTCCTGAACTCCAAACTGAATGTCAGAATGGGAAAGAAAGGTGATTTAAGCAATTTTGAGCGTGGCATGGTTGTTGGTGCCAGACGGGCCGGTCTGAGTATTTCACAATCTGCTCAGTTGCTGGGATTTTCACGCACAACCATTTCTAGAGTTTACAAAGAATGGTGTGAAAAGGGAAAAACATCCAGTATGCGGCAGTCCTGTGGGCGAAAATGCCTTGTTGATGCTAGAGGTCAGAGGAGAATGGGCCGACTGATTCAAGCTGATAGAAGAGCAACTTTGACTGAAATAACCACTCGTTACAACCGAGGTATGCAGCAAAGCATTTGTGGAGCCACAACACGCACAACCTTGAGGCAGATGGGCTACAACAGCAGAAGACCCCACCGGGTACCACTCATCTCCACTACAAATAGGAAAAAGAGGCTACAATTTGCACGAGCTCACCAAAATTGGACAGTTGAAGACTGGAAAAATGTTGCCTGGTCTGATGAGTCTCGATTTCTGTTGAGACATTCAGATGGTAGAATCAGAATTTGGCGTAAACAGAATGAGAACATGGATCCATCATGCCTTGTTACCACTGTGCAGGCTGGTGGTGGTGGTGTAATGGTGTGGGGGATGTTTTCTTGGCACACTTTAGGCCCCTTAGTGCCAATTGGGCATCGTTTAAATGCCACGGCCTACCTGAGCATTGTTTCTGACCATGTCCATCCCTTTATGACCACCATGTACCCATCCTCTGATGGCTACTTCCAGCAGGATAATGCACCATGTCATAAAGCTCGAATCATTTCAAATTGGTTTCTTGAACATGACAATGAGTTCACTGTACTAAAATGGCCCCCACAGTCACCAGATCTCAACCCAATAGAGCATCTTTGGGATGTGGTGGAACGGGAGCTTCGTGCCCTGGATGTGCATCCCACAAATCTCCATCAACTGCAAGATGCTATCCTATCAATATGGGCCAACATTTCTAAAGAATGCTTTCAGCACCTTGTTGAATCAATGCCACGTAGAATTAAGGCAGTTCTGAAGGCGAAAGGGGGTCAAACACAGTATTAGTATGGTGTTCCTAATAATCCTTTAGGTGAGTGTATATACACATATACATATACATATACATATACATATACATACATACACACATGCATATACTCATATATATATATATATATATATATATATATATATATATATATGAGTATATGTATGTATGTATATATATTATTCTGCCTTGCTTAAAATGCTGTCTAGGTAGGCAGAATACTAGGCTTTTGACAAGAGCTAAGTTGCTTTGATTCAAGTTGATGTTTTTCTGTTATTCAAGAAAACATTAACGCTTAACTTCCACTTAGAAAAAAAAAAAGATCACAAAAACATTTGCTCATATCACGTCTTCATCTGCAGGTCCAGGGCTGGTGAACAGATTCCGTCCTGACTTCAAGAGGAAGTTTGAGGATCTGTTTGATGACGACACCATGACACAATACATTTACCACTGTAACGCTCAGAGCCCGAGGTACAGTTGTTTTAAAGAAAACTACATTTTCAACTTTCTTTAGTGTGTAATGTTGCTGTTTGAGCATGAAAAGGTCTGCAAAGTTACAAAGTCCCTCCAGCGGTAGTTATTCTCTATATCAGTGTCACGGTTTCTGAACTCCCTGTAATGCCTCTTCCGGAAACAAAAACGTCACAATATTCCTAAAATTCCCATCCAAGGCATACGCAAAATAAAGGTGCGGGGCCTGGTTGAGTTAGTTAGTAGTGTGTTGAAACTCATGGTTATGGTAAGGGGCGGGACATTTCCTAAACATGCTTGAACCGGGTGACCAATCACAACACACTGATCAAGCCACCAATCAGAGCACATTGTGCTTTTCTGAAGGAGGGGCTTCATAGAGACAGGAACTAAATAGAGCGCTACTGACAGACTGAGAAGAGAGGAGCTGCAACAATGGAGAATATGTGAAAAATAATGTTCTTTGAACATTATGGGCCCTATTTTAACAATCTGAGCGCATGGTCTGAAGCGCATGGCGCAGGTGCACTTAGGGCGTGTCCGAATCCACTTTTGCTAGTTTAACGACGGAAAAAATGGTCGATGCGCCAGACGCATGGTCCAAAAGGGTCGTACCTAGTCTCTTAATGACTCATGGGTGTATTTTGGGCGTAACGTGCAATAAACCAATCAGAATCTCATCTCCCATTCCCTTTAAAAGCCAGTTGCGCTCGCACCATGACGGATTCGCTATTTACATGGCGGAATTTGCAAGCGGAAGGACTGAACGCTTCTCCGGAGAGAAGATCCTTTTATTTGTAATTTTTACAAATGTTTGTGTGCTGCTGCGTGTCCCTGTGTGTGTAATAAGCAGAGTATACGCGTGTTGTGTACCCGCATATAGGCGCAAATTTCTAACGCGCCCTTTAAATCAGGCGTTTTCAAACTTTATGATGCCAAGGACCCCCAAATATGATGAACTTTATATGAGGATACAAAGATACAAAGCAAACATATACAATTCTGGAAAGTTGCGCCGGGTGTATGATAGGGCCCTAAAGCATGAAAATCTATTCTAGTACACCTCAAAACAAAATCAAGACATGTAAAAGGGCATAACATGGCCTATTTAGAGATGCATTCCTTTACAGATGTAGAAGCAATTGTGTATTTTATTCTCTTTTCCTCTCAGCGGTGAGGTGGGTTTCAAAGCCATGTCTGAGTCTCTCGGCTGGGCCAAAAGGCCAATGGTTCAGCGCGTGAACTTGCTGCCGCCGTCGACGCCCGTCAGCATGCTGTACGGCTCGCTCTCATGGGTGGACAGCTCTACTGGAAACACAGTCATTCAGATTAGAGGCAAAAGCCCCACCAGTGTCACAGTGAGTAAGAAATGACACTGTTTGCACTTTTTGAGTTCATGATAAAGGTTGGAAAATAATGCTGGCTTTTCTGTTTGCAGATGATTGAAGATGCTTCCCATCACGTCTATGCCGACCAGCCGGACGAGTTCAACCGAGTTGTTGAGAATATCTGTAATACGGTAGACTAAATGTGATCAGACAGCATTTCTATCTTTGAAAGAGGTCTGTCCCGTGTTTGTGGGATGATCAGATTGATAGAAACATATGAAGGCAAAGCTGTTCTCAGACCTTGTCACTTCATAATCAGATTTTATTGTTTGTGGCCTTTAATGTGGAAAAGCTCAATGACTGTACTGTAGAATTTAATGGAAGCTGTTTGTATTTGTATTTTCTAAGCTATATTTTATTCAGATTTCTTTTTAAGCATGCACTGAGAAAGTCATGCTATATCCTGTGCCATGAATGCATTGACAATGTTTGGACAGTCATATTGACTAAGAGATGTTTAATAATTATTTCATTCAGCATTATAAACGATTGTCTGTATTTTATAACGTGCATATCTCAATACAAGGCTGTACCTTTAATACAATGTGTCTGCATTTGTTTCAATTAATTTGTTTAATGGAAGCTGCTCTCATTCCTCTTGTGATTACAATCAAGTAACACTAAGGGGTGCTAGATGCAACATTTAGCTTTTTCGGGTTGAACAATTCAGCTGATTCCATCAGAGTGTTCCCATTCAAACTAGCTCATTGCATATTATATACTGTATAATTCCTGCTATTGTAAAAATGGCATGTGAATCAGTATGCAGTATGCATATGTTTCAAACAGCTAGTAGCAAGATCTCACTGTATCACAAATATGATTTTGTATTTTAATCCCGTTTAAAATAAATGCAAATAAATAAAATATATATTTCGTGCTTTATATGTTGCTATGCCAAATTCTGACCCTGCCATCTGAATGCAGAACCATTGCCACCAACTGTCTATACGATCAACTTAGGCTTCAACGCAACAACGCAGCTCAGCCCGTCTGGCACCCCAAGACAGCAACATAGTCTCGGCCCAGATCCGGCCCACAGCTGCTACGCGTGAACCTGGGACCAACAACCATGCCACGGTCAAAGTAACTTAAAGCTGCACTGTGTAAATTGTATCGGCATCTAGCGGCGAGGTTTGCGAATTGCAACCGCTCACCCCTCCCTTTGGAAGCACAAAGAGAAGCTACGGTGGCCGGCACAGGACAAAGATGTTGTCTGAGACAGCAGAGAGTAGAGACAGCGCTCTGTAGAGCAGTTTGTCCGTTTAGGTCTACTGACATGGCGCCACAAAATGGCGATTTCACTGTAAAGGGGCCCGCAGTGTATGTAGATAGAAATGGCTCATTCTAAGGTAATAAAATCATAACAGTTCATTATGTAAGGTCTTTATACACCACTAAAAACAAGTTATGTATATTATATTGCATTTCTGTCAATAGACACTGCAAACTTAAATTCCTTTTTTTCTTCCCCATTCACATGCTCAGTTTGAACTTCAGCACATCGTCTTGATCATGGCTGCATCTGAAATCGCATTCTCTCTTGAGTAGATACTTATTAAAAATAAGTAATTACTTAACGACTGCTAAAAAAGTGTGTTCTATATAGTATGAATAGAAAATAGTATGAAATCTACTACATTCACCATGTTGTCATTGTCACCTGCCAGCGCCAGATGCGTCGATTCACTGCCATTCATAAATGCTGTGTCCATCATATGCACACTTCAGAATCTCTCCAGAAGTAGTAGGTCATCCGGGTACTTTCGCCTACTCTTTTATGAGTACTGTGAATCCGGATATACTTTTGTCGCATACTGTTCAGATCATTTTTATTCAATGTATAATAAACAAATGTAGCAGCAGTATTATGAAGCTGTGAGGAATTATTATTACAAAGGTCAGATGTGTCTGAGAAAGTCTTGTGGCCTAGTGATTGTAAAGTCAGGGGATTTCCATGAAACAACAGATGGATGTGAAAGACCAAAAATATTAAACCATTAAATAAATAGATATATCTCTTGGAGGCATCTCGCCTCTGGGAAAGGGCTGATTATCCTTGTAAAAGGATAAAATAAAGATTATTTGGGCATCTTGCTTATGGGAGAGGGTTGATTATCAACTGGCAGATTCCACAATTAAAGAGAAAGACAAGAGAGATTAAGATTTTAGTTAGTAAGAGTAAGATTTAATTGTGGAAAACAGGAGGGGTGAATCTTACAAGTTGCATGTCCATTGCCAAAAAGCAGATAAGAAATATAGCTGCGAGCAGCAATTATCGGGGTTCAAACACTTTAAGGCCTTTAAGCACATTCGTAAAAAGGTATTGTTTTATTTAGTAAGCATGTAACTGATTAAATCATAAATGGAAAAGACCATTTACAGCCAATACAGGTATTTTACTAAGAAAAAATTGTTTTAAAGCTTTTAACAGCTTTTGCGGTATGAATGACCTGGACGTGTGCGAAAAATCATGTGATATACAATCCTTTAAGCATGCGAAAAACGGCCCCCGGTGGCCGATTTCTTTCTAATTTCTCACAGGCCTCTAGTACAGTGAGTCAAACAGGCCCAATCGGACTGACTGTTGCGCAGCTATAGATGTTTTTTTTTTTTTTTCATTTTATAGCGCCACCAAGTGGACAGTAGCCGCATCCTTTTTATGCAACCACAGACTGAACCCATACATAGGTGTACAGAGTTTGAAATTATCTCATTCTGTTAAAGAGGGATAGCCATTTTAGTAAAAGTGTCCACGGCCACTTTGAACGTCACCATCAGGCCAATTGGGGCAAGCTTTGGTGACGTTGTAGACGGTGCGAGTACTACCATCCCTCTACCATCATCTCTACAATTTACGGTTTTATCTGCCCAATCACTTTAGGGGAGAATGCTGATCCTTGGAAATTCTAACAATCCCAATGGAGTTTCAGCACTACGCACTTGCCCCTAAAAATGCATACGAATAGTGCCCTGGCCAGAGACAGATTCAGATACAGCGGCTGTCATCTCGGCTTTGTTGCTTTGTCCGATAGTCTTATTTTGACTTCTGGAACTCTTCCTCTTGCGCTTCATTTGCAAGAAAGGGAAGACTTTTCAGTACGTTTTTTGCCCACTATATAGTAGGAAAGTATGCAATTTCGATGCAGCCACCGTCTACATGCCCAAATGCATCGAGTTGCTGCCATGTGATTGGCGAATTTATATTTGCATTAACGGGCAGTTGAACAGGTGATACACAAGTGTTTGGTGTGATTTAATTGTTTAATAAAACTCTTCAACAGGTTATCTCAAAAAGACAGATGACATTTGTTCAAATGCAAACACTAAAGGGAGTGTTTTACTTCATCTTTCCAAATCAAACACGCAAGTCTTGTCTTGTTCAAGCAGGCGAAACATGTTCAAAAACAACTACTGAGAGCAAAATATGCTGTCTAATAAAATGTCATTCGTTAAAGAAAAATACATTATATAGATAAATAATACAAACATACATAAAACCTTCATAAAAA
The DNA here is from genome assembly GCA_039654625.1 of Rhinogobio ventralis. NCBI lineage: Eukaryota > Metazoa > Chordata > Actinopteri > Cypriniformes > Gobionidae > Rhinogobio > Rhinogobio ventralis. Next base: position 4,964,738 of record CM077200.1, on the reverse strand, counting down.
CCTAACATGTCATGAAGTATAAGTAACTTCATATGTCTTCATAGTTTAAGTCTACATGAAGTGTTAGTTTACAGTCTTTGCAGTAGCAAATTAAGTGAAGATACAACAGCATTTTGCATCAGACAAATGCAACACAATATTAACTCCTTGAAGGCACATTAAATTAATTCATAATAGCCGTATTGTGAATAATATGTAATATAAGGCAGCAGAGAAGCTGGGAAATGAAACGCATGTGTTTGGCTACAAAAAAAAAAATATATATATATTTTAGAATAACATTCATTAAGTAAAATTATAATACTCATATATGGTAATACCCCAGACTTAAGTTTTTTCAGTGGTGAACAGTAACATTTGATCAGCTAAACTGAACCAACAAACAGTTAATACATACAGTGAAGCAAACCAAGACCAGTTTTAAAATAAATAATGTGTAAAATGAAATAAAATCAGGCACATACACTAGGTATTTCATAAAATAGTGTGTGGGAAAAGAGGGTTATTTCCTTAAAGAAATAATCACATGGCTCAGTGTAAACCACATAAGAATGGTTAATGCAGTTCATTAACAGACAGCTATGAATACAGGATCTGATGATACTGAAATAACACTGTGAAGGGATACTTCCATAACAGCAGTAACCATAATTCACTGGCTTTCGTGAACGCTGATGTCGGCCACGCCGTGCACCTGCGAGAGCTGTTTGCAGTCCAGAGACGCCACAAGCTTCCTCTTGCCGGCTATCGTCGGGATAAAGTGCTCCGTCACGGTTACATTGGCATGCTTGCCGACATCACTGAGACAACATGGAAGAGAGAGATAAATGCAATGCATTCATTAGTGGGAGAAAAGCGAGGACTTCTTTATGTGTGACTATTCAGCAGTTCAAAGACACAAGAGCAATGAACTGAATCAATCAAAAAGATATACTGTAGGCCTAGTTTCACAGACAGGGCTTAGATTAAGGGGATTTACTTTTTGTTGGGTTGTTATGAGAAAATTCCCATTAGAATCCTTCAGAATTGTTTTCAAATGGTAAAATTCCGATGGAATCCTGCACGTTCCATTCTAACTAGTCAGTTTTTTGAGGTACTTACCCCACTATGATGGGGTGGAGGTCTCTCAGCCCCAGTCCTTCCACTCGGATCACCACATTGCGCAGAGTACAGGGCAGAGGATTCGTGAACGTGATCTTCGCGGATGTCTCCTTGCCCACATACGCCTCTCCAATAGGCTACAACAAGAAGCAAAGCATATTTACAAACCCTCTCATTTGTTTTAATATGCAATCAAATATATAAAATAAAATTAAAATGCAGCTGAAGATGTCTGGATGTCTCACCTCAATGTGGAGATCAGGTGTTCGGAGCCTAAAGCTGGTCTGATTGGCCAAAACCTGCTGGGTCTCAGTGACCCGTCCAGACAAGGTCAGCATGAGCGCGGCCTGGTCCACCAGTTGATTCTGATACTGCTTGTAAGGCAGGATCCATTCAATGGTCTTTTCTAAAGGACAAAAATAAGAGGAATCAGCAATGATCATTAGCTTTACACAGGAGAGTATATACTGTATACCCCCTAATGTATAAACACTGTCTTGATTAAATAAATAAACTAAACTACAGTCACATGAAATGCTTAATTCAGCTAGTTGCATCAAGTTATTTAAAAAATGAACGCGTCAAATGGATAGTTCACCCAAAAATGCAAACTGCATAATTTACTCACCCTCAAGTTGTTCCAAACCTGTATGAATTTCTTTCTACTGCTGAACACAAAAGATTATTATTATATTTCAACGAATATGGGTGACCAAACAGTTGATGGGCCCCAAAATACTATGGAAGTCAATGGGGCCAATTGGTTACCCATATTCGTCGAAATATCTTCTTTTTTGTTCAGCAGAAGAAAGAAATACATACAGGTTTGAAACAACTTTTGGGTGAATAAATGATGACAGAATTTTTATTTGTATTTAAGTTGAAGTACAAAAATAGCTAAAACTGAAATAAAAATGAATAAATTAATGCTATTAGTGTTCATTTTATCATATAATCAATATGGAACATGTTAAAAATGGTTTATGTGGTTTTATGTTAAATGTGGCAGGAAATGTGTAGCAGAATGCAAGTATTTCATACATATAGAAAATGTGTGTACTGTGCATACTGTATGAGTAGGATTTATGAATGCCAGTGATGCGGCGCAACTGACACCGGTAGGTCACATGGTAATGTGATAATAACGTCCGGATTACATTCATACTACACACATTCGTATACCTAGAAAATACTTTTCTAGCAGTCACGCGTAATTACTTTAAAATAAATGCCTACTCAAGAGAGTATGCGATTTCGGACGCAGCCTCTAACTCACCTTCCTGTGGCATGAGCTCCACATTAAGATTTTCCTTCTTCACGGTGTCCTTCAGCACGCCGGTGTAGTACATGACCGCCACCTGGCTGTGAAGGGTGGTTCTGCGGGGCTGTGAGCTTGTGTTCTTCACCACGATCTTCAGATGAGCGTCTCCTCCCATGCGTGGCCCTTCTCCATCCATCCTCACCTCCACCAGCACGTCCTCAGCAATGGGACTGGAGTAGACGTCGGGTTTACTGCCGTAGCGACAGGCCGTCTCCACAGCGATACGCTCCTCCTCTGAATCTGATAGGGAAAAATTAGAAATGAGATTATATTCTCAGACTTTCAGCACAGATCACAACACTTCCCATACTAAATGACATAAGCTGCTATATATATATACATTTCACAGCTCTTACTTTAAGTCAACTGTCTTATTTGTTTATATTTTGTCTAACTGAGACAATGATGCCATTGTTTCCTGTGGGTGGAACTCAGTTAAGTTTAAACTACCCATTTGGAGATAATGACAGGTATTTTGGTGAGAAGGCAGTGGAATGTTAAGCCAGTTAAACCGGCATTGTGTGTTCTTGGCTGCATCTGTCCTGGCATTCGCCAGTAATTCATGCTCTGTATTGTAGGTTGCTCTGGTAAGACAGCATCGTCTAAGAACATGAAGTTACTGTATGGATAAATCTCAAAAACTCAAAAAACAAAAGAATCCCCAAAACTATAACATTCGTTTGTGCTACATTTGAGCTGCAAAAATGAACGTTTGTGCTGGTTTGGTGTTTAAGACACAAAAAATAATTTTTTTGGTTGTGTTTTTTTAGGAAAAGTTATGTCACTCTCCACCCCATGTTGTCTAAAAATGGTTCCAAACTGGTGTCGTTCGTTTGTGCTCAATTTGTGCCGTTAAAATGAACAATACAATAAATAAATTAAATATGTATATGTATATATACAAATTTGGGTGCTTTATTTTCATTAAAATTATGACAATGTAAAAAAAAAGTAGTGTTGTCAAATCTAACATAAAAGTTTGTGTTTATATAATATATGTGTGTGTGTGTGTACATACTGTATATATGTATGTAACAGACTTTTATTTTAGATGTGATTAACCACGTTTAATCGATTTGACAGCACTAAAAAAAGCTTCTTTTTTCTTATGATTTTAAAATGTAATATTACATAGTATGATTTCTTTTCCAATTACCATTTGGATCTAATACAATTTTCTCTGGGAAACTGAACAAGTTCCAATACAAATGTTATAATTATAATACCACATTATTTCATCATTATGTAAATATTGGGCCTGTTAAATGACGTTATATTTGCTTAGGGCCTCTATTTTACAGCCTGCTATTGTCTTGTCATGTGGGTACATGCAGGGCAAGGCATTGAGATTGATATTTGTCTGAAATTGTGCATGTGTGTGTGTTTCTCACCTTCAGGATATTTGTAAATGTTTGTGATGTCTATACGCTCATCAGAGTCAACAGCCTTAGTGCTGATGCAGTGGCCGACGGCTTTCTTCTCACTGTGGATTTGACTGAAGCTGCCGTCGAGGTTCCTCTGCCAGTAGATCTTATCGCTGTTCACCTGCACCAAAAAAAACAGCACAGGTTAAGAGCTGAGAATCCATCAAAGACATGACAGTCAAGATAAATGCAGGTTTCAAACAGGATTTTATAGAGGGTATAAAGAAAAATGTAACATGGATGCCACCGACACGTCAGGGCCAGCCCGTCCTCTAGGACAGGAGTGAAATGATAGCAGAACTTTTGTTCTGCTATCATTGTGAAATCTTTATCTTTTGTTTGTAACTAAAACTATTAAAAAGTAATTGAAATACAGTAAATAAATAAAAAATTATAAATATTAGATGAAAAACTTGAAACATTTAAATGTTGCCTTTGCAACTACTGTAACTGAAAAGAAGTAAAAATTGAAATAAACCTGAAATTTGTTTTTTTTAAAGCTAAATAGAAATATTAATTATATATATATAAATTACTAAAACTTAAACTAAAATAAAAATGAAAAATATAAAAATAAAAGCTAATTTAAAATATTAATAAATACTATAATAATATATCAATAATACTAAAATAACACTGCTGATGTTAGCCAAAAAAGGACAGTTTTGAAGAATGTGCACTAACCATATTTTCCAGAAAAAAATAAGTCGCACTTATCTATGAGAGTCAAAATTGCACTTGCAAAAAATACATTGATGCATGTAAAATGTAAAAAAAAAATTAAATACAAACATTATAAACATCAGTTTTAGTTCCCCTCACTCCACAACAAATCCTTTAAATTTAACACAATTCAGAATCAAACAGAAATAAAAAAAAATATAAGTAAAAACAAACAGAAATTATGGTGGCATTCATTATAAACAACATTTATTTTAGTGGTTCAATGGATCACAAGACTCACGGTTCGGATCATATTACAGTCTCTGATTCGCAGATCGGATAATTTTTCGGATCAGCAAAAAAAAAAATTAACTTTGCTTTCCATTTATTACTTAATCCGTGAAACACATGCGTCCCAAACTGTGGGGCCTGATCCTCACGGATCAACTACGGTCCGTTTAACCCCAAATTTATTATAAACGCCAAACAAATTTATTTCAATTTAAACTATGTGTGGGAAACGCGCTATACAAATAAACTTGGGCTCACTTCTCTCACCCAGCATGAATTCAAATTTGTGCACTTTGTGCATGTTTTGTGTGCTTGACATTAATTGCATTATACAAGTCGCTTTGGAATAGAAGTTGCAGCATGTTTCAGATGATAAAAAACACAACTTATATTCCAGAAAATGTGTTAAAAGAATTTTTTTCTTTGAATGTGCACTTTTTTGTAGGCAGTCATTTTGACTAAACTAATGTGCACTTTAGTAGACAGTAAGGACATGGAAGGTTTATCTATGGACATAATGATAATTTCAACAATGACAGGTCTGGACTCACCTCAGCGAAGACAAAAGGAGTGTCGTATTTCAGATAGACCAGTCCAGAGCGTACAGCGGCCAGTGACGCCGGACCACAGCGGAACGTCCCATGACTGGTTTCCTGGGGTGTGGAATCCACAGCCTGCCAGCCACCCATACCAGGAGGCAAATCCGGACGGGCCATCCAGCAATCATTCCAAACATGGAAGTTCCTATAGCAACAGAAGGAAACAGGAAATCAGGGATACAGAAAGAGAAATAAGAGAATGTGTAGTGATATATATATTATTAGTGGTGATATACTAATATTAATTCTTCCATGAAAAAACACAAATGCTCACCATACGGAGTCAGAGTTAAGGTCATGGATTGGTTCCATATTCTCATCTAAATACACGTCTGTTGTCAAGGAGACATCCGTATCATGGGCAGACTGGAAATTCGTTACGGAACGTGCAGGAATACCTAGACATCTCAATACTGGGACAGATATATAAAGAGAGAGAGTTATTCATCTGTTTGTAGAGATTCAATATAATATTATACACTATTGTGTATGACTTTTTTAAAGACATTAATTTATTCAGCAAGGATGCATTAAACTGATCAAAAGTGACAGTGAAAGATGTTACAATAGATTTCCATTTCAAATAAACATTGTTCTTTTAAACATTCTATTCATCGAAAAATCCTGAAGCAAATGCATCATGGTTTCCACAAAAATATGAAGCAGAAACTGTTTACAACACTGATAATCATAAATGTTTCTTGAGCATATTAGAATGATTTCTGAAGGATCATGTGACACTGAAGACTGGAGTAATGATGAAAATTCAGCTTTGATCACAGGAATAAATTACATTTGAAAAAATATTAAAAAAGAAAACAGTTATTTTAAGTTGTAATAATATTTCGCAATATTTTACTGCTATCTTTGATCAAATAAATGCAGCCTTGGTGCATTTCCAAAAAAAAAAAAACTTTTGAACGGTAGTAAATCATAAACTAGGAAGAGAAAAGAATGAGAGAAATAATTCACTGAATGAGTGCAAGAGTCTCACGCAGAGTCGAATACTATTAATGTCTGAGTGTGGAATGAACAAGAGTATTTTAAACTGAAGTTCACTACAGGGGTGTTACTACTGTTAACCGGGGTCAGCTATGAAGGTCACAGCAGTAAAGATAGTGTGCGGCTGGCGACTCCGGATTCCGATGGCTAGTAAATTGTAAACAATACCATATTTTGTTAGTCCTATGACATCACTGATGTTACAATTTGACCATGTACTTTTGATGTGCAAAACATCAAAAGATGCAACCTTCAATAAACAAGACTGGTTTGGGAAACTTTCACTTGTTCTGTCTTTCAGTTGTTTGTGAATTGTGAAGTTACTAGTTGGCCAGTGACTTTTTTTAGGAATTGCAAAAAAAAATGCAATATTTCACCCCTTATTTTTTTTTTTTTGCATCGCTCATAAAATGCCCTCACTACCTGACAGATATCACTGAAATCAATGTCTTGACAAATCAGTTTGCATGAAGACAACCCTAGTGAAAAAACCTATACCAAAAGACATTTATTTCATACTAAGTATTCTACCAATCCATTAACATTTACTGACATATCGCTTGAGACTGATATACTATAATTAAACTTCACTTGGAGTACTTCTTTATTGCACAATACACATTTCTTAATATTAAGCCTAACATGTGTTTAATATCACTATTAGTAAGGATAGTATGATTTCTGTATAATATCAGTCTTTATATTTAAAGTGTACCTAAAGTATACTTGCAGTAGTTCCACTTTAGCACAATAGTTGGACCTCAGCACTATTTCCTTTCTGGAACTAAAGTGCATTAAAGGGATAGTTCAACCAAAAATTATCCCATGATTTACTCACCCTCAAACCATGCTAGGTGTATATGACATTCTTCTTTCAGACAATCTGAGTTACATTAAAAAATGTCCTGGCTAATCCAAGCTTTATAATGGCAGTGAATGGCAGCCCAAAATTTGAAGCCCAAAAAAGTGCATCCATCCATTATAAAAGTAATCCACACGGCTCCGGGGGGTTAATAAAGGCATTCTGAAGCGAAGCAATGGGTTATCCATATTTAAAATATCTAGCTTCCGGTGTACCACCTTCCGTATTCAACTTAAGAAGAAAGTGTAACACCTCTCGTAATTCAAAACGCTTACACTACGTCTGACATCATTGTCGCACAAGTTACACTTTTTCCGTAAGTTGAATACAGAAGGCGGTCTGCTGGAAGCAAGATATTTTACTTTATAAAGTTTTAAATATGGATAGAGCGTTAGATACAAACAGCTGTAAAACAGCACTTATATGTGATTTTTCACAGTCAAGGTTTTTTATGTTAGATGTCCACAGCTGAAATCCTGAATCACTAACCACAAGGACGTGGTTGTTATCTCTACACACACACCTGTGGTCGTGACCCCAGAAAACACCCAGCACTGCCCGTATTTGACGGGCGTTCCTCCTTCTTTGTGGTATTGCCTGAGGATTTCCACAGTGCCACTCCAGGCCGTGGGAGACGTTCCACCCGCGTAATTCCCAGACCAGTTTCCCTCCAGAACGCCACGGTCATCCGGAGCATTGATCTAGAACAGGGAATCAGATTAATTCAAGGGTCTCTGAGATCAAGCAGGTAAAGGGTCTTTGTAAAGATTATCAGACTAATATGGCACACTTTTGTTGAACCATTTCATAGATATTGTTCTCATAGAGAGATCATTAGCTTAGATTCATAAGGCACAAGTTTCTACTATAGAGGCTTGGGATATTGGTGCACTTTTGAAACCACAGGTTATTGCACAGATTTAGCATATCACTTAAAGGCAAACAGTCTCTTCACACCCTGATAGCAATCACTAAGTTAAGGGGTCTAAATATATTCATATGTATATATATTGTCTGTGGAAGGTGTAGGACCATAAAATGTTCATCCAATCATTGCATTCGGTCCAGAAGGCCCCAATATACTTCAAGAGAATTTTTGAAAAATGGTGTGAATTTGAACTGGTGTGACATAATCTTAAACAAAATCAGGCCAAAACGAAGTTCATTTAGAGTTTGTTTTTAGTAGTTCAGAACAGCTTGCTGAAGCGAAGTTACTGGAAAAGACCTTCAAACTACCATTGGTCCATGGCGATTACATAATAGGTGGGTGTGGCTCTGAGGCTCCGCCTTCTTTGACGCAGCACCTACTCTGGTTAATTTCTCCTGTTCAGTCCATTGTGGTCAGATGCGAGTTAAAACATGAACACACCGGAGAGCTGCGTCAGAGTAGAAATTTAAATTGTAATTCTTAATTTTTTCATTCTTAATACTGTACAGCTGCTTTCTTTAAAGCAATATATTGTATAAAGTGCTATATAAATTAACGTGATGTGACTGGAGTGCTTTGTTAAGTTTATTTCATTATTGAGAGGAAAACGCACAGCACATATTTATATATTCATCTAAACACCGCTATCAGCAGTGTAGGCAAAATTGGGATGTTTGCTAACAGTATATCGCTGGTCACCTTTTTTACTAGATGTGTTCCATTAATATTGGCAGACGAGGTGGACTCACCATGGCAGAAATGACTCGGACCACACTGATAGGATTTCCTCTACCTGAGGGAGGAACCTCGCTATTATCCAGCACAAACAGACAGGCTTCCAGAATTCCTTCATCAAACTGTGAGAGAAAGAGACAATTCGGAGAGGCAAAACTTCATTTGGTGTAAATCTCAATGGTGCTGTCAACTAAGTCTAAACATGGTCCAAAATGAACACTCCCCAAAATTGGCTTTGTTCTGTAATCAAATTTTGGTTGCAAAGTCAACACACATTTTCTGCTAATTTCACAGTAAATGCTTCCCCATTGTTTTTTCAATGCAATCCATATTAGTGGTATAATTGATGTCAGATTTACCGTAAATGTCAAATAAAAACAAAACAAACTGTGGTTTGGTGCTTTAAGTGTTGTTAAGATGGTATTTTCCTAAGTGGACAGTTCTCTGCAAGAATAAGTTGAACATCCTTAAAATAACTAACTAGAACCAGTGTTGTTATTGTTAACTAAAACTATTAAAAATTGTTGTAACACTTTAGTTTAGGGTCCAATTCTCACTATTAATAGTTTCTTATTAGCATGCATATTACATGCATATTGTTTATTAGTACTTATATAGCACATATTAATGCCTTATTCTGTATAACCATATTCTACATCCCTAACACCTAAACTTAACAACTACCTTACTAACTATTAATAAGCAGTAATTGGGAGTTTACTGAGGCAAAAGTCATAGTTAATAGTTAGATAATATTGAGAATTGGACCCTAATCTAAAGTGTCAGCAAAATTGTTTTTGATAATTGAAATAAATCTGAAATAAAATAAAATACAGGTATTAGATGAAAACTTTAAACTTGAAAACTTAAATGAAATTAGAATTGTTGACAACTAACTGAAATAAGTTGAAGTAAAACTGAAATTAAAATAAATTAAAGATAATTAAAGAAATATTATAAAAAAAACGAATGCAATTGACAAAAGCTAATTCAAGCAAAATCCTAAATACTGTAATAGTTTATAAGTAATACTAAAATAACACTGACTGTTATATAACGCAGTGGAAACTTTTTCACAGCGACAAAAATATATTTTTTACAAAAATAATGCAAAGTTTCACGGCAGGTAATTTTTTTTATGGCCAGGAAATTTTAAGTTGCCATTGGCATTTGTGGTAAAAAGTTAAGTTGGGACTCCATGTGTCAATTTGCTTTGTGCTTTCTTGATTGTAAAAGATTTTTCAGTAACATCTCCACACCTGGCCGAAGTTCCACGTCCGAGCTCCGATCTGCTTCTCAGTGCCATAGTAGATTCTTCCAGTATCATTTAAGACGTATTCCTTCAGCTCTTTCTCACTCTCCATGTACACCGTGTCCTCTGAGAAGAGAGACAAAGAGAGTCATGAGGGAGGATGAACACACAGTTCCAGGATCTGATACGGTGGTTTGGTTCATTTTAAAGGAAAGCAGTCTTATAGAGTAACGTCATCAGCATCTGCAATCTGTTCTGTTCTGCTGCTTTAGGAATGTTCCCTGTTTCTGCACCAGGGCGTGAACACAAGGGAGGTAAAAATCGGATGGGAAAAGGGAGAGAATGGAGGCACTATAAAGTAACGGAAATGATAGTAGAGGACTGAAAAGATTACAAAATGAATGGAAAATTCACTCAGACATGCTGGAGAAAAACCAGTGTAATGGAAAGAGGCCTGGAAGAGTGAAGCTGTGAGACAGAAGAAGATCAGCAGGGTCATTCATACTCATGGGAGTCGGAAGCAAATAAAATGTGGGTGGGTCCCCCCAGAACACTTTTACTGGAGTAGATGCCATTTCCTGTATTCTGGTGCCTTTTAATTAAACAATTGCTTTTATAGCCTAAAACGGTTACCACATACCTGGAGAATTTTCCCAAAAATTAACACAGCAACAAAATCTAGTAATTTGTTTTGAAGAAAAAATCCTTCCTCCGCCAAGCAGTTCAGATAACTATTAGTATTATAACAACTTAGTGTAAGTGTAACTGTAATTCAATGCTGCAACAAAGACTACATGATGCCTTTAAAAGCAACAGGTGAACAAATGATGAACATTCACTTAAATACCAGCTTGTTTAGTGACAGTATGTGAGCACACAACCAGACCCAGTTGAGCAGCAGAAGATGCTTCGTTTACCTTGCTGTGTTGCGGGTGCGAGTAGTGAAAACACGGAATGGAGTTTAATTTATATGGACTGACTGAGCCAAGTGGCATGGATTTGAGAAAGCAGCAGCATGGAAGTCAAGGCTGTAGCTAAAACATGGAATGGAGTTTAAATTATTAGGGCATTCCTCAAGTGGAATGGATTTTAACGACCTAACTATTTTAACGACCTAATCGCATGATCTAAAGCGCACGGCGCAAGTGCACTTAGGGCGTGCAATAAACCAATCAGAGTCTCATCTCCCATTCCCTTTAAAAGCCAGTTGCGCTCGCACCATGGTGGATTCGCTATTAACATGGAGTAATTTGCAAGTGGAAAAACTGAACACTTCTCTAGCGAGGAAATGGAAATCTTTTACATTTTAATCCTTTAATTTTTCATATTTAAAAATGTTTGTGTGCTGCTGCACACACCCTGTGTACGCGCGTTGTGGACCCGCCTATAGGTGCATATTACTAACGCACTCTTTAAATAACACAAAAGATACTGCGCTATTGACTTAGCTATTTCAGTTCCTCAAAATAGCAACGTGCCAACAATGTTGGGTCTTTATATACTGGATAAGATAGTAAACTCCGTTTTTTTAAGAATCATATTAGTTTTCCTTTAACACAATATCACAACAGAATTTAGGGCATGATTTTCAAACTTCCAAAAATCTGTTGTTATTGCTATCTAAACCTAAACTATTAAAAATGTGTTCTCGTTCATTTAAAAAAAAAGGTGAAATAAAATATAAAGATTGGATGAAAAACCTAAACTTGAAAGCCTTGACAACTAAATGAAATAAAATAAGTACTAAAATTAATAAAACTGAAATAAATGAATTTAATTAAATTTACATTTAAAATAATAATTAAAGCTAAATAGAAATATTTAAAAAACAATAGGAAAAATACAAAAGCACATAACAAAATTACTTAAAATAAAATTAAAATGACAACTAAAAATAGAAAGTTAATTATTTTCTAATTATAAAAAAATATTAATAAACACTATATAGTAGTATATAAATATATAAACTACGGTAACTGTTCTAAAATGAAAGACATGCCATTAATTATATAGAAAATACAAGCTCATTAAAAATATCAATAAATACTATAATAATACATAAAAATACTATGATAACACTGTTCTAAAATGAAAGTCATGCCATTAATTAAGAAATATTTCAGGTGTGTCTTAATTTTTTCCATTTCTCTGTTCAAAATCTTTCACATAAAACATTTTTTTTTGTTGTAAATATTGTTTTAAAGGAGTCATGAATTTTGCAAAAACAAAATTATAGAGATGCCCCTGAGGATTACATAATGTGTTGCAGTGCCAAAAGAAAACACAGTCTTTGCATTGCCATCCTTGTGATCCTAACATTAACAGAGACTGAAAATAAAAGATGATGCAGTGCTGACTATATTGTATCCGAGACTTTTATTGAGTGTTTTGTAAAAATCAGGCGGATAAAAGAATACTTCCTAAATTGTAACATCGAATCTTCAAAATTGTATTGCCCTTGGGTAACTAATCAAGTTATAATGAATAAAGTTTCCGAGCCTGACCAAACATTTATCTAAAACTCAGATACACCCTGTTATTGAAGTACTTCCTTACATTACATGCAGAGTTACAGAGTTCAGCATTCAGGAATGAGCCAGCAGCTTTCAGCTAAAGCACAGAGCATAAAAATCTAGTGTTATAAAACAAACCGAGCTGAAAGAAGCCCGTAAAGAATGACAGGAAGGGGCCTGGAGTGAAACAGCGGCCAAGGAGGGAGAGAAAGAGAGCAGGAGAGGTGAAAATATATTTGACATGTGAATCGCCACATGAGGTGGGGCTGTACAAGAAAAGTCAGAAAAAAATGCAGAGAGAGAAAAAAAATAGAAGGAGAGAAAAAAGATTACAATGTTTGGAGTGAAAGGTGATTTGGCAGACCTCTCTCTTTCCTTAACAATCATCTCTGGCATTCAAGCGCAGGAAGGAGTGCACAGCCTGAACCACAAAACAAAACAAGCTGTAAAGAGGACCTATTATGCTTTTACAAAATCTTGATTTAGTTTTTTGGCTCTACTAGAGCAAGTTTTCATGCTTGAATGTTCAAAAAAAGAAATTGTTCACATATTCTCCATTGTTGCAGCTCCTCTCTTCTCAGTCTGTCAGTAACGCTCTGTTTAATTCCTTTCTCTATGAAGCCCCTCCTTCTGAAAAGCACAATGTGCTCTGATTGGTTGGCTGGATCAGTGTGTTGTGATTGGTCAAGCACTTCGAGCATGTTTGGGAAATGTCACGCCCGTTACCATAACCACGAGTTTCAACACTACTAATTTACTCAACCAGGCCCCGCCCCTTTATTTTGAGGAATATTGTGTATTGTTCCCAGAAGAAACTCAAGACTACGAGGCTTATCAGGGAGTTCAGAAACAGTGACACTGATATAGAGAATAACTCCTGCTGGAGTGACCTTGTGCTTTGTAACTTTAAACTAACCTACGAATTCGAGAACCAAACAGACGCTTTGAATCGATGCAAATTGAAGGTTAAAATTGACATTCTTTTTGCCTTCTGATGATGAAAGAGAGAATACAAAATAAACATAAAAAGTTATATTCTTTTATTATATAGATAAGTTCTCCTTTTATTATTTAGTAATTAAGTTTTATCTCCATTATATTATTATCTCTTTTTGATAGGTGTGCCACAATTAAGACTTAGAAGTAAACACACACTGCTATGATTGTGTATTAAAATAATTAGCATTTTGAACTTAAGCATGTTTTCTTGCAGATCTCATTTGTATTTGGTTTCCTTAATCGATTTGTATTCGCTTCACCAAGTAATCATTGATTAAAATTGTTATTCCTTATCACAAACATCATTGTCCAGCATATCAATATTTGCTGCATTTTATTTATTTTCCCCTAGGAGTCCATTTATAAATTCAGTTTCAAAAACAATCGTAATGTAGTTTACTTGCATATTAAATGTTAACGGTTCTCACGTGTGCATCATTTCACCAATGCAGATGGAATATTGGGTCGCACTTTATTTTACAGTGTTATTGTTACATATGTAATATGTACATATTACATATTACATATGTATGTAGTTACTATAGATTAGATGCTATAGTATGCAGTTACTATAGTAATATCTATAAATTATGCATAATTGCATGCAACTAACCCTAAACCAAACCAAACCCTACAGTAAGTACATGTTGGATTGAGATCTGGGGAATTTGGAGGCCAAGTCAACACCTCAAACTCGTTATTGTGCTCCACAAACCATTCCTGCTCCACAAACCATTCCAATTTTGTGGCAGTTGCAGGGTGCATTATCCTGCTGGAAGAGGCCACAGCCACCAGGGAATACCGTTTCCATGAAAGCGTGTACATGGTCTGCAACAATGTTTAGGTAGGTGGTACGTGTCAAAGTAACATCCACATGGATGGCAGGACCCAAGGTTTCCCAGCAGAACATTGCCCAAAGCATCACACTGCCTCTGCCAGCTTGCCTTCTTCCCATAGTGCATCCTGGTGCCATGTGTTCCCCAGGTAAGCTACAGGGGCCGACACAGGACAAAAATGTTGTCGTCGGAGAGAGTAGAGAGTGACTAGCGCTCTGTAGAGAAGTTTGTTAGTTTCTAAGGTAATAAATACGTGATGGTACATTAAGTAAGGTCTTTATACACCACTGAAAACATAGTTATGTATATTGCATTTCTGTCAATAGATGCTCATAAATACTACACACTGCACCTTTAAAACGGCTCAAACTTGCATTTTAGTCTGGGACTAGCTTAAGTCTTGACTGTGAAATCGAGGGTAAATTTCAAAGACCATCATAAGGAAAGCACCTCATCTCCCTCAGGTATTATTGAAACTGATTGATGCTTGAAAAAGATTATGTAAAACTAGTCAAGCTCTCTTATAACGTCAAAATTTGTTTCGCCAGTGTTATAGCCAGTAGATGCAGTGAAGCCAAAGCAGTTGTAAATCCAAACTTCTGCAAGAACATGTTCAATCCTCCAGAGGACTGATGTAAGTCACTGGGCCACAAGAGGAAACTAGCACCTTGATGTTATATTGCATTAACAGCTACCTGTGCAATATTTTAGGCTAAATATATCAGCGTTTTCCAGACATGCTTCAGTGGATGAGTAACTTGGCTTTTCGTCAATGGATGAGTTTGGTACAGTCATCATCGCTGCATGACGTGACATGACGTAATTCATGAATGCATTGCATTCTCTGTGTTGATGCAAATGGTACTATGGCAATCATGAGCATAAAATATCTTCTTAAAGGATCATGAAACCATAAAACATTTTTGAGATGTTTACAGGGATGAAACAATGATAGCACTCATTGTTTTTTTTATTAAAGGGCCCCTATTATGCATTTTAAAGGTTGCTATTTTTTTCTTTTGGATGTCTCCTACAATAGATTTGCATGCATCCAAGGTCAAAAAACACTTTAATTTCCTCATAATACACTTTGCAGTATCACCTCTTTTCTCACATAACCTACATAATCCTGTTAATTCAGCTTAGAATATCTCACATTGGGTGTCTGTGTCGGAAAAAAGAATATATAACATGGTATTTCATGACTCTTACCACTAGATGGCCTTATAGCTCTATATGGAGCAAATGAGCTGTTCCACTGGGTCCTAAAGTCAGTTCTCGAATTTATCTCTTCAGTATGCATTCAGATACACTTGTAGACATTATAAAATATTTTTTTGGAATAGTCTAGTTTTAATTTGAGTATTTTTTTGTTTTTTCTAAGTATACTGTCCCTGTCCAGAGCCAAGCCACGTCTCCTGTCCCTGTCCACATCCAGAGCCCAGCCATGTTTTCTGTCCAGAGCCAAGCCATGTCTCCTGTCCATGTCCTGAGCCAAGCCACGTCCCCTGTCCACGTCCAGAGCCAAGCAACGTCTCATGTCCACGTCCAGAGCCAGGCCATGTCTCCTGTCCACGCCCAGGGTCATGCCCCAGATCAGCGTCCTGAGGTGGCTTCAACCCCAGACCAGCGTCCTGAGGTGGCTTCAGCCCCAGACCAGCATCCTGAGGTGGCTTCAGCCCCAGACCAGCGTCCTGAGGTGGCTTCAGCCCCAGACCAGCGTCCTGAGGTGGCTTCAGCCCCAGACCAGCATCCTGAGGTGGCTTCAGCCCCAGACCAGTGTCCTGCGGGGGCTCCAACCCCAGACCAGCGTCCTGAGGTGGCTCCAGCCCCAGACCAGCATCCAGAGAGGACTCCTGGCTATGACCCCATAGTCCTACCCAAGAAAATTTTGGGGGGGGGGCAGTGGATACCCTGAGAAGGCCTGGAAGGCTGCGCTCCAGGATCCAGGTTCGCCCATGCTTCACGATCCAGGTCCGTCCACGCCACATGGTCCAGGTCCGCCCACGCCGCATGCTCCAGGTCCGCCCACGCCTCACGGTCCAGGTCCGTCCACGCCACATGGTCCAGGTCCGCCCACACCGCATGCTTCAGGTCCGCCCACGCCTCACGGTCCAGGTCCGCCCACGCCTCACGGCCCAGGTCCGCCCACGCCTCATGGCCCAGGTCCACCCACGCCTCACGGTCCAGGTCCGCCCACGCCCCACGGTCCAGGTCCGCCCACGCCCCATGGTCCAGGTCCGCCCACGTTCCCAGGCCCGTCCAAGCCATGCCGGGGTCTGTGTCCAGTGCCTCTGCACGGGCCTGGCCCGCCGTCCCTCCCCCATGACCACCCTCCTAGACTTCTGTTGGGGCTTTGGTTTTGTTTGGGCGTCTGGGGCCGCCCATAAAGGGGGGGAACTGTCACAGGGGGTTTTTGGTTATGTTTCATGTGTTTAAGTTTGCCATGTTCACTGTCTGTATCTAGTTTGCCATGCACTTCCTGGTTTATGTCATGTGATTCCCTTGCCCTCATGTGATCCTGCCATGTGCTCCTTTGTCTCGTGTTCTCATTGGTTTATTGGTTTATCATTGTTCACAGGTGTGTCTTGTCTAGTCTTTAGTCATTGTGTATTTAAACCCTCATGTTCGCTATGGTCCTTGTCGAGTATTGTTTTATGTGACCCACTGTTGGTGAGTCTTTGTTCATGCCATGCCATTGTTTTTGTTCAAGTCAAGCTAAGCTAAGCTAAGCTAAGCTAAGCTAAGCTAAGCTAAGCTAAGCTAAGCTAAGCTAAGCTAAGTCAGGTCAAGCCAAGTCAAGTCTTTATTTTATGTTTTGCATTTTGAGTTTTAGTTAATAAACTGCACTTGGGTTCAGCAAACTTGCCTCCAGTGGACCTCCTTGTTACAGCGGGGTTTATGAGCTATACTGCATCCAGCCACCTGGGGGCAATCTAAATGCGTTGGCTTCACTTTTCGGGACATGTGCACCCATGTATTATGCATAAGATTGCATATGTTGGAACAAAGTATTTTTGTCTTACCTTCACACCAGGGATTGAAGAGCATGTAAATGTCTTTGTCAGAGTCGTGTGTGGTAGTTTCGCCCGTCTTCAGACATTGCGTTGCGACGGTCAGCTTGTACTTTCCGATAACAGCAGTGGCGGGGGAGTTGACGGACAGCTTGACTCGGTTGATGTTCTGCTCCACAATCTTGGCCTCCCAGCGTTCATCTTGGAGTTCTTCCACCAGCGGTATGATGATGTGCGTGCCCTTTGACACCAGCGGGAGCGGCCCTGAATGACGACATGGACATGAAACACATGGTTTGAGAAGAACGTGATTAATTTGTTTCTAAGTTCGAAATGATTGGTAAATTATTACACGAGGGAGATTCAATTCCAAACAATCCAACTATGCTGAAATACTGTGATGCAGTCACACAAGGTCAGCCAAAGGAGTTAGCTGGTAATAAAACACATAAGACTTGCACAAATGAAACCTGGTCCTTCCTTTTTCAGTTCCTGTTCTTTATGTAGAGGACATCTGTGATTTATTAATAGCCAAAAAAGACATGCATTTAAATGTTTACGTGTCAAATGTGCAACTTGAAAATAGCTGTGTAAGAAAAATAGTGTACATGATGTTAGCAGAACGGATTTGATTTTTTTTCCTGACATTTTTGGGGGATGAATATCCTGTTTCAGGATAAATTTGGAAGTGATGGATTGCGAATTTGACCAAATGAGTTAGTTTGAGCAGTTGAGTTATCTTGTATCAGCATGAAGTGGTTTTACTGCTTATCTAACTTCCTATCTCTTCAAAAGAGGTGAGCTGTACCATTGGGTTGAGAGAGAAATGTCAAAACCACAGATGTTTATCAGTGAAACGAATACTAGGTTGAGATGAGCACTCCTGCTGTGTTCAATCTACAGTCAACCCAAACAGTAGAAAGAAAGACTATACTTGAAATAATGACAATGTGATATTTTTGTCCATGAGAAAATGTGCAGAGAGGGACTTGGGCTGTTTGTCACACATTTTACTCCGGTGAATTCTTATTTCTGAATGATTAATACCTTGAGGTCTTGACTATAAAAAAAACGCCATTGAATATTTCCAAAGTTATCGGCCAGGAAAAAATATACAGTTCAATGAACTCTGGTTGACTGCTTGTGGGGCATGTTGTCACAATGGGAACTTGCTGTTTATTGACACTTATTTGGACAAATAATTAGGGATGCACCGAAATGAAACTTCAGGATGCATTTGGCCGAAAACCGAAAACCGTAAAGGAACCTCTGTTTGAAACATTCATTTTTAATGTTCTACTGTTATATTTACAATATAAGATGGTATTTCAGCAACATTTAAACATTAAAACAATTAGCAAAACGGCAAAATCTATCTATCTGTCTGTCTGTCGTTCTATCTATCTATCTATCTATCTATCTGTCTGTCTGTCTGTCTGTCTGTCTGTCTGTCGTTCTATCTATCTGTCTGTCTGTCTGTCTGTCGTTCTATCTATCTATCTATCTATCTATCTATCTGTCTGTCTGTCTGTCTGTCTGTCGTTCTGTCTGTCTGTCTGTCGTTCTATCTGTCTGTCTGTCGTTCTATCTATCTATCTATCTATCTATCTATCTATCTATTTATCTATCTATCTGTCTGTCTGTCTGTCTGTCGTTCTATCTATCTATCTATCTATCTATCTATCTATCTATCTATCTATCTATCTATCTATCTATCTGTCTGTCTGTCTGTCTGTCTGTCTGTCTGTCTGTCGTTCTATCTATCTATCTATCTATCTATCTATCTATCTATCTATCTATCTATCTATCTATCTATCTATCTATCTATCTATCTATCTATCTATCTATCTATCTATCTATCTGTCTGTCTGTCTGTCTGTCTGTCTGTCTGTCTGTCTGTCTGTCTGTCTGTCTGTCTGTCTGTCTGTCTGTCGGTCGTTCTATCTATCTGTCTGTCTGTCTGTCTGTCTGTCTGTCATTCTATCTATCTATCTATCTATCTATCTATCTATCTATCTATCTATCTATCTATCTATCTATCTATCTATCTATCTATCTATCTGTCTGTCTGTCTGTCTGTCTGTCTGTCTGTCGTTCTATCTATCTATCTATCTATCTATCTATCTATCTATCTATCTATCTATCTATCTGTCTATCTATCTATCTATCTATCTGTTGAAGATTTTACTTTATGTTTGAAACCAACATACAAAATAGATAAAGCACGTATTTATGTGAGTTCCCTTCACGCTCACCTGTCTTCAGTTCCAGGTGAAGTTTATCTGTGTTTGGGTTGAAAGGTCGTGAGAGCTCGAGCTCTATTTGAAACGTCTGTCCTCTGCGAATGATGAGCTGGTCACTGTAGTATTGATCCGTGTGATGCTCCTTCTTGTTGCGATCAGATTTCCGGCTGAGCAGATCCACAGAACGCACTGCTAGAGACAGCTCTGATGGGAAAAGATGGAGAAAAAAGATTGAGTTTGAGGAACTTCTGATGAAGTTTTTTGTATTTGACTGTCTGAGACTGAGCTTCTCACCGGTTAGCTCTGTATCACCGCTGGGAGGCACTGGAGATGCCGGCTCTTCTTTTTCTCCGTCCCCAACAACCACACCATCTGTGTCATTGGTAAAATCATACGAGTTGCTCTGTTTCCGGATGCAACACGGACAAGCCTTCCGTAACCAACGTCGACATCCGCTCTCATCTTTCTTCACTTTGGTCTCAGTGTTTTTCTCAGGGACGGCCCGACCATTGCTTTCAGAAACACCGTGGAAACGGCCGACAGCGGAGTTATCTCGGATTGACAGTCTTTCTCCTGGCATCCTGAAAGACATCATACAAAGCAATTACATGGAAAATTAAAGAATTGATGCAAGTGGAATGAGCAGACAATAAAAGTTTAACAATGACATTTTGTTGATGATTAATCGGTGAAGCAAATTCAAAGAGAATACAAACAAGATCTATATCATTCTAGCATATGGCTGTAATGCATAATGCATAATGCATATGTCAAGATATTAAAAGTGGAACAAAAAAGTTAAAGATAGATATGGGCCTGGCTCAAGGAAATGTAAAGTGTGAAGTTTTCGTTATTGAGGTTAACACAAGTCCATTCCCCTGCTTATGTTTTCTAGCGATACACATGTCAGTAATTAACACTTGAAGGTGAAAAGGACTTGAACATTTGCACAAAACAAGGGTCATACAGTTGCATCCAGAATGAATCACACATAAGATAAATTCATAATGCAATAATGCAGTTTAATTGTTTCTTTTTGTATTTTGTCATTCAAGACTGAATTTAAATAGTGTGTTAAAAAAATTGCACAAAATAAAAATCAGTACACAAAATTGGTTTAAAAAGCAAAATATGTTTTTACGATGATAACTGGACTCAGCTCATGGAATTAAACGTGGCAACAATGCTGCACACTACCACTAGATAAGAGAAATCTTTGCATATTGAATAGTTTCCCATACTATTTTTAAAGAGTAGATACTGAATATTTATGAATGCATTTATTTGTACAGGCACACCCAAAAAGATGATTTTAGCACAAAACAAAAAGATTCATTGTACCATAAAGATACAGTTTACATAACATTTACATATAGTTTACATAATTTACACAAGAAATGTAAATTAAAGCATCAATACTGTATATCCACTATATATACAGCATAAGGCTTTCTCCCATGTTACATAATCAAAAAGTGCATGAGTTAAAGCCACCATGCATAGAAATAGTCCACATACATCTGCATTTCTCCAGTGTTGTTAAAGTAATTGCCTATTTGGCTGTGAGCTGTAAACTTTAACATGCTGCTTAAAGACAGGAATTTCCCAGCATTGCTTCCACCACCAGATCTGTCTCAGATTGCCATTGCCAAATAAACATCAGTGATTATTCACAAAGGATCAGTGGTCAGTAATTTTTTGGTGCAAAATAGATTAAAGAGTAAGAGTAGAAAAAATGCTGACATTGCATGTGTGTTCTGTCCCAGTGACGCTGAGTAAACACTGAAAATGAGAACCACGTGTTTCCCTCCGGATGGCCTTGTGCTCTCCCTCCATCTCCACAAAATGTTTTCTTCTGTTTTCTCAAGACATTTCTCACAATTACCAAATTCCAAGCTCTCAACAACCAGCCGCCACTCATTCCTTTAAGTTTAACAGTCCTCAACAGCAAAGAGGTTAAATGGACAGCAAATTGACTTTATATATTATTTTTTTCATTTTTCTCTTAAAACCCCAATAATCTCGCTTTTGAAGCACTAGAGGAGGCAAAAACGGTCTCAACAAATATAGCTCAATAGCTATGTTCCCATCCACCTATTTTTATGTGCATTTTGAGATTTGGCATTAAAAAAAAAACTCTGGATGGATCTAATGTGCATAAAAAAACATATGTGCTCAATTGAGGCAGATACATTGTTTTATCCGATAAGAATACGTGCATAAACTATGACGGAAACACGTGTACGTGAATTCTTGATATCAACAATTAAATTCTTGATATCAGAACTGCTAATTGTTGATATCAACAATTGAATTTTAATGGCAGTCTATGGTGACATTTCACTAGTGAAAATACAATTGTTGATATCAAGAATTAGCATTTTAACTAGTGAAAATTGAATTGTTGATATCAATAATTCAAATCCTGTGAATGAATAAAAGTCAAAACGGCTTGCCATACATGTACTGAATAAATCCCTCAATGTGCAACAAAAAACTTGCGTGACTTTGCCTCAACAGTGGATGTGATTGGATAACTGGACTAACAGCATTGCACAGCATCTCAAATGTTGTTTTGGTCATTCTAAAATTCCTGAGCCAAAGTCTGTCATCAGAATAATTTGGTTTAATTCCTTCCCAGAAGCGTCTCATATGATTGCGTTTCCAAACACCAGCATCCAAACACAAGACATGACAGCGTTTATTGCGTTTCATCTGCACGCTCCGAGTCATTTATGATGTAGGGAAAAAAGAGCCACAAGTGGCTTCCCCGAATGCAGCAACTTCCATTTATATTACGGATATTTTGCACCAATTTCCCAGGAAGTGACCATTTTGTTATCTTGAACACATGGAATGGAAATTCTGCTTTATTTGCACATTTTTTAATGCGATATTCCAATTTTGCGTATACGTTAAATTTGCACATTTGAAAGGAAACAACTAAAAAAATCTTATTCCTCTGCATTTCTCCTCTTCTCTAGCTTGCTTCCTAATCTACTTGTCTGATAAATCTGGCATTGTATATTACGAATATTATTGATTCTTTAGTTCCTCTTATGTAAGTCACTTTGGATAAAAGCTAAATGCATAAATGTAAATATAATGTCTCAAATTTCTGTAATCCAAAGTGAAAAATTTCAATTTAAACATAAACTCAACAAATGATCTGATCTGCTATCCACATTCATTGTATAGCTCTATACTCCTACTTTATGACAACTATTAACTCATAGTTTATTTTTTCTTTCTCCAAATGAATTTTAGCTGAAACATCTCAGACAAAGGTGATATGTCAAAAAAAAACATAACCGAAAAGTCTCTTTAGCTGTGAATAAACAGTAACATTTTAAAATATTTAAAAGAGGTGTAAGCAATTTCACCCATTTCGCTGACTTCCATCAGATTTAGCCATTGAATTAGACCTCCTTTAAACACATCAGATAACATGTTTGCCTATGTTTACTATTTAGCCAAAAAATGCCCAACGGTTTACCAGTTTAATACAGTCAAACACACACTTCTGCTCATAGGTTTGAAGCTGTATATGTGATCATGTGCCACTCAAGAATGTGTGCAATGCAGCTCTGGATGACTGTGTCACTGAAGCCTGCAGACTGTACGCCATTAACACTACACTAGAGGACAAACATGAATGCAAATAACATCTGCTCTGACATGTTTTATTCAATTAAGTAATATGTAATATTCTCAAAAGAGCCATTGCTCATTCAAAGACTTTATTCAAGCAATTCTCTGTGTTCAACCACTGAGCCGCCCAATTTCCTAAACACAAGCCTCAAGAGGTCACGACCTCTACGGCCCTGCAGGCATAAAGTGAGACAGCACTGAAAGGGTTATTTCTGTCCAGGGGGAAGAATCTGTTTAATGAGAATTTCAGAACAGATCTTAACACTGCAAAGTCTGACATATGAAATAATAGTCCGGAAAAAAATTTCTGGAATGGAACATTTATCGAAATGACAAAATATCTTTTTTAAAAAGTTTGCATACGTTATTTTGTTGAGTATCATATTTGATACATAAAGCTTTTATGGCCCATATAGTGAGAATATGGAGGAAAAAATATGCTATTTGATGCAGTTGCTCATATATGGCTGAAAAAAAGGTAAGAAATTCTGATCAATGTGATATTCATATAGCAGACTTGCAAGATTTCAATATTTTACAGCAAAAAGATATGGAATCAGATGATCATATGGAAGCTTGTTTTCACCACAGAATAAAATAATTTATCTCACAATTCTGACTTTATATCACGCAAATTTTGACTTTCATGCAATTCTGACTTTATAACTCGCAATTCTGACTTTATAACACGCAATGGCGAGTTTATATCTCGCAATTCTGACTTTATTTCTGGCAATTCTGACTTTATATCTGGCAATTCTGACTTTATATCTGGCAATTCTGACTTTATATCTGGCAATTCTGACTTTATATCTCGCAATTCTGACTTTATATCTGGCAATTCTGACTTTATATCTCGCAATTCTGACTTTATAACTCGCAATTCTGACTTTATATCTGGCAATTATGACTTTATATCTGGCAATTCTGACTTTATATCTGGCAATTCTGACTTTATATCTGGCAATTCTGACTTTATATCTCGCAATTCTGACTTTATAACTCGCAATTCTGACTTTATATCTGGCAATTCTGACTTTATATCTGGCAATTCTGACTTTATATCTCGCAATTCTGACTTTATATCTCGCAATTCTGACTTTATAACACGCAATGGCGAGTTTATATCTCACAGTTCTGAGAAAAGAAGTCAGAATTGCGAGTTATAAAGTCAGAATTGCGAGATATAAACTCGCAATTGTGAGAAAAAAAGTAATTCAAGTCAAGTTATTCGACTTTATATCACGCAATTCTGACTTTATAACTCACAATTGCGACTTTATAGATGTAAACTCGCAATTGTGAGATAAAAAGTCACAATTATCTTTTAAAATGTTTTATTCTGTGGCGGAAACAAGCTTCCATACGATCATGACCAAGGTGGTCATTTTAACAACTATACAAAAAAAGCCTCTTACTTGCTAAAAACGTCTAAACTACCAATCAGGCGACAGAAACAATGTAGTAGATTGTGGACAAATGTTTTTTTTTTTCAGCAAAGTTTTTTTTATGTTGATAATTTAGAGGCCTTCGAAATTTGTGTATTAAATATGATACATTAGGCTTTATAGGGTTAAAGATATAACATACCAAAAGATACCAAGGTATCAAAGAGATCTCAATATTTAGAGATAGACCATATGATCTGTGCTGTTCTCCACATTCATTCTATAGCTCTCTATACTCTTACTATATGTTGTGGCTATTTTTATTTCCCCAAAGGACTTTTTTAGGTGAAACATCTTTGCTGTGTTTCAGTTAAGCATCCACGGTGACTGAGAACTAATTTAGGTCTCGTGAGCTATAAAAGAGCACCCTCTAAGCACCACATTTTTCCACTGGCTGTTGCATATCATGAAATACCGCGGGGATTTATGGATGTTTAGAAGGAATCTTTCATGTATACATAGACAGCTATGATCAGAATGCTAGAATGCAAACTCCAGCCTGACCTCTCCAATGCAGGACAGCCTTTCTCACACATCTGCTCATGCTAAATCAGGATTCACTGTGAACCATGACCCCTGCGCCATGGACCACAAATCCCTGGACCACAAAACCAGTCATAAGTCGCACAGGTATATTTATGGCAATAGCCAACAATACATTGTATGGGTCAAAATGATAGATTTTTCTTTTATGCCAAAACTCATTATGATATTAAGTAAAGATCATGTTCCGTGAAGATATTTTGTATATTTCCTACCGTACATATATCAAAAATGTATTATTAGTAGTAATATGCATTGCCAAGGACTTCATTTGGACAATTTTAAAGGCAATTTTCTCAGTATGTAGATTTTTTTGCACCCTCAGATTCCAGATTTTCAAATAGTTTTATCTCTGCCAAATATTATCCTATCCTAACAAATCAATAGAAAGCTTATTTATTCAGTTTTCAGATGATGTATAAATCTCAATTTCAAAAAATTTACCCTTATGATTGGTTTTGTGGTCCAGGGTCACATATGATTATATATGATCACACTTTAGATTAGGGTCCAATTCTCACTATTAACTAAAGGCTGATTTATACTTTTGCGTCGGACCTGCGCCGTAGCCTCTACGCCGTGGCCTAAGCGTTGATTTTCATTTATACTTCTGCGTCCTTGTCCGCGTTGACGTGCAGTTACACATGCAGAGGGAGCATGCGTACCCCTGAGGGAGGGGTTCTGGCAGACCAATCACAGCGATTGCGGTCCACGTAGAATTGACGCGTTGTTGCATTTTTGGAGAGGTGCACGTCAGGGTACGTCAGAGGCTACGCATGCAACACACAGCCTACGACGTAGCTACGGCGTACACTCAACGCAGAAGTATAAATTGTAAGATTAAGGGATGTAGAATATGATTGTACAGAATAAAGCATTAATATGTGCTTTATAAGTACTAATAAACAGCCAATATCCTAGCAATATGCATGCTAATAAGCAAAGTTAATATTGAGAATTGAGCCCTAAACTAAAGTGTTACCATATATACACTCACCTAAAGGATTATTAGGAACACCTGTTCAATTTCTCATTAATGCAATTATCTAATCAACCAATCACATGGCAGTTGCTTCAATGCATTTAGGGGTGTGGTCCTGGTCAAGACAATCTCCTGAACTCCAAACTGAATGTCAGAATGGGAAAGAAAGGTGATTTAAGCAATTTTGAGCGTGGCATGGTTGTTGGTGCCAGACGGGCCGGTCTGAGTATTTTACAATCTGCTCAGTTACTGGGATTTTCACGCACAAGTATTTCTAGAGTTTACAAAGAATGGTGTGAAAAGGGAAAAACATCCAGTATGCGGCAGTCCTGTGGGCGAAAATGCCTTGTTGATGCTAGAGGTCAGAGGAGAATGGGCCGACTGATTCAAGCTGATAGAAAAGCAACTTTGACTGAAATAACCACTCGTTACAACCGAGGTATGCAGCAAAGCATTTGTGAAGCCACAACACGCACAACCTTGAGGCGGATGGGCTACAACAGCAGAAGACCCCACCGGGTACCACTCATCTCCACTACAAATAGGAAAAAGAGGCTACAATTTGCACGAGCTCACCAAAATTGGACAGTTGAAGACTGGAAAAATGTTGCCTGGTCTGATGAGTCTCGATTTCTGTTGAGACATTCAGATGGTAGAGTCAGAATTTGGCGTAAACAGAATGAGAACATGGATCCATCATGCCTTGTTACCACTGTGCAGGCTGGTGGTGGTGGTGTAATGGTGTGGGGGATGTTTTCTTGGCACACTTTAGGCCCCTTAGTGCCAATTGGGCATCGTTTAAATGCCACGGCCTACCTGAGCATTGTTTCTGACCATGTCCATCCCTTTATGACCACCATGTACCCATCCTCTGATGGCTACTTCCAGCAGGATAATGCACCATGTCACAAAGCTCGAATCATTTCAAATTGGTTTCTTGAACATGACAATGAGTTCACTGTACTAAAATGGCCCCCACAGTCACCAGATCTCAACCCAATAGAGCATCTTTGGGATGTGGTGGAACGGGAGCTTCGTGCCCTGGATGTGCATCCCACAAATCTCCATCAACTGCAAGATGCTATCCTATCAATATGGGCCAACATTTCTAAAGAATGCTTTCAGCACCTTGTTGAATCAATGCCACGTAGAATTAAGGCAGTTCTGAAGGCGAAAGGGGGTCAAACACAGTATTAGTATGGTGTTCCTAATAATCCTTTAGGTGAGTGTATATATATACACACACACATTACCATTCAAAAGTTTAAAGAAATTAATACTTTTATTCAGAAAGGACACATTAAAATGATTTAAAAGTAAAGGCATTTATAATGTTACAAAAGATTTCAATTTCAAATAAATGCTGTTCTTTTGACTTTCTATGCAGAGAATCCTGAAAAATGTATTACGGTTTCCACAGAAATATTTAGCAGCACAGCCGTTTTCAACATTGATAATAATAAGAAATGTTTCTTAAGCAGCAAATAAGCATATTAGAATGATTTCTGGAGGACCACAGAAATAAATGATTACATTTTAAAATATATTCACATTAAAGAAAGTCATTTTAAATTGTAATAATACACTGCCCAGCCAAAATAAAAATTGCTGTTTGGATTTAAATAGGCAAATGCTTAAGAGTCTACGATTGGATCATTATTGCAGAGATTATTATGTGTCCAGCATGTTATATTAAATCCAAACAGCTTCACAATATTGCTGTTTTTTCTGTTTTGAACAAATAAATGCAGCCTTCTTTGAAAAATATTTTTGGTATTGTAAATGCCCACTTTTTGGACAGTGTGTATGAGGGCTAATGTAACTCCAGCAGCTGGTCTAAAACCAAAGATAGAGCGAGCAACGGGCAAATATGTGCACATGGGAGGGGTGACTACAGATCTACTCCACTGAGCTGTATTTAGATTTTAAAGGGATAGTTCACCCCCCCACCCCACCCCCCCTCTTGTCATTTATTTACTCTAATGTGCCCCAAACCCCTATTTTCTTTCGTAAATCACAAAAGGAGATGCTAAGCAGAAAGTTGACAAAAGCAGTGCACACGTGTGTGTTCGTGTGGGATCTTAGTGTATCTTGGTTTACACATAAGTTTTATATGGAATCCAATTATTTTAATTTCACACCACAAGGCACATTTAAAGTGACAAACACCCAGCTCGGATACTACGGATACATCCCAGACTGTTACACCTGACAACAGCGATAAACACGATGAAAATAAACAACTGAAGGCACAAGTTCTCACACCTAATGAAGTCATCATGTGACACACCTTCATTCACCTTTATACTTTTATCATTTCCATGATGCAGAAAGAATCAATGGGCTTATAGTAGAACATGACTCGACATGCTGTTCTTACATCACAGCAAAGAGATGTTTTAGACAAGTTAATGTTCTAGTTCATCACAGCACAAAAACAAGTTCTAAGAATGTTTTTGCAAACGTTCCTATTAAGTTATGAAAACATAATTTATGAACGTTTAAAACGTCTTTAAAAAAAAAATCTTGTTTATACGAAAGTTCAGGAAACGCACCATTTTATTCCTTTGCAAACATTATGGGAATGTTACATGAACATTCTGAAACAAGTATTAACATTTCAAAAATGACGGACGAATGTCCAACTAAAACATTTCATAAACCATGTATAAATAAAATGATTAAAGGCCAGATAACTTCAAACAAATGTTCTATTAACGTTACAGGAAGAATGTCTGCTCACAACTTTGAGAGAACGTTGCCAGAACGTTATCCAAAATTTTGAGAATGTTCCCTGTTAGCTGAAATCACCTTGCAACCAATCAGAACACCCTAGCATCCAGGGTGGTTACCCTAGCAACCACATAGCAACCACCCAAAACAGATTTATTTGGATTCTACCTCTTTATTTGCACCACTGTGGTTCACATCTGTTTGTGTGTGCGTGTATGTTGATTTTGGCCATCAAAACCAGACCCTTATTGTTGGAATGCATCAGGGCAGGAATGGGTAGGTCCGATAAGACTCAAGCACTCCAGACCTGCAGCAATAAAATTACTTCACCTTTCCTTTCCAGCAGCTTTAAAAATGTCACTCAGCAGCTCTCTGTTCCGTTTATCCACCCAACAGAAGCTTTAGTTTGAAAGGGAGAAGATAGTTCTGCTATATGTTTATAAAACACATGCATCTTAAAGGAAAAGTTCACAGAAAACAAATGATAATTCTGTCATCATTTTCTCCATTTAAATGAAATGTTAGTCAATGATAACTGAGATTTCATTAGTTCATAACTGAGAGCTATCCTTTGCTTGACAGATGCTAAACACATAAAAGTTCATGTTTACAGCCGTAGGTGGAGTCATGAGGAGAAGAGCACATGATAGCTAATCACACCGACCAGTTATGTGGAATACACAAAAACCCTGTTTGACTCAAATGGATGGCCAAAAAAACTTTTTTTTGAAAGCAGCAGCTCCAAGAAATTGGATTATAAAAAGTAGTAAAAGAAACAGACTTATGTTAAAAGGGAAAATAGCAGGGAAGCCTCAATCTGTCTGAGGAGAGTGATGGAGAAATACAGATGTTCTCAGGTTCTGATGAACTGAAGTATCTGAACAATGTGAGGAAATTCTTGTTTAGCTCCCCACCCTATCAAATCAGATACAGCTGGAATCCATAAGCAAAAACATCTGGAAAGCGTGCAGTCTGTCTAGCTTAGTAGCTTGAACTGTGTTTCTAGCCAAACACTAACACATATCCTAAAGTAGAAATTGTACTACTAAAAAGTAATGAATGTCATTGCATTATGGTACAGTGTTATCTGCTCTCAAATGCTGCATAAACTTTTCTCAGAACTTCGATTGACCTTCCCTACTTTTTTGCTGAATGGCTTGACATTTTGCTATACAATGAAATTACATTCAGACACGTTAGGTGTGGCTTCATGTTCCAAATACATGATCTATGCATTGCATATCCTGAAGGCATATTAGACAAGTAGCTACATCAATAAAACAATAACTGTGGCTTGTAACTGTGGTTTTAGTTCTTAGTTCTCAAAAGTTCACACATCAATCACCCCGAGATTGCAAAGACATCGTGAAAGTGCGACGGGTCACTTTAATAAACATCAACACACGCAGTTGTAGTTTCTATAATTATGGATGATAATCTGATTTTCAGAACCTCAAACCTTGGAACGTCAGGTTTTGCGCGTTCTGAACGGCGCGCGAGCACTTCTGCAGAGATCAAACAACACTGAACACGAGTAAATAAAAAGGTTTCGCCTTACTTTTGTACACTGGTTTACGTCACAGGATTCCGATAGTGTTCTTCAAATGAGTGCAGCACGCGCACAACTGAAAGCAGGGTCAGATCAAAACTGTACTAAGACATGAACATATAAACCGAGAGTTAATACGCCCATCAAAGACGCCCACCCCCGGCAATCACGTGTCTATATCACTCTATCAACTATCTATCTATAGCCTATCAATACATTTGTATATAGGAGTTCACATGGTCAATGTCATAAATTTGCTGATTAGTGAAATTATCTAAATATCAATAATTCTTATTATTTTTTGTATAATTCTTATTGAAGATTATGATCTAGTCTTTCACAATGCAAATATCTTAATGGTACTGCTACTGTTTCTAGAATGTGTCTGAGTTTGAGTTATAAATGATAAGTTATAAATAACTCTTGTTAAATGGACAGTACTTCTAAAGTTTTATTAAAGGGCACAGTGGTGATGGTTCATGAATCGATATTTGGGATAGGAACGCTTACTGTAGTTACCAGTCTTGATATTTAACTTTATTCTAGAAGTCCCCATGTAATCAAAATTGACGTTTTTGTTTTGCCTTTTAGTATGAATATGTTAGTCTTACTGTTATCTATAAGCTAATGTGTTCCAAAACAATGACAAATTTTACATGGTTACACTTTATTTTAAGTGCCATTGTTACAGTGTAATTATATATTAAGTACGGAGTAATATTTAGTAACTGCATGTACTTACTATAGGGTTAGGGTAGGATTAGGGTTTGGTTGAGGGTTAGTTGCATGTAATTATGCATAATTTACAGTTATTACTATGATACATGTAACATATGTAACAAGGACACTGTAAAATAAAGTGTTAACTTTCACATTTAGAAGATATAAGAGTTCAAAACTTGCAGTCTCTCACTTCCGCCAATATGGATCGATGATTTTGATGATATCACTGCACTTCAGCTTCTCATCAGATTTTCTGTCCAATCAAATGCTCTCTAGGATCTGAAGCAGTGACCGTGTCCGACTGTCCGTGCGTCGCCTATCAATGACATCATACCTGCATTACCCTCGCTTTCCGGTTTTATTTTGTAGAAACCATGAAAACACCAAAGACACTTTAATGTATTATGCTCGTCTCTCATTAGCAATCGCTCCAGCGACCTCATTCAGCTCCCCCTGCTCTGCTTCATACTACAGTAACGTTAATAATCTCATCCAAGAACATGATTTCTGCTCGAGTCCTATCCAATTCTTTTCCACCGGCTGTGAGGTGAAGACGACAACTCCCAAGATTCCACGATCAATCTCGCCGTCATCAAGCTACGCCTTTGTTTTGAATAGGCGACCTCTAGCGGAGAAAAACTACATAGTGTGCCTTTAATAGCGTGCTAAAGAAAATGGCAGTTCTGGAGATAAGCAGTTAATAAGATCATACGAAATGAGATTGCTGAGCCGGGCCATCTGTAACTCTCCAACCGGACCCTGCGAATCCCGGGTCCCGAGTCCCGGGATGCACCCATCACTTATGACAAAGCAATGGAGAACAACTTTCCCATGTGTAAAAATTACTTTTTATTTTAGATCAAAAAGAAACAAAGTGTAATTTACAATTTTTTATTTTGAAATGCAAGTCAATGACAATTGGCTGAACCAATGGCGCATTTCTGTGGAGACTCCGCCCCCTTTTGGAGGTTCTGCCCACTTTTGGAGTTCACACATTGAATAATGCTGCACCTTTCAAGGCATTTCAGTGGGCCTTAAAGGAACACGCCGACTTTTTGGGACTTTAGCTTATTCACCGTATCCCCCAGAGTTAGATAAGTCCATACATACCATTTTTATCTCCGTGCGTGCCATAACTCTGTCTGACGCACCCACCGCTAGTCTAGCTTAGCACAAAGACTGGAGGTAAACGGCTCCATCTAGCCTACTGCTCAATAAATGACAAAATAATGCCAACATTTTCCTATTTACATGTTGTGATGTGTATAGTTACATCGTGTACTAAGACCGACGGAAAATGAAAAGTTGCAATTTTCTAGACCGATATGGCTAGGGACTATACTCTCATTCCTGCGTAATAATCCAGGAACTTTGCTGCCGTACCATGGGTGCAGCGGCGCAATGATATTACGCAGCGCCTGAAAATAGTACCCGGCACGCTCTCTGTGCAAGCAGGTTGTCACGTTGGTTATGTTGACGGAAGTTAGCCTATTTTCAGGCGCTGTGTAATATCATTGCGTCACTGCACCCATGGTACGGCAGCAAAGTTCCTGGATTATTGTAACTATACACATCACAACATGTAAATAGGAAAATGCTGCCGTTATTTTGTCACTTATTGAGCAGTAGGCTAGCTGGAGCCGTTTACCTCCAGTCTTTGTGCTAAGCTAGGCTAGCGGTGGGTGCGTCAGACAGAGATATGACACGCACGGAGATAAAAATGGTATGTATGGACTTATCTAACTCTGGGGGATACGGTGAATAAGCTAAAGTCCCAAAAAGTCTGCGTGTTCCTTTAAATTCTTCAAAAGGACTGGGTTATCTCACAAATGCAATAATTTGTCCTTTCTGCTCTAAGAATAGTTTACAGGAAGTGAAACTACAAAGTGCAAGCTACACCCTTTCATAAAGATCTATGTGCTTTTAAGTTTGGTGGTTCAAACAACACTGGGGTACAAATTTTCCTTTAAAATACCACCACAGTGTGTTATGCAGTAAGAAATTTGTGTTCTTCCAAATTATTATAATTCAACAAGACCACATCCACAATCCACAGGCTGAATTGGACTATCAAAAGCAATTTAATCAAGTTTATCTTTAAGACATCATAAAATCAATATGTCTTTTATTCCATGTCTGAAAGTTTTGTCTTTGACTAAATAAAATTGTATCAGACATGCACATTTAAAATCCATTTTCTCTTCAAGGAAAATAGACCAAGAACATTGATGACATCATCCTGCACTCAGGGGCGTATCCAAATATTTGTCCAATCAAATTGTCTCCAGACTCTATGAGAATGTTTCTTTCTCTAATACCATTTGCCTCCCATACTTCCTGTTGTCATAGAAACATGCCAACACAGAAGTATAATTTCATTTAATTATGTGAATGTGAATTAGGTTTTTGTTGTTGTTGTTGTTGTTGTCATTGTGTCTGCTCTTTTTTAAGGTTTTGCATTCTGCATTACACAAACACAAAGTGTAACTGATGAAAAAGTCGGCAGAAGTTCATCGGGTCAGTGGAAACTTTTGCAAGTACTGTATGTGGTTTCCAGTAAAACAAGGAAAAAGAAAACCTCAGTGTTCACAGTTACACAAGTGCCTGACTAATGCATACAATGTTATCACTCATTCTTGATATTAGTTGTTCAATGGCATCATTCTGTGGTCAAATACTTTTGTATAGTGATGTTAAACTTTATTTTGACCCAGAATTTTTCTGACGCAACTGTACTATAGTTTCATGTTTCTCATACCACTTGTATCACACTCACTTTCTTCTATATAATAAATAATATTTTTGCATGATACATGAAGAGTACCCACTACCAGGGTTTATTTTGCAATGTAGCCTATGACTTAAAAGAGAAAAAAAAATTACTGGTGCTGAGCAAAGAAACATGACAGCTATGACGTCAAGACAAAATGCGTTTTGCAACTTTTCTCTTCTAAAGTAGAGAGGCTCAGGAAATGTGTGAGGAGTGATTCATACAGTTATATTTCATAACATACAGTACATTTTATTGTTTATGACTTCATAGTGTCTGTAGTGGAAAAATAAATGAGGCACGTCCAAATGTTTCAGCAGGATGAAGCATGTGAAGGTGTGTCTTATTTTGTTCTTATCTGAACAAAAATCCGTTCAGAAAAAGCGGTTAGGAAATACATCATCATAAGCAGTGTAATTCATCCAGTCTGATTCATCTATAAAACATCCGTTTCTCTAATCTCACAATCTAACCCTACCCACCCAATTCAAGTCACGGAGTGCAATACTAACTAAACTCAGTTGTGTTATCTTTAGTAAT
Organism: Rhinogobio ventralis; assembly: GCA_039654625.1. NCBI lineage: Eukaryota > Metazoa > Chordata > Actinopteri > Cypriniformes > Gobionidae > Rhinogobio > Rhinogobio ventralis. The sequence continues at coordinate 4,930,016 of CM077200.1, read as the reverse complement.
GTCTAAATGGTAGTTGTTGTTCTGTGAAAGCTTTCATAAGCTCTTGTTGCTACCAAGGGCAGGGTTATGGTGGGGTCTGAGCGAATGCTGGCGATTCACAGAATGGGGATTACCATCCAGACACAAGCCCAAACTGTCCAGGAGAAACACTGATCTTGAAACATAGAGTGCCCTCTAGAGGCAGAGGCCATTTCACGAGTTCACACTTATTTTTGGAGGGTAAATGCATATTTGGCGTGCTGTCCGGGGGGAGGGCTTCGAGCTCGGAATTTGCCCCCCTCCCCGTGTATGTAAGTGGTTAAAACTAGTGTGGAGAAGGGGTAGTGGAGGGATGCTGATAAACTGTCAACAAACGGAGGTCAGACTGCTGCGTATATATACCTCTTATTATAGCTGAGTGCTCTCCACTTGTGTCAATTATCTGAACGTGCTCCTCCCGAACTTTGTTAATAAACCATCACGTACTGTTCTAAATGTCTCTCTATTTTGGATATGACTCTGAGGTCTTCAACCCTGCTCCTGGAGACCCACTGCCCTGAAAAGCTTATATCCAACCTGCTTCAGCTTGTGATTTTCCAGCGATCCTGAAGAGCTTGATTAGCCGGTTTAGGTGCGTGGAGCTAAACTGTGGGTCCCTAGAAGCAGGGTTGAAGACCTCTGCTGTAGGCTACTAGTGACCCAATCAATGTATGCTACTTTTACTAGATTTGCATTAGTAAGTTTGGGTGGGTACTGAAACCCAGTATTAAACAGGCCCCAGGGCTAAATTATGAAAGACAGCAGAATCAATAAGCTCCGACCTTACTGGTTCTGTACTAAACCTTCAAACGTCTGGATACACTTTAGGCCTGGAATATTAATCTAATCTTGATTTTGACTTCCAATTATTATAAAAAGAAGATATTTGAGGTAAAACTATTAAAAACTAGACGCATTCTGTCCAGCACAACTTCCTTCCCTTCCCTGCTCTGTCATTTCTATATTAATTTTGTTAAAACATTGCAGTTTCTTTTGCTATAGATATTTATTTTACATTTCAGAACATAAAGCAATGTATATTTTTTGAGTTTTTGTTCTTTGTTATTATCACAACACAATATTACAAACTCACTGGATTTTGAAGGCAAAAAATATGCTGACATTATAATAAGGGCTGCCTAACATATATCTAACAGAAATGTCTCTGTGAATGCTTGAATAACTGATTCAAACCGGACACTCATTGAGCTATTAATTTTTTTTTTTTAAACGGCTCAAAAGAATCATTTGTCCAGAGGAGAACTGGTCTCTCCCAAGGTTTTTTTCTCAATTTCTGTCACCTGATGTTTGGGTTCCTTGCCACTGTCACCTCCCTCTGGCTTGCTTAGTTGGGACACATAATTATTGATTTGACTGTACTGAGATTGTTGCCGGAAACTCTTCCTATAACACCCAATTTACTGATTACATCATAAGAAGAATGGCATCTACGCTAAATTAGTCTCTCTGTTTATCCCAAGGTTTACTGTAGTCAGCTGGATCCGGGCTGTATCCAGATCAGATGGTGGACCTGCAGAGATTGTGCCAGTGGCACTGATCCTCAACAAACTTGTCTTCAACCAGATGGAACTGGATAAATATTCTGAATGTTCTGATCCAATCTGACTTCTGACCTGAAATGTTGCCTGAATCATAATCATACACCCCGACTGAGCCTGGTTTCTCCCAAGGTTTTTTTCTCCATTCTGTCACCTGATGGAGTTTTGGTTCCTTGCCACTGTCGCCTTTGGCTATTGGTTTTTGGCTTGCTTAGTTGGGGACACTAAATATTCAGCAATATTACTAATCTGCCTGCAATAAATATTTTATTCATCCTATAGTAAACAATTGCAGCAGAAGTATTACGAAGCGGTGAGAAATAATTATTACAAAGGTCAGATGCGTCAGGGAAATTCTTGTGGCTCACTGAGCAGTTTTTGCAAGGTTAACAACAGGTGGCTGTGAAAGAACAAGACCATTATGTCACTCGAATGCTTCTCACCTCTGGGAAGGAGATGGCTGTCATTGGAAAATGTTACATCTTGTCTCAGAGAAAGGGTTGACCATCAATTGGCAGGATTCCACAATTAGAGAAAAAGGCGAGATTGTGGGAAACAGGAGGGGTGAATCTTGCAAGAAGATTAAGTTGCTTGGTCATTACGAAACAACAGATACTGAACAGAACTGTATAAGAATAGCACCCTGGCCAGAGACAAATTCATCCGTCTCGGCTTTGTTGCTTTGTTCAATAAAGTCTTATTCTGACTTCTGGAACTCTGCCTCTTGAGCTTCATTTGCAAGAAAGAGATGACATTTTTTTCACAACTGTTCATACCTGTGTCTGTCCCTTATATACTGATATGTTGCCTGTGATGAATTATTTCCAGGAAATCCTTTTTAATTATTTAGGCCAAATTTAGGCCAAACAAACTTGAATCGCAGCACAAGTGTTTGTTTATTTTGTGTTCTTGGCTTAAGTTTCAGATTATAAGTGTTGCTTTTATTGGTTTACTCGTCCATGTGGTTGTGTAATGTTTTCGGGTTTGTTCTGGTCTTTTCCTGTCTAGAATGTGTCTAGAAACACATTCTAGATGGATTGCACTCGCGTCTCACGTCTTGTGCACGACATGGCATTCTAAAAAGAGTGAGGGTTCACTTAGCATTCACACTGTCATTTTTAAAACCAAAGACAAAAAAAAATGGAGTGTCTATTTACACTAAGTGCAAATGGCAGGCCTTGTTGGCAAGTGCTATTTATACTAGCTCCACCCAGCAATGCCTGATTGGGCCACACAACATTAAAAAAGTCGCATGTGATGTAATGTCTGCAGTGGCGTAGTCAACAGAGCGTAAGGTTTATGGAACTAGGGGTAGGTGTAGGGGGGGCTTTAATTGTCCCATTAAGGCGGCATTCAGTACTTTTAATAAATACAATCATTTGCACTATGTTATTATTGATTCTTGTTAATGTACAACAATACTGAGGTGCAAATGGTATGTATCTGCCAAAATAAAGTATAAAAAGCATCTAATTACTATTTACATACACTCACCTAAAGGATTATTAGGAACACCTGTTCAATTTCTCATTAATGCAATTATCTAATCAACCAATCACATGGCAGTTGCTTCAATGCATTTAGGGGTGTGGTCCTGGTCAAGACAATCTCCTGAACTCCAAACTGAATGTCAGAATGGGAAAGAAAGGTGATTTAAGCCATTTTGAGCGTGGCATGGTTGTTGGTGCCAGACGGGCCGGTCTGAGTATTTCACAATCTGCTCAGTTACTGGGATTTTCACGCACAACCATTTCTAGAGTTTACAAAGAATGGTGTGAAAAGGGAAAAACATCCAGTATGCGGCAGTCCTGTGGGCGAAAATGCCTTGTTGATGCTAGAGGTCAGAGGAGAATGGGCCGACTGATTCAAGCTGATAGAAAAGCAACTTTGACTGAAATAACCACTCGTTACAACCGAGGTATGCAGCAAAGCATTTGTGAAGCCACAACACGCACAACCTTGAGGCGGATGGGCTACAACAGCAGAAGACCCCACCGGGTACCACTCATCTCCACTACAAATAGGAAAAAGAGGCTACAATTTGCACGAGCTCACCAAAATTGGACAGTTGAAGACTGGAAAAATGTTGCCTGGTCTGATGAGTCTCGATTTCTGTTGAGACATTCAGATGGTAGAGTCAGAATTTGGCGTAAACAGAATGAGAACATGGATCCATCATGCCTTGTTACCACTGTGCAGGCTGGTGGTGGTGGTGTAATGGTGTGGGGGATGTTTTCTTTGCACACTTTAGGCCCCTTAGTGCCAATTGGGCATCGTTTAAATGCCACGGCCTACCTGAGCATTGTTTCTGACCATGTCCATCCCTTTATGACCACCATGTACCCATCCTCTGATGGCTACTTCCAGCAGGATAATGCACCATGTCACAAAGCTCAAATCATTTCAAATTGGTTTCTTGAACATGACAATGAGTTCACTGTACTAAAATGGCCCCCACAGTCACCAGATCTCAACCCAATAGAGCATCTTTGGGATGTGGTGGAACGGGAGCTTCGTGCCCTGGATGTGCATCCCACAAATCTCCATCAACTGCAAGATGCTATCCTATCAATATGGGCCAACATTTCTAAAGAATGCTTTCAGCACCTTGTTGAATCAATGCCACGTAGAATTAAGGCAGTTCTGAAGGCGAAAGGGGGTCAAACACAGTATTAGTATGGTGTTCCTAATAAACCTTTAGGTGAGTGTATATTAGCCTACATATTCATATTCTACTTAACCTGTTGTCTTGATTATTTAATGTAGCCTATGTTTAAATAAATCTGTCATGAAAATGACAGCCACTGTGCATAAATGATTATATTTCAACAACGAATTGGAATAAAAACATAATTTAATAATTAGATTTAGAAGTTAATGCAAAAACTGATTTATGTGAAGTTTATACATGTTTGCATACAATGTGTTGATTATTATATCTCAAAATAAATAGCTACTGAATTTAAGCTAATAGTTTGGCCTCTGTTGTTAACCTTTAATATTATAGTAATGTGCAAGTAAGGGCTCTCTACATAGTTTACAGCATTAGCAGAGATAATATTTGTATCTTTAAGACACTTTTAGTTATGCTTGATTTCATTTAAGGGCAGACACAATTTGTTCAGTAAACCACTGTTTAATAAAAAAAAAGCATTATATTTAGTTTTCTCTCCCCTGGGGCCCGTTTCAATAAGGAGGTTCAACCAACTCTGAGTTTAAACTTGAACTCTGAGTTGACTTACCCTGAGATGGGAAACTCTGAGTTTTGGGTTTCAGAACAGCTGAATTGAGGTAGTTCAATCAACTCTGAGTAGACTGACTCTGAGTTAAGTGCGTGCACCACGACTATGAAAAGCCACGATCAGTGGAGCTCCGAAATTACGATTCACCATGGCAACAGCACCCAAAAAAAAGACGTCTGCACACTTCCGGGTAAAACGTTTGATTCTTAATCATTGTTAAAACATCAGAGGTGAAAACTGGCAGAACGGCAAGTTATTGAACCAATATTCATTTTCATGGTATCCCACGGGCAAACAAGAAGAAAAAAGAATGTGGTAGCAGCTAAAAATGAAGTATAAAAATATATTTTAATCAGGTAAAGCTTTAAGCATAAAAGGTTCATGGATGTAGGATTCATGACTTTATAAACATTTGACATATTAAATATCATTCACAATATCCCTTTTTCCTTATAGTCTAATGCTCTTTTTAAATAATGTTCTCTAGTCCAACCTTTTACATTTGTGAATTAGGGTAATGAAATTAACATTTAACTTCTACTCAGCCAACAGCAAGAAGGCAGAGGCTCCAGCTGCTCCACCACCACTGACAGGAGAAGAGGAGATGGAGGAAGAATATTAACATAGAATATTAAAACAGGGGGAAAAAAGAACTGTTGCTTTTGTATTTAGCAAATAAAGATGACCAAATAAATTGTTAATAATTTGTGTTTATTTAACACCTGTGGTGTATGGCATATATTTCAGACTACCCTTCCTTCTGGTATCCTTCCATTCCAGATAGTAATCTGTTTCATTTTCGGAAGGTGCGGTGATGGGAATATGCATATCAATGCATCCAACCTCAGTGGAAATCCTAAAGGAAATTCTAATTATTAGGTTTCTTCCAGAGGTTGCTAAAATATATCAAGTGAACATCATTTAACCTGATTTCTACCCCACTGACCTGCAATCCTGTGAAACTCCTCTTTGATGCTCTCATGGGCTTGTGCCCAGGAAACAACACAAACATATTCAGAAAGAGCTCACGTGAGAGTGAGGCAAACTTTCCTTACCTCTCTGCATACAGCGGCCTTATTAATATGCTCTGCATCCCTGATATTATATAGAAAACTATCATTAAAAAATGATCCTCTCCTGACATGAATGTAACTCCCTACAAATTACTGCAGCCTCCTCATCTATAGGATGCTATTTTTGTCATTTTGACGGTGTCCTCTTGATGAAAATATTCGCAGTGAATGAATGTACCTGTACCTGCACTTTTTTTGTCTTGTAATTTCCAGTCAAAATATCTAAAGATTCTTAAATCAATGTGCATTTTCCTACATAAGAAAAAAAATAACATAAGTATTTAGTCTTGTTTCCTGGGGGACAAAAAAAATCTAATTTAAGTGCATTTTTCTTATTTTGCAAATTATCTGCCAATAGGGTAAGAAAAAATACTCAGTATGAAATGCATTTGTGCAGCATGAATGAGTGAATGAATGAAGTATTTAAACACCGCTGGCACTTTACAAAGGGGGAGGAGACCGAAAGAAACTCTGGGTTAACCAAAGAAAACCTGCTCCCGACCAGGTTAGGTTCACAGAGTAAGTTACCCTGGTAACTGACTCTGAGTATAAGTTACCTCTCTTTCAGAAACGGGCTTGACTTACCCTGCTTTCTCTGGTTTAACATACCTCCCATTCTGAAACGGAAAACCCAGAGTTCCCCTCATTTCAGGGTTAACATACTCAGAGTTTTCACTTAACCTCCTTTCTGAAACGGGCCCCAGCTGTACCAAAAGCTTGACTTAAAACCCGAAGCACGTACTGAACCATCAGTTCCCCTAGTAAATAGCATCTATCGCTAAGAAAATATGCTATTATCACTTTGTGTAAATAGCATCTATTGTGCAAATAGCCGCTGCCAAAAAAGGCTTTTATGATGTATATTTTGCGATGGGACTTACCAAACATGCAAAACAATGGTGTGTTCTGAAAGTGCGCATTTTATATAGCCAACAACAAAATTGTTGCCAGTGAAAATGCTGAGTGGCTAGTATTTTTTTAGTAAAACCACTAGCCACAGTGGCTGGTGAGCAAAAGTTAATGTCAAGCTCTGGAAAAAAACACGTCTCCAAGTTATCAAATCAATTAACACCACTGTCACAAACAAATGGGCAAAAACATAGACAATTGTTACATAGCTACCCTACCTACGTTGGGCAATCAGCAACAAAGCAAATAAAAATGTAAAAAATTAAATAAAGAAAAAAAAACCTGGGAGAAAGAACCAGGATAATCCAACCTCCTGTCATAATCAACACAACAACCAATTCAAATAATATCTTTTAATTTGAAAAGATGATGAATGATAACAAAATCACAATGAAGACAACAGAAATAACAATGTCAAAGAGAATAATAATCAAAAATAGGGGATAATGACTTCAGGAGAGAGCTAGGCCAAAATAACAAGTAACTAACGCAAAAATCGTAGTAAATTACCTAGAAAGAGATCATCCGTGTGTAATCATCTTGCATCCATCACACGTGACAAATGAACAAAACACTCGGACTAGAAGACACAGGGATGATGGTGAAAACAGCTTTTTACAAAATCATGTCTTTAATAGAAACACTTTATTCATGCAACATGTTTGGCCTGGTGTGAATATAGCTTATGAATACAAGTATGAAAAGTGCATAGATTCACACAAATTCAAATTTACATGTTGTGTAACATCCTATAATTACACAATCTGTTATTGGTCGTGCATTAGTTAGTAGTTCTAATGTATACAGCATATGTGTGACGTGCATTCCTTAAAAGCCACCAGTCATTTTTCCCTTTAAGACTGTGTGCGTTTAAAGGACAGGAGTATTGCACAGGTCCGTCTGACAGCACTTGGTCTTAATATAGGGGCTGGACTGAAGAATCATGCAATCTCCCATGCCAATACACCTTCGGAAGTAAGAAACTAGAGGAATGAAAGAGAATTTAAAAGTAAATGAGTGTCCTTGTTCATCTTGACATATTTTGCTGTAATAACGTTCTAAAATTTTGTGCAAAATTCATTCCACACTATTTAAGATGGGGACTCACAGGGATATGTGGTGAATCGGGCAGCTACACAGGCGTCTTTCTTATAGCCACATGTCTCCTGAGTGGTCACACAACTTCCTCCAGAGTTGCGGGGAACACAGTTGTGACATTTCAGGGCAGAGCCTACAACACAGTTCAAGCAAATATGAACTATTGCAAAACATATGACACTAGCTATTGCATCAAGTTGGAAACATTTAGCTTTTAACATGAATGCGACATGACAGATTATTTATTGGTTTGCACAATCAGATTTCTTAGATAAAGGACATAGTTACAGCTGTGCTGATAGACTGGACTTCCGCAATAAAACAGTTCAGAAACAGAAGTTTGGTTTAAACATGTAAACCCACCATTCGCCAACACCAGCGTGAGAACAAGAGCCAGAAGCAGAACCTTCATCATTCTGTTGAATAAAGTGGAAAACTAATCAATTTACTCATCAATCATATTTTTTTTATTTGAACAGAGTCAAAGTATCAGCCTGCTCGTTCTTTGACAACAGTTATAAGGTTTTTTATTTAGGTTGTTCAAATGATGTATTCCTGTTAGGGCTGTCAAACGATTAATCATGATTAATAATTATACACAGTACACACACATATATATTATGTAAACACAAACTTTTATTTTGGATGTGATTAATCGTTTGACAGCACTAATTCCTATAGGTCCCTATATTTCTTTCAAATCGCAGTTCTTAGACCACAAAAAGGAATTGTAAAGCTTGTCAAGAATATGTCTGGATATTACTATATTATTATTAATTTTGTTATTGTTTGAAAATTTGGAAATATAAATTGGAAAAATATATATTTATTGATTCAAAATACATATTTTTGGGATCATTGTGAATTGTTTTTACACTGTGAAAATATTTATGATAATTTATTCAAAATGTAAAATATTTGTATAGCATAGTAATATTTGTTGTATTTAAATTGTGGAATTTATTTGACTGATTTTACAGGATGATTCTCATAACTATTGCACTTATTGCATTATAATAAGACCTTGAGGAGAATTATAGTTAATATAGTTGTTTTCATGAAAATATGTTGCATTTTCAGATTTTAGGGTGAGAAATGACCAGCACTGTAACAGTTTTACGGTGTAGAAAACAATGCTTGTCAAGGTCCATGGTTAATCTAAACTGAATGGAACTTATTACGGTCTAATATATATATATATATATTACACAAAACAACAAAGTTACATAATGGTGTGTAAACTTACCTTGACTGTGAAGCAGAGCTGAATGTAGTTCATAGACACCTGTGTTGAGTGTCCCTTATATAGGCTACTGTGATGCTGCCTGTAAAGTTCCAGGAATCTTTGCCAGGAATTTGGAAATTCCGTGTTGAATTCAGGCCAAAGAAACTAGTAACAAAATAGTTTGTTTATTGTGTGCTCTTGGCCTAAGTTTCAGATGATAGGTGCCACTTTTATTGGTTTATGGCATGGTCCGTGTGGTTGTGTAACTCTTTGTTTTGTTCAGCTCTGGTCCTATCCAGTTGTGCAACAAAAGATACATTGTTTGTCCCTTATCATATTAAATGTGCTTATGCAACGTTTACTGGAATAGAGGTACGTTTGATAAAATGTTAACATAGATCATGCTCTTCAGCTTTTAGCCCTGCAGAGTTTAGCTCAAACCCTATCAAACATACTAGTTACTCTTAAGACATTGATTAGCTTGTTCAGGTGTGTTTAAGGGTTGGAGCTAAACTGTACATAACAAATCCAGGGCTAGATTTGAGGAGCACTGAATGTAGATCTTCTAATCTAAGGCCCTGTACCAAATGACACACTTCAAATGTACTTTTTGTTCTTGTGTACTTACAATGGCTGCCGCATGCGCATGTCCGTTAAGTCCACGAGACCGTATGGTGTCCCGTTCGTCATTTTAAGTTTCAGAAGGGAGCTCGCAAGCGCACCTTTTGCGGTCGATATGCGCCCTCAATGCGCACTTGCTCACACTGAAGCGTAGGAAGACCGTGGTTGTTTAGGGTGCCATTTGGGACAGGGCCTAAGGGTGTATTTTAATACTCAAATTGATGCTTCCTTGTTTCTTCGCTCCTCTTTCCTCCAGCCTGTGACCCGGAAACCAATCAAAGTAAGCCGTCTTGAAAGACATCTCAATTCTCTAATTGCACCGCGAGGATTGGGGAGTGAGGAAGCTTCCAGAGGAGCTGTGAGCGAGGATGCACAGGTGTATCATGTCAAAAAACCTGATAGGGCCTGTCCCAAATGGCACCGTAAACACTTGCGGTCTTCCTACAAGTCCGCACTTTCGTGACGTAACAGAGCTTTGACTGTTGGGATTGCTGCAGAGCTCACTTCACCTCATCGAGGGCACATATTGACCACAAAGGGACAGACTTCTGAGGCAGTGTAACATTTGAATGATCTACAGCAAAATAGAGAGAGCTTTGGTGAAAACTAAACAAATATTTAATTACTACAATAGTAATTTATCCATAGACTGTAAAAAAAATATGGATGTAGTGTCCGTGACTTCACCTGTAGGTTTCCTAAGAGCATTTTTGAAGCCTAAAGTCGGCCGCTACCATCTTGGCAGCGCGTCACCACACGTCACTCATAGATAACTGAAAATGGGCAAAGAGGCGGGAAGTGGATGGAACTGAGGTGCCTGGTTGCTGAAACCACGCCCGCCTAGCTCGACCATAGTGGCAATCCACCAGTCACTCAACTGGCCATGGCCTTAATTATGCAGAACTTTAAGGCTTAATATAATTTAAACGGATGAGTTATAAAAAAACATTTTTCTCATATTCTCCATTGTTGCAGCTCCCTTTCTTCACTTCGCGCTGTTTAGTTCCTTCTCGATGAAGCCCCTCCTTCTGAAAAGCGCACTGTGCTCTGATTGGACAGCTGAACCAGTGTGTTGTGATTGGTTAACCACTTCGGTGTGTTTGGGAAATGTCATTGGCTGAATCCGAAATCGCCCCCTATACCCTTAAATAGGGCACTATTTGAGGGGACAGCCATTTGTAGTGGTGTCCGTAACCATAGTGGACGTTATTGAGTGCACTCATTCTATCCCACATTGCACCACAATAACGAGTGTACAGCCGATGTACACGCAACGGCTGTCCCAATTCACTCACTTGTTTTCATTCACTCCTTCAAGTGAACTGTATTTAGGGGCCGATTTCGGATTCAGCCATTGTAACTGTCAAAGGACATGTTTTTTGTTGAGATGGGTATTTATGTTTTTGTTATAAATTCATTTCAATTTGAGTTCATTCAATTTAAAGACAAATGTATTTATAATGTATGCCCTTTAAAATGTTTGAAGTTGGGGGTTATTTGGGCGGGATTTAGGAGACGTTATGTGTCACATGACCCGGTTGAGTTTGGAGTGGGTCTGCATCATTTTGGCAAGGTCAAGCATTGACACGGAGGAATTACATATAGTGTTGTGTTAATGATGTTTATTGGTCGTATTTCTGTCTGTTCATTTCAATATCGGAAGACATTGGACGAGAGAAATGCATATTTTGTATATTATGTTTTTATTTCTTGTAGTTTTCACAGTGTCTACTGAAGAGAGAGACAAAATAAACAGAGAAGAGATCTGTATGAAGCGTGGACATTATTTTATTATACCAGTGCAGCTACAGTCATGCCCCTTACCATAACCACGAGTTTAAACACACTACTAACTAACTCAACCAGACCTCGTCCCTTTATTTTGCATATGCCTTGAGCGGGAATTATTTAAATGAGGAATATTGTGACGTGTTCGTTCCCGGAAGAAAACTCAAGACTACAATGGAGGCGATTCAGAAACAGTGACACTGATAAAGAGAATAACTCCCGCTGGAGGGACTTTGTGCTTTGTAAAGTTAAAGAACTTTTTCATGCTCCAACAACAACATTACACACTAAATAAAGATGAACATGTAAAAAAAACATATAGGTCCTCTACAATTAAATATGCAACAGAATGATATTATGCAACCACAGTGTAGCATGCTACTCAAAGAAATGTTTGTTTAATTGCATAATATGTACAGTTTTATATATATATATATACACTCACCTAAAGGATTATTAGGAACACCATACTAATACTGTGTTTGACCCCCTTTCGCCTTCAGAACTGCCTTAATTCTACGTGGCATTGATTCAACAAGGTGCTGAAAGCATTCTTTAGAAATGTTGGCCCATATTGATAGGATAGCATCTTGCAGTTGATGGAGATTTGTGGGATGCACATCCAGGGCACGAAGCTCCCGTTCCACCACATCCCAAAGATGCTCTATTGGGTTGAGATCTGGTGACTGTGGGGGCCATTTTAGTACAGTGAACTCATTGTCATGTTCAAGAAACCAATTTGAAATGATTGGAGCTTTGTGACATGGTGCATTATCCTGCTGGAAGTAGCCATCAGAGGATGGGTACATGGTGGTCATAAAGGGATGGACATGGTCAGAAGCAATGCTCAGGTAGGCCGTGGCATTTAAACGATGCCCAATTGGCACTAAGGGGCCTAAAGTGTGCCAAGAAAACATCCCCCACACCATTACACCACCACCAGCAGCCTGCACAGTGGTAACAAGGCATGATGGATCCATGTTCTCATTCTGTTTACGCCAAATTCTGACTCTACCATCTGAATGTCTCAACAGAAATCTAGACTCATCAGACCAGGCAACATTTTTCCAGTCTTCAACTGTCCAATTTTGGTGAGCTCGTGCAAATTGTAGCCTCCTTTTCCTATTTGTAGTGGAGATGAGTGGTACCCGGTGGGGTCTTCTGCTGTTGTAGCCCATTCGCCTCAAGGTTGTGTGTGTTGTGGCTTCACAAATGCTTTGCTGCATACCTCGGTTGTAACGAGTGGTTATTTCAGTCAAAGTTGCTCTTCTATCAGCTTGAATCAGTCGGCCCATTCTCCTCTGACCTCTAGCATCAACAAGGCATTTTCGCCCACAGGACTGCCGCATACTGGATGTTTTTCCCTTTTCACACCATTCTTTGTGAACTCTAGAAATGGTTGTGCGTGAAAATCCCAGTAACTGAGCAGATTGTGAAATACTCAGACCGGCCCGTCTGGCACCAACAACCATGCCACGCTCAAAATTGCTTAAATCACCTTTCTTTCCCATTCTGACATTCAGTTTGGAGTTCAGGAGATTGTCTTGACCAGGACCACACCCCTAAATGCATTGAAGCAACTGCCATGTGATTGGTTGATTAGATAATTGCATTAATGAGAAATTGAACAGGTGTTCCTAATAATCCTTTAGGTGAGTATATATATATATATATTCAAAATTAAAATCAAATAAAAATTTATATATCCTTTATAATAGAAATAGAAGTTGTTGAAGGAACAAAATTAAAGTAAGAAAATAGGCTAATATTTTAAAGCACATTAAGTTTTATTATAATTTATTTTAAGCCCCCTTGGAACTGTGCTGAGGCCCCCTGGTGGGACCCCTGGACGAGATCCACTGCAGTAAACAGTTCAGGCAATTAAATTTCGCAATACTCTACAGTCACTTTTTCAAAACTCTTCACACAGTTCTCCAAACCAACTTTCATCTTGGAACAGCAGTTCATTTCATATTTAAAATGCACTAAAACTACCAAAACACTTTCTTTCATGTCTCAAATCAAATTCTTCCATAACAATGGCAAAGGTTTTCACCCAACAAACACACTTTATCATTCATAAAACAATGACCCAAAAAGACTAACAACAGGTAACGTTACACAATTTTTCGTTTTGTAAACTTTTACATAACAAGAATGACACACTCTACTGTTACATTACATTACAGTACAAAAGTATTCCTAAGTTTCCCCTTTTTTTATAGATGGTAATGAAATTGAAAGACTAAGGTGTTCAGCTTCATCTAATAATTTTGATAGTCTTTAATTTTTTAGATTTTGGAACACTGCAAAACCCCCTTATTTTTAAGAGTTTAACCAACATTCATCTAGGCACAGCACTTCATTTCACATTCAAAATTCACTTCAAAATGACCTCAAATCAAGTCATTCTTCCATTACACAAAGGTTGTCATCCAACACACTACTTGTCACTCATTAAACAATGACCTAAAAAAACACGTACAACACGTAGCATTACACAATGTTTTCTTTTGTTCACAAAACATGAATGACACACTCAGGGCCAGACTGGGACACAATTTCAGGCCGGGAAATGTCACACCCATCCAGGCCATCCCATACACACACAACAAATTTTGGAACCATGGAGAACCATATTTTTTTTTGTATGGTCATCAAATAAAAAAGGTTTAAATCCTTAGGCTCAGGCCATGCAAAATAATTAAAGGTTCTCTCTTGAACTGCACCTTCACTTCCCTTTTCCTTTTCATTATCTTCATTTTCCCTGATATGTTTCTGTCCCGACTCTCTCTACTTTTCGTGTACCAGTCACTTCTTATTCAGCAGGTCTACCGTTAGGAACAGAACTGTCTCAACGTTGTTGCAAAAAAATAAAAAAAAATAAATAAAAAATTGTAATTTGTTTGCACAGAATCTAAATGTATTTTAAGGTAAATTCAAAGTATCACATTAGGACAATGTGTTGTTTTTTATGTTAAAATGTTTTAAATATCAAATATTTAACAACTATTTCATGCAAAATATAAAAAAAAAAAATCTAAATTGCTTAAATGTCAAAATTTGTATAGTAATAAATACATCATGACAATATCTTTATAGAAAAATCATAATACTGAACAAGTTATTGCATTATTAGCCTACTACTATTTTGTGTTGTCTGCCCTAGATCCCTCCAAACGTATAAATATATGTGAATATCTGTCTGCTAAATTACTACTGTAACTTGCCATTAGATAATGATGCCATTTAGCATACCGTTTTTTGAATGACTATAGTAATGGAGTGCTACTGCTAACATTGGCTAGCAGTTTAATACTTAGCTACGTTAAAGAAGACAACCACAGTAGCTTTTTACAGGTGAAACTGACCTGCATTTAAAGCCCTGAGGTCCGTAATTTTGCTTTATTTCGCTCCTTCTTTTTTGAGGGCTTTCCCTCAATGCTCCACCTGGCCGCTTCCTCGAGTCCGTCGCACCGATTATTCTCGAAACGGTTTGGCGGACGCTCTGAGCTCACCCGAGCTGAATCGTAGCGTTGCCAGTCAAGACTAACCGTTTCATGATTTATTGTAAAATAAGTACTTAAGTACTTAAAAAGTCAATAATATATAATTAAAATAATTTATGCTCCCGATGGCCAGTCCGGGCCTGGACACACTGTTGTTTACAATTCACTGCAGTTTATGTTACATCATGGTGCATGTTTTCCTTGTTTGTAAAGATAATAAGGCAAGGCAAGTTTACTTGTATATCATATTTCATACAGTGCTTTACATAGAAAATTAATTAAAATAATCTCAACAGATGCATAAGAAATAAAAATAACAATAAAATAAAGATAGTAATGAAGTGAAATTGAAAGACTAACACCTGTCTAGGTGTTCAGCTACATCTAATTGTTTTAATAGTATTTCATTTTTAGATTACCCAAACACACCTATATACATATAGAATGCTAAATTTTAAAAAATTGTAAGGGAAAAAATAAATAATAAATCAACTCGTGATCGTGATTCCAAGTGATCCAGTTCAGTCCATTGCAAAGGTTCTGCCAGTAGTGTGCACTCATGCAACGTAAGCAATGACGCACATCCGAGTGAACGAGACGGAGGGAAGTTAGTGAGTGAAGGGCATAATAAAAACGAACTGGGCTGCGTTCCACTCCACTTTTAGACAGGCACTTGCAAACTTCCCTAAGCACTTCCCCTCGGGGGAATCCCTGCCGCCATTTTGAAGTGCGCTCCACTTCATGAAGTGGACGAGGGAAGTTTATATGGACAGACCCTCGCTACCTCGATTTTGACCGAGGATGCGAGTCTACTTCATAGACTGCATATACCACAATGAAACACGAATGTGACATCACCACACATCGCGTTTAATGCTGCGTTCCAGGCATCCCGTAACCCGTGTTTTCCCAACCTTCTACCCGTGAAAGTGCACTGGAATGGCAGTCAAACCCGTGACTTCCCACCCGTGAACACGTACTAGATCGATGTACTCCCAGTTACACGCTCTGACGTCACATAGCCCGCGAAACAACAATGGCAGCCCCTACGGATGCGCTGTTGATGAAAGTGTATATATAAATAACATAAAATCAAAGGTATAACAGCTTCTTTTGCCTTATGCGCCATTTTTTCTCCTCCGTTTCCCTCAAATAAGCAAGGAGTAAGCACCTTTGCCGATAGAAATGATTGTAAATGAGCATAAGCCCCGTACGGCCCGCCATGCTTTATTTACATCTAGATATCACAATTCCTTGCGCTCAGGCAGTTTGGCGTGACTTTGCCTGGAACGCTACAAAATCATGAGTCGTGGTTTGAAGTCGTAACTTACGGGCTCAAAAACCTGCCTGGAATGCAGAATAATTACCCCAACACAAACAACTCTATATTTAAATTATTTTTTAAAAACATTTAAAACAACCCAAACACACCTATATAAATATAGAATGCTACATTAAACAATTTCATAAAGGAAAAAAAAAATAATAAATCAACTCCATAGTAGATTCCAAGTGATCCAAGGGCTTAGGACGTTCCAGTTCAGTCCAGCAAAGGTTCTGCCAGTAGTGGGCACCGTAAGCAATGACGCACATCCGAGTGAACGAGACGGAGGGAAGTTAGCGAGTGAAGGACACATAGACTGTAAAAAAAAGATGGATGACGCACCTTCACTTTCTTCCATTGATGTAACTGAAGCCGCCAGTGTTCAAATATGGCGCTGACATCTTGGGTCTTGACTCTGCGCAGTAGTGAGCGTGAAGTTGAGCCGCGATATCAAGGTCCCGCTCACACTCCCGCCTAATCAACAACTTTTTGTGAAATAAACAGTTATGGAAATGTAGAGATTAAAGTTAAAGCTCCACTCTCCTCTCGAAGTTCCCGAAAAATGTCCGTTGGCGCCTCAGTGACTACAGCCTAAAATGACAGAAACCACCTTTGGAAAAAAAAAATGTGAAGTGTAATTTGATTGTTTAGTTTGTGTATGACCCATTAGAATACATGCAGAGGGCGGGCTTTATGGCCTATACTGTATTCAGTCACCTGCGGGCGATCGAGGCGCGTCGGCTTCAGTTTTCAGGAGTGTTGCAGGCTTGGAAGGGCATGATAAAAACAAACTGGAATGCAGCACTGGAATGCAGCCCTAGTGATTGTAAAAAAGTAGATTTGAGATGAGAGTGACGAGTGGTCTGGACTGGGAGCTGCAGGTTTACATGGATCTATAGACCAATTATCAGCCTACGTCACACTGACATCACGCAGGTTCAACTGCGCATGTCGGTTGCAAAAGACAATTGGGAAAATGTTTTTATTTTCCTTAAGTTTTACCAAATACCATCAACTCACAGTACTTTTAAAGCCCTCAGAAGAGCCGATTGGAAAGAGGAACATATTAAAAATGCCCGACTTTGCGCACACATAAAGTAATAAAGCCCCCTCTGACATACAAGTGCAAAATTGAGCTCCTTTTCCCAGCTTATTAATGGTCAAATACATTCAAAAATAATGTCACAGTGCCCATCTTGGTGAGTATTAACGTAAACACAGTCTTAAACAGTTCAGGAAGAATGTTGTGTAACAAGAACAGTATTTTGGATCCACGCGTGCATCAGGTCTTAAAGGGACAGCAGCTGAATATTGTTAATGTTATTTAAACTACAAAAAGACAAACGATCACTTACTGCTCTTGACTCATTAACTTGTGTAACTTTAACGGTTTGATCTGTATTTAATTTTTTACAATTAAGATTATCCAATCTTATTTTAAATTTAATTACTTCTTTTTTTTTTTTATCCAGTTCTTACCTGAATACTGTTAGACCTACCTGAAAAATAAAGCAGTCTATTTCATTTGTATCTTTATTCTATTGTATTTATTTGTGCTATTGTTAGTCATTTGTTTATTTGTTCTTATTTTATTACTGTTTACTTGTCTTTTTAAATTTAATTTACCATCTGAAATTAAGCTTCCTTGTGATGCGTGTAAGCTATTGCAACAAAATGACCCCATTGTAAAAAATACATTGAGTTATCAAATATTTGTGAGATAATTGTAATGGCAATTGATCGTTTAGCCTAGGCTATACATGAAAAAAAGCTTAAAAGCTTTATCAAATAAAGTTATCTTTTCAGAAGAAATTTTTGATTGCCTAGACTTTCAATAGATGGACAACATTTTTTTTTAAAATATCTATTTGACAGTATATGCAGCGTTTTTTAACTAACGTTAAAATTTCACTAACGTTAATTTCGTTGAATAACACTCCTTATCGCTGAGTGACAAACTATAGTAATATGCGGACAACATTTTGAAAATAACATCTAATTATTTATAATTAGTCATCTATAAATATATATCTATAAATAATCTATAATATTTTTAAATCTAACGATTTTGTACCGTATCCATGTAATTTTCTATATGTAAACGCCATCTCTCCTGAGTTTTCTGCAACCTAGCTGCGCGCGCATCCTGTAGGCGATGTTGTCAACGTTAATGTACCTACTGTTAAAGGCACAATGTGTTCCAAAAACCACTAGAACAATGTTATATATTTTGTTGGCATGTGTACTTACATTATCCCAAATGTTTTCAAAAATGTTTAAATCAGAAATAAGCAATTTTAAGCAGGGCAATCCAGCACCCGGAAAGCGTACCTTCCATAGGGGCAGCCATTGCTAACCAAGCCATCACCTGCTGTTAGCATTCTATTGACTCCCATTCATTTTGGCGTCACTTTGACAGCGAATAACTTTACATTTGAGGCGTTTAAAGACTCCATTTGTCCATTGTTTATTTCTAAAGAAACACAACAATGAATAAAAGGCTCCATTACCTTGTATCTTACACTATCGCCCCGTAGAAGCCGTTTTTGTAAAAATAGGCTAACGATTGCGTCATAACTATGCGACTCTCTGTCGCACAGTAGAGAAATTACCGTATAGACCCGTATAGACAGGAGGAGAAGCTTGCAGGCAATCTGGCGTTAAATTTTAAAATAAATAAATACTATGCAAAATGACAAAATAATTAATCAGAATATTTACCAAAAGTTGCTCCTGCTCACGCTCTCCGTCTCTGCAAGATTCGGTGATTCAGATTTCACTTTGCACAACTACTTAGACCACAACTGTCAGAAAGGTTGCTCATGCACATCTACGTCGTCAAGCTCAGTCTGAGGCTCTGCGTACTGCTCAGCCATCAGGAAGTGAGTGCTTCTAATTGACTTTACTTTTCTCCGTTGAAGTCTATGGGGTCGCTGTGTCCATTTCTTTTACTGTCTATGGTCAGTGCGTCGTCTATCAATGACATCATACCCTCGTTACCCTCGATTTCCGGTTTTATTTTGTAGAAACCTTGGAAACAGTAAAGACGCTTTAATATATTATAATATTATTTTATTAGACAAGGGAACAACTGTTTGGATGCATTCATCGACAAAAAAACTATTGTTATAAAGCTCAACACAGTTAGTCTTGTTTAAATCCAGTTTTATTTACCGCGAGTACCATGTTTTACCATGCCTAATATCGATCTAGCTCACTGCAGTGTGAACAAGTGTCTCATAGCAGCCACCGAGCGAACACACAGAGCAGCATTATAACATAACTTTCAACACACTCAAATGTATGTAATATGATAAAACAGCGCTGCGTTACCCCACATACGCATGAGCGGAAGAAGCGGAAGCTTCGTCTGCGGCAGAATAAAAGCTCCGGGAAATCAGATCGAGTGTCATCCGCATGTTTTGAATAAGTGACCTCTAGCTGCGAAAATGTCCATATTGTGGCTTTAACACTTTTGAAAAGAGTATGTAATGTTCAAATTGGCCTGTAGGTACATAGAGTTTTGGTGGTGTTTGTGTCTAAGTGAGAAAAGAATTCATGGAATTTGAAAGATGTCATCATTGCATTTTGTGCTAAAGCAATGATAAATGATCCAGTTGAGCCCACATACACTGCTGTTGTGCTCACTGTGTGAAGAGTTTTAAAAAAGTATTGAGAAATGTGACCTGTAAAAAAAAAACAAAAAAAAACAAGTAGCGTGGAGGTGAGAGTGACACCAAGTGGTCCAGACTGTGAGCTGCAAGTTTACATGGATCTATTGTAAATGTTAATGTACTGCTATTGTTTGTGGTGGTATCACATCAGTATCACTGTCTGTATGAATCAAAAACACACATTCTGCCAGTGTGTAGGATATTTATTTGTATTGTTCCATGAAGCAAAGAAAACCCATAAATCAGAGAGATGGTGAAGCCTCTTTAAACATCTGTATGAAAGGTTTATTAGCAGTTTTATGTTCTGAGTAGACAGAACTCAATCTAAAAGATGACCACGTTATTGCAGAGGTCCGACTGGCAGCATTTAATTTTCATGGCGGTGTTACTCTGGAGAATAAGACACTCCGACATACTGCTGCATCTCCGAAAGCCCATGACTAGATGAAACAGAAAAATAAAATAGTTTATGAACATCATGATTTTATCTCATCACAAAGTAAACATTTATCTGTGTATAATGCAAAGAAGCAAACTACAGTTGCTTCTGTTGGTAGCGTCCATGTCAGTGTTATTTTAGTTTCTAATATCGTTTTTATTAATAGTTTGAATTCGTTTTTATCTGTATGTATAAAAAAATTTATGATAATATTTTATCATTAGTGTTAGTATTATTATTAGCTGCAGTTTTGGAGATGCTCTGACCCAGTCGTTTAGCCATCACAATTTGGGCCTTGTCAAACTCGCTCAAATCCTTACGCTTGCCCATTTTTCCTGCTTCTAGCACATCAACTTTGAGGACAAAATGTTAACTTGCTGCCTGATATATCCCACCCACTAACAGGTGCCGCGATGAAGAGATAATCACTGTTATTCACTTCACCTGTCAGTGGTCATAATGTTATGCCTGATCAGTGTATATACACTCCCTGTTCAGTTCAGTCCTTCGTCGGTTCTTGTTTCTCCTATGCTTCTCCTGGGTGCTACAGATTATAAATAAAGACTGTTTGTTTATTACTCCAATGTCTCATTAGTGCTTGCTGCAATGCACTTATGACAATTGCAAGAAACAAAAATGTTTTTGATGGTTTTAGTTAATTATAATAATCCTGGTTCATGTCAAATGTTTAGACACACCTGTTCATGCTTTATTATTTTCCACATTTTACAAAAAAAGAAAAAATGTAGAAAAATGTATTTCTCTTTTTTTTTTAGGACATGTATATGCATTTCTTAGTTTGCTACAGTGTGAAACTGACAGAAAGTTTCGACTTTAAACTCACAGGGAGGGAAGTTGAATCTGGCCGCTATACAGGCATCTTTTCCAAAGCCACAGGTCTCTTGAGATGGTGTGCAGCGTGTTCCACTCTGAGGAACGCAGTGGTTGCATTTCAGTGCAGATCCTGCCGCACGAAACACAGGTATTGTAGCAGACGTATGCATCTAAATCAGCACTGAAACCTCTCAGGTAACTAATAGTAGCAGTATTGCGACAATGGAAATGTTGTTTCAGAGGCTTTATTTATTTGAAGTAATGCGCACTTATAAATCCTGTGCATTATGACCAGGAACGTATATTGAGAAAATAGGGTACATTTTAACTCTTTAATGTTGTTATTAAAGTTGGAATCAGCAGCTTTAAACTCACCATAGTTCAACACCAGAGCAAGAACAAGAGCCACCAGCAAAGTCTTCATTATTCTGTTGATTAGAGCTGAGAAAGTAATAATAATAAATAATAAGAACAACACTAATCTATCAATATCTGAGTTAAGAGTATGTCTGTGGTGGAATTTCATTGTTGGCTGATCAGCTTGTTCAGTGATGCTTATAGTAGAAACAGCATGCCATTAAAAGAAAATGAACTGTACTCTGTTTTTACCATGTCAAGCATCACTGTTATACAGTGTTAGAAATTTGAACAAACCCCTAACCTTAACTATTACACTTAATGAATGATTTGCCATGGTTTATTTAGACATTAAATCAGCTAATATCTAATACGATGCATGTGGATTGTTTTAGGATAATGTGAAAACTTACCTCCTAAGCAATGTAGTATTGAGAGTTTTGTAAGTTCATAAGCACTTGTGTGCATCTCATATCTCTTATATACCCTACTTGTCATGCACTCAGGAGTGAATCATTTCCAGTAATTTAGGAATTCCCAAAGAGTTTGGAACCTGTTGATTGTGTTTCAAATGAGGCCAGAGACACTCAAGGCTCAGAAACACTTGCTCAACTGTGTATTTGATCATTGTTTACTCATGCATTAACTTCAGATGTTCAGTACTGATTGTACCATGTTCTTGTGCAAGATCCTGCTCTGTCCCGTTCTACTGCAATAAACCACTCTTGTTTTTAACGTGTCATACGTTTCATGAAGGAAACATTTGGGCCAATGTACCAAAGTGATAATTTCCGAATTCGATAATAAATTGATAGACCTAATGAATCATGAATCTGTCTTGACTAGCAACACTACGATTCGTCCGCATAGCGCCTCCGCCAAACAGTTTCGAACAGAGGCTAATGTTGTTGTTTACCCTTGCTCCCTCCTATATATCGATGTGAATATTTGACTGCCAAATTACTAATGTAACTTAACAATTGATAAAAATGTCCTTTAACATACAGTATTTTGAGTGATGATAGTAATGCTAACATCACCCGGGCCGTTTGGCCTACATCTATCAGTTCCTATGGGCCATTTGGTTCCCACCTTTACAGACAGTTTCAATTGATTGCATCTTGAGTAGGGCCCTATGATTTCCGCAATGCAGAAAACGCACGGAATCGCGGAATCCAGTCATAAAAACGGAATTTACTGTCTAATGAATTTGGAAAAATTTTGTAGCCTAGAAATCTAGACGCACCCTAGCGGCAGCAAATGTAATTTGCAGCCAGGGTCGTCTAGCAACTCTCCGCTGGCTTGCGAGCTTGAAAAAGCAAACTCTAGTTAGGCCAATCACATCGTGTATAGAGACGGTGGGCGGGCTTAACATAATGACGGCAGAGTTGCGACGGTTCTGCGTGCTACTTGAAAACAAAGAAGCTGGCGAACAGCGGCCTTTCGAATCGGCTTTGGTCACGACTCTGGAGGACTTGGAGTTAAGCTTTTCTTTGAGAAAAGAACAAAGAACGGCACTGAAGTCATTCTTAAAAAAGGAAGATGTGTTCGGAGTTTTGCCAAACGGATACGGCAAAAGTTTAATCTATCAACTAGCTCTGTTTCACCGTCTTCTTGCTCTGGTTGGTTGTAGCGCTATCCTATTGCGTGCAGAGGGAATTTGAAAGACAACCGTTTATCCCGCCCCTCGGATTGAGCCCTGCCAATGGTGTGTTCCCAGACCCAACATCTTGATATGGGTCTGGCTTGTCAGGCTAAAATTTGATGAATAAATAAAAAGCAGGTCAGTACACTTAAATCAAATCGCGATATAGACTAGTGTCTGTGAATATTAAACCGCAAAAAGACTATTTAAATATGAATCCTGCATGCTCTGCGTGTCTCATGTGTAAATGAATGGCACAAACATGCGGTTTCACACGCTCTCTCACACACACACGCTGTGTTTTCAGCCTCTGTAGCCTTACATGAAGACATGAATGCATGAACTTCATCTCCAGAGCCGCTCTGAGAGTCACTTCCTCTAAGGAAGGGGGCCTAAGGAAAACTGTGTGTTTGATGTTGACCGTGGTTCTCTTGCTCCATACGAAACTCAATGCGTTAGAAATCTAGGCGTTCTGTTTGATCACAACCTAAATTTTGATAAACAGATGAGTACTGTTGTGAAATCATGTTTTTTCCATCTTCACCAACTCTCTAAAGTGAAACATAGAGTGATTCATGCCTTTGTAACAACACGATTAGAATATTGTAATTCCCTTTATTATGGTGTCTCAGTCGTTTCTCTCTCGTCTACAGCTAGTGCAAAATGCTGCTGCTAGACTCCTCACTGGGACCTGCAAGTATGAGCAGGTAACTCCTATTATATCTGCACTGCACCGGTTACCTGTCAAATTTAGAATCGAGTTTAAAATTCTTCTATATGTTTACAAACCCCTCAACAATCTGGCCCCTCAGTAGGCTACCTGACTAATCTGCTCCATCCATACACTCCATCTAGAACTTTGAGATCCAGTGAGCACGGTCTACTCATCGTGCCTAGATCTAGACTTTAAAAAAAAACGCAGCGATCGCGCTTTTGCGACAGCAGGTCCAAAACTTTGGAACAGTTTACCTCTTCACATCAGATTAGCTCCCTCCATTCCTGCTCTAAAGACCTATTTATTCTCCCAGGCTTTCAATACTCCTTGATCTTATAGGTCCGGTATTTTTTTATTATTGCTGTGTGTTTATTACGTTTGATCTTTTTTTTTTTTTTTTTATGTACAGCACTTTGGTCAGTCTTGGTTGTTTTTAAATGTGCTTTACAAATAAATATTATATTGTATTGTACTATTAAATGATTAAAATGGAATCCAGAAAAAATTGTTAAATTGTATGTTTCATTATTTCAAATAATTAGACATGCTTTTTGATTACTAAACATTTTATTTAACCATTAAAATGGAGTCCAAAAATTTAACGGAATCCAGAAAAATGAAAACGGTACAGTAACAATGTAAATGCATCTGAAATACACATAATCTTTCATATCAAAAGTTCTTCATTGAACTTAAAAAGGCTCTTCCATGACATCATCATACAATCTTGTTGACCATGACAGTGAAACATTGAAAAAATGCAAATTGCTGTAAAAAAATAAAAAGAAAAGAAAAATTCCCCCAATTCAACTTAAAAGCTTACGTTCGGCTGCCTTACTTTTTTTTTTAGTATAATCAAGCTGGCTGTACAAGTCATTTCAACGCATTTTGTAAAAATCTTGCCTAGTTAGTCTTGTATAACTTAAATTCAGTTGAAATTGGTTAAATTATGGAAAATAATTTGTTGTCATGACTTGTTTACAGTGAAAATGTTATCTTATAGCCTGATGGGGATTTATGTTAAATTAGTGCCCCTTTTCTTTAATCTTTCATCTTTTATATAATTAATCACTGAATGCTCGTCAGCATCATCTCGCCTTCAATGGTTCAGCAAAGGTCAGAAAGGTCAATTAAACAGCATGTCTGCCAATGAGTCTCATGAGAACATGATGGATACCTTCCCGTCAGTGTGTGTTGGAGCTGCTGGTGGTGGACAAATGACAAATGTTTTCTTCTCAAATCCTATGAGGGCGTGGCAGGAAAGTTCAATATTGTGTAAAACGCAGTTGATGGACTCAATAGCCTGAGGGGACTGGGGATACATATCAGATTTGGGACTAAGAGATATGTCTTTAAGAGGTTTAGTGATGTAATTCATGAGCCTTTTGCAAGATTCTTGGATTTTTGATGATTGTTTAGTGTCTAAATCTTTTCTACAAGCGTTTACTGGATTTGAAATGTTCCAGAAAGTGTGAGTAACTGTTTATTTTGGGTCCAAGGTACATGTGTACACAAGGTTTTAATGTCTGTTAGCTCTGCTCTGGGCTTATAGCTGCTGAGATGAAATGAAAGCTCACAGTCTTTTGATCTATCAGTGATTAATGCTCTTATTATGTAACATACAACCTACGATGTGAAGCTCATCAGATCTATATGACAACTATTTTCACCATTATTTTATTGAGATCGTTTTATGAAAGCTAATTAAATGTTTAGAAAAAAAATCTTTAATCTTAAAAAAAAAAGTATTTTTGTCTTGTTTTTCATTACAAGTATCTAAAAATGTCTATCTTCTGAGAAATGTATACAAATTAAGTGAGTTTAATTATGCTTAAAACAAGAAAATGTCTCTTAGATTTAAGTTTATTTTTCTTACCCCACTGACAGATATTTTTTCCTTGTTTGAAGCACAAACTTAATGTTTCAGAAAAACATGACTTTCATTTCGTCTTCAAGTAAACTAAGAAATTAAGTTTAGATTTGTACTGAAAAACAAGACAAAAAGTAATTTGCTATTAAATGCACGAGTCAGAACAGCAACAAACATCTGATTTTGACATCATGGAAATGTAAAACTTTCACATTTTGTCTCCTGACATTGACCTCACAGCTGTTAGGCTGCCCTTGAAATCTGTGTTTAAAAAAAATATGATATATTTGCATGTATATACTGTATATATAATTTATCTTAAAGGTTATGGTTAAGAGTTTAAAACTCCACGAAGCAAATGGCAGTATCAACAGGTGAGTAGACGCATAGTAGAGACTTGATGTTCTTTTGGATGTGAGAATGATGGAATGTCTTTTCCTTAGAAGTGCAGGGACTTGTGGGATTTGTTGCAGATGAAACAAGGTTGGATGCACACACCTCGACCTCTGACGGATGAACATCAGACACTGAAGAACAGGCCATAGGAGAAATCGCTGGAGGAACAGGTTAGTAGTCTGTGTTGTATGAACAAGACCAGACAACTGACTGAGGTGAGGTGTGTGCTCATGAAGCCAGCTAATGATGGTGCAGATGAGGTGCAGGTGTGCATGATTAGTACTCTGGTACCTAGTGTCGTCGCCTGTCTGTAATGTCTGTGACTATTTATCATCTGTTTGGTTTTTTTTCTGATAGACTGTAAACTTTCAGCTTGAAAACTACTTCAAGAAGGAGACAAGAAGGAGGCCAAGGATTGGTGGACATTCAAAGCAGGATAAAAACTGTTGTTCCCTTCTAAGAGAAGCGGGCCGCATGGGACTGAACCGACATCTTTTTCTTATGGACACTCAAGGAGTTGATTTTTTTCTGGATTGACACCTTTCTATCGGTCTATGCTGAAAACTTGGAAAATTTTAAGTATATCAAGGAGTCTCTAGGATGTGCACAGTCTTTGGATGAGAGAAGAACCCCTTTTGGATAATCCGGTTGTGTATTTAGAGATTTTGAAGTCGGCGTCAATGGAATGCTGGAATTACAAAGATTGGACATTTAATAACAACAAATGAATGGATGTCTGCTGAGATGCTGGCCGCTAAGTTGGGTGTGAGGTGTTGTTTGACACAGAGACTGTTGAATGATCTTCTTGAATGTTTATTTGATCTGCTTTTGATGCTTTTCAAGAAAGGGAAGGAGCTTTGCTTACCTCCTGAACTAGAACTTTTCAGTGGAACTGGGAAAAAAGCACTGTATGTCACATGTGTCAAAGTCTCACATATGAACTCTTTAGAAGGACTAAAAGACTTGTACAAGGCTCCCATTGAGAAAAGGTCTGGGGACCTTCAGTGGAGAATTGTGCATGGTTTAATAGCTACAAACAGACACAGAGCGCACCTTGATCCACAGGTAGGGGAGGGGTGTCCTTTTTGTGGGCAAACAGAGACTGTTTTTCAGTTATTTTTTCACTGTCGTAGACTGGAAGCGTTGCTATCTCAATTAGAAGAATGGTGTAGAATTTTGGGATAAGTGTTCTCACCTATACTTTTTATTTATGGGTTATGTTGACGGAAGTTAGCCTATTTTCAGACACTGCGTAATATCATTGCGCCTGCTGCACCCATGGTATGGCAGCAAAGTTCCTGGATTATTACGCAGGAATGAGAGTATAGTTCCTAGCCATATCGGCCTGGAAAATCACAACTTTTCATTTTCTGTCGGTCTTAGTACACAATGTAACTACAGAAGAGTCAAGTTTTAAATAGGAAAAATATCGAAACTCTTTGGTAATTTTTTTGAGCGAGATGCTAACGGTCTATTTAGATTCAATGATCTGTGCTAAGCTATGCTAGAAGTGCTACCGCCAGACCCGGAGATTGGCTGAATAGATTCGAAAACGGTAAAACTCAACTGTTTAACTCTAGGGGAGTTGAAAATAGTGGCGTGTTCCTTTAATGACTCTCTCCTCCTGGTTTCTCAGACAGGGCTTTTTTCCCAGTTAAAACAGCTCAAACATGCATTTTAGTCTGGGACTAGGTTTAAGATTTGTCTGTGAAACCAGGGAAAAGTCTCTTAAAAATAGTGTTTATTGTAAGTGGCGGATAAATGGACGAATCCATAACCAGATCTTTCGGCTGTCAAATATCAAATTTTGGTCATAGGACTGAAAACCTCTTACATTCTCCAATGTACATTTCTTTTTGATTGCACTCTTAATTATTATAATTTTCTTTCTCTCTGTGATCTCTAGATGGAGGTAAAGGAGATGATTATCTCTTGTTCCCATTCCCTCAAGGCAGCAGAGAGAGCAGCATGGAGCTCTTCAGAGATCTTTCCACAAGTCTTCTCAAAGTGTTGTTTACTGGACCTTCTTGATGTCAAGTCACAAAATCACACACATACATATTCACACAGTGTGAATGTTATTTTTCATCTATAGCTGCAAGATGTGGCATTGCTGAGAAAAATATGTAAAGCAACATATGCAACAACACACTTTAACAGCAGATTTAAATAAAAACAATTATGTTTCATTGAAGCCAAATGCATTACACTAACAAATTCACAAGTTTGTGCTGTTGCAATTGTGTCCTATCAGTTATTTGTATAAGATGTTTGATATTTTGCAGTTTTGATTTCAAATCTCAAAACTGACTTTCTCAAAATTACACCTGAAAACTAGTGATAAAAAAAAAATGAGCTTATTGTAATTCCAAGTTTATATTTTGCAAATGCAACAATTCAAGTGACTAATAAACAAATGATGGTAACTATACAGTAATATTTAATTTATTAACATTAGTGAATGTTAATCTCAGCATTTACTAATACATTTTTTAGATCAAAAGTCATATCTGTTAACATTAGTTAATGCACTGTGAACTAACACGAAGGTTAATAAATGCTGTAAAAATATCGCTAATTGTTAGTTAATGCAGTTGTTAACAAATGAGATCTTATTGTAAAGTGTTACCAAAATGATATAGATCTGCAGTATTGTAAGTGTGAAAACTGTCTAAACAACAAGAAATTGTTGCAAACACAAGAAATAAATCATAGTGTAAAATAAAGTCACAATAAGCCTACAATAATTAAAAGAGTGATGTGTTTAAAACATTGACACAGTGACGACAATGAGGACTTATGATATTTTATTAACAAAGAGGTCATATACATAACATTATAATGAGAACACTATTATAATAAAACGGTAGTTGTTTCAGTGCGTTGTTGTGGGAAGAGCGCGTCTACGGCTTACACATTCGGATTAGTTCAAGCAGATACACTCACCTAAAGGATTATTAGGAACACCTGTTCAATTTCTCATTAATGCAATTATCTAATCAACCAATCACATGGCAGTTGCTTCAATGCATTTAGGGGTGTGGTCCTGGTCAAGACAATCTCCTGAACTCCAAACTGAATGTCAGAATGGGAAAGAAAGGTGATTTAAGCAATTTTGAGCGTGGCATGGTTGTTGGTGCCAGACGGGCCGGTCTGAGTATTTCACAATCTGCTCAGTTGCTGGGATTTTCACGCACAACCATTTCTAGAGTTTACAAAGAATGGTGTGAAAAGGGAAAAACATCCAGTATGCGGCAGTCCTGTGGGCGAAAATGCCTTGTTGATGCTAGAGGTCAGAGGAGAATGGGCCGACTGATTCAAGCTGAGAAGAGCAACTTTGACTGAAATAACCACTCGTTACAACCGAGGTATGCAGCAAAGCATTTGTGAAGCCACAACACGCACAACCTTGAGGCGGATGGGCTACAACAGCAGAAGACCCCACCGGGTACCACTCATCTCCACTACAAATAGAAAAAAGAGGCTACAATTTGCACGAGCTCACCAAAATTGGACAGTTGAAGACTGGAAAAATGTTGCCTGGTCTGATGAGTCTCGATTTCTGTTGAGACATTCAGATGATAGAGACAGAATTTGGCGTAAGCAGAATGAGAACATGGATCCATCATGCCTTGTTACCACTGTGCAGGCT
This sequence comes from Rhinogobio ventralis, assembly GCA_039654625.1. Taxonomy (NCBI): domain Eukaryota; kingdom Metazoa; phylum Chordata; class Actinopteri; order Cypriniformes; family Gobionidae; genus Rhinogobio; species Rhinogobio ventralis. Next base: position 4,900,068 of record CM077200.1, on the reverse strand, counting down.
GGTGGTGGTGGTGTAATGGACACTTTAGGCCCCTTAGTGCCAATTGGGCATCATTTAAATGCCACGGCCTACCTGAGCATTGTTTCTGACCATGTCCATCCCTTTATGACCACCATGTACCCATCCTCTGATGGCTACTTCCAGCAGGATAATGCACCATGTCACAAAGCTCGAATCATTTCAAATTGGTTTCTTGAACATGACAATGAGTTCACTGTACTAAAATGGACCCCACAGTCACCAGATCTCAACCCAATAGAGCATCTTTGGGATGTGGTGGAACGGGAGCTTCGTGCCCTGGATGTGCATCCCACAAATCTCCATCAACTGCAAGATGCTATCCTATCAATATGGGCCAACATTTCTAAAGAATGCTTTCAGCACCTTGTTGAATCAATGCCACGTAGAATTAAGGCAGATCTGAAGGCGAAAGGGGGTCAAACACAGTATTAGTATGGTGTTCCTAATAATCCTTTAGGTGAGTGTATAAATCATCATATTAAGTTATTTAGTATCTGATTAATCTCATATAGATGCGTTTCGTTGAGGGAAATAACCCTGCTTCATTGTACCGTTGATCATCTTTAGCTTCATCTTTAGCTTCACTCAAACAGTAACACAAAACATCATAACTAGGATTGGGACTGTCATATTCATAACATTATAATTGTATACACTATTGTAATAAAATGTTGTGAATTCTTTGGGCTTAGTTGCCGTGTTTATGCGTGTTGTTACGGGAAGAACGCATCCAGAACAAGCTCTTCAGTTTACCAGTGTTAATTCTCTTCAGCGCAGTAATATTAAATATGTTTACTTTTACTGTAATATTAAAAATGTTTCATGTTTTTTCGTGCGGAGGCTATTTATTTAATTTATCCATGGCACATGCATTTTGTTTCTTTATATGCAGCCTAAGTAATGTTGTCCAATGACTTGTTTGCATTTAGGTATTTTATTTTATTGCATTATATTTTATTTTTATGGTAATGTTATGGTATTTTTATGGTATATTTTTTGGTAACAATTCCTCCGGTGTATGGCGATGGATTATGTACAAGATATATCCACCTTATTCTCGGGGGTGCTACTATTATAAGAATTACAACCAATAACTGGTTGTAATTTTTTCCCCAAATATTGATTTTTCCAAAAATGGCGGCGAGCATAGCGGAAGTGACGTCTTCGCTACCCATAAATAAATACATAGCTGACTCACCTATGTTCATCAGGAGCCTTTAAAATATCATAATAGGGGGACTTTAAGAAATATTGTGCAATTTTCAAATGGCCCTTTTTATATATTTACAGAGAAAGGAAAATTATTATTTTTGCTTAATTATTATTTTTGTCTTGTTTTTCAGTATACAAATACCTAAACATTTTTAATTAAGATACATTACTTAAGAAGCACAGTTGCTCACTGTTCCTGTTTAAAAGACTTTTATAGCTTTAATAAGGATTAATCTATATCTAATTCATACCTTGAAGACTATGCAGTTTTATTTGATTACTTTATTCAATTTCTGTAGTATTTTTACCCTAATATTACTCATCTCATTAATGTTCAGTGTTTAAGAATTCTTAAATGTCTGATTTAAAACTCTCTGGAAAATACAAATTAAGCAAACATCTGTTAACATGGGGAGTTTTACTAGTCATGAAGTGCTCATTTAATTTACTGCAAGTCACTTCCTGGTTTATCTTTCAATAAAAATCTTTCAGTCTAGATTTATGTTGGACACTGCACGGGTCACAACTCCAAGCAGCTCCTCATAAGCGAGAGAGGGAGGCTGCTGCTCTTCTGAAACCCTGGATAAAGTTAACAATAGGTCCTCATTTAGATCGGAAGAGATCGCCAAGCGAGCTTGGAGCTGGATCCAAAACAGGGATATCAGAGTCAGGGGAACACCCATCTCTGTCAACTCAACCTGCAACCCACATGATTAAAACTGTTGTGCTGCCTCAGCAGACATGCAACCCGAACCATGACTTTCATCCCTCGAGAAGAGAGCCAGGCGGGAGTGGAGCTTCCTCAGCAAGAAGCGCTCGCAACGAGGACAGCCAACTCCCTCGAGAGCTGACCAAACATAGATCATGTGTGTCGTCCCTGGTTAAAAACAAGGGCACGGCAATTCACAACTTGTTGCCATATTTACTGGTCTAATTTGACACAAAATAGATTAACAATATGACAAACACTCAGACATGTGGCTTCCTGAAGACAAAGAAGCTGATGACTGTAAAATGGAAATGCCGTTTTAGTCTTGATGACACACTACTCTACGTCACCTGACCTGATGACAGCCAATGAAATTGGCGTGATTACACCGTTATTGCTTTGGCCCTTTTAGCAGTTAGCACTATTTTTTTAATTTCTAACTGTTGTCCTTCTATGGAAAAGATATACCTATGCAAAAAATCTTGGTGTATTCTTTGACTCCGAGCTTAACTATATATAGCCTAAACAACATACCAAAAACATAAAACAGCCCCCTGCAGACCATTATGAATAAGCATGAGGTACAGTATAAGAACTTACCATGAAGGAGAAGGCGCTGTAGTTCCTTATGTTGATCTCTAAAGAAAGGGGTAGAAATAGTTTGTGAAAAAACAGCCTGTACTGTGACATGTCCTGCATTATTTTCCTTAATTAATTTATTAATAAGTGAGTCTTTATACTTACCCGAACTTTACATCACACAAGGAAAGGTCAATAAATCTCTTAAAATATCAGATCAATTGTTGAGAATATTATTTCAATTCATGCATGTTTAAAAAAAAAAGTTTTTTAAGAAAAAAAAAAAATATATATATATATATATACATATATGTATATATATATATATATATATATATATATATATATATATATATATATATATATATATATACATATATACAGTGCTTAACAGATTTATTAGACCACCACCTAATGTAAGGTTTGTGCCACAGCTGCCCTAAACTAGCAGTATTGGTGATTACCAAAATAATTTTTATGTTTCTGTAATGGTTAATCCACCAGTATGTGTAAGCTCTTTAGTCACAGTTGGCCAAGTCAAAGTCGGACTTGTTGAACAAATCCTATTGAACAAATTTGGGATTTAGTGGAATCAAACATAGATCTCACAAAAATGTCATCAAAAGTAAGCCTTTGGGAACAACTAGAAACTATTTGGAAGTCAATAACAACAGAGACTGTGGGAAAGTAATGTACATAAAAACACAATGCCAGCAAGAATGTATATTAAATATGTTTTTTTTTTTTGGGGGGGGGGGGGGGGTTGAATATAGCCAATCAATATTTATATGGGGATGATTAGGAGGCCATGATGATGGATAGAAGCCAATGGGCACTTTATGCATTGGGTTTGCTGGTCCAGCATGGGGTGCTGGTTTGCTGGTCAAGTAAGGGATGCTGGTTTGCTGGTCAAGTATGGGATGCTGGTTTGCTGGTCAAGTATGGGGTGCTGGTTTGCTGGTCAAGTAAGGGATGCTGGTTTGCTGGTCAAGTATGGGATGCTGGTTTGCTGGTCAAGTAAGGGATGCTGGTTTGCTGGTCAAGTAAGGGATGCTGGTTTGCTGGTCCAGCATCCCATTCTGGACCAGCATGGGGTTTGATGGTCCAGTATGGGATGCTGGTTTGCTGGTCAAGTATGGGATGCTGGTTTGCTGGTCCAGCATCCCATTCTGGACCAGCATGGGGTTTGATGGTCCAGTATGGGATGCTGGTTTGCTGGTCAAGTATAGGGTGCTGGTTTGCTGGTTTGCTGGTCCAGCATCCCGTACTGGACCAGCATGGGGTTTGATGGTCCAGTAAGGGATGCTGGTTTGCTGGTCCAGCATCCCATTCTGGACCAGCATGGGGTTTGATGGTCCAGTATGGGATGCTGGTTTGCTGGTCAAGTATGGGTTGCTGGTTTGCTGGTCAAGTAAGGGATGCTGGTTTGCTGGTCAAGTATGGGATGCTGGTTTGCTGGTCAAGTAAGGGATGCTGGTTTGCTGGTCAAGTAAGGGATGCTGGTTTGCTGGTCCAGCATCCCATTCTGGACCAGCATGGGGTTTGATGGTCCAGTATGGGATGCTGGTTTGCTGGTCAAGTATGGGATGCTGGTTTGCTGGTCCAGCATCCCATTCTGGACCAGCATGGGGTTTGATGGTCCAGTATGGGATGCTGGTTTGCTGGTCAAGTATGGGGTGCTGGTTTGCTGGTCCAGCATCCCATACTGGACCAGCATGGGGTTTGATGGTCCAGTAAGGGATGCTGGTTTGCTGGTCCAGCATCCCATTCTGGACCAGCATGGGGTTTGATGGTCCAGTATGGGATGCTGGTTTGCTGGTCAAGTATGGGTTGCTGGTTTGCTGGTCCAGCATCCCATTCTGGACCAGCATGGGGTTTGATGGTCCAGTATGGGATGCTGGTTTGCTGGTCAAGTATGGAATGCTGGTCTGCTGGTCCAGTATGGGATGCTGGTCTGCTGGTCAAGTATGGGGTGCTGGTTTGCTGGTCAAGTAAGGGATGCTGGTTTGCTGGTCAAGTATGGGATTTTTTTTTTGGGGGGGGGATTGAATATAGCCAATCAATATTTATATGGGGATGATTAGGAGGCCATGATGATGGATAGAAGCCAATGGGCACTTTATGCATTGGGTTTGCTGGTCCAGCATGGGGTGCTGGTTTGCTGGTCAAGTAAGGGATGCTGGTTTGCTGGTCAAGTATGGGATGCTGGTTTGCTGGTCAAGTATGGGGTGCTGGTTTGCTGGTCAAGTAAGGGATGCTGGTTTGCTGGTCAAGTATGGGATGCTGGTTTGCTGGTCAAGTAAGGGATGCTGGTTTGCTGGTCCAGCATCCCATTCTGGACCAGCATGGGGTTTGATGGTCCAGTATGGGATGCTGGTTTGCTGGTCAAGTATGGGTTGCTGGTTTGCTGGTCAAGTAAGGGATGCTGGTTTGCTGGTCAAGTATGGGATGCTGGTTTGCTGGTCAAGTAAGGGATGCTGGTTTGCTGGTCAAGTAAGGGATGCTGGTTTGCTGGTCCAGCATCCCATTCTGGACCAGCATGGGGTTTGATGGTCCAGTATGGGATGCTGGTTTGCTGGTCAAGTATGGGATGCTGGTTTGCTGGTCCAGCATCCCATTCTGGACCAGCATGGGGTTTGATGGTCCAGTATGGGATGCTGGTTTGCTGGTCAAGTATGGGGTGCTGGTTTGCTGGTCCAGCATCCCATACTGGACCAGCATGGGGTTTGATGGTCCAGTAAGGGATGCTGGTTTGCTGGTCCAGCATCCCATTCTGGACCAGCATGGGGTTTGATGGTCCAGTATGGGATGCTGGTTTGCTGGTCAAGTATGGGTTGCTGGTTTGCTGGTCAAGTAAGGGATGCTGGTTTGCTGGTCAAGTATGGGATGCTGGTTTGCTGGTCAAGTAAGGGATGCTGGTTTGCTGGTCAAGTAAGGGATGCTGGTTTGCTGGTCCAGCATCCCATTCTGGACCAGCATGGGGTTTGATGGTCCAGTATGGGATGCTGGTTTGCTGGTCAAGTATGGGATGCTGGTTTGCTGGTCCAGCATCCCATTCTGGACCAGCATGGGGTTTGATGGTCCAGTATGGGATGCTGGTTTGCTGGTCAAGTATGGGGTGCTGGTTTGCTGGTCCAGCATCCCATACTGGACCAGCATGGGGTTTGATGGTCCAGTAAGGGATGCTGGTTTGCTGGTCCAGCATCCCATTCTGGACCAGCATGGGGTTTGATGGTCCAGTATGGGATGCTGGTTTGCTGGTCAAGTATGGGTTGCTGGTTTGCTGGTCCAGCATCCCATTCTGGACCAGCATGGGGTTTGATGGTCCAGTATGGGATGCTGGTTTGCTGGTCAAGTATGGGGTGCTGGTTTGCTGGTCCAGCATCCCATACTGGACCAGCATGGGGTTTGATGGTCCAGTAAGGGATGCTGGTTTGCTGGTCCAGCATCCCATTCTGGACCAGCATGGGGTTTGATGGTCCAGTATGGGATGCTGGTTTGCTGGTCAAGTATGGGTTGCTGGTTTGCTGGTCAAGTAAGGGATGCTGGTTTGCTGGTCAAGTATGGGATGCTGGTTTGCTGGTCAAGTAAGGGATGCTGGTTTGCTGGTCAAGTAAGGGATGCTGGTTTGCTGGTCCAGCATCCCATTCTGGACCAGCATGGGGTTTGATGGTCCAGTATGGGATGCTGGTTTGCTGGTCAAGTATGGGATGCTGGTTTGCTGGTCCAGCATCCCATTCTGGACCAGCATGGGGTTTGATGGTCCAGTATGGGATGCTGGTTTGCTGGTCAAGTATGGGGTGCTGGTTTGCTGGTCCAGCATCCCATACTGGACCAGCATGGGGTTTGATGGTCCAGTAAGGGATGCTGGTTTGCTGGTCCAGCATCCCATTCTGGACCAGCATGGGGTTTGATGGTCCAGTATGGGATGCTGGTTTGCTGGTCAAGTATGGGTTGCTGGTTTGCTGGTCCAGCATCCCATTCTGGACCAGCATGGGGTTTGATGGTCCAGTATGGGATGCTGGTTTGCTGGTCAAGTATGGAATGCTGGTCTGCTGGTCCAGTATGGGATGCTGGTCTGCTGGTTTGCTGGTCCAGTATGGGATGCTGGTTTGCTGGTCAAGTATGGGATGCTGGTCTGCTGGTCCAGTATGGGATGCTGGTCTGCTGGTTTGCTGGTCCAGTATGGGGTGCTGGTCTGCTGGTCCAGTATGGGATGCTGGTCTGCTGGTTTGCTGGTCCAGTATGGGGTGCTGGTTTGCTTTTTCCCCCTCCTCATTACTCCATCTGCAATTTGAAACAAAAAAGAAATCAGGTTATTGTTTAAATACATTACACAAACAACATATATATATGCATATATATATATGCAACATATAAAAATATGTATATAAAAAATATAAAGTAAAAAAAAGAGCAAGAGTAAAAAAAATTCAGAAGGTACATACAGCACTGAAATTTGTCATCTGACTATATGACATATGCAGCACATATCAAAAGGTGGCGTAATTAAAGCCAGTGTCAAAATCTTCTAAATGTAATAAATACCTTAAACCAGTTGTGGAGACTGACTTTCTCCAGTTCAATTCGCTTCGTTGGGTCGATCTGCAGACAACAGCTAATAAGATTGCAGCATTCTGTGGAGAAAGATGGGAGAGATTATTACCTTAAACTTCACAAAAGCCACTAGGCTCACATGTTCCTTTTCCTGCATTGTTGCTTTGTTCTATCTAGTAAGATTCAGGATTAAAATTGTCCTTTGCTGAAGTTAAGATCTCACCTTGTGACAAGCCATCTCTGGTCCAGATGTTTTGGATGATCTTTTCAAGGTCTTGTCTTTTTGGAAAATCCCCCTCACACAGCATTACATACAAGGCTATCCCCAATGACCATACTGTCGCTGGTTCCCCGTGATATCTTTCATTTCTCCAATATTCTGGGGGGCAGTACTCTATTGTGCCTGGAGGAAAAAGATATTGTCTTATTTGCAAGTTTGCATTTACACAGCCTTTTTGACTAGATATCCATTATTATGAAAGAAATTATTTGATGCTAATTGATTCACAACAGTGGATCCCATTCCATTATGCTTCATGAGAGCTTGACTCACTCAGAGTCCTGTGTGAACGGCTCTCAACTCAGCACCAGAGTTTGAGATCCACCTTGCAGCTTTGAGAAATTATACATACCAGCAAAGGATGTGTAACCCGCCGAGGTAAGCATTTCACCGCATCCAAAGTCAATTAATTTGACTTCAAGGGTGTCCGAGTTAATTAGCAGGTTTTCTAGCTTTATATCCCTGTGGAACACTCCATTCCGGCAGCACATCTGAGCAGCGAAAGTCACCTGCCGCATGATAACACGGGCCAAATCCTCCTCATCCATGGTGCCTGTGTAGCTCTCTAAAAAATCATCCAAGGACTGACAGGGCATGGGCCGCTCCAGCACCATAATGTAGCGGTCAGCCTCATCCTGCCAGTCCAGAAGCTGGATTATTTGAGGAACCCTGGGCTTATTTGCTCGAATATGTAGCGCAACCTCGAGCGCAACTGGTATGGAATAACCATGGCGGTCCTAGAAAAAACACAGATGTTATGAGGAGTAGAAGGATTTAGACTAGTCCTGGAAAAACTGTTAACAGTGGTAGTTCGTCTATTGAAAAACCATTTATATCGTCTGTGATTCATGTTAATATGAGATGTATGAAATTGAAAACAGTGACTAATAAAAAAAACAGAGAGAGCACAGACTACTTACAATGCTGACATATTTTACGTGCTCTTTAGAGGCAAATTTCACCGCCACCTGATGGACAAAAACAGAAAATAGATTTGCGTTAGAATTCATTTATTCCAAGTTCACATATTTCAATCATTAAACCTGAACAGACAAGTACAGTTTCATAAATTACATTTTAAACATGAAGAGCACGTCTGACATGTCAAGTACACAAAATAGTGAATATAAGACACACTAAGAGTGCTTGGATAAGAGAGAGTCAGACGAGTATAATACAACATTAATTATCTAGATAGATATTGTAAGTAATGAAAATTGTTACCTGAAGGTTATCTTCCAAACGAGTTGCTGCGTGAACAGTTCCAAAGCCTCCTTCACCCAGCTGAATGCCGATTTCATAGCGGCAGGAATTGATGTCTGTTAAAAGAAAAATAACAGGTGTCGACATGAAATGTCAAGCAGTGACAGGAGCTACTTTATCTAAAACTATTTCAACAAGATTTGTCTGATTCATATATTAATTGAGTTACTAAATTGAATATTTGTGCCTTTAAATTCACTATTCATAAAATGTATCACTAAAGGACTATTTAAGAAAACTGTAGTAGGCATTAAAAAAAATCTGTGTCAAATATACAACTTCACCCACACATTTAAATGATGTTTTTCAACTACCCTTAAACAAAGCATGTTTTAAAGTCAATTTAAAGTATAAACCATTAAACAGCTGATTAAAGTGTGTGTGTGTGTTGGGTTATGTTAGGGTTTTGTTAACAAACTGACCCATAATTGCTCTGTTTTTATCCTGCAGCTGGCTCAACTGAGGTGCCACAGTGTCCGCTGGTAGACTGTTGTAGACGTCACTGTCACTCGAGTCCTCATCGTCATGAGGGTCACCAGCGTCTTCTGGCAGACTGTAGTAGACGTCGTCACTCGAGTCCTCATCGTCATGAGGGTCACCAGCGTCTTCTGGCAGACTGTAGTAGACGTCGTCACTCGAGTCCTCATCGTCATGAGGGTCACCAGCGTCTTCTGGCAGACTGTAGTAGACGTCGTCACTCGAGTCCTCATCGTCATGAGGGTCACCAGTGATTGGTTCCTCTGCAGTGCAGCGTACTTCAGGGTCACTGGTGATATTCTGATAAGAAGGCTCACCTAAAGATGGTAATGACATAAATATTACAGTATTAATAAAATTACTTAAACTGTGCTTCTAAATTTTTGACTTTCCTCCAAAAAACAGAAACACATTTAATCACCGAAACACATTTTTTTAAACAAAAATAAGCATAGAGCCAGTGCAGACTCCAATAACCAAAAAGAGTTACATATTCTCATAACATAAACATCTCATTTACCATCATCACTCTGGTCCACGTTTTCATCTTGGGTGTTGTTGGCTTCTTTCCGTTCCCGCTTGTATAAAGCGTACAGTCCTAGTAAAGTAAACAGCACCATTTTGATGCCTTAACTAGGCTAACCGCTGACTGTCACTGCAAGATGTGAAGCGAGGTCAACGGTTTGTTATTTATCGGTGCTGATTTAAGTCGTGTACAGATAAAAATGGTGTAATATTGGCAAATCTATTGCGCAATAAATTAATGTATGTAAAATGCAAGCAAGTTGTTGTGATTTAAGCAAGAATCAGGTGAAAGACACAAGAAACACTAAAACGATCATCAACGAACAGCAAGTTGTGCAGAATGAGCAAAGTAAGCCTCTTTATACCTGGCTACTGTGACGTCACATTCTAAATGACGTTTCAGAGCAGCAGAGAAGTTCCTAAGTGATTGGTCCATTCTGCGCTGTGGGCGGGGCTTCGGCGTAGCCGCTGAACTCGTACTCGATATGTGCATTATTATACTTAGGAAAAAGTAGGAAAAACAGATTTATTTAATAAATCATCACACACAGTGGTTGTTATTTAAGTCGTGTACGGGCAGGGTTGTAGGAAGGGTTTTTTAACCACAGAGGTCATACATTTGAGCTAGTTAGGCTGGTTAAACCTAAAAAAATTCCTTCACAACATGTACACATTAATTATTAATCTTATTCCTAATATGACAAACACGGCTTCGTTAATGTTTCTTGTCCTTTCACATTGAAAGTTACTAAATACATGAATCACGTAAATGATAAAGGCCTGTTTTCGAAATTAGACAAACGTGTATTAGTTTGTCTGATTAACATTTCTGTCCTAAAACAGCTGTCAAATATGAGATATTAATTTAAATATTAATTTAGCTGTACTTACACTTTATGGCCGTTTACTGAAGCGTTGAGCCAGAATCGCACTGAGCACGGATTCTGCGAACATAAAGCCCGCCTACTTTGATTTGATTGGTCATCCCAAATGTTTTGACCAGAGCCATAGAAAAAGAGAGCTGCCACATGCTTTTGTGGTCACGTGGTTCATAGAGCTCTCAATAGTTCCAAACAACTCAATCTGTTTGATAGGATTAAGCAGGATAGACAGCAGTTTCAGCAATTTCTGATAAATATTAACACAATATGTTAGGGTGACCAGACGTCCCCGTTTTTGGTGTTCTGTCCCCGACTGGAGCTGTCCCCGGAAATGTTCCCGTTTTACAGCTCGTTCAAAACAACCCGCAGATATATTGCACACAAAAAAAGCGCCCAACCTACATACAGCAGCTGCTGGTTATAGGAGCAATCGTGTAGTGATTATTTTCACCAGCAGATGGCGCTGTGAGACCCGCTGACTCTACTTGGTCGCGCGCGCGCCGCTACTACTTCATGAAGAATGTAACCGAGAGCAGAGCGCAATTATCGTCAAATATCAAAAGAAACATCGTTATTGCTTTCAAGGTAGTAACATACTAACTATTCATGTTAAATTAAAGTAATATTGTTTGCATGTGCTTTATAGCAGAGCCTCAACAGGGTGCGGGTTTGTTTTGTCCCCAAAAGTTACGCAGTCACAAAGCAGTGATTACCACACATCTTAACTATAAAAAAACAATTACACTTGCAACAAATACATGTGCAGAATACACATACTTTATGCTTAAAATAAGCCTAAAATGCTAAATAACAAGAACAATGAAGGATAGTAATAGTTATTTTCAATTATAAAATGTTAAAATATTTGTTAAATAGTTTTATTTATCATATTTGTTTTATTTTGTAATGTGTTTTTGTCATAATATTGTTTTGAACTGCTTGTTATTTACAATGGTTCACCACTGTTTTCATTGTTTGTTTGTTTTTTTGCGGGTGCGCTGAATTGTATTAAACCCAGACCAAAAATCATAATAATCAAATCATAATAATTATTAATGTTAATATAGGGAGCCCACAACAACAACAAAACATAAAAAAATGTATTGTCCCTGTTTTTTAATTAAAAGATAATAACAAATGAGATTTTAGTGAAATTCAAATAGGAAATGTCCCCGGTTTCCATTTCAGAAATCTGGTCACCTTCCATCATGTGCATCGACTTCGACTAGGCTTTACAGTAGCATTTTATTCTGGGGAGCGATAAAGAAGAGACAACGTTAATATTTTTCTTGAGTGATCTGGTTATTTCATTTGGGTCATGTGAGTGCATTATTTTACAGCGTTGAGTATTGTAGCCAATCACGGGCATTTCTGTTGAAAATAATGACCAATCATATGTTAAATTTACCGGGAAATCCTCTCAGTATCGATCAAAACAAGTTTTATACAGTCTCAAAACGCTGAATGAATTTTAGTGCAAGGTTGCGTTTTACACAAATCCTCTCATCGTAACAAACAAAGCACAGACACGATTTAAATAAAGATTTATTGTGAAGTTTAGTCAGATGTTTTAGTTTTTCATTAGACTTTGTGATGTTCCATACAATTAGCCTATATATTTAACACTTCAGTACAAATAAAGTTACAAAAATAGATATTTTAATGTTATAATAGTGATTTGATAATCTATAAAAATTAATTCAAAAGAAAAAAAATGGCTAATGAGCCAATAAGTGTTCCTCTTCCGCCATCTACTGGTTATAGTGGTAATTTATATTATCATTTTAATGTTGTTAACGTCCTAATGTTATTATATGATACTTGAAGCATACACAACAGCTGAATATAAATAAATGACGCTAGCATATACATAATTTAACCCTAAGAAATACGTTTTAAACACTGTTTAAAAAAAAAAAAGGCATCCAAATTTAATTCAACTCTTTATATCCAGGCGCTAGATACGTTATTCCTTAAATGGGCTGACTTCATAGAAATGCATTCGACAGAATTAAGATCTCAGAGAGACTAAAAACTGTTGAAATATGGCAGATAGCATCTGGATATAGTAGCTGTTGCAGTGCTGCTCACGTTATCTAACTGCAGTAACAATAAACATTAACTCTAACGTGCTTCATAAAATACATCTTCTATCAATATTCCTGAGAGGTCAACTAATGCCATAAAATCTCAAAATATGCAGTAATTTCATCAATTTGCCTGCGCGTGTGCTTGAGATACACTGAAATGAATGGGGTTCAATGCTGGAACTATTGGTTGTTTGGAACTATTGGTCGCTCCGTGACACGCTTTACTTCCGCATTCCTCAGTTCCTATGGAAGTCTATGGGAGTGTCGTAACTCTGTTTTTCAACGGCACTGATTTTGACATGGACCCTTTTTACAGACCGCGTTAGTAGCGTAAATCCTGCAAGGTTTCAAAATCCTTTATTCATTGTTTTTATAAGAGAGGTCGGACAGTACATCCAAAATATTTCATCATCTAACAATCTTAAAACTCTTAAGGCAATAAACTTTTTTTCATTAAAGTTTTCTGTTCTGTTTTTTTTTCTGTGCATATGTAGCCTAAATGATGCTTTGCTTTTATTATCTTTTCATTGTATGTAATTTTTTACTTACTCACTATATACTTGCATTTTTGATACCTTGGCATTAATAAAAATTAAAAATATTTTTTTTATGGGGGCCAGTTTTTTTATATTTTCATTTAAAATCAGATCTATGTACATTTATAACACTATATACTTTGTATTATATTACCTTTGCTTGCATCAAATCACACACAAAAAAAGTGAATGGTGTGAGGATGTTTTTTATTCGGTACATTTGTAATGTGTACAATTTTAAGACAAGATAATTGTGATATATAATGAGAACATTTGATTTAATCACCGAAACACAACTGTATGTTCTTCTTTCAATTTAAACAGTGCAATACATGTTTCAAATCACCCTTATTGCTGAAACAATTACTGTACACAGGATACAGATGCCACATTACAAAATACACTTATATTACCTAAATTACATAATTAACATAAAAGTTACAGTACAGAGTTACAGTAATATGGCAGTCTCTACCATGGTAATGCCTCTCTCTCTCTCTCTCTCTCTCTCTCTCTCTCTGAGTGAAAAACTGTTATTTTTTCAGTTCTTTTTTTTTATTTTCCCCCTTTTTTGGTAATTTTATTATAATCTAGGGAAGTATTTTGTCTTTTAAGCCGCTCGCAGCGTTTCTCGCATGACGGTATGGCGTCTGACCCTACAGGTAAACCCACACCTGTTGATGCGAAATGGTTGCAGGTGTGTGTCTGAGCCTGGCGTTAGCGTGGAGGATGTACTCGGGTCATTCTATAATTAGGGGTGCATTTGGAAGTTGACATTGTGAAGAAATCAAGTTTTCTTTTTTCCCAAAACACAAACAGGACCTTACATAAAACCCTTAAAATCAAGTACTTATTCTATTAGCCAAACCCCCCAAAAAGCAGATGTTAGATATATTCCAGTCAACTATGTTACTGAAAAAATCGAGTTGCAATGATGAGATCACTGCATTCATGCGCTCAACATGTCTGTGATCGGCTACAGTGATCATCACTGCAATCTTTCATGCCACGATCTAAATATAATGCTATAATCAACACTTTTCACCATTAGTGAACTATTAGAGCTGTAAAAGTAAAAATGTACTATACGTTTTTGAGAGGGTTCCACATGTAATAGCTATTTCATATACAAAGATGTCAGCTAATCACAGCAGTGGGCGTTTACACTAAAGTCTCACAGCAGCCAATCACAGCAGTGGGCGTTTACACTAAAGTCTCACAGCAGTGGGCATTTACACTGAAGTCTCACAGCAGCCAATCACAGCAGTGGGCGTTTACACTGAAGTATCACAGCAGCCAATCACAGCAGTGGGCGTTTACACTGAAGTATCACAGCAGCCAATCACAGCAGTGGGCGTTTACACTGAAGTATCACAGCAGCCAATCACAGCAGTGGGCGTTTACACTGAAGTATCACAGCAGCCAATCACAGCAGTGGGCGTTTACACTGAAGTATCACAGCAGCCAATCACAGCAGTGGGCATTTACACTGAAGTCTCACAGCAGCCAATCACAGCAGTGGGCGTTTACACTGAAGTATCACAGCAGCCAATCACAGCAGTGGGCGTTTACACTGAAGTATCACAGCAGCCAATCACAGCAGTGGGCGTTTACACTGAAGTCTCACAGCAGTGGGCGTTTACACTGAAGTCTCACAGCAGCCAATCACAGCAGTGGGCATTTACACTGAAGTCTCACAGCAGACACGTAAGAAAAATCATACTAACATTATAAGTGCACCCCAGGAAACATAAAACAAAAACAATGCAGTTCATGACCCCCAACAAAAAGTCTATGTTGAAAGAGAATGTTTTTGTATGATACCTGTATTATGCAAGTAGCCTAAATCTCATCAACAAAAATGTATATAAAATATATATACATATATATATATATAAGCTTTCTGATGGACAAAAAAGAAAAGTATAATTTTAGGGCTCCGTGAAAGACCCGTGAGGGAAGGATTTTATACAGAATGCGAGGAGAGGTTAAAAAAACAACAACAAAGCAAACTGATTTGATAAACAATTTTGTGTGAATGAGAATTATGTATTTTTGTATGATATCTGAATTAAAAAGCAAGTAAATCACACCACCAAAATGCTTTTATTTTACTTTATTTTAACAACCATTGCTACTTTGAGACTTTGTAACTTGCACAACAAAAAATTCAATGAGGATATATTGATTTATATTTTTTAAGTAACAAATCAGAAGCAGTCATGTGTAACGTATTTTATTAAAAGATGTTTTATGAATCAGGCTCATATATGGCTCAGATCAGTCAAAGGTGTTGCAAAAGTCCTTCTGGCAGCACTTGATGTTGATGTAGGCGTTCTGTTTCTGCATCTCACAGTCTGACATGGACATGCACTTTTGGAAATGACCGTCTGTTTCAAACAAAACCAGAATTTTTTTTTAAATCATCTTTCAGTTTACCTTTATATTATATGGAAGCTTGTTTCCGCCATTGAATAAAATATTTAAAAAGATAAATGCGATGTTTTATCTCACAATTGCGAGTTTACAGCACGCAATTTTGACTTTTTTTCAGAATTGCGTGATATGAAGTCGCGATTGCGAGTTAAAATGTCAGAATCGCGAGATCTAAACTCGCAATTTTAACTTTTTTTCTCGCAATTGCGATTTTATATCACGCAATTCTGACTTCATAGCTCGCAATTTGTATTTTTTATTCTGTGGCAGAAACAAGCTTCCATAATATTACATGCATTGCCCAAAAACAGCCCATTTTTGTTATTGTCTGAATGGACATAAACACTCACATGGACTTCTGCGAAACTTGGCGGCAGCACATGCATTTTTCTCCGGTGGGCAGGTTACCGCGGTGACCTCACAGGCCCCTCCTGCTTTAGCTGGGATGCAGTGATGGCAGTCCAGGGCCGTGCCTTAAACACACAGGGGCCAGTATTTGAATTCACACTTACATTTTTGTGCATACACACTCCAGCACACAGACTCAACCTTGTATGTATAAAAAAATCCTTTTTGAACCCTTTGTGCTTGTAGTTTGGACATGTTTTTGCTATTTTCCCGTTGACATTTTCGGAAATGTCATCTCAACCACAAACAGAAAACCTATAGAATAGTTCAACTACAGGTATTAACTGATTTATTTTTCTGTATGAATTTTCATGTGTATTTCAGCACACAAAGCAGAGTTTTATTGCATCATAGATGATCTGAAGTCCGTTTTATGACGGGAAATAACACTCACCGCCTGCTACGACTAGCATGAGAACAACAGCCAACATGAGGAACCTCATCATTCTGTGGAACAAACCGAAGAAAAGCGACTGTCATTTATTTATTATTAAAAAACAAGAATATAACTCACATACTAGACAGCAACCAACCAATTCCAACCAAACCAAAGCTTCTTAAACATATAAAACAAACCATTACTGTAAATAGTCTGAAGGAGTACACTGGCCAAGAGTAGATCAATAAATCTTATGTTTTATGATGCATCCCTGATTTTAATGTACTGTAAAATATTATTTAAATGAATAAAACTGTAACTTACCTTTGTACAGCGGTGGACTGAGTAAAACTGATCCTCTTTCTGCCTGTATGTCGATATGAAACCTCACCTTTATCCTACAGTTTCTTATCACCTCCCTCCTCTCTCTCTTTCTTTGTGCAAACAAACCATGCCTGGTCATATGTATCAATGGTCTTGGCACAAGAAAATTAAACAGTATTTCTCAACTTTATGTGTGTTTGCAACAAGAGATGTCTGCAACTTCCTTCCTGTACAACTCTAGATTAGCTGGGGTCAGGAAGATAGATATACTATACTGCCAAAAGTTTTGGGACACCTGCCTTTACATGCACATGAACTTTAATGACATTCTTAATCCGTAGGGTTTAATATGGAGTTGGCCCACCCTTTGCAGCTATAACAGCTTCAACTCTTCAGGGAAGGTGTTCAACAAGGTTTAGGAGTGTGTTTATGGGAATTTTTGACCATTCTTATACATTTGTGAGGTCAGGCATTGATGTTGGACAAGAAGGTCTGGCTCGCAGTCTCCGCTTTAATTCATCCCAAAGGTGTTCTATCGGGTTGAGGTCAGGACTCTGTGCAGGCCAGTCAAGTTCCTCAACACCAAACTCGCTCCTCCATGTCTTTATGGACCTTGCTTTGTGCACTGGTGCGCAGTCATGTTGGAACCGGAAGGGGCCATCCCCAAACTGTTCCCACAAAGTTGGGAGCATGAAATTGTCCAAAATGTCTTGGTATGCTGAAGCATTAAGAGTTCCTTTCACTGGAACTAAGTGGCCAAGCCCAACCCCTGAAAAACAACCTCACACCATAATCCCCCCGTCCACCAAACTTTACACTTGGCACAATGCAGTCAGGCAAGTACCGTTCTTCTGTCAAACGGCAAACCCAGACTTGTCCATCGGATTGCCAGACAGAGAAGCGTGATTGGTCACTCCAGAGAACACGTCTCCACTGCTCTAGAGTCCAGTGGCGGTGTGCTTTACACCACTGCATCCAACACTTTGCATTGCTCTTGGAGATGTAAGGCTTGGATGCAGCTGCTCGGCCATGAAAACCCATTCCATGAAGCTCTTTACGCACTGTTCTTGAGCTAATCTGAAGACCATACAAAGTTTGGAGGTCTGTAGCTATTGACTCTGCAGAAAGTTGGCGACTTCTGTTCACTGTGTGCCTCAACATGCGCTGACCACGCTCTGTGATTTTGCGTGGCCTACCACTTCGTGCCTGAGTTGCTGCTGTTCCCAATTGCTTCCACTTTGTTATAATACCACTAACAGTTGAGTGTGGAATATTTAGTAGTGAGGAAATTTCACAAATGGACTTATTGCACAGGTGGCAACCTATCACGGTACCACGCTTAAATTCACTGAGCTCCTGAGAGCGACCCATTCTTTCACAAATGTTTGTAGAAGCGTCTGCATGCCTAGGTGCTTGATTTTATACACCTGTGGCCATGGAAGTGATTGGAACACCTGAATTCAATGATTTGGAGGGGTGTCTCTTGGCAATATAGTGTAGATAGACAGACAGACGATAGATAGATAGATAGATAGATGGATAGATGGTGTATCTCTTCTAGTCGAGTTCTTCTCTTCATGTTTATGTTGTTGCAGCTCTGATTTGTGAGTGTGTGTTGTTGTGTTTTGACTGTCTGCCAGCAGCCGCAGCCGTTTACACACCCAAACAGTGACTGTACATCAGAGCTTTAACACAATAGATTGTGCCACTGTGTATCTCGCCCTCCTGAACTCCAATATCAGCAGAGCCCAGTGTAAGAGAAACTGTCCATGATGCAAAAACCACTAAGCTCTTCATTGTGGCGCTTTTGTGGGCAAAACGTCGCGATAACTCCTCCGAGCGTATAAGCCACATATATCAGACAGTCCGGATTTTTCCCTCCGGTTGCTCTCCTACTCCAGTGGATAGTTGCTCAGGATCCAGGCAGGGAACGATGTCACAGTATTCAGGGAAGGTGAGTACTGTAGTCATATTTGGAGTACAGTTTGAGGGAATGATTGACTATAACCTGCTGACCAACCAAAGCAACATTTTTGCATACAGTACATTTATATGTAATACAAACGTGCATTCTTATACACACACATATGCAATTTTGCATATACATGAACAACATATCAACATAAAAATAGCTGTATATCATCTATAGACATTAAATGTTCATTAAATGCAACTAGTTCTGCATGTAATCTTGCACAATATTTATGTGTATATATTGGAGGCTGATCATATATTTTCCTGCCATTGTACCAAATTCTCATGCACCCAATTGCTCTCAAATGAATGCATATATTTATTTACATTATATATTTCAATGCACAGGACTCATCAGTTGTTCTAATAGACGCTAACATGTTCTGTCAATATTTTCACTGACCCCAATATAATTTTTTTTTTTCAATTTGCATATGTCAGAAAGAATATAGCCTTCTATGTTCTTCCACAACATTAAGTCTTCTGTACAAGAAAAAAAATATGCATCATATGTTTTAATTGGTGCTATTAGCTGTAAATTATAATATCATATTCATAAACCAGCCAATTTAGCTATTATTAAACTTCAAATAATGTATGATTTTCAGCTCATTTTATCTGATGCTTGCCTAAAAGTACAAATCATTCTTGCGATTTAAAGAAAACTTAATCCACGTGTTAGCCAGCTAGAGATAACGTTTTATGACAAAATGTATTATTTAAAAATATATATATATTTACAATTACAACAGTGCAACCAAATGTTTAAATAGCATAAAAACTCCTGTGCATGATATTATTGAGCAGCTTCTTAACTGTCTGTGTCTGTGTGTGTGTGTTTTCACTATTATGGACCAAGTTTCTCCTCTGGGATCTAAAAATGATTAAGATTTAGATCAAAAGTGGATAATGTCTCTCTGACAGGTTTCGTTGAGGAAAAACAGCCTTATTTTTCTTCTAACATAATTCATTTTTAACCTAAGGATTATTCCAGAAGTGAGTAAAACCATAAGATGATTAATGCATTTGTCCAAACATGCTGTTCTAACTTACTTTTGCTCTGTGTTTGCCTGGGAAACTTCAGAAGATGGAAAGTGTTCACAGTGTGATGCTGATTAATCAATCTCACACTGTAGTTTCAGTTTCACAGAGTCTGTTACACCACCAGTGATTGTAATTGAAACAAAACCCTCAGTCACTAAAGCACCTGACAACCGTCCATCTTCTCGCAGATAGTGTTCTTTGAGGGGAAGTGCTTTACAGGCAGGAGGCTGGAGGTGTTCGGAGAATGTGATAACTTCCAGGACCGTAGTTTCATGAACAGGGTGAACTCCATCCGCGTGGAGAGTGGGGCTTGGGTGTGTTTCGACCATCCCGATTTCAAGGGACAGCAGTACATGCTGGAAAAAGGAGAGTATCCAGATTTCCAACGCTGGAATGCTCACAATGATCACATGGGCTCCTGCAAGCCAATCAAAATGGTGAGCATGAAAACCCTATGAAAAGTTACTTTTTGTAACTGTTCCGCTAGTACTGTATATGCTGATTAATGTTTTTAGATAATTTACACAGCCTTTACATAGAATGCATTATAAAAGTATTTTTTAATGCAATAATTATGCCTTGTAATTAGGGCCCGAGCACCGATGGTGTGAGGACCCTATTGGAATTGCTCAGCCTATTATTATTCTTCTCCCAAATTAATTGCATTTTTGAGGGCCTAAACATGCTCGAAAACTCATGAAACTTTGCACACGCATCAAAAGTGGTAAAAAATTTACGCCTGATATGGGTTTCAGAATTAGGCATGGCAAAATGGCTCGACAGTGCCACCTACAACATTTCAATGAAATTCGGTACACACATGTAACAGCCCAATACCTACAAAAAAGTCTCCTGGTACGAAATCTGAAAACCAACAGGAAGTTAGATATTTTGAATTTTCTTTGCAAAATTGTTGCAAATTTTGCCATTTCCAGACGTTGTACTTTAATCAACTCCTCCTAGAGATTTAATCAGATCATCATCATATTTGCACAGTCTAATCTAAAGGCCTTTGCGACGTTAAATTGCGAAGATCTTGAGGTTTCCCTGAAGGGCGTGTCTGTGGCGGCCTGACAAAGTTCGATGTTTCGCCATGAAACAGGAAGTTGTTGTAACTCGGGCATACAATGTCCGATCTGCCCCGAACTTCACATGTATTATTAGAGTCCTGACCTGAAGACATCTACACACCAATATTCAGTTATAGAATACAGAATCTCCTGATCAAAACACAGGCGAGGAAGATGCGAAAAAACAAGCGATCATATGTAAGCAGATGCATATGTAAAATAACGTAATCATCAACATTAAACATCATATAAATCAAAACTGCCTAATGTTTCTGAATGAAATGTCGACCCAGGACGAGCTATAGGACTGTGCAAGCATTAGGAGTGTTGATGGACTCGATCTACTCCATCTGTGTTTGCTCATCGTTCTGAATCGGATCTAGATGTAGTCTTTGACAAAAACGTGATTTTCTCAGCTATTTGTTCAAAATGGGGTTTTTTTATTTATTTTTTTATGAAACTTACCCATATCCAAGTGTTGATAAGAAAGAATGAAAGTTTTTTTTTTAAGAAAAAAAAAGAAGAGGGTCTGCTTTATTGCATGCTCAGATATTCATACAACAAAATATTCTATGGGCCATTACATTTTTGTGAAAATGATCAAAAACCCTGGCGGTGGCTGGCAACTTTTTTTTTTAAACGCTGGGAAGGAAATGGGTGAACCGAGAAAAGTAAATTCTGTCATCATTTACTCACCCTCAAGTTGTTCAAAACTATCCCTTTAATATCTATATGTCACTTTGCTAATAAAGTAGGCTAAATGTGTCTTGATTTAAGAATGTTTAGATAGTTGTATCCTACAGGAAAACAAGACAAATAATGAGGAAGAACATCAAACATTTGACCTCTGGGATTTTCAGTCTTGACTGTATGATTTTGTTGTATTTAATGTGACACTCACCTTGTTACGATGTGATTCTCTGTGTCCGTCAGCACGGGGAGCAGTACAGGATGGAGCTCTTTGAGGGTCAGAACTTCACTGGTCAGTGTGTTGAACTGTGTGACGACTGTCCCTTCCTCCAGAGCACTGGACTCAGCCAGAACTGCCTCAACTCCATTAAAGTCTACGGAGATGGCGCGTAAGTTCTGCAAGACCAAAAATTCAAACAATGCTTTATTAGAGAATCAATGACTGAAAGTGTACAATATTATTCTAACGTCTCTAAAGCTTTAGCGGTTAACACTTTCCCTGCCATTGACAGAATTTTCCAGCAATCCGTGTTTTCACTGTTATACGGTAGGGGGTGCTATTACGCATCTTCTGAAAGAATCTCCAAATCAAAACACAGGCGACTGAGGCAAATGAGCAGCAGAAACAAGCGATAGAAGCATTGCTTTTGCATATGTAAAATAATGCGATCATCAATGATTAAACAGCATATAAATCAAAACTGCCTAACATTACTGGATGAAATGTTGACCCAGGAAGAGGTACAGGACTGTGAAGCTTTGGGGGTGTTGATGGACTACTCCATCTATGTTTTGATCATAGACTGTAAAAAAAGATGGACGACGAACCTTCACTCTCTTCCATTGTAGTAAGTGAAGCTGCCAGTGTCCCAATATGACGCTGACATCTTATGTCTCAAGCCTGCGCAGTAGTGAGCGCAAAGTGGAGGCGCGATATTAAGACCCCGCCCACACTCCTGTAGAACTGGTTTGCACAGTTTACTGCAGAACAACTCATTATGTCGGTGTGAAATAAGCAGTTATGGAAATGTAGAAATTAAAATTAAAGGTCTAATCTCCTCCCGAAGTTCCCGAAAAAAGTCCAATGGGCTTCAGTGACTACTTCACTCAGAGAAGCTGTCAAACACAGCTGTCAATCATGACATCACACCCACCTTTTTATAGCATTAAATAACTAACTAACATCCGCGTGATAAAAACTGGCTAAAATGACAGAAACCATCTTTGGGGAAAAAATTTTGAAGTGTAATTTGATTGTTTAGTTTGTCTCACGTCACATTGCATTACACTGAGAGGGTGGGGTTTATGACCTATAGAGGGTACGCACGTGATGTCACCGTCGGCCGGAGTGACTGCGGTTACGCCCACTGAGTGGCAAAAAGATTTTCGGCGTGAATGCCGCGAAAACACGAAACACATCTAAAACAGGAAAGAGTTTTGAGATTGACTGTTCAAATAGATTTGACAAGAAATCTGAGGTATATTTTTACAGACTGCCGAAAGCTACAGAAAAGAGAAGCAAAGGATCGCTGCAATTCACAGAAACATCTGGACTCCAGGCAGCGAAATGTGGATTTGCAGTTATCATTTTGTGTCAATATGTTGAATTTTGGGGTAAAATCATACGCTATATATTGTATTGTCTGCATTGACATCTTTTCTGCATAATTGGATGTTTTTAAATAAACACAGACAAAAACTATAGGGCTGGAACTACCTATATTGTATTTACACTCACCTAAAGGATTATTAGGAACACCACACTAATACCGTGTTTGACCCCCTTTCGCCTTCAGAACTGCCTTAATTCTACGTGGCATTGATTCAACAAGGTGCTGAAAGCATTCTTTAGAAATGTTGGCCCATATTGATAGGATAGCATCTTGCAGTTGATAGAGATTTGTGGGATGCACATCCAGGGCACGAAGCTCCCGTTCCACCACATCCCAAAGATGCTCTATTGGGTTGAGATCTGGTGACTGTGGGGGCCATTTTAGTACAGTGAACTCATTGTCATGTTCAAGAAACCAATTTGAAATGATTCGAGCTTTGTGACATGGTGCATTATCCTGCTGGAAGTAGCCATCAGAGGATGGGTACATGGTGGTCATAAAGGGATGGACATGGTCAGAAACAATGCTCAGGTAGGCGTGGCATTTACACGATGCCCAATTGGCACTAAGGGGCCTAAAGTGTGCCAAGAAAACATCACCCACACCATTACACCACCACCACCAGCCTGCACAGTGGTAACAAGGCATGATGGATCCATGTTCTCATTCTGTTTACGCCAAATTCTGACTCTACCATCTGAATGTCTCAACAGAAATTGAGACTCATCAGACCAGGCAACATTTTTCCAGTCTTCAACTGTCCAATTTTGGTGAGCTCGTGCAAATTGTAGCCTCTTTTTCCTATTTGTAGTGGAGATGAGTGGTACCCGGTGGGGTCTTCTGCTGTTGTAGCCCATCCGCCTCAAGGTTGTGCGTGTTGTGGCTTCACAAATGCTTTGCTGCATACCTCGGTTGTAACGAGTGGTTATTTCAGTCAAAGTTGCTCTTCTATCAGCTTGAATCAGTCGGCCCATTCTCCTCTGACCTCTAGCATCAACAAGGCATTTTCGCCCACAGGACTGCCGCATACTGGATGTTTTTCCCTTTTCACACCATTCTTTGTAAACTCTAGAAATGGTTGTGCGTGAAAATCCCAGTAACTGAGCAGATTGTGAAATACTCAGACCGACCCGTCTGGCACCAACAACCATGCCACGCTCAAAATTGCTTAAATCACCTTTCTTTCCCATTCTGACATTCAGTTTGGAGTTCAGGAGATTGTCTTGACCAGGACCACACCCCTAAATGCATTGAAGCAACTGCCATGTGATTGGTTGATTAGATAATTGCATTAATGAGAAATTGAACAGGTGTTCCTAATAATCCTTTAGGTGAGTGTATATAAAGCGTTCACAGGCATATTTGCTTAATGTATTTCCCCGGCTTCCAAATCAGGCTCATATAAATGTCAGGAAACACGATTCATGTCAATGAATCTTTGGTAAGCTGTAAGGAAAACTATATCGAGTCCAACATTTAGTTTAAACTGATAATCGTTTGTTTTACTCGCATTTTCGCAGTTTCCCCTATTAAATCCAGTCATGCAGCAGCTTGTTTGCCACTCAGTCTGGCTGAGGTGGCGTGTTCTGGCGGGAAAGTGACGTCAATGCATAGCCTCTATACTGCATCCAGCCACCTGGGGGGCGATCGAGACGCTTTGGCTTCACTTTTCAGGACTTGTGCGGCACACTTGGTTTTGATCATCGTTTTGAATCCAGTCCAGACAAAAACACGATTTTCTCAGCTTTTTGTCCAAAATAATCCTTTTTTTTTTTTTTACTTATTCACATTCCATTGTTAATAAAAGCTATACAATTTTTATGTATTGCATGTTCAGATATTCATACGACAAAATATTCTGGGGGCAATGAAAGTCTTGTGAAAATTATCAAAAATGCTGCCGTTGGCTGGCAACTTTTTTTAAGAAACACTGGCAGGGAAAGAGTTAAAAAAATATCTAATGCTCACACTGCAAAAAAAGATATCTTGCACAGCAGAGTTCTTTTAGTAAATCATACTGTATATGAATATCCCAAATCAAATCAAATGTCTTTTTTTTTTCTCCACTGGTTTAGTTGGGTCATGTATGAAGAGCCGAACTATCGTGGCCGCATGTACATTGTGGAAAGAGGAAACTACTGCTCATTTATGGAGTGGCAAGCTGAGAATCCCAACATCCAGTCTATCCGCAAAGTGGTCAACTATTTCTAAACCTTTAAAGCAGCCTTGCTCTTAAAGGAAAATCAAAGAAATTATCTATAATTCAAAACATAAATCAAATAATCTGAATTTTATCTATCTATATTAATGAATCACATAGCTATGTGCTTTTTATCTTTATGGAATTTCAATGAGGAATCGGTTATTTAAAAAGAATATGCAATTAGCACAAATATTCTTGTATGTTTTATTTTGTATTTGTACTGAGGCAATGAGAAGAAATAAAAGTGAATTGTGAAAGAGTTCTTGTTCTCATACATTTTTTTTTTTTCACAATTCCAAACATTCAGTGTCATTCTATAATAAATACACTGCAAAAAAAATATTTTTTGTCTTGTTTTCCATACAAATATCTAAACATTCTTAATTTAAGATACATTAACTTGCTTTCTAAAAATATTTAAATATGTATAGGCCTACATAGTATGCAAGTAAATATTGGTTTTGAAATCTCAATAACAATACAAATTTTATCCTTGCCATTACTTGATCAAAAGAAGCATAGATTTCCCAGCAGAAACACGTGCATTGCGACACAGAGGCAGGCATTTTCAACATGATATTAAAAGAGCATGAATTATCCACCAGGGGGCAGAAGACATGTGAGAAAACTAAAGACAGACAACCTATCACCCAGCACAAGGTATAATGTGACACAAACATTTGATATCTCAAATATCTCTTCCTTCATTTTAGAAATGTATTGCATATGCATATAGGATTTATTTTTGTCTAGGTTTCTAAATTGCCTATATACTGTAAAAAAAAAGTTAAAATATTTCATTATTCAAAATTCCACATTAAATTCAATGTGTTCCTTGCCATTTCCTTTTAATTATTTGTTTTTAATAAATTATTTACGAGCAGTCTCTGAGTGAAAATGGTTTCAAAGTCAACATTTTCAGTGTATACCGACCAATAATGAATTTGCCACTTCAAACAGATTTAACATCTGTTGTGAAACTTCAAGATGTTTTTGGGATCAGATTTTTCATTTTTGTTCTTTCCTTCACTGCGCAGCTAAAGTTAAAGGGATAGTTCACCCAAAAATGAAAATTCTGTCATCATTTACTCACCCTCATGTCGATTCAAACCCGTAAGACTTTTGTTCATCTTCAGAAATCTGAACAATTTCTGTCCCTCCATTGACAGCTACGCAACTACCACTTTAACGCTTCAAAAGGTGCATAAAGAGATCGTAAAAATAACCCATAAGAATTGAGCAGTTTAGTCCACATTTTCTGAAGAGACTCGATCGCTTTATATGATGAACAGATTGAATTTAGGCTTTTATTCAATTATAAACATTGAACCTCATTGGTTCTTGCAGAAGCTCAAACGTGCTGCGTAACTCGAGGATGAACCTCATTGGTTCTTGAGGAAGCTCAAACGTGCTGCGTAACACGAGAATGAACCTCATTGGTTCTTGCTGAAGCTCAAACGTGTTGCGTAACACGAGAATGAACCTCATTGGTTCTTGCGGAAGCTCAAACGTGCTGCGTAACACAAGAATGAACCTCACTGGTTCTTGCTGAAGCTCAAACGTGCTGCGTAACACAAGAATGAACCTCATGGGTTCTTGCTGAAGCTCAAACGTGCTGCGTAACACGAGAATGAACCTCATTGGTTCTTGCTGAAGCTCAAACGTGCTGCGTAACACAAGAATGAACCTCATTGGTTCTTGCTGAAGCTCAAACGTGTTGCGTAACACGAGAATGAACCTCATTGGTTCTTGCGGAAGCTCAAACGTGCTGCGTAACACAAGAATGAACCTCATTGGTTCTTGCTGAAGCTCAAACGTGTTGCGTAACACGAGAATGAACCTCATTGGTTCTTGCGGAAGCTCAAACATGCTGCGTAACACAAGAATGAACCTCATTGGTTCTTGCTGAAGCTCAAACGTGCTGCGTAACTCGAGAATGAACCTCATTGGTTCTTGCTGAAGCTCAAACGTGCTGCGTAACTCGAGAATGAACCTCATTGGTTCTTGCTGAAGCTCAAACGTGCTGCGTAACACGAGAATGAACCTCATTGGTTCTTGCGGAAACTCAAACGTGCTGCGTAACACGAGAATGAACCTCATTGGTTCTTGCGGAAGCACAAACGTGCTGCGTAACACAAGAATGAACCTCATGGGTTCTTGCTGAAGCTCAAACGTGCTGCGTAACACGAGAATGAACCTCATTGGTTCTTGCTGAAGCTCAAACGTGCTGCGTAACACGAGAATGAACCTCATTGGTTCTTGCGGAAGCTCAAACGTGCTGCGTAACACAAGAATGAACCTCATTGGTTCTTGCTGAAGCTCAAACGTGTTGCGTAACACGAGAATGAACCTCATTGGTTCTTGCGGAAGCTCAAACGTGCTGCGTAACACAAGAATGAACCTCATTGGTTCTTGCTGAAGCTCAAACGTGTTGCGTAACACGAGAATGAACCTCATTGGTTCTTGCGGAAGCTCAAACATGCTGCGTAACACAAGAATGAACATCATTGGTTCTTGCGGAAAATTAAACGTGCTGCGTAACACGAGAATGAACCTCATTGGTTCTTGCGGAAACTCAAACGTGCTGCGTAACACGAGAATGAACCTCATTGGTTCTTGCGGAAACTCAAACGTGCTGCGTAACACGAGTATGAACATCATTGGTTCTTGCGGAAAATTAAACGTGCTGCGTAACACGAGAATTAACCTCATTGGTTCTTGCGGAAACTCAAACGTGCTGCGTAACACGAGAATGAACCTCATTGGTTCTTGCGGAAACTCAAACGTGCTGCGTAACACGAGTATGAACATCATTGGTTCTTGCGGAAAATTAAACGTGCTGCGTAACACGAGAATGAACCTCATTGGTTCTTGCTGAAGCTCAAACGTGCTGCGTAACACAAGAATGAACCTCATTGGTTCTTGCTGAAGCTCAAACGTGCTGCGTAACTCGAGAATGAACCTCATTGGTTCTTGCTGAAGCTCAAACGTGCTGCGTAACACGAGAATGAACCTCATTGGTTCTTGCGGAAACTCAAACGTGCTGCGTAACACGAGAATGAACATCATTGGTTCTTGCGGAAAATTAAACGTGCTGCGTAACACGAGAATGAACCTCATTGGTTCTTGCGGAAACTCAAACGTGCTGCGTAACACGAGAATGAACCTCATTGGTTCTTGCGGAAACTCAAACGTGCTGCGTAACACGAGTATGAACATCATTGGTTCTTGCGGAAAATTAAACGTGCTGCGTAACACGAGAATTAACCTCATTGGTTCTTGCGGAAACTCAAACGTGCTGCGTAACACGAGAATGAACCTCATTGGTTCTTGCGGAAACTCAAACGTGCTGCGTAACACGAGTATGAACATCATTGGTTCTTGCGGAAAATTAAACGTGCTGCGTAACACGAGAATGAACCTCATTGGTTCTTGCGGAAACTCAAACGTGCTGCGTAACACGAGAATGAACCTCATTGGTTCTTGCGGAAACTCAAACGTGCTGCGTAACACAAGTATGAACATCATTGGTTCTTGCGGAAACTCAAACGTGCTGCATAACACGAGAATGAACCTCATTGGTTCTTGCGGAAGCTCAAACGTGCTGCGTAACACGAGAATGAACCTCATTGGTTCTTGCGGAAACTCAAACGTGCTGCATAACACGAGAATGAACCTCATTGGTTCTTGCGGAAGCTGAAACGTGCTGCGTAACAAGAATGAACCTCGTTGGTTCTTGCGGAAGCTCAAACGTGCTGCGTAACACGAGAATGAACCTCATTGGTTCTTGCGGAAACTCAAACGTGCTGCGTAACACGAGTATGAACATCATTGGTTCTTGCGGAAAATTAAACGTGCTGCGTAACACGAGAATGAACCTCATTGGTTCTTGCGGAAACTCAAACGTGCTGCATAACACGAGAATGAACCTCATTGGTTCTTGCGGAAGCTCAAACGTGCTGCGTAACACGAGAATGAACCTCATTGGTTCTTGCAGAAGCTCAAACGTGCTGCGTAACACAAGAATGAACCTCATTGGTTCTTGCGGAAACTCAAACGTGCTGCATAACACGAGAATGAACCTCATTGGTTCTTGCAGAAGCTCAAACGTGCTGCGTAACACAAGAATGAACCTCATTGGTTCTTGCGGAAACTCAAACGTGCTGCGTAACACGAGAATGAACCTCATTGGTTCTTGCGGAAGCTCAAACGTGCTGCGTAACACGAGAATGAACCTCATTGGTTCTTGCAGAAACTCAAACGTGCTGCGTAACACGAGAATGAACCTCATTGGTTCTTGCGGAAACAAACGTGCTGCGTAACACGAGAATGAACCTCATTGGTTCTTGCGGAAGCTCAAACGTGCTGCGTAACACGAGAATGAACCTCATTGGTTCTTGCGGAAACTCAAACGTGCTGCATAACACGAGAATGAACCTCATTGGTTCTTGCGGAAGCTCAAACGTGCTGCGTAACAAGAATGAACCTCATTGGTTCTTGCGGAAGCTCAAACGTGCTGCGTAACACGAGAATGAACCTCATTGGTTCTTGCGGAAACTCAAACGTGCTGCGTAACACGAGTATGAACATCATTGGTTCTTGCGGAAAATTAAACGTGATGCGTAACACGAGAATGAACCTCATTGGTTCTTGCGGAAACTCAAACGTGCTGCATAACACGAGAATGAACCTCATTGGTTCTTGCGGAAGCTCAAACGTGCTGCGTAACACGAGAATGAACCTCATTGGTTCTTGCGGAAACTCAAACGTGCTGCATAACACGAGAATGAACCTCATTGGTTCTTGCAGAAGCTCAAACGTGCTGCGTAACACAAGAATGAACCTCATTGGTTCTTGCGGAAACTCAAACGTGCTGCATAACACGAGAATGAACCTCATTGGTTCTTGCGGAAGCTCAAACGTGCTGCGTAACACGAGAATGAACCTCATTGGTTCTTGCGGAAACTCAAACGTGCTGCGTAACACGAGAATGAACCTCATTGGTTCTTGCGGAAACTCAAACGTGCTGCGTAACACGAGAATGAACCTCATTGTTTCTTGCAGAAGCTCAAACGTAATGCGTAACACGAGAATGAACCTCATTGGTTCTTGCAGAAGCTCAAACGTGCTGCGTAACACGAGAATGAACCTCATTGGTTCTTGCGGAAACTCAAACGTGCTGCGTAACACGAGAATGAACCTCATTGGTTCTTGCGGAAATTCAAACGTGCTGCGTAACATGAGAATGAACCTCATTGGTTTTCGCACATTAAGCGAACATGCTTGAGCTTCCTTTTTAACTGATGTGTGAATAAAAGCCTAAATTCAGATTTGGACTAAACCGCTCAATTCATATGTATTATTTTTACGATCTCTTTATGCACTTTTTGAAGCGTCAAAGTGGTAGTTGGTTCATTTGTGTTCCGAAGATAAACGAAAGTCTTACGGGTTTGGAACGACATGAGGGTGAGTAATTAATGACCGAATTTTTATTTTTGGGTGAACTATCCCCTTAAAGCTGAAGGTAACACCCCTGTTTGCTCCTCGCTTGGACAACAGTGTGAGTCTTTGTATTGGTAAGTCTGTGAGAGGGGAATATCCTGGGTTTGTTCATGACAGCTGAGTATCCGGGGGTCTGTGGGGTGGAATGTGACCCTCTGAAGTTTTTTGTTAGCGGAGGGAACAGAGTGGACAAAGCCATGACCTCCGGGGTCAACCAGTGTTGGGGGTTTCTCTCACTCTTTGTGTCGTCGATTGGTTGTGTAGAGAAGAAACGTTTGACATGACCAAGATCAGCATGACTGGTTTATCAAAAATTAAAAAACGCTTAATTTAAAAGTCCATCCAGGTCATAAAATAATTTACTTTAGTATCAGAAGACATTTACATGTATTCTACAATAGTGTAGCACAGCTTGAACAGTAATTGAATACAATAATCAATTATTCAAGTTTAAAATATACATTTTATTTTTACTTTTTTGCTCACTTTAGGCATTTTATTTTTTTAATCAAACAGTAGTAAACATTAAATTGTAAAATTGTCTGTTTGTTCAAGGCAAGTATATAGGACATTATTTTATTTATGTATTTATTTATTATGAGCTTTAAGTGGGGTGTGCCTTTATCATTTTTGTTTTAGTACAAATGTCTGTTGTTCCGTTTTTTGGGACAATATTTTACTATTATTTGTATTATTATTATGAGCTTTGAGTGGGATGTGCCATTACTTGTCTCTAAAGTCCAAAATGTTTATAATACAATTAAAATACTATATCAATCTCATTATTTGTACTATATTGTTTTATTGCTTTAGATTTATTAACAGGCTATTGCAGATATTGTGAGCCAGTGATGTGATGTATTTTAAAATGTATTTATGTATTTTAGGGCTGTCAATCGATTAATCGCATCTAAAATAAAAGTTTGTTAGATGCATATATATATATATATAACATAAAAAAATATATATATACACACTCACACATATATGTATGCGTATACGTACACACACACACACATTATATTAAAAAACTTTTATGTTAGATGCGATTAATCGCAATTAATTAATTTTGACAGCATTTATGTATGTATGTGTGTATTTATAAGCATACTTTTTATATTATTTTAATAATTCAATGGATTCAATGCATATTGAATGGATATCCAATGCATATTTAAAAAGCAATTAAAAATTATTACAAATAAATTTGTATTTTAGCCAGTGATGAAGCGGAATGTAGCATTTCTTGGCTGCCTTTCTGTAGCCTATAATATATATTTTTTTTTTTTACACATTATTATTATTTTTACATTTAAGGCATTTTAATTTAGTTCAATAGTCTGTTGTTCAGTATCCAATGAAGTGTAATTGAACTGAATAACGTTTTATTATTATTATATCACTTGATTGTATTGCTTTCGTTTAACTCGTAATGATGAAGTGCATGAGTGAGTCCACAGTGGCCCTGATGAACATCCGGGCTTCCCGCTGGCACCGCTGCTGTGGCTCTCAGGAGCCATTTTGGACGCTGTTCAGCTTTTCGCATGTCAGTCCCTCCTGCCCCCTCCAACTGCCCCGGCAGAGGGGGAGAAACGCACAAGCTCGTGCACACAAGGGGGCTTCGCTTCTACTCCAAGCGTCCACCAAACTCACGCTCCCACCACGAGCTCCTCCATGCTGTCCCGGTCAGAATGAACTGCTGGATGTTTGTGCCATCAGGGACTTTATTTCCGATCATCTCGCTTCTGAGGGATACATTGTGTTGTTGTGAATGAGAGCTCGTGTTGTTATTGTAGCGTTGAAGAATCGCGCGCAGGCCCGCGGCTCCTTCGCGTTCATGTGTTTTATTTCATTCTTAAATGCTTTCACGACATAAAGGACAGCATTTAACGCCAGGACCCTCGAAGGAAGGAATATGTTTGTTCCCTGGCTGACTTTTGCACTCATCTGGTGCACAGGTAAGGCGTTCGTTTACAGTGATTTGGTTCATCTTCAATTAAAACGATAGTATCTGATCATAGTGTGGTTGGCTTTGTTACTAAACCTAGTCGGCTGCCTATCTAGACAACGTTCTAGTTCGCACGTGAAGCCCAAGAATGCTCCCTAGGTAGGCAGCGCACTAGGTTTTGAAACACGGCCAGTGTTACCAAACCATTCCAGCGAGTGGTTCAATGTAACATTCATTTGTTGTTCACTCACACGGGTATTTTAATATTTCATTAGGTGTGTGGTTCAGCTCGACCTGGCTGTTTTAAAGTTGCTCGTGAGATATTTCTGGTCGTTTAAAGGCTCAATGGGCACAAAGTAAAACGGCTGGTGGCTTGTTGAAACAATTGCTCTCCACAAAACATTTTACAGATTCACCTCATGTTTTCATGTAACATTTGGTTTATAAGAAAATGTAGATATAAAATAGTAAACATCTCTCATTTCTTGGCTGGGTTTTTTCCCTTTCTACACTGTCATTGTGCCCAGTCCTTTATAATACATATATATATATATATATATATATAATTTTACTCATTAGCTGCCAAGTGTTTATTGTTCAACAGAAACTAAACTAGCACTTTAACAGAAATTAGTAATAATAATAATAACAACAACAACAATAAAGTACGCATCAGGTTCAGTGCTGGTGCTATCAAATAAAAAAAAGAAAGGGAAAAAATGCATTAAGTAATAATTGTTTAAATCGTGTTAAAAACCAAAACCTGTTTAATGGTTATAACTTATAAGGTTGAGCATTGGGTTTAATGGTGTCAAAAAGACAGAGAACCAATACAAAATGTTATTAATAATAATGGCTTGAGCGTTTAGTTAAGTTGTGTTAAAAAAGACAAGCCAAATAAGAGTAAAGAGTAGTTAAAAATAATAGGCTGAGGTGAAGTGACTATAACATTAAATAATAAAATAAAAATTTAAACATTATAAGTATATAAATGAAATCAGTGCTGTCAAACGATTAAAGTTTGTGTTTACATAATATATGTGTGTACTGTGTATAATTATGTATATTTAAATACATGCAAATATTTCTTAAATGTATACGTATGTGTGTGTGTATTCAAATATAATCATACACAGTACACACAAATATTATGAGAACACAAACTTTTATTTTGGATGTGATTAATCACGATTAATCTTTTGACAGCACTAATGTGTGTGTTTTTATATATATAATTTATTATATTATATTATATTATTATTATTATTATTATTATTACACTGATCAGGCATAACATTATGACCACTGACAGGTGAAGTGAATAACACTGATTATCTCTTCATTACGGCATCTGTTAGTGGGTGGGATATATTAGGCAGCAAGTTAACATTTGGCCTCAAAGTTGATGTGTTAGAAGCAGGAAAAATGGGCAAGCATAAGGATTTGAGCGAGTTTGACAACCTTGGGTCCTGCCATCCGTGTGGATGTTACTTTGACATGTACCACCTGCCTAAGCATTGTTGCAGACCATGTACACCCTTTCATGGAAATGGTATACCCTGGTGGCTGTGGCCTCTTCCAGCAGGATAATGCTCCTGCCACAAAGCAAAAATTGTTTCGGAAT
The DNA here is from genome assembly GCA_039654625.1 of Rhinogobio ventralis. Taxonomy (NCBI): domain Eukaryota; kingdom Metazoa; phylum Chordata; class Actinopteri; order Cypriniformes; family Gobionidae; genus Rhinogobio; species Rhinogobio ventralis. Next base: position 4,865,723 of record CM077200.1, on the reverse strand, counting down.
AGTTTGAGGAACACAACAACGAGTTTGAGGAGTTGACTTGGCCTCCAAATTCCCCAGATCTCAATCCAATCAAGCATCTGTGGGATGTGCTGAACAAACAAGTCCGATCCATAGAGGCCCCATCTCACAACTTACAGGACTTAAAGGATCTGCTGCTAACATCTTGGTGCCAGATACCACAGCACACCTTCAGGGGTCAAGTGCTGTCCATGCCTCGACAGGTCAGGGCTGTTTTGGCAGCAAAAGGGGGACCAACACAATATTAGTCATAATGTTATGCCTGATCGGTGTGAATATGTATATATTTATGTTGACACTTTTATTACCCTTTTAGTCCAGTCTGTGTGTTTGTCCAGCAGACAAAGCATTTTTTTTGTCCAGTTATTAATGCTGTTGTTTTGATTTTGATCATTGTTTTAAGGAACAGTGAGAGAATTTTTAAAGCTGATTTGTAATGAGTCCCTTACAGGTCCCTGTGAGGAGGAAACCCCCTCAAAACAAAAGAGTCTTTGATACACCCTCTAGATCAGCGCGTGTGTGTGTGTGTGTGTGTGTGTGTGTGTCCGCTGCGGGGTGGTGACGGTGAAGAAAGGTAAAATCGGGGTGCTTCGGCGTGAAAGCACACCACAGGGGACCATAGACATACACTTACTCTGCGTGTGTGTGTGTGAATGAGGAAAGTGGAGTGCTGTGTGTTTTAAGTTGGGGGCTGCTGATGTAATTCACTCTTATCATGTGACACCCAGTATCAGTGACAAAGAAGCTATAGATTGAACATGTGCCGATCTATCGGCGGGCATTAGCCATTAAAAGCCTGATGAACGTCGACTTATAGCATGAACCCTGGTGCTAAAGCTTTCGTAGCCCTTATTTCTGTTTATCCTGGGTGCTTTAGTGAGTAGGTGGGGTCACATTTGCAGGGGGGATGGGTGGCTGGCAGCTATACGTCGAATTTAAAGGGGCAGGCTTTGTTTTTATTTATTTTTTTAAAGCATGCAATGAGCATAAACCTCCTTGCTGGTGTAGCCAGTCTAACATTATGTCATAATCTGTATTTTCCCCCCATTTAAATCTGACCCTGGGAGGTATTTCTCCTCCTGTTGTGTGGATCTTACGCTATGTAAACATCTCACAATCCTTGACCCAGTTCTTTGTGCAAATGTGTGCGGTAATGCACGGCGTCGGTTATATGAAGACCTGCCTTCTGACAGCTGATCCGACATCTGGATTTGATTTGGTGGTTTTCTTAAAGACCACAGAAACTCAATTCACTGGTCTTAAATCATCAACCCCTGAAGCATGTGGTTTGTGGCTGTGTGTTTTGGTATGAGGTTTGATGGCTAGTTAAACACACACTGGGGTTTCTGATGAAGGGGTTTTAAGTGTTCAAATGTCTCATTAGGTTTTGATTGACAGGTAGATATTGCTTGTGATACTACTTTGAACTACTTTGCAACTATGAAAACCAGTATTTTCTGTTATTCAGTTCAGTTATTTGTTGACTAATACCTGGATAGATGCAACCACATGCATATGCATACCAAAATATAATTTTTTTGTTTTAAAGATAGCAAAAGCAAGTAGCAATGCATAATTTGTTTGCATATATGTTGGTGTTAAATTTTCTTAGCACAAAGTGCTTCACAAAAGGCAAAAAGACATGAAGAGCTTTACAAAATACAAGGAGGAAAAAACCACACGCACAAGAATCCAAATACTTCACAAAGTAGTAAAAGCACACTTATACAAATACCTTTTAAAAAAAGACTTAAAAACATAGAATCTGCAGATCTAATATTCATTGGCAAACTATTCCATAACATTGGAGCCTTCACTGCAAAAGCTCCCTTACGAAAAATAACCATGGTTTTATTCTAGTAAAAGTGTAGTAACCATGGTTTTTTGGCTAATTGATTACCATTTATATGACCACAGTTTTACCACAAATACCATGGTTAAACTATGGTTAGAGTAGCAAAACCATGGTTAATTTGTGGTTACCATGGTTTAACTACAATAACCATGGTTTTTTGGTTTTATTTGTAGTAAAACACCTTTTGTTTTATATCTAGATCTAGGAACAGCCAACGATCCATGATTTGAAGATCTGAGACACCTGACTGTTTCATGAGGTCTTAAAAGTTCTGCTAAATACTTAGGTGCCAAACCATGAAACACTTTATATGACAATAATAATACCTTAAAACGATCCTAAAATGAATTGGTAGCCAATGTAGTGAAGCTTTTATTCTCTTGTTCATATAGTTTATATACTTTTGCCATTGTTTATTTATTTTTAATAGTATTCCTGCTTTGTCTTTTCTATACACTTATATATTTTGTCTTGTTCTTTATTTATATATATATATATACACACTCACCTAAAGGATTATTAGGAACACCATACTAATACTGTGTTTGACCCCCTTTCGCCTTCAGAACTGCCTTAATTCTACGTGGCATTGATTCAACAAGGTGCTGAAAGCATTCTTTAGAAATGTTGGCCCATATTGATAGGATAGCATCTTGCAGTTGATGGAGATTTGTGGGATGCACATCCAGGGCACGAAGCTCCCGTTCCACCACATCCCAAAGATGCTCTATTGGGTTGAGATCTGGTGACTGTGGGGGCCATTTTAGTACAGTGAACTCATTGTCATGTTCAAGAAACCAATTTGAAATGATTAGAGCTTTGTGACATGGTGCATTATCCTGCTGGAAGTAGCCATCAGAGGATGGGTACATGGTGGTCATAAAGGGATGGACATGGTCAGAAACAATGCTCAGGTAGGCCGTGGCATTTAAACGATGCCCAATTGGCACTAAGGGGCATAAAGTGTGCCAAGAAAACATTCCCCACACCATTACACCACCACCACCAGCCTGCACAGTGGTAACAAGGCATGATGGATCCATGTTCTCATTCTGTTTACGCCAAATTCTGATTCTACCATCTGAATGTCTCAACAGAAATCGAGACTCATCAGACCAGGCAACATTTTTCCAGTCTTCAACTGTCCAATTTTGGTGAGCTCGTGCAAATTGTAGCCTCTTTTTCTTATTTGTAGTAGAGATGAGTGTTATCCGATGGGGTCTTCTGCTGTTGTAGCCCATCCGCCTCAAGGTTGTGCGTGTTGTGGCTTCACAAATGCTTTGCTGCATACCTCGGTTGTAACGAGTGGTTATTTCAGTCAAAGTTGCTCTTCTATCAGCTTGAATCAGTCGGCCCATTCTCCTCTGACCTCTAGTATCAACAAGGCATTTTCGCCCACAGGACTGCCGCATACTGGATGTTTTTCCCTTTTCACACCATTCTTTGTAAACTCTAGAAATGGTTGTGCGTGAAAATCCCAGTAACTGAGCAGATTGTGAAATACTCAGACCGGCCCGTCTGGCACCAACAACCATGCCACGCTCAAAATTGCTTAAATCACCTTTCTTTCCCATTCTGACATTCAGTTTGGAGTTCAGGAGATTGTCTTGACCAGGACCACACCCCTAAATGCATTGAAGCAACTGCCATGTGATTGGTTGATTAGATAATTGCATTAGTGAGAAATTGAACAGGTGTTCCTAATAATCCTTTAGGTGAGTGTGTATATATATATATATATATATATATATACACACACACACATAAAAATAAATAAAATATTCTTGTATTTTCTTTTATATTTAATTATTTGTAATTTGTTCCCCTTCTACCACGTCTCTCTCGTGAGGGGATGAACAAAATAAGAATTTAATTGCACCTAGTGCATATGACAATAAAGATCTTGAACTTCAGTAATCTAGCAGCAACATTTTGTACCAATTGAAGCCGTGATGAAGTACTTCGATTTAAAGAAGAAAACAGGGAATTACAATCATCTAGACGAGATGAAATAAAAGCATGAATAAGCATCTCTGTATATTTAAAATTTAAAATCTGTCTCAACTTGGAAATATTTCTTAACTGATAAAAACAAAATTGAATAGTCTTCTTGATATAATATTCAAATTGGAGTCAAAATAAACACCCAGATTTTTTACAGCCTGTTGAATATTGGGAAAGATATAATTGAGAGCTGACTCCATCTTACTGTTATTAGAGCCCTGACCAAATATCACTATTTCAGTTTTATTAGAATTTAACTTTTTGTAGGTCAACCCACAAGTTAGCGTCACCCTTTTTCCAGAAACCCAATAGAATTTTTTTCATTTGCTTTTGGATTATTGCAGAAAAAAGCAAACAAAAGTTTATGATTCTTGCATGTTTTGTTGTTCATGATAAATATTCATAGATTAACTTAATTTTGAAGCCTAGATACAACTACCTCAAGTTAAGCGAAGGTTGTAAACTAACTACATTACTGTCACATGACTATAAAGTCACCACTATTAAGCTTCTGACAACTTTCAATCTATATTTAAAAAAAAATCTCTGAAAATTAGCGTACGTTTACACGCCAACTTGCTAAAAACTGAAAGTTTTTCCTTTTTCCGACTAAAAACGCTGTAATCTGCTGCCAGGCCAATAGTTGGCGGTGTCACTTTGTAAAGAAACACTACGAGCCTATAGACTGAACAAGTAGTATGCATAGGCATGACATCATTTTTTTTCTTTACAAATTCACGTTTTTGTTTGCATGGAGACAGTAATGGTATCCTTGTTGTGTAAATCAACGGCCAAAAAGTAGTCAACAGTGTTGTGTAAATTGCACCTTAGAGTTAGGAGAGTTTGCAAGAGCGCAATTATAAAAACAACGAGGCTATAAAAGCGAGCAAGTTGACAGTTAATTTCCTTTACAACCTCTGGTGTCCCATTTAGACACTTGTTAACAACAAGCTATTACAAATTAAATTGTTTAATTAAGGTTTATACATGCTAGTTTCCATGACAGAGTTCAAGATTTAAAAAAAAAATTCATTACTGGAGCTGCCAGTTTGCTAAGTTTCAAATGATTATTAAACGGCAAGCCCAAACTAAGCAAAAGCGACAGCCCTTAAGGTGCAACTCGTTTTCATTCACTTCTTCAAGTGGACTATATTAGTGATGTAATGTAGAGAATAGTGAATGAGGGTATAGGGGGCGATTTCAGACACGGCCATTGACTTCAGGGTGATGGAATTGGAAGTGCTGAAATGCAACTGATCTCTGGGTTTTGGCCTAGAAAAAATTTCCCTGACGAATGTATTAAAAATTGAGAAATGATTGCATGTATTAATACATCTCTTTGTCTGTCTTTCTCTATCAGGAGCCAGTCATGCGGAGGTGGCGACCCGAGAGTGCGTCTACTACAATGATAACTGGCGGACAGAGAAAACCAATCAGAGTGGCTTTGAGAGGTGTGAGGGGGAGAAAGACAAAAGGCTGCACTGTTACGCCTCCTGGTTGAACTCCACCGGAACCATCCGCCTGGTCAAAAAAGGCTGCTGGCTCGACGACTTCAACTGTTACGACAGGTCAAAACCACACTTATATAATGTCACTGTTTGACTCTAAATTGTCCTGATATACTGATATGGTCTTGGAGTTGCTGCCAAACAAATGGTTTTATCACAATCTTTTGCTTCTAGTTTTAAGAAGCCAAATGTTTTAAAATCCAAAGTCACTTTCCATATTACAGGCTTCATTAGATGTATTGGATAGAAGCTATTTAAACGTACACCATACTTAAAAAGTTTTTGAAAGAAGTCTCTTCTGCTCACCAAGGCTGCATTTATTTGATCAATTTACTCCAGTCTTCAGTGTCACATGATCCTTCAGAAATCAGTCTAATGTGCTGATTTGCTGCTCAAAAAACATTTCTGATTATTATCCATTTTGTGCTGCTGCTTGACTCCAAACTTTTAAAAGGTAGTGGATAATGAAAATAAATCAATTAATGTACATTATATTTGTAGATAAAACCATGGCTTGACGTAAACTTTTTTGCTCATCAGCCACTGTATATTTGTTACTAGCCACACAGCATTTTCACTGGCCACAATTTTGACATTGATACCATAGGGAAAAATTGCCATATAGATATTTATAATATCTCATAATTTGGCAGCATTTTTATTAGGCTTCTGTCACTTTAAGACCTGACGCACGGATCCATTATACTGTTACACATGTGGTTTCTTTCTCAACTGTTTACGTTCACTTAAAACAGAACTAACTGTGTTTACTTGAATACTCGCCAAGACCGGCATTTTGACGTTATTTTGTGTGTATTTAAAAAAAAAAAATCATGTTTTGCATGGGGCCCTTGAAGTGTAGCGTAGACATTTTTGTTGATTATAATCTGATGTAAATGACAATTTTATTTTTGTGTGAAGTATACTTAATTTTTATGTATAATATAATATAAAAAAACCATCTCCTCTTAAGTGAACACATACATATGTAGGTCACATTAGACGCTGATCAATTAGAAAGTGATCAATGTGGACTGGAAACGTGAACTTTTTGGAAAAGTCGAAACGATGGTGATTTTCTTGCAGGCATCAAAGTTACTACTATTAGATTTATTCTATAATTTAGCAATGCCTTTCTACCACATAGCAGCAATTTGCCATGTTACAGCAACAACTAATTTTCGATTCATCCCTTTCATTGTTTTCTGTGTGTGTGAGCAGACAGGAGTGTGTGGCCACAGAGGAGAGTCCGCAGGTGTTCTTCTGCTGCTGTGAGGGAAACTATTGCAATGAGAAGTTCACACACCTGCCTGAAGCCATCGCCCCTGCAGGTAAAGCAGCATTCATATGTCTCCTCACAGTTGTTGGGCTCCTTCTTTAGGCTCCTCTGGCCAACAAATATCTGTGTATGGGACTTTTATTGCCGTTTGTCATGCAAGTAATCATAATTATTGTCAGTGTTTTGTAGAGCTGCACGATTGATTAATCGTTAGAAGATTGCGAGCTTGATTCAAACACCCACGCAATCTCATTCCTAAACAACGATTCGCCTGTGTCTATTAAACCTCTGACAAAATCACACCGGAACATTCAAATCTGTGTTTGCTCTGCCGTGTATGTCATGTATGAAACCGCTTTACAAACAGTCTTTTCAGCCACACAGTATCATTTATTTCTGAAGTACTGTGATAAAAGCTTATAATTCGGATATAAACACTGATGTCTGCAGAAGCGATCAAAATAAAGGTGATTTACTCTATAAAGTATCGTGGAGCTTCAAATAACGATTATATCGATTACATTACGCCAGTAGGTATCGACAAGTGACTGTTAAAAAATGTATTTGTCATTGAATCATTGATTCAAGAGATTCGTTCAAAAACGCTGATTCATCCAGTAATTAAACGAGTGAAGTATTTATGATTGATTCATTGAATCATTCATTCCTTCAAATTTGAAATAGACTGCACTGCAGCAATTAAAATTTTGTCAGAACTTCTAGTAAATTTCATGTTATTTTGTTTCCTCATCTGTTCAGATGCGTGAGAGAATCGTGATCTCTATTTGAAACAAAATCGTGATCTCAATTTATCCAGAATTGTGCAGCTTTAATGTTTTGTGTAGAAAACAAAAACCTGTTAAATAAAGCTATATATCATACGTTACACTGATTTTACCATGCTTAAAGAGTTAGTTCACCCAACAATGAAAATTCTGTCATCAATTACTCACGCTCATGTCATTCCATACCTGTAAGACTTTCGTTCATCTTCAGAACACAAATTAAGATATTTTTAATGAAATTTAAGAGATTTCTGCCCTTCCATTGAAAGTCTATTCACCCAAAACTCTGACACTTCAAAACATTCATAAGGAGATAATAAAATAAATCCATATGGATTTAACTGTATAATCCAAGTCTTCTGAAGAGACTCAATCGCTTTATATGATCTTTAAAAGATTTCATTTTGGCTTTTATTCACATATAAACATTGATCAACAAACAGAAGCTCAACTGTACTTGCTTGACTTTCTTTCGTGACCAAATTTGATGCATTAATATTAATAAAGTTGATGTGTAAATGCCATAGCTGTGCATTTTATAATGGCTTCAAACCTTTTTTTATAATTTGCATTTTATTTTACACCTGAATATATTCCTTGTCTGTTATTGCTGTTGAGCTGAAGTTATGTTCTGTGTTTTCTTTATAGTAAAAATCCAGCCTCCAGAACCGGGCCCGTCTCTCTTGGGCGTGCTGGTTTATTCCCTTCTTCCTCTGGCCATTCTCTCTCTGGCCCTGGTGCTCGCCTGCTGGACGTACCACCAACGAAAACCACCCTACAGACACGTCGACATCGGCCAGGTCTGACAATTATGTGTCTTAGACCTGTAGATCATTTGCTTTCTTCCGAAACGGGGACTTAATTTGTTACAATGTTGCATTTTTTTCTTGGTTCAATGTGTACTAAAATGTGTTTAAGCAAGTCACATGTGAGTAAAACTTTTTACCAGTTGTTATCGGGGGATAATATGCCGCTGGATGGTGCGATTTGACCAATCAGAATCAAGTATTCCACAGAGCCGTGTAATATATTTAATTATATAATGCAGTTAGAGCTGGAATCAAGGCTTCGTCGGGACAGCATGGAGAAGAGCAATTACACAACATTTTAAGATGAAACGCTCTTTGGTTTTCAACTGCGATAACTAATGTGCTCACTCACCGAATCAGACACTGCTGCTTTTGATACAACACATTTCCCATAATGAATTATGATACCGCTTGGTTTGTTGTGTCAGATTGCTTTCTCACCTCAACCAAATCATTCCAGGGTTTGTTTTCAATCGGGACCACCTCGTTCAGCTGATCTCGGAGCAATTGTTTTTGTGCGGATCTAAGAGTGACTGCCGTGTTCATAAATGGCTAAACAAACCGAAATAAGATATATAGTGCTGAAACGCTCTTAAATAAAAATGTGCAAAAGATTTTTGTAGCTTCATACACTATTAATTACTTTAAAAAAAGAAAAAAAAGAATGGTAGTTTTATTCGGCAAGGAGGCATTAAATTAATCAAAAGTGACAGTAAAGACGCGTATAATGTTACAAAAGATTTATATTTTAAATAAACTCTGCTACTTTGATCTTTTTATTCACCAAAGGATCCTGAAAGAACTGTATTACCATTTCCACAAAAATATGAAGCAGCACAACTGTTTTTAACAATAGAGAATGATTTCTGAAGGATCATGTGATGCTGAAAATTCAGCTTTGATCACAGGAATAAATTGCATTTTAAAATGCATTCACATAGAATATAGTTATTTTAAGTTGTAATAATATTTCACAATATATATTGTATTTTTGATCAAATAAATGCAGCCTTGTTAAATTAATAATGTATACTGTTAGATTTAATTTAGTCCCAAATATTACATTTTCACCATATGTCCTACTAAATTTATTTAGTTTGATTGTCTTGTACAGCTCTGCTCATCAAATACTATTTCTTGTATGTACTTTTAAATGGGTATTTATTATTATATTATATATGATTTATTTCCGAATTTTCTTGATTAGGATGCTAGTCTTCCTCCACCGTCTCCTCTGGTTGGACTGAAGCCCCTGCAGTTGCTAGAGATGAAGGCCAGGGGGCGCTTTGGCTGTGTGTGGAAGGCCCAGTTACTGAGTGAATATGTGGCGGTGAAAATATTTCCAATCCAGGTACATATTCCACTCATGCACCTTAAAAAGAGGATTGCTTGTTTTTGTTTTCTAAAATGAATTATAAAATGTGACTATAGTGCTTGATTCTGAACCGATGTGTATATTAACAGGACAAGCAGTCGTGGCAGAACGAAAGAGACATTTACCTCACAGAGGGTTTTAAACATGAGAATATTCTACACTACATCTCAGCAGAAAAACGAGGCACCAACCTTCAGATGGAGTTGTGGCTGGTCACAGAATTCCACGAAAGGGTCAGTGTGTGTATGTTTAATTTTTCTGTAAATGTCCCTATATGTATAACACACAACCTCATTGTGGGGCGAAATGGACCAAATAATGTTTTAATGATGCACCAAATAATAAGAGATGCATAGAAGCAATCATAATGTCAGAAAAATATAAAAGTCTTTATGCATTGCAGGGCTCGCTAACAGATTACCTGAAGGGGAACCCAGTGAGCTGGCCTCAGTTGTGCCATATTTCAGCAAGTATGTCCCGGGGCCTGGCGTACCTTCATGAAGACCTTCCTTACCGTGTGGAGGGACCTAAACCAGCCATTGCACACAGGTACACAAACCTGATCTTGCAGCATTTGATGTGTACTTTTAAAAGAGAGTTTTAAATATTATTCTCTTGCTGTGTAGTGAAAAGCAAGTGAGAGTCAAAGATGTACTGCTGTCACTGTAGGCACTGGGTGATTTGATGTTTGTTTTGCAGAGATTTCAAGAGTAAGAATGTCCTGCTCAAGATGGATTTATCTGCAGTGATTGCGGACTTTGGGTTGGCGGTCCGCTTTGAGCCTGGGAAACCGCCTGGAGATACACACGGTCAGGTGAGTATCTGAGTGCAAACAGATCAAGACAAGCCTTTGTCTCTACATCCATGTAAAAAATCTGAATTCAGTTTGAAGTTAAGAAAAAATATACACAACCAGTTTATATTTTGGGGTCGGTAAGATTTTTAGAAAGAAGTCCCTTATGCTCTCTATGCTTATTTGATCAAAAATACAGTATAACAGTAATATTGTGAAATATTACTACTTAAAATAACCATTTTCTATTTGAATATAATTTAAAATTTATTCATGTGATCAAAGCTGAATTTTCAGCATCATTACTCCAGTCTCCAGTGTCACATGATCCTTCAGAAATCATTCTGATATGATGATTTGCTGCTCAAGAAACATTTCTTATCAATATTGAAAATATTTTTGTGGAAACTGATGCATTTTTCAGCATTCTTTAATGAATAGAAAGCTCAAAAGAGCAACATTAATTTGAAATAGAATTTGAATTTTGAAAATTGAAATTGAAATTATTTGAACTTTATCAGTGTCTTAACTGTGACTTTTGATAAGTTTAATGCATCCTTGCTGAATAAGTATTTCTTTAAAAGGTAAAACTTTTAAATGGTAATGTATGTCAAATTTAAATGTGTTGTTATTCAGGTGCATCAATTCAGAATAAATAAAAACTAACAATAATCTGCACACCTAGTTGAAAACTATAAATGCAAATTCAAAGGAACATTAGTCTGATCCATCTTATACTTGAAATGTGCTGTTGTGTATTAAAAATATTGCTGCTCCTATGATAAAATGCTTTTGATGTTTCTTATTTATAAGTGTCTTTGAATAAAATCATCTGCTAAATAGATAAATGAAAGGAACATGAGGTTTTCAGTCCAATATCAATACATTTTACAGAAGAGTTTTATAAATTAAAAAGCACAAAAAAGGCAAATATGTCAAGTCCCTCCGTTGCACAACTTCATTACTTCAAATAACTATAATTATAATGTTACAAATTTGAATCACATTGGATGGGAATATGTGAATTTTTGTGTTAAATTTAAGGCCGTTAACACCTGGTATTAAGAAGCATTAGATCAAAAGATCTGAAAAAGTCCATCCATTTACCTGCCCATAGACCCTCCCCTCGAAGAAATTTCAAAGGTGTAAACAGGGCCTAAATGCCAAGTCCCCAAACTCCACTGGGAGGACAGTGAAACTGTGTCTAACATGTGTTTGTGTTTTCTGTATGTGTCACAGGTGGGAACGCGGCGCTACATGGCTCCAGAGGTGCTGGAGGGAGCCATTAATTTCCAAAGGGACGCCTTCCTAAGGATCGACATGTACGCTCTAGGACTGGTGCTCTGGGAGCTGGTGTCTCGCTGCACCGCCTCTGATGGTGAGTCCACACGAACATTAGGATCTCCGGCTCTGCGTGTGCACCTTAGTTTTCAGTGTTGGGAGCAGGGCCTGACATTAACACCCGCCAACCCCCCAAATGTGGGTGAATTTCAGCAATGGTGTGTAACGCAGTCACTCCTACTAGCCACTTTGGTGGGCTACATTTTTTTTATTTTTCGCTACATCTTATTACTGAAATATTCATTTTAATTGTCATTTTTGGCTAAATAGCTACACAATACCAGCCATGCTTTCTCTCGCTCTCATCTCTCCGACAGAGAGTGACACACAAATCCGCCTCCCTTCACTCACTCGCTTCATTTGCTCCGGATGAATAGTGTTGGTGTTACAGGGCTAGAATTTCAGCGTGGGGTTGCGTGTATTGCACATCATTTTACTCATTCCTGCAGATTTTGTGCTCACACCCGAAGTGTGCGCACATAAAGCCACCTCTCAGAACTAAATGTAGTTATTTTTCGCTGCTTATTGCTCTTAAACAGTCAAACGAATGTTTAAAAATAATGTCATAATGCCGGTCTTGACGAGTACTTGCGTAAACACAGTCAGTTCTGGTTTAAGTGAACGTAAACAGTTGAGAGAGAAAACATTTGTAACAGTATAATGGATCCGTGGAGCAGGTCTTAAAGTGACACCAGCCTATTATACTGCCAAATTATAGAGATAATATTAAAAATATATAAATAGCAGTTTTTCCCCATGGTATCGATGTAAAAATGCTGAGTGGCTAGTAATGCTGGAAAACCACTAGGTGGTCAAAATGTTAATGTCAAGCCCTGTTTGGGAGTAATGTGTTACTACTTGAATTTACACCATAATGTTTGAACTTTTAGAACTATTATATTTTAGTTATTTATAGGACTGGGTTGACAGATTTCACCATTCGATTCAATTACGATTCATGATTCGATTCCAGTATCGGTTTGATTTAATGTTGATTCATTTGGATATATGTCAGATATGATACATGTACGTTTTTCTTATGGAAAACAGTCTCAACTAATGCTGTAAACTGTACAGGGAACCCTGTTAGTTGGTGCATTGCTAAAATGTTAAAGTTAATGAAATGGTCCAAACAATTAAATTCGATTTGATTTTTAGATATAAACACTCAAACATATAACTTGTCTTCATGACAGATTTGCATCAAATAAAAAACACATTGGATGTTGTCAACACAGCCTAATGATTTACTGAAAACATCAACCTGTATAATGTGTGTGCTGCAGCTAATGCTGTTGCTGTCTCACTCAGGTCCTGTAGGTGAGTACCAGCTGCCCTTTGAGGAGGAGGTGGGCCAGCACCCTTCACTGGAGGACCTTCAAGATGCGGTGGTCCACAAGAAGATGCGGCCCGTCTTTAAAGACTGTTGGATTAAACATCCGGTGAGAACATGCATTTGAGTAGGAGATAATAAGGCTGCACGATTAATCAAAATAAAACTGAAATCATGATATGTGATTATCACAAAGGCTGTGATTTAACTTAAATATGTGCGCTGCGTGTTACAGAGTGAAGCGCAGCACTGTGTTCTTTTACGTGTGGGCAGCTCATGAACCGCTGGTGTTTACAGGCTCTTGTAACGTGCATTTGGGACGTAACATGCGCTAACCATCTTCACAAAATTGTAATAAGAAGCACTTTCACAAACATTTTTTATTTAGTAATAATAATAATAATAATAACAATGTAATAATAAATAATAATAATAATAAAAATTATTATTATTATTATTATTATTTATTTTTTTATAGTCATATTGATATATACTTAAAATATTTTGGTCAAATTGTGCAGCCCAACAAAGCATTTATTTTTTTTGTTTTCATTTAGTATTTTTTACATTTTTATTTAGCAGTAGTAGTAGAAATAATAATAATAATAATTATTATTATTATTTTATAACAATATTGATATATTCACAACATTTTGGACAAATTGTGCAGCCTGACAAACAAACATTTATTTTGTTTTCATTTAGTTCTTTTTACATTTTTATTTAGTGATGATGAATAATAATAATACTACTAATAATAATATGACCACTACATTTTAACTAAATTATGCAGCCCAACAAACAAGCATTTCTTGTTTTGTTTTCATTTTAGTAATTTTTTTCTTTATTTAATAGTATGAGTAATAAAAAAAATATATTATTATTATTATTATTTTGTAGCCATATTGATATATATTCACAACAGTTTGGCCAAATTGTGCAGCCCAACAAACAATCACAGCAAACATGGATTTTTTTTTTTATCAGATCCCACGCCACATGCATCCCATGCATGTCCAGATCCAGCTTGTGACATCTTAAAATCAATATTCGAAATAATCTGAGGGTTTATTTTGACCTCTTTCTCTCCGCTATAATCATCAGGGTTTGGGCCAGTTATGCGAGACCATCGAGGAGTGCTGGGACCACGACGCTGAGGCGCGACTGTCTGCGGGCTGCGTGGAGGAACGCATCTCCACCATCTCCAAGGCAAACAACACCATCAACACGTCTACCTCAGAGTGCCTGGTCTCCATGGTGACATCTGACAGCGACACAGACCTTCCACCCAAAGAGTCCAGCACCTGAACGCTGCAGAGCGGACACCTCTCCAGTAATGTGAACTTTGCTGCTAATTTGATCTCCTGATCGTCATGTATTTAATTTTTTCTTTCTTCTCGCATCGTTGGATCGGTTTCACCAGCACATTCATCTACTGTATTCTTCCAAGAGGAAGACAGACACAAAAAACCTCAAACGTGAGAAGACTGAACTCTCAGAGGGCATTCAGGGGATTGTTTCAGACTGCTGGGATATGAGCACACGTTACCTCATCAGTTTTAATGCCATTTTTATGTTGTTTTTTTGCCTTCACTCCATGAATACCTCCATCCGAACGCTCTACCCCGGTTTTATCAAGACTACGCAACGATCGGATGACTGTTACACTAAAGCAACCTTCCCAAGAGCACACAAGGTCCTCTTCGTTCTCAGTGAATTTTAGCCTAGTTTTATTGCTGTTTAACTGTACCCTGAAGTGTCTCGTGGGATGTTGTTTTTCTTATTTCGGCAGTCGTCTGGGACACTGGAAGCTGAAGGCAGCAGGACTGTTATGTTTTGAGTTGCCTTTCGGAGCGTCGGGATTGATTTTAATGTAGCATCCGCTTGTCGTTGACGCATTGTATTGAAGTATCTGATATCAGAAGTGCCATCAGTAGAGCATCCCGAGCGGCGTGTTTTAGCGTTCGTTGTTTCCATGTGACAAGAGCGGCAGTTGAAATATGTTAGCGCTGCGGCCGCACAAAGACCAGCGCTGCATTACAGGTTTGATTTCAGTCACAGCTAAATGTATGGGTGCATCAGGAAAGTGTGTGATGTTTCTCCACTACACTACTCAGGTAAACTCTGTGCACGTGATTGTGTGACCGCTCACTCTTTTACAGCAATAGTTCTCAGCAGTATGGTGAATCTCACAAAGAAAAACCTGGGTCATGAATCATCTTAAAATCAAAATGAAAAAATATCTAATTATACAGTTAGGAAAATTTATGCTCAAAGAAAGTAAAGCTTATTTTAAGGGCCAAGAGTGCAATTATTTTCATAACCGTTAAGCATGTTTTCTCCAAATTATCATTGACGTAATGCAAAAAACGACCTTAAAATATATTTAATTTGTAGAGCACAATTGTAAAATATATTTACAGATATGCTTTACAAATTAAATGTAATTTTTTTTCTTGCATCACAGAAACAATTTTTAATTTTAATTTTTTTTTGTACATCACAATGATTATTTTATTATTATTGCCAAAATGGGTTTAATTATCATGTCACAATATAAAAAAAGAAAACTCACAATGGTCCTAAAATAGGATACATTTTCTTTAATTTAGTAGAAAATGAAGCAACATTTGGGCATTTACATTTAAGCAACAATTTTCTCCCAAGTTATCATTACCATAATGAAAAAAATAAAATAAAATTACCTTGCATACATTTACAATCAGATTTTTTACTATTGAAATATTTTTTTCTTAATTCATAGTAATGAGAATACTTTTTTTTTTTGCATTGCTGTAATGAGAATAAAATGTGGTGTAATGTCACAATATTAAAAAAATCATAATGGTCCTAAAATAGACGTCATTTACTTAATACAACACTTCATCCCACAAGTTATCATTACTGTAATGTGAAAAAATACTGTCCCGCAGTATAGAAATCATTTAAAAATTATTTTTGTTCTATTGATTTTAAGCACAACAAAAAGGACATAAAATAATGTTTTTTTGCATTACTGTAATGAGAACAAAATGTGCTGAACTATTATGAAAATGTCACAATATAAAAATGGTCCTAAAATAGGCTTCATTCTCTTTATGGAAAATTAAAGCTCTTTTTTTTGGGCCATTTCAGCATTCAATTTATAACAATTTTCTCCTCCACATTATCATTACCATAATGCGAAAAATGAAATCACAGGTGTTTTTTTGTTTTTTTTGCATTACTGTAATGAGAATAAAATGTGCTAAAATGTCTTTAAAATAATGTCACAATATAATAAAAAAATCATAATGGTCCTAAAATAGACTTTATTTTCGATTACTTGATTTTTCAAGGTGAAACATGACCTGGACATTTCTTGATTCACGATCATCTCGTCAGTGGTGTTTTCTCAGAAAACTCGCCTGTTTCACGCAATAACTTCAGCAGTGAAGAAGACTGAATGTCCGTAGTGCTGGAATCTGCTCTGTCAAACTGTTCAATCGTCAGTGTTGTTCAGAATCGGGCAGCTTTTATCAAACTCATTCAGCGTAACACTAAAACCATCACTGAATATCGACCTTCATACGCTCAGTGATTAGATATACCTCAGATATTGTGAGTTTTTTTTATATATATAAATATATATAAAGTATTTTATTCTGTTTTGTGGTAGCAATATAATTTAATATACAGCTGCTTTTCTGTGATTTAAAGGAGATCTTTTTGTTTTTAATCAGTTATTTTTTAACAGAAGGTGCTCTGAATTTGATCGCCAGGTGCTCGGTGCATTTCACAAAGTTTTTCTTTGCTTTGGGTCTCGCATCCGCAGGTTAAACGGCTTCTGTGGTTCAGAATAACAGACATGCACACCTTTCACACTTGTGTTTTTCTTTTGTTTGTTTGTGTGGTACATGTATCTTCTTCCTTCGTCTCCACCTTAACAGTTGTATTAAGTTGGATTTGTCTTTTATCAAATCAGGGATTTGAAATATAATTAAAGTATTGCAGTGCAAGTTGTGCAAATTTTAGTTTAAGCCAAACTTTGTATCCTATCAGGTGTTGATGTGTGATGTATATAATGATATTAGGTCTGCTAACTGATGTAGTCGAAGCATCTTTTACTCTTGTTATATTTCTCTACATTTCACACAAACCCTGAAGAAGTGTTCATGCATTAGGACTACCTGAGTATAGATTTCCCATGATCCTTTGCTGGCCTGATGTGGGCTGGTTCTCATTAAGGAGATGATGGAGGTCTGTTGATGTGTGTTTTTTAATAATTTTTACTGCTGCTAATGTAGTAAATGTGTTGTGTTGCCCTTGTTTGGGTCATTTCAGATTCTGCTGCCATGTTCAGTATTTTGTTGAATTAAACATTACCCATGTTTCTCACTTAAACGTCCGGTTTGTCTTTTACTATAGGATGTAGAGACTTTTATTTCTGTCTCTTTCATTATTTATTGTCTCTTTATCAGCCCTTAAAGGCACAATGTGTAAGATTTTTGGATTAAAATATCCAAAAATTGCTAGAACCGTGTTATATATTTTGTTGACTTGTGTACTTGCATTATCCCAAATGTTTCCAAGAATGTTTAAATCCAGAGCAATTTTAACCAGGACACGAACCGTGTCCATGCGTCGCCTATCAGTGACATCATACCCGCGTTACCCTCGATAGAAACCATGGAAACACCAAAGTCGCTTTAATATATTATGTGTTTTATTAGACAGGTGAGCAACTGTTTGGATGCATTCATCGACAGAAAACTAATCCTTGTTATAAAGCTCAACACAGTTAGTCTTATTGTTTAAATCTGGTTTTCTTGATTTACCGCGAGTACCATGTTTTACCATGCCTAATATCGATCTAGCTCACTGCAGTGTGAACAAGTGTTTTATAGTCGCCGCAGAGTGAACACACAGAGTAGAATTATAACAACTTTCAACACACTCAAATGTATGTAATATGATAAAACAGCGCTGCGTTACCCCGCATACACATGACTGGAAGAAGTGGAAGCACTCGTCTTCGGCAGAATAAAAGCTCTGCGAAGTCTAGGCGTCACCAAGCTACGCCTTTAATTCGAAAAAGCGACCTCTAGCGGCGAAAAACTACATATTGTGTCTTTACAACAGTGACACTTTTTTTTATATATTTTAGCTTTTTTTTTTATACAAAGGTAAAAGGACTGCTGGTCAAACTTGACCTCTGAAGACCATGTATACAAAACTTTATCTTTATTATGTAAAACTTTTATAAAAAATTTGAGAAAGAGAAAAGAAAATTAGATTTTTGCTGTGTTTTAGATATTGTTGATGTTACAGTGTAGTTCCAAAACTTAAAGTTACGTGGTATGTCCATATTAGGAAGCGGACGTCGTCATAGTTGGGTAAACTTCGACTAGGCCTACATTAATATATATATATTTTTTGTGTTCCCAATTGCTCATATCAAAAGAATGGTGTTTCACAACTTTCAAAAAGAGGAAAAAAATAGAAACTCTCATAGCCGCTAGTTTCTTGTAATTTCATGCAAAGGTATAATACAAAGTATAGTGTTATAAATGTACATACATTTTTTAAAAATGAAAATAGGAATTGTAGGATTTATGTTGATGACCATTAAAACGCGTCATCACATGGAAAAGGGTCGTCTGACCACATTCGTTTATGTGAACAAGTATATCGTTTTAGGCAAACACAGTTTAACCTGTAGTTTTTGTGCAATTATAATTTTTTTTGAGATTGCATTCAAAATCCATTTGTCTTTAAGGTGCACTGTGTAAATTTTAGCGGCGAGGTTTGCGAATTGCAACCGGCCACCGCTTACCCCTCCCTTTCGAGCACTTAGAGAAACTACGGTGGCCGACACAGGACAAAAATGTTGTTGTCTGAGACAGCAGAGAGTAGCTAGCGCTCTGTAGAGCAGTTTGTCCATTTAGGTCTACTGACATGGCGGCACAAAATGGCGATTTCACTGTAAAGGGACCCTCGGTGTATGTAGATAGAAATGGCTCATTCCAAGGTAATAAAAACGGTTCATTATGTAAGGTCTTTATACGCCACTAAATGTTATATTGCATTTCTGTCAATAGATTATCATAAATATTACACACTGCACCTTAAAAAATGGGTTTATGACGCTCACGGTGTTGGGTTTTTATGTGACTATAAACAGCACCAGAGGGCAGTATGTGTTCGCATGATTTCTCAGCGCATGCGAGGTTAGGAAACAGGACATATGGACGGTCCCAAATATTTAATATCCGCACAGATTCCTCTGTCCCTGTAAGGATCTACGAAAACACTCTGAAATCTCTGAAAAATGAGAGAGTCGCGAGACAAACTGCTTAAAATAGACGCTGAATGCTCTATTAACAGTTTTAGTTTATCAGTCAAACTCCGTATTCTTTCCTAAAAAACTTTTAAATGCAAGTTTGTTTGCTTTTAGCGTTTCTGCAGGTCTTAAGGAGGTCTTAATTCACCCATCCACAAATTAAAGCCTTAAAGGTTTACAAAGTCATAGCATTAAATGCTGTGCAGTTGTTATACGTGTTTTCCAATACAAATATTTATGAACATCCTTAAATCAAGATATGAAGTCTTGTTTTCTCACAAATTGAACAAAATTAAGTGAGTTTAGAAAAACAAATATCTGTCAATGGGGTATAACATTTTTTAACTTTAAATTGTTGACTTTTCCAAAATATAGTATTTTGGAGTAATATAGTATTTTCTTGTTTTAATCATAAACTCACTTCATTTTTCATTATCTTTTACATTTGCACTGAAAATCATGACAAATATTGAGAACATCAAAATATAACTTTTTGCAGTGTGATTTATATATATATATATATATATACATACAGGCATACCATTATGACCACCTTCCTAATATTGTGTTGGTCCTCCTTTTGCTGCCAAAACAGCCCTGACCCATCGAGGCATGGACTCCACTAGACCCCTGAACTTGGGTGTGCTGTGGTATCTGGCACCAAGATGTTAGCAGCAGATCCTTTAAGTCCTGTAAGTTGCAGGTGGACAGGGGTCAGCATGGGCACCCTGACTGGTCTGCGACTATGCACCCCCGTACGCAACAAACTGCGATGCACTGTGTATAGATACTGACCACTGCAGTACATACAATATTGTATGCATTACATTTTTAAATAAACAAAATTACTGGTAAAAAAAACACCTTAGTATCGATATGTTTATTTAAATATCGATACTTTTCGATGCTCACATCAGTATCGATATATCGATACGCCCATCCCTACCGTAAACTGAATCACTTTTCTGTGACTTCAAAATGAATGTTGAAGATTAGCCGATGGGTTGTCGATTCATTAAATGATAAGCTATTTCCTCACAAAAGTGGTTTATTCAGTCTAGTGAAGCTTCATTAACATCCATTAAAAAAATGGCCTCTTGTCTCCTTCCCAGTGTACTGCGCGTTAACAGGCCTTGCACTTTTTTCAGCTAAGGTTGCAGGCTTGCCTTCAAGTGACTTTATCATAGTTTATGGCTTTAACATAAAATAAAGACTATTGGCCAAAAACAAGTCCTTTAATATGCCCCACCTCAACATCCTGTTTGAATAGGAAACTGGAAAGCCAAAACTGGAAAGACAGCTGCGCTCATCAGGCCATTTCATGAGATCTTTAAAAGTAGCCCACACGAGTCGTGCACTACATCCAAGTCTTCTGAACTCATTGAATGTCTTTGTGTTAGAAACAGACCAAAAGTGAAGTCTTAGTTCAAGCAAACTCTCTCTGTTACACATATTTAGACTGGCATGGTGTCTTCGATTACGACATACGAGAACCATTGAACAGAAGCTCAAGTGAAGCATCCCTCAGAAGAACATCAAACCGGTAAGAGACACGAGCAGCAGAATGAGAAAGAACATAATATAGAGCAAGACAGGTTAGATTGTAGAAATATATAGGATATCTGACAAGTTGTATAATAATACTATGCAAATGAATGTTGTAATATTGCTGTAGTGTGGAATCATTTGAACAGTTTTAAATGTCCATGCTTCATGTCAGGGTCCTAATCACGTTTTATTTTGTGATCATGATAGGCTGACTCTATTCAAGATTAAATAATGGCAAATGAAGTGCATTAAAAAGAACACACAAAAAAAGCCTGTTTCAGGAAAAGTCTCTTTTTCAGTTCAGTGGAAATAAGCGTAGCTTCCCTCCGGGGGCAGGATTTCTCCAAACCTTTCTAAGCCTTCGCTGCACCAACAGATGGATGGCGTTAATTGCATTTTTCCTTTTTTTTTTCTTCTGCGGATTATTATGATCATATGATTTTTTTGGTTTCTCAGAAGATGGTGCTGTACACATTTGCTTTTGTATTTCAAGAACGGGAATCATATTTCCACTGTAGTGTTCCCTGATGTCATCATATGAACATTTGTTCATTCATGCATTTGTTTAAGGATTAGTTCACACCAAATTAAAATGATCTCATATGAGTGAATGAGTAAATGATTACTGAATTGACCGAACTATTCCTTAACATTCAAACATTCTTTATGCATAAATAATATATCTTATGCGTATCTCCAAAAAGTCTATCAGAGACATTAGAATAGCAATAAATTAATACGTATTGCATGAGATGATATGATGATATACATTTTTGGGTCTTTATGACTGCAAAATTATCTTTATGACTGCATATTTATTATCTTTTTCTAATGGCTCAAGAGTTTAACCCGGCTTTACTGAGTTGCTGTCATTAATGAATACATATGCATACAAATACGTATACACAGTACCAGTCAAAAGTTTGGAAACATTACTAGTTTTAATGTTTTTGAAAAGTCTTTTATGCTCATCAAGCCGATCAAATCAAAAATACAGAAAAAATATTAATGAATAATAATTAATTTCTGTGATCAAAGCTGAATTTTTATCAGCTGCTACTTAAGTCTTCAGCATGATCCTTCAGAAATCAATCTAATAAGATGATTTGATACTCATGTATTATCAATGTTGGAAATAGTTGTGCTGATTTAATATTTTTTGGAACGTGTGATACTTTTTTCAGGATTCATTGATGAATAACAACAGCATTTATGCAAAATCTTTTCTAACATTATAAATCTTTAATATCAATTTTTATCAGTTTAACACATCTATGCTGAATAAATCTATTAATTTCTTTATTAATTTCTTTTTTAACTTTTTCTCATCAAAACACATATCACAGGTTATAGAAAACTATTTCATAATTCCAACATTGACAATTAATCACCATATTAGAATGATTTCTGAAGGATCATGTGACACTGAAGACTGGAGTAATGATGCTGAAAAGTATATTAAAATAGAAAACCATTATTTTAAATTGTAATAATATTTCACAATATTACAGTTTTTTTTTTTTATAAAATAAATGCAGGCTTGATAAGCATAAGAGACTTCTTTCAGAAACATTAAAAATAGTAGTTTTCAAACTTTTGACCGGTACTGTACACACACTGTACTCAAATACACATTAATGTAGTGACATCAATTCATGTAGTGCTTTAGGGTTAGTAATGAAAAAAATGATATTTAGTGCAGTCAAATTGATTAATCGCGAATCATACATGCACACACACGCAGACACATATATTTACAAACTTTTATGTTCGATGCGATTAATCACGATTAATTATATGTACAACGTTTTCAGGCACAAAAGATAATGATCATGCCAATTTTGTGAATATAGAATTTGTAAACAAAAATGTGCATATATCATACAAGTTTTGACTTATTTGTAGTTTCTATTACTCATTTTTAGTCTATTGTGATGACTTAATTAGAAGGCTAGACCAATCAAGTGGAGATTTTCCATGGTGACCATGGCAACAGGAATGCACATATCCTGATTAAGAGTGTTCACATCCTTAAATCCAGGAAGTGAACAAATGATGAACTTCTTCAGTCACTTCTCTGGCACTAATCTAGTACTAATCTCATTTACTCATTGATTGCGTAAATCAAAAATAGCAAAGCACTTTCTGTTTGTATTTTTATTTTTTTAATCAGATGTTTTTCCGCTAATTTAGCTGTGTGTGTATAATTAGTTATAGTGCATTTTAATCTTTAATAATGGGTCTCCTTTAGTTGAGCTTAATCCCAGCCACATGTTCAGATGTTTAAACATCAGATCAGTTACGCAGGCACATTCATTAAAGTGGATTTCTTTAAAGTGAGACACAAAGAATTCAAATTAAAGCATGTTCAGAAAATAAATGGACAAAGTCCAAAATATATATAGTAAAGTGCAAGACAATCAAATCAAATTAAAAAAGCTCCCTAGAATGATTTGGCATTTTGGTTCAAGATTTGCAATCCATCACAACATTATTACTTTTTTAAATGAATTTAGCCAGCACAATGCAATTCATTAGCACTTGAAGACATTATTTTTCTGATAGTTTAAAATCTTTGAAAATTACTTTAAGCATTCACCTCTCCAAATGGAAAAGGCAACCACATTTGTGTGTTTCTAAAAGGTAGCAGTTTTAAGGTCTGTGACTGTGTGACAGGGAGCGAACTAAAGTACGAGTGCATTTGTGTGTAATTAAAACAAGTGATTATTTTACACTGGGATTATCCTGGCGGTCCAGCTGGTCTGTGGAGGATTTGAACACCCTCGCCCTGGGCTGGAGAAAGGGCAAACTCCCAGGGGACGCAGCCAAATTGGCTCCCCAACCAAGAGCCGAGAGCACGAATCCATGCATAACGTTACAAAATCAACAAAAAACTGCCCCATTGTGGAGTATGAAGCACCTGTTTTTGAACGTTAAACATCATTTTGACCAGTCTTTCTGTCTGGGAACAAAGACAGACAGTAGCTTCTTACAGAACCAGCTCTACTTCTACTTGAAGTTTGATATTTAACACTTTGAGGAGCCACAAAATAAATTTAGAGTTTGTTTGTTAGCTTAGTGATATTACCATCCTACTCCTAAAAGCTTTACAATTTAACAATTTCAACCCTACTTATCTGTCAAAATGCACAAAAATATTTAGGATTTTGCTTGTTTGCAGGACTGTATAAAATGTATACAATTTAAATAAAAATTAAATAATTATAAATGCTTTCTAGAATTGGAATGTTCTTTGTAAGAACTACAAATCATAGTTCTAAACTACTGGCATTTTAAAACACTGGCATTTTTCAGGGAAGTGTCACAAGCAAGAATATAATTCTTGGCATTCAAATGATTCCCAATTTGTGTGATTCACAGCAGAAGAGCAAGTCTATATAAAGTCTTTCATACATTTTGTGGTAAGAAGAACTTTTTTAATCAAAAAAGGGAGTAGAATATCTTGTTGAACACAGAAATTGATATACCTGTACATGTGTGTTGATGATACAGAAATTCATTTGATGCATTTGAATTCATATCCCTTATTCATGAAAAATTGTGATTATGGTATATGATTAAAATTAAAATGTGTATTCTATCAGCAAATATCAGTCATATTATTCTGACATACAGCATGCATGTTTACCAGTAGGGCAATGCTTAAGAGCTGAATGTAATTTAAGCTAATTCAGATTTTGTATTATAAAATAGTTGTATAACCATTTCAGTTTAAGTCGACATGAAATACATTTTACTGCTTTGAGCTGAGTGACACAGGATATTTAACCCAAAACAATTTTGAGTGCACTACTGCAGATTTTTTTTATCCATTGGGAATTGATTAAATCATTAAAAGTGGGTGTTGCATATCAAAATGGAGCAAAGCAGTTGGAGAGAAGGGATTGAAAAATACATGACATCATCCTGAAAAGGAAAGTTGATACATTTTGAAGAAAGATTACATAGACAGGGTTATTCTTTGGAATAACGTGTGCCAAACATGCAAAATACATCATGACTTAAATAGTCAATTTTGATTTCATATTGATTTTAAACTCTTTCCTGCCTGTGTTCAACAAGAAAAACAAGTTCCTCAAGCACTGATAAAAATGCAAAATCGCTTACTTTGTAAGAAGCAAATTGTAGTCATTCAAACTGCTTTTAGGGGCCTTTTCCTTGCACTGATCACTCTAAATCACAGTCACTCTCCTCAATGGTAAAAAAGTGATAACATTCCTCACTTAATCCTGAGCAACAGTAAACCCTGCTTAGATTCTGTAATCCTGGGAAAAACTATATGTGGCTTGTTAAGCTTTATAGGAAACAATAAAAATAACGTCTGTGCAATATATTACAGTTGCGATATGTGCAACACATTTGAGTACATTCTCTACCTGAAAGGTTATGTACACCACTTTGATATATCTGTGTATATTTGTCTGTTTACCATGGTCATATTTTATGACAAAACAACATAAGATTGTCCAGGTTGTTAATTTTCTTACAGATTAAAAAAGTGAAATCTTGTTTGCATTTGAATTCTTCCTGATTAGACACATCCAAACGAAGTAAAAAAGCACGCAAAGATGGTCTACTTAGAAAAGAGTTCCTAAAGAAAGGTCTCTTCATAAGTCTCTTCTGATTTATGAGGCTCACCAGATCTGGAGTCAGATACTAACATCTTGAAACGGTCACTAGGACCCCTTGTTACAGCCTCATAGGATGGCGGAGAGGAAGCTAAGTACAGTGTCCCCACTGGTGGCCCCCTCTCGGGACCGTAGTGCTCTTTAATCATAGATGCTATGAGTCCTTCACGCTCCGGAGCACCATCCTCTTCTGACCAGGGTGTATCTTGTTTTATGTGCCTGTACAAGTAAGAAGCCTGCTTCATTTGCCGTCTAACTAGGTGCCCTCTATAGGCGCGCTGGATCAGGGTCGCCGAAATCTCCTCCTGTTTGCGCCGGAGCGTGGTGGTAATGGGTTCGTGGGATATCTTGGAAGGGTTCGCCATCATGAACTTTTCCTCCATTTGTTGCTTCAAAGCGTCCATTTCCCCGGTTTCCCCGAGGACCCGCTTGGTGAATGCGAACAGGATGTCCAGGCAGTGGATCCTGTCGCCACTGACCATGGGAAGGTCCATATGGACGAGCTTGATTTTGTTGGGTTTGGCGATTCTCAGAGGTTCTGAAAGGCTGTCGGCGAAACTGGAGAGTTTGGAGTACTCGATGAAGTGCGTGGCCTCGACGTCGAACTTCTCCCAAACCTCGTAGAACATCTCAAAATCGTCCTCACTCAGAGGTTCTGTGCTCTCCTCAGTGGCCACGCTGAAGTTTTCAAGAATGATGGCGATGTACATGTTGACCACGATCAGGAAGGAAATGATGATGTAGCTGACGAAGAAAGTGATACCTACTGAGGGGTTGCCGCAGTTGCCCTTAGTATTGGTTCCGGTGTTGACGAAATTCGAGCTGCATTCTTCCGGAGAGTTGTTCAGAATGGGATCCAATAGGTTATCCCAACCGGCCGATGTGGTGATCTGGAAAAGGCAGATAATGCTGTTCCCGAAGGTTTCAAAGTTGAACATGTCGTCAATCCCACCCTGCTTCTTTACGTAGGCAAAGTTCGCCATGCCAAAAATGGCATAGATGAACATGACCAAGAAGAGCAGGAGGCCGATGTTAAACAATGCCGGCAGCGACATCATTAAGGCAAAAAGCAACGTCCTTATTCCTTTAGCTGCTCGTATTAGTCGGAGAACTCTTCCTATTCTTGCCAAACGGATAACTCGAAACAAAGTTGGGGAGACAAAGTATTTTTCTATTATGTCAGCAAGGACAATTCCTGTTTGGAAAGACAAACAAAGAACAGAAATCAACATATGCAATGAAAAATCATTTGAAGAATTGAGAAATGACACTATTAACATCTCAGATCACAACAACCCTGTTGAAAAGACCAGCTGGTGTCTCTGCAAAGTTTCTTAACTAACTTAAACCAGCAAAACCTCCTTGGCTTCACCATAATGGTGACCAGATAGACCAGTACTAAAGCACTAACTAGTATAAACCAAGTTGGTCTTTTCAGAAGGGAATGAATCTTGCATCAGCCACACTACCACTTACCAGACTGGAAAGTCGTGCACTTACCAACGATGGACAGAATGACAACAACAAAGTCAAATATGTTCCAACTAATGGTGAAGAAATAACAGCGGAGGGCAAATATCTTGATGAGGCATTCGGTGGTGAAGATGACGATGAAGGCCAGGTTGATGTTATTGAGGATGGACTCCATGCGAGCAGATTGTTCATCTGTCTCGACCATCATGGTTATCATGTTGAGGATAATGAGCATCATGATGGTGATGTCAAAGGCTTGCTTGGCCACCAAGTCAAAGAAGAATCCTTGTAGAATGTTCTAGATGGAAAAGCATTTATGGTGAGAAATTAGAAAGGGCATTCGTTGAGATTGATTACGAATTTTTAGTTGATAAAAATCATCCTCTTACTACTGGTCTTGGAATTGGCTTCTGTGGCTTTTTGGATCCAAGTTTCTTCATGGCGTTGTAGTACTTTTTCTGCTCTTCGGTCATGAATATATCCTGGCCACCTTTAGTACAGAGAACAACCCGTTGCTATTATTTTCATGGAACACATTAAATGTAAAATAAATGCTTTTGGAAAAGAAGTAGATCTTAAACACCTATCATTCGTTTCTGTTGATTGAAGTTGTCGATGATGACACCGATAAACAAATTCAAGGTAAAGAACGATCCAAAGATGATGAAGATGACAAAGTAGAGGTACATGTAGAGGTTTATCTCTTTGACGGGCTGCTCCTCAACCTGACAAACAAGAAAAACATAAAATGTTGACAGTTTCTTAGACCGTCTAAACTTTTATTTTTAAATTATGCTATTTTAAAGGTTCCTAATTTTGTTTTGGAGTCTCCTACAACAGGTTTACAAGGCATCAAAGGTCAAAAACACTTTAATTTTCTCATAATATTCACTGCACATCACCACATTTTTCAATGTTTGTCAAACGACTTGGATAAATCAGTCTTCCTAAATCCCTCCTTTCCGCAAGCCTACTCTGCTCTGATTGGTCAGATGGCCCAGTCTGTTGTGATTGGTCTACCGCTTACAGCACGTGTCGGAAACGAACTGCCATTACCATAACTGAATTTCAGCTCCAGAGGCTTCCTAAAGCTCAGCGATTGTACACACTGTAAAGACAGTAACGATGACGTTGATTTTACCATATCAATCTGAGCGTGAATCCGATGATGAAACATTGGAAGAACTAGTTATTCAACCCGAACCTCCATCGCAAGGACGACTTGAACAGGACGTTTCTCAGTGATGCGCTACTCAGTTTTTATGAATACATTATGAGATGTTGCAACTCTAATTCCTCACCATCAGCTTTAACAAGTGTATGTCCATCAACAAACTAATGTGTATATTTCTAATTTATTGCAGTGCATATGCGGGAACTGTATCAATAACAGTGCATACCTTAGCTGAGAACTAACGTGAATGACTGATGTAACATTAAAGTTTGTAAAACTAATCTTGCTCCATCCTTTATATCATTACTCAAAAGTAATATATTATACAACAACAGACAATCTGCATTAATAGACACAATTTTAGGTAATAGTGGCCCACAGCTGCTTAGCAGAACTATTTATGACCGTAATAACATGAGTTAGCCGGAGACCTACACAATACAACACACAACTACACACTTTGAACACCTGGTACAAAATATATACATCAATAATTAATCATACATACAGGTTGTGATTCTGAGGAGCAAGTTGGTCCAAATGAAGTGGGTACGGTCCAATCTTTAATGGATAAGCATTTTGTAATCCCATAAGGAGATTTGAGAAGCAATCATCCAAAGGTTTCACTGCTGTTGTATCACTGTGGTAATTTTAACCACTGACTCTTAACATCCACATCCTTTGAAAGTGTTTACAAAGAGAATTTTCTTTTGTAGAGTAGAAAACAGCGTCTGCTCGACACGTACACAACACGAACCAGCTACAGTGTTTTAGGGCGGGTCAAAGTAGACGTTGCTCGTGGGCAGCCAATGAAGATCATAGACGGGCATTATGCAAATGTGTTTTACGTATGCAGGTCACGGAAGTGAGACTGGAATTCCTGACGACTCGTTCTTTTGAGAGACTATAACTTCATTTATCATGAACTTTTGACTTTACAACTTTGCAGACCGTGTACATTCACAGACAGCTATATTACACACTGCGTGAAAGGGAATATTCGAAAAAGCATAATAGGGGCGCTTTAAAATGAAGGTTCTTCAATGGATAATTGAGTTACTATTAGTTTCTATTAAGTTAAAAAAGTTCTTGTTAAACTCTAGGTTTTTGGATGGGTTTCTTGATGCACCATAGATTTACTTTATTTTTTTGTAACTAGATTGTAGTTTAAGACTAAATATATGAAAGGATTTTTTGGTAACACTTGTTAGGGTTCCATTTGCTAACATTAGTTGGGACCTTATTGTAAAGTGTAGCTAGGTTCTTCTTTTGTGTGTTTGCATGCAAGTCATTCATTTTAGTAATGAAAAAAACATGCTTACTCCACGGGAATCTACAGCAGCATACATGATCTCCATCCAGCCTTTGAATGTTGCCTGAAAAACAGAATATTCAAGTATTTAATCATTCAAAATGTCCATCTAAAAGAGAAAGATTGTCAGTTTATTCAAATCTATGTTCTGCTTCTAGGTGAGCACATTTCTTTCAATGCCTGACCGTAGCAAAATGTGACTTTTTAGTCTGAGGTAATTATGCATTTGCGTGTCTTTTTTTTTTTTCCTGTAAAGACAAAGAGTGACTCACCAAGAGTCAGCATGAACGCTATTAAGCTAGGCCATTTTGGGATGTCGTTGCCATGGTTACAGAAATTATAACCTGTGGTGATTTGAGAGGCTGTACCTAGAAGTAAATGACCCAGCGAGGAGTTGCATGGCCCTGAAGAACTCTGGTTGCTTGGCTACCTTGAGGGATGATTCTACAGCACAATCACCAAAAGTGTTTTTGGACTAAATTGTTCAGGAAGGTCAGAATATAGAATTTAAGAATTTGCTCCCTTGAATTTAAACTTGAATTGGCCACAACAATGGAAAGGTATGACAGTGAGAGGAATTTATTGAACTGCAATTCAAAGAAATTTATCAGTCAAATTACAGAGTGATTTAATGGGTCATTTTATAGGTTTAAAACTTATAACCATTAAAATCTTAACTTACAGCAGCTTTCCAAATTTAATTCCACTTCCTAAATTTGAATTTGAATGAGAATTCTGCCTCTAGTTTGCGAGTTCTGAATGGTGCACAAGCTTCAAGACACTCACCACCTGCAGAAGCGAGAGGTAGCCAAGTCCCACATTGTCGAAGTTAACTTTCACTTTGGTCCAGTAGAACTGGGTGTCGTTCATGGACTGGCAATCAGTCTTGTTGTTAACCAGGGTTACATTGTGGATGTATCCTGTCCTGTTGACGCATTTCCCGAATTTCCCAGCGAAAAGATTGACGCCCATGATGCTAAATATAAGCCAGAAGATCAGGCACACCAGCAGTACGTTCATGATGGACGGGATGGCCCCAATCAGTGCATTCACTACCACCTGGACAACAGGAATCAGGATGTGATACCATGGTGAATGTGATTTCACCAAGTGAAACATGTTCCTGGATTCAACATTCCAATCAACCAATCAGATTTGAGGGCCACGTTTACAGTTTATGTTAAGTTTAGGCTTACAAACCAGAGTTAGATGCTTCAACATCAGTGTTATTCACCTATCATTCCCCTCTGATTGTAGGGATAACTTATGGGTAGGTTTAGGTTAGGTTATGCCGAGTTCACACTGCCTGATTTTAGCCCCGATTTTGACTCGCCGACAGGTTTTGCGAAATCGCCGACAAATGCCTGAAATCATAGGCAAATCGGTGCTTGTGCACGCGAGTGACAATCACGCAGTGTGAATGATCAAAGACGTGTTCAGAGAGAATCGCAGACGAGTCGCCGACGCCCGTGAGATATTTGGCATGCTAAATATCTGGAAGGCGATTCAAAATCCTGCTGTATGAAATGTGTTTTGACTGAAAATGACATCCGCGATGACCTACAGCCAATGAGAGAGCAAGATACAGGGCAGCGGGAAGTTCGAGGAGGAGTTATAGACCAGAATATCAGTATTTTATTAGGTATATTTACAATTATATCAAACAGAAACAAAGCACAAACATTTGCTTGACCAGCCGCAACAGCAGCACATTGCAAAATTATTTATTTACCTCTCTTTGCAGAACACTATCCTTGCTCCCTGTGTCTTCCCAACCACTTCCTCCTCCATAATCTTTTTTCTTTTTCTACTTTTCGCTGCAAATCAGTGCACAGACAATTTGGATCGTAAGCTTTCTGCAGTCTATATTTTTAAAAACAATTCAAGTCTCACGCGAGAACTCCGGTCTGACACGCGTGATCTCGCTTTGTTTCCTTGTCACTTCTCACTTGTGTTTGGTTGTGAAACTTGGTTTGCACAGTCATGCAATGTGAAACCCCCTGTCGCCGGTCAGTGTGAACACAGCAGCAACTGAATGCTACCCCAGATAGTCATGCAGTGTGAAAAGAGCAGTGATCCGGCGAGTTTAAAAACCGTGCAGGCTGAACTCTGCATTAGGGATAGGACTAGGACTACATTTTCAGATAGGAATATTGTTCCAGAAACATGTCCCACTTGGCAATGTTACTGTTAAAGTGATACTATACAGAAAGCAATCATAATGTGACTGCATGCAAGACACTGCAGTGCTAGATCACACAAGAAACTAATCATATTTCTGCTAAATAACAAATTTAGTTATATTTTGCAGCTCTCAAGACATGCAAATTTAATTAAATCAGTCTTTTAACTACTGATAACACAGCTCTGATTCTTGGAACAAAATATATGGATTTGTTTTGCAAATCAGCAAAGATTTTAGATATACAAAGACTCTATATTACTATAGAGTGGTGCAGGGATGACGTCAAAACCCAGAAGACTAATAGACCCTTTTCACATTTCCGGGTTTCTCAGAGCGGAAGTCGTCATAGTTGGGTTAACTTTTAAAGCGGTGAATAAGAGTACACATTAAATATATTTTTTGTGTTCTCAAATAGCAAAAGAAAAACTCCACAATAGTGATTTCACAACTTTCAAAAAGAGGGAAAAAATAGAGTGGGATTGATAACGGCAGTCAAAAAAGAGAAATATTTTAATTTTACCTTCACTCCCATAGACGCTGTATTAGAAACACCCTCACAGCAGCGGTAAGTTGTTTTTTGTAATTTGATGCAAAAGTAATTTAATACAAAGTATTGGTGTTATACATGTACATGCATTTAAAAAAAAATGAAAATACAAAAAACTTTGCAGGATTTACGATATTGATGACCGTTAAAATGCGTCATCACAGTCTGTGAAAAGGGTCTATTTGCCACTGGTTCCCTTGAGATTTTCCTAGGGGGTTTTATAATGTTTTTGTTTTTTCAATTTATGAGTAAAATAAGGTGATACTTGAACATGTTCTACAACGTAAATGCCACACCCATATCGAAAATGCAAATTTTGAATTTTTATTTTATTTTATTTCTAATAAGTAACTAGGTAAGAATGTTTGGGGTGTGTGTGCAGTTTATGTTGTGGAACAAAACTTTCAAGTATTGTCAAGTTATGTTTACCACAGCCTTTATTTCAATAAATGGAAAACCCCCATAGGAAAATCTTGAGGTAACCAGTGGCGAATTAGTCTTCCGGGTTTTGATGTCATCCCTGTACCACTCTATTAAATGGGAGAAAGTGGAAAGCGCAATACAGCCTTCTAAATAAGAGCCTATTGCCAATTGGTAAATTTATTGTATCACTGCAGCTGCCATTAGAAGCTTCGGCTACTATTTAAACAGTCAGTGGTCCAGCCTGGAAAATGCATTTTTTTGTCATGATTTGAGCATTTATAAACAAAATTTATGAGAGAGGATTGTCAGATTTCATTGGAGATTTCAAATATGAAATTTAAACCCAATTCGGACGGTAATTGTTTCTCATGTGGACGTCTGTAAAAATACATTTGCATGGCACCTCAGTCATGCATTCAGATGGCGATTTATTCATTCGAGCGAGTTTTTGTTTCCTAACGTATCCTGAAATAAAATGTCATAATACGAATAATTTATTTTAAAAATAGGAAGCTAAACGCGCTATATTTTAAATGGTTTTGTCTTGCATTTTATCTCAAAAGGATGTAATTTAAAAAATATGGAAATTAGCGGAAATAAGTTAATGCAGCCTCTGCATTCACATGAAGTAAACATAAAGCTTCTTGGTTTATATTTTTTATGTATATAATTGTATATAGCTAATATTTTAAAATTGTATTGCATATATTGCTGCCACAATAACGGCCCATTTCAAATGTTTACGTACTTTTATTTCTTTCTCCTTTTTGTTCGCTGAGGTGGAGCAGTGATGAAATATTGTTCTTTTAAATACTTTCCAGCATTTCAGTAATAAGTCTTTAAAATGCATGCAGTGAAGTGCAACAGTTATCATACATACGGTGCTCGCCAGGGGTCACAAAGGATTTAAACTGTGAATTTTGAATTGATTCCTCTTGTAAACTCAGAGATGTGGATTCGGACGGCAGTTAAATTACCACACGACTTTGATTTTTGTCAAAAAACAGCAGGTAATTCGGCCGGAGATTTTACACGGGTGGTGGGAGAAAAACACTGACATTCTGGATTAGGATGGTACCAACTAGGCCTTATAAATGTTGAAAATACCTTATGACCCCATGAGAAACAATTACTGTCCAAATAGGGCTTTAATCGTAATCTTGCTGAACAGCTTTGGAGAATTTGATGTTTCCCCATTCAAAGAGATGCCCGAGAGGCATTTCAAAGATGGCTGCCGAGTAAAATGACTTGCCTTAAAGGGGACTTGGATATTACCTCATTTCATAATGCTGACTTTGAAAATATTAATAAAAGCATTTTTTTACATAATAAGAATGAAGATTTTGATAATTCTATATATCTATCAGTTTTAAAAGTTTTCATGACAAAAAAGAAGCATTCAAAATGTGTAATTTTACTTAAAATCTTAACTTAAAAGGTGTATGTTCAAATAGAACTTTACATATATATTTTTTTCTCTGTTGCTGTTTGGATGTAGTAAAATACCCACAGATGTAGCAGAAAATATCTGGGTCATGTTTGCATTTCCTTATGTCACTGGTCATAATTCTAGGATTGGGTATTAAATAATGCCAAACATGTAAAAATTGGCTGAGAATTTAACAAATAATTCTAATCTGGCACAAAGCAAGATAGAAATCATCTGCTTGTGGCAGTTTTTCTGGTGATTAAGATCAAGACTTCTTTACCTTACAAATGGTTGTCGAAAGCGAAGATGCTGTGAAATGCACATTTTGTGGGAAAGTGTGATGTGCACTATTTTTTGGAATCGGCACACCAAGTATTGGATGTCATTCAGCAAATATGATGCAGGGCCGTGTAATCTGACTGAATTGGCTGAAAACTTGACATGCTTTATCAATTGTATAACATATTTAGAGAGTTGAAGCAAAGAAAGTATCTTACCCGCATTCCTTCGAATCTAGACAGGGCCCTCAGGGGCCTCAGAGCTCTGAGAGTCCTTAAAGATTTAATGGCCCCAAAGTCCGAGTAGCCCAGAGAATTAGCAACCAAGCTAATCAAAGACACCTGCAATAGGAGAAAACATTTTTAATAAAATACTTAATTATAAAAAATAATATTAATTAAAAAACCTCTCTGAATGGCCTTTTATGTTAAGTAGGAAATCTAAAATATTACATATGACTGAAAATCGTAATTTGATTTAATACAATTAAACATTAATACCTAATAAAGATGTTTGTAGAAAAAATTACATTTTACTGACAGCTGGTAATGCTATATAACCAGCATAAAATAAGAAAGAAAAACAAAACATGTTTGGCCAGAGATAAAAGGAAAAAAATATTTATGCATTTTTGGGACATTCTATAGGAACACCTTTATTAGGGCATATAAATCAGATTGGTTTTACAAATCTCAATAAGTTTCCACTCTATTCTACAGTCAAAGTCGACAGACAGTGTAGAACAGAATGGTCTTCTGCTGTAATGGCAGGTTGTGGCTTACAGGTACAGTAGGATTTTGTTTGATGGGTCGATGAGGTGAAATGAAGACAAAACATGGACAAGTATGCACATATGTACATACCCACATACTCAACTATATATGCATAATCAATATGCATATATATAAAATAGAGTGAGGTTTTATAAAGAATTTGGGTTTTTCTTTTGAATAATTTCTTTTGATCAGAATTTCTTTTGCTTTATTAATAATGTGATTTCCATCAGTCCAAAATTCCCAATTAGGATATAGTTTCATAGTATGGCTTATTAAATTTAAAAGTCCCAAGAATCATCAGTTCTTTATAAAAAAACTATTTCTATAGTTTCCTTGTCACTGCAATATATCTAAAGAAGATATTTCTGTGCAATTGTCTCAAAAACAAAACTTCTGAAGACAAAGAATGAATAACATAAATAAAGGTACAAAATGAAAGAACTAAAAATAAAAAATAAAATCATAACTTTACGATACAGAACATTTTTCTTTTAATTTGATACTAACACATCTCACTGTAATGTACATTTAAAATTGTTGATTTAATGACAGTCCTAAATGTAACTGATCTTCTCCAGATAATTCTATGATACAGTGTGTATATTCTGATATAAAAGCCAAGGTCCTGTGAAGATACTTAAACATCTCAAACTTGACACCATGTTCGAGATAAATCCGCTCAAATTGCTGACAGAGAGACAGTGGCATTTATATCTGGATGAGAAGAGAACTGCAGCTGAGCTACAGATGTGAGCCTTTGAACTACGAACTTACCCTATCATTAGAAGTGTGTGTGGAGATCTGTGTGGGTCAGATGAGCATCAGGTGAGACACACTCACACAATCCGCTTGTGTTTAGTCAAGCTACTCCAGATGCTTTATTCAGTTTGTTCAGTGTATAGTTGTGTGTACATGTATTTTGCGCAATTATCTCAGTGTCTGAGAGATGCATTTCCATAACATCTCAATTTTGACATACAATCTGCCATAAAATGTTTGAGGTGGCAGTAACACAAAACCATAAAAAACACAAAAGTTCAAATCTTACAGTTGTGGTCAGAATTATTGGCATTCCTGGTAAATATGAGCAAAGGCGGCTGTGACAATAAATCTGCATTGTTTATCCTTTTCAGTGCTTTAGCTATTATCTTACAGCCACTTTCTATTTTCTATCTTTTGCTGCACATCAGAGCTATATTCATTGGTTTTACTTGTGATGGATGATTAAAGGGATAGTTCACCCAAAAATAAAAATACTGTCATTAATTCCTCACCCTCATTCCAAACCCGTAAGACCTTCGTTCATCTTCGGAACACAAATTAAGTTATTTTTGATGAAATCTGAGAGCTCTCAGGCCCCTCCATAGACAAAACAAACAAAAATAACGACTTTATTCATCTATGGCAGCCGATGCTGTTCACGTGATATTGTAAACAGCGTAGGAGACTGGCACAGGCCAGAACGAAATTGTTGAATAGTCATATTTTTTGTTTGTTTTTGCACACTTTTGTCGCTTCATAACATTAAGGTTGAACCACTGGAGTCGCATGACTATTTTAACTATGTTTTTAATACCTTTCTGGACCTTGAAAGTGTTAATTAAATTGCTGTATATGGAGGGGCCTGAGAGCTCTCAGATTTCATAAAAAATATCTTCATTTGTGTTCCGAAGATGAACGAAGGTCTTATGGGTTTGGAATGACATGAGGGTGAGGAATTAATGACAGAATTTTCATTTTTGGGTGAACTATCCTTTTATGGGAATTTGGCCTTTGTTTTTCCTCATATATATACTCCTGTTCCAAGTCATAGCTAGACAATTTAATGTTTAGTCACTCTGGTGTGCTAAATTTTTTTTATATTAATGGGGAAACCATTTATCATAAAAATTCTAGGGGTGCCAATAATCGTGGCCAACATGTTTTGGAGAAAAACATTTTTTATAATGTAATTTACCCCCCAACTATTTTGTTTGTGGAAGAATTTGGAAGCACTTTATTTTACAGTCCTGTTTCGCATGAACATACTATACTTATTGTAGTATGACACTAACTGGGTAATAACTAGGTACTAAACCTGAACCTACCCCTAAATTTTAACTTAACACATGTAGTTTCCTTACACTACTTTGTAGTGTAACTTTGTACTACACTAAGAATTTGTTATTCCAGTCATTAAGAAATCAAACTATTTATTAATCATTGGTGTTTTTGTCAGATTGCTGTTGTAGACATTTTATAAAAGCAATAAGCCACGTGAGTTTGTGCGTCTTTCCATGATTAAGGACACTACGCTTGGTATTATTTGTGGTAAAATCACTGTAACAAACAGCCTTCACTGTAACAAATTATTTTACAGTTTTCTAGCCAGAAAAATTTGCAAAATTAAGGATTTTTACATTCATGGCCCTTTATACTAACAAAATATATTGGTACACTAAATATTATACTAAATCTAATATAATCTACACTCTTAAAAATAAAGGTTCCAAAAGGGGGTTTTCACAGTGATGCCATAGATTAGAAGAACCACTTTTGGTCCCCAAAAAACCTTCTAGTGAACCGTTCATAAAAGAGAACCATTTTTTCTTAGCATGAAGAACATTTTAATATCTAAAGAAGCTTTTTCCACTATAAAGAAACTTTTGTGGAATGGAAAAGTTCCATGGATGTTAAAGGTTCTTCATGAACCTATCAATGCCAATAAAGAACCTTTAATTTTAAGACTGCATGTTATACTAAATATATATCTCAGTAGCATCTTGGCCTAAATTAAATGATCTAAGTCTACCAGATTGAAACACAATAGCTCAACCCGGATCCAGTATTCAGCTAGAGAAGAGTCTTCTACTCACATCCACAATCAGGAAGTCCAGCCAGCACCAGTAATTGGTGAAGTATTTCTTAAAGCCGTACGCGATCCACTTCAGAAACATCTCCAGCACAAAGATGTAGCTGAACACCTTGTCAGCATATTCCAACACCACCTTCACCACCTTCCGCTGTTCTATGTAAATGTCTTCAAATGCCTGTCAGAAGAAGAATATCATTACACAATAAGAACAGGAAACTTGATTCTGATGAATCTAGCTACACATTTGAGTCACAATATGGACCTATTTAAAGGTACACTATGTAACTTTTGGCGCTCTAGCGGTCAGTAAACAAAACTGTATTCGTCTTGCGGAACAACACTGTAGCCGGAACTACTTCTCTCTGTTTATGTATATGACGAGTCACGCAGGTACTGGAACCAATGAGATTTATTTTCATGTTACTCAGCACGTTTGAGCCTCTGCAAGAACCAGTGAGGTTCATCCTCGAGTTACGCAGCACGTTTGAGCTTCAGCAAGAACCAATGAGGTTCATTCTCGTGTTACGCAACATGTTTGAGCTTCAGCAAGAACCAATGAGGTTCATTCTCGTGTTACGCAGCACGTTTGAGCTTCAGCAAGAACCAATGAGGTTCATTCTTGTGTTACGCAGCACGTTTGAGCTTCCACAAGAACCAATGAGGTTCATTCTCGTGTTACGCAACACGTTTGAGCTTCCACAAGAACCAATGAGGTTCATTCTCGTGTTACGCAACACGTTTGAGCTTTTGCAAGAAACAATGAGGTTCATTCTCGTGTTACGCAGCACGTTTGAGCTTCAGCAAGAACCAATGAGGTTTATTCTCGTGTTACGCAGCGCGTTTGAGCTTCTGCAAGAACCAATGAGGTTCATTCTCGTGTTATGCACCACATTTGAGCTTCAGCAAGAACCAGTGAGGTTCATTCTCGTGTTACGCAGCACGTTTGAGCTTCCGCAAGAACCAATGAGGTTCATTCTCGTGTTACAAAACACGTTTGAGCTTCAGCAAGAACCAATGAGGTTCATTCTCGTGTTACGCAGCACGTTTGAGCTTCCGCAAGAACCAATGAGGTTCATTCTTGTGTTACGCAGCACGTTTGAGCTTCAGCAAGAAACAATGAGGTTCATTCTCGTGTTACGCAACACGTTTGAGCTTCCGCAAGAACCAATGAGGTTCATTCTCGTGTTACGCAACACGTTTGAGCTTCTGCAAGAAACAATGAGGTTCATTCTCGTGTTACGCAGCATGTTTGAGCTTCAGCAAGAACCAATGAGGTTCATTCTCGTGTTACGCAACATGTTTGAGCTTCCGCAAGAACCAATGAGGTT
Source organism: Rhinogobio ventralis (assembly GCA_039654625.1). Lineage (NCBI taxonomy): Eukaryota > Metazoa > Chordata > Actinopteri > Cypriniformes > Gobionidae > Rhinogobio > Rhinogobio ventralis. The sequence goes on along the minus strand of CM077200.1, from coordinate 4,826,324 downwards.
CATTCTCGTGTTATGCAGCACATTTGAGCTTCAGCAAGAACCAGTGAGGTTCATTCTCGTGTTACGCAGCACGTTTGAGCTTCCGCAAGAACCAGTGAGGTTCATTCTTGTGTTACGCAGCACGTTTGAGCTTCTGCAAGAACCAATGAGGTTCATTCTCGTGTTACGCAGCACGTTTGAGCTTCCACAAGAACCAATGAGGTTCATTCTTGTGTTACGCAGCACGTTTGAGCTTCAGCAAGAAACAATGAGGTTCATTCTCGTGTTACGCAGCACGTTTGAGCTTCCACAAGAACCAATGAGGTTCATTCTTGTGTTACGCAGCACGTTTGAGCTTCCACAAGAACCAATGAGGTTCATTCTCGTGTTACGCAACACGTTTGAGCCTCTGCAAGAACCAATGAGGTTCATTCTCGTGTTACGCAGCCATTTGAGCTTCTGCAAGAACCAATGAGGTTCATTCTCGTGTTACACAGCACGTTTGAGCTTCGGCAAGAACCAATGAGGTTCATTCTCGTGTTACGCAGCACGTTTGAGCTTCTGCAAGAACCAATGAGGTTCATTCTTGTGTTACGCAGCACGTTTGAGCTTCTGCAAGAACCAATGAGGTTCATTCTCGTGTTACGCAGCACGTTTGAGCTTCAGCAAGAACCAATGAGGTTCATTCTCATGTTACGCAGCACGTTTGAGCTTCAGCAAGAACCAATGAGGTTCATTCTTGTGTTATGCAGCACGTTTGAGCTTCTGCAAGAACCAATGAGGTTCATTCTCGTGTTACGCAGCACGTTTGAGCTTCAGCAAGAACCAATGAGGTTCATTCTTGTGTTACGCAGCACGTTTGAGCTTCAGCAAGAACCAATGAGGTTCATTCTCGTGTTACGCAGCACGTTTGAGCTTCTGCAAGAAACAATGAGGTTCATTCTCGTGTTACGCAGCACGTTTGAGCTTCAGCAAGAACCAATGAGGTTCATTCTCGTGTTACGCAGCACGTTTGAGCTTCAGCAAGAACCAATGAGGTTCATTCTTGTGTTACGCAGCACGTTTGAGCTTCAGCAAGAACCAATGAGGTTCATTCTCGTGTTACGCAGCACGTTTGAGCTTCCGCAAGAACCAGTGAGGTTCATTCTTGTGTTACGCAGCACGTTTGAGCTTCTGCAAGAACCAATGAGGTTCATTCTCGTGTTACGCAGCACGTTTGAGCTTCCACAAGAACCAATGAGGTTCATTCTTGTGTTACGCAGCACGTTTGAGCTTCAGCAAGAAACAATGAGGTTCATTCTCGTGTTACGCAGCACGTTTGAGCTTCCACAAGAACCAATGAGGTTCATTCTTGTGTTACGCAGCACGTTTGAGCTTCCACAAGAACCAATGAGGTTCATTCTCGTGTTACGCAACACGTTTGAGCCTCTGCAAGAACCAATGAGGTTCATTCTCGTGTTACGCAGCCATTTGAGCTTCTGCAAGAACCAATGAGGTTCATTCTCGTGTTACACAGCACGTTTGAGCTTCGGCAAGAACCAATGAGGTTCATTCTCGTGTTACGCAGCACGTTTGAGCTTCTGCAAGAACCAATGAGGTTCATTCGTGTGTTACGCAGCACGTTTGAGCTTCTGCAAGAACCAATGAGGTTCATTCTCGTGTTACGCAGCACGTTTGAGCTTCAGCAAGAACCAATGAGGTTCATTCTCATGTTACGCAGCACGTTTGAGCTTCAGCAAGAACCAATGAGGTTCATTCTTGTGTTATGCAGCACGTTTGAGCTTCTGCAAGAACCAATGAGGTTCATTCTCGTGTTACGCAGCACGTTTGAGCTTCAGCAAGAACCAATGAGGTTCATTCTTGTGTTACGCAGCACGTTTGAGCTTCAGCAAGAACCAATGAGGTTCATTCTCGTGTTACGCAGCACGTTTGAGCTTCTGCAAGAAACAATGAGGTTCATTCTCGTGTTACGCAGCACGTTTGAGCTTCAGCAAGAACCAATGAGGTTCATTCTCGTGTTACGCAGCACGTTTGAGCTTCAGCAAGAACCAATGAGGTTCATTCTTGTGTTACGCAGCACGTTTGAGCTTCAGCAAGAACCAATGAGGTTCATTCTCGTGTTACGCAGCACGTTTGAGCTTCTGCAAGAACCAATGAGGTTCATTCTTGTGTTACGCAGCACGTTTGAGCTTCAGCAAGAACCAATGAGGTTCATTCTCGTGTTACGCAGCACGTTTGAGCTTCAGCAAGAACCAATGAGGTTCATTCTCGTGTTACGCAGCACGTTTGAGCTTCTGCAAGAACCAATGAGGTTCATTCTCGTTTTACGCAGCACGTTTGAGCTTCAGCAAGAACCAATGAGGTTCATTCTTGTGTTACGCAACACATTTGAGCTTCAGCAAGAACCAATGAGGTTCATTCTTGTGTTACGCAGCACGTTTGAGCTTCTGCAAGAACCAATGAGGTTCATTCTCGTGTTACGCAGCACGTTTGAGCTTCAGCAAGAACCAATGAGGTTCATTCTCATGTTACGCAGCACGTTTGAGCTTCAGCAAGAACCAATGAGGTTCATTCTTGTGTTATGCAGCACGTTTGAGCTTCTGCAAGAACCAATGAGGTTCATTCTCGTGTTACGCAGCACGTTTGAGCTTCAGCAAGAACCAATGAGGTTCATTCTTCTGTTACGCAGCACGTTTGAGCTTCTGCAAGAAACAATGAGGTTTGTTCTCACCTGTCAATCAGATACGGTTGAGCTTCTGTTTATGTTCATTGATCAATGAAATGAACACGACGGTGGGGGCGGTGCCGCAGTGGGCAAGTGATGTAACCGGTAGGCATGGCTTGGGAGCGGCCTCGTAGGGCAGCGAAGCAAGTGCATTCTGTAAGTTGTTGTCTTTCATCCACATGAGCCAAAAATACATTTTCTGGCTTTTCTCACTCTTGAAGGCACCATTTCTACTACTTAAATGACCCAATTTAAATACACATTCATCCTTCCAGCGGTGAATTACCCCTTTAATTCATTCTGTTCATCATATAAAGCGTTTGTGTCTTTTTGGAAAACTTTGAACTAAACCGCTCAATTTATATGGATTAGTTTTACAATCTCTTTATGCACTTTTTGAAGTGTCAAAGTGGTAGTTGCGTAGCTGTCAATGTTGGGACAGAAGGCTCTCAGATTTCATCAAAAACGAAAGTCTTACGGGTTTGGAACGACATGAGAGTGAGAAATTAATGACAGAATTTTTGGGTGAATAATTCTTTAATGCATAAATGACTTCTTTTGCTTTGATGTAAACAGTAAATGAATAGTTAAAGTTCCCCAATCAACTTTGTTTCTCACCAGAGCTCCACTACTGAGGAGGATCATGAAGATGATAAAGGTCTCGAACCAGCTGTGCTCTACAATCTGATAGCACGTCTTCCTCAACCTCCACCACATCTGTCCCAAACCTCTCGTTGTGTTTATATTACAACACTTGCAGTGCTGCATACAGACTGGAGAGATACAGAGAGATTGCTTTGATCAGGTCCTGTAAACAGCATGTATAGTTCCATGTTTACAGGATAACAAATATTGAGTCTTGTTTCATGTTTTATTTGCTTACACTCAGGGAAACACTCTTCGGGATCCATGACATCATCTGCCATCTCAGAATATTCCTCCTCATCTTCCCCAGGCTTCCTCAGGTCCACGGTACTTCCTTCAGAGAGGCTGATGACTTCCTGTTGAACAAGGCAACAAAGTTTGCATTGAGTTTTCATTAGAATTGTATCAACCATTACAGTACTATTCAATTCTACCATCAATTTTAATGTGTTTGAAAGAAGTCTCTTCTGCTCACCAAGGCTGCATTTATTTGATCAAAAATACAGTAAAAACACTAACATTGTGAAATATTATTACAATTTAAAATACCTATTTTTTCTATTGCAATATATTTTAAAATGTAATTTATTCCTGTGATCAAAGCTGAATTTTCAGCATCATTACTCCAGTCTTCAGTGTCACATGATCCTTAAGAAATCATTCTTATATGCTGAATTTCTGCTCAAGAAACATTTTATATTATTATCAATGTTGAAAACCATGTTTTTTTCCGGATTCTTTGATGAATAGAAAGTTCAAAAGAACAGCATTTATTTAAAACTGAACCCAAACTTTTGAAAGGGAGTGTACAGTAAAATAAAATGCCATTTTTTTTTTTTTTTTATCATTGGTGGCCATAATACCTGTCAACCATTCTAAATTGAATAGGAAATTGTTTTTACCAAAATGGTCTCTAGATGATCTTCATTACAATATACACAAAACTGGCTAAATACATTTTTGATATTTACACAGTTTCTGAAGTAATGCATTTCAAAACCGACTATGAAGTTGAAAACATGAAGTTAGGCTGTACCTTGACAATACTTTGGCCAATTAAATCAATTTTAATTTAATGTTGCAGTTGATATTTTAAACGATTGCACATCATTATTTAAAAAAAATAATGCCCTCGTAAGATTTCATCAAAATAACTTCCCCTCCCTCTTGCAGCGACATCTCTTCTCTGATGACGAGGGCGGGGCAACCTGTCACTCACATGAGATCGACCAATAGCAAACCACAACCATTAAAATCAATTCCCCATGAACAAAATCAAGTCCCACCCTACATTTTTTCTTGTTTGAGAAGCTGTTTCACTCAGATATGTCACAACAGGGAAGAGGAGACTACCACAATTTTTTATGCTGAAAACACAACGTTGTGGGGGTCTTTAGCATTATGTTCTGAGTGTTACTGAGAAGATTGGAAACAGATCCACCTAGTGCTACTTCCCCCAACAAATCATGTTCAGTTCTTACCAAGTTTGGCTCAGATAATCTTAAAACTATGCTGGACCTACTGATTGGATGTATTCCTGTATGTCTGTGTTCTTGAACGGACAGGGTAATTTATGAACCATCTCAGTTTTGCAATGCTACATCATATTCCCTTATGCTAGATGCTTTGCCTCATATAGACTGGTATTATATCTGTTAATCCAGGAAATCAACATTGATTGAAAAAACTTGGCATGGAAAACACAGACAGCTAATAGAACACAGACATCCCAAGATACATATGGCGCGATACTAGCATATGCATCTAATCCACGAGCGCATAAACAAAGGTCAGTGACCTCCAGTATAATCTGAGATGGCAAGAGAGAGCTGTTCTAAAGCTGCCTGAATATACACTCATTCTCCTTGTTTCTTTCTCTACGTAGGCCTTCTTAATACAATTTTGATGAGATTTTCTCTGCATGTAATGGCAACATATTTAAAATGATTTACGGAGATTACTGGACCAAAGGTGCTTCTTATGTAATCCCACATTACGAAGCGAGCAGTGCGTGTGTGTGTGTGTGAGAGGCTGGATTACTCTTAATTTTGTGCCCTAAGATGTCTATCAAAAGGGTTTTGGAAGAAGTTTGCAACCAAACAATGCCAGGAAGTTCATCCTGGGATGCTTTTTAAATCATACTGAAAAAGTTTCCATGTATGATGCACAATTATTGGTTGCTTTTACTTCACCCTACCCAGCTTCAACTAAAAACGTAATGATGCAAGTTTGAGTATAGAGCATGATTCTGGATATTTTTTTTTTTTTCAGAGATCACGATTCTGAATAGACAACTAAATAAAATACTATGACATGTACTAGAGGTTCTGACAAAATGTTGAATGAATGATTCAACGACTCATTCATAAATAATTCACTTGTTTCATTACTGGATGAATCAGCATTTTTTTTTAACAAATCTCTTGATTTTTTTTACAGTTACTGATGATTAATTGACAATCGTTATTTAAAGCACGATGTTACTTTATAAAGGTGATTTACTCTATTTTGAGTTAGACGCTTATGTAGACATCAGTGTTTATATCTGAACTATAAACTTTTATCCCAGTACTTCTGTGATAATATGAATATTTGTAACAGAAATAATGATACTATGTGGATGAAAAGACTGTTTGTAAAGTGGTTTCATACATGATAACTGCTCTCTCTAGGTCAGTGGCAGAGCAAACACAGATTTGAATTATCCGGTGTGACAAAATTTATACTAAAGCACAGTATAAAATTAATTTCAAGCTATTCAAACATCATAAATTCAGACATGAGAGTCTATACATGTCTGGAAGTATCCAGAAACGATTTCCTAGATCTCTGCCTTTTTGTAAAAATTGAATTTAAAATAATCCTGGCTGATTGGATAAGCCATGTTTTAAGCTTGTTGAGGAGCGTGTGCTATTACTACTTTACAAAGCAAGTAAACGTATGATTTTATTCATGGAACAATTAAAGGTACAGTAAGCGATTTTTGAAAAATGCTGTTGAAAATGGATCAGACCGAGCACCACAACAAACTTGTAGCCAATCAGCAGTAGGGGGTGTGCCCACTCATGATGGGGGAGGAGAGAGAGTGAGCCAATCAGCAGTAGGGGGTGTGTCCACTCATGATGGGGGAGGAGAGAGAGTGAGTCAATCAGCAGTAGGAGGTGTGTCCACTCATGATGGGGGAGGAGAGAGAGTGAGTCAATCAGCAGTAGGGGGTGTGTCCACTCATGATGGGGGAGGAGAGAGAGTGAGTCAATCAGCAGTAAGGGGTGTGTCCGCTCATGATGGGGGAGGAGAGAGAGTGAGTCAATCAGCAGTAGGGGGTGTGTCCACTCATGATGGGGGAGGAGAGAGAGTGCTCCTCTCCGCAGCCCATTTCTCTTATATAACAAATACAGTATGGCGTGTCTGGTGGGTTCACTTTGTCTGCTTTTGTAGCTTATCAGCTTATGAATCTGGATGGCCCCCCCACATATACAGCCACTGGCTCGCTTACTCACACGTGTCATACCATGTCATCTCTCTGACCTCTGACCCCACTCACTCGTATCGCACTCACAATAGGGATAAACAAATTAACTATTATATGCAGTATATGAAGGATTTAAGGTTATATAATATCTAACTGGTCCGGATACCATTTATGCATTTGGTTTACTTAGAAATCCAGACATTTAAATTTAAACAGTATAAAAGCAAGTTAGATGGCATTACTGTATATCAATATGTAAATTAACCTGCTTGTCCATTGTTAAATTTGTGCAATTCAAAATTGGTGCAATAGGTGGCTTAGTGTGCGAAACTGCATTGTCCTATATGCTAAGTTTAATGGTTTCTCGTGCACACATGAATGTCTGTATATTTTTTATATTTGCAAAGGTCTTTTTAGATGCTCTGTAATACGGTTCTAAGAATAACCTGCATTTTTGCATAATGAAAAAGTGCACCTTGAATTCATTCAGTTTGACAATCAATGAAGAATCATTAGACAGCTGCCATGAAAACATTTCTTGTATGATAAATTTCATTAGATTCTTAACTTTCTATTATAGAACACTAAATAGGGGCAATAGTCTGGAAATGCGAATATTTTTCCATACTCTGCTTTCTTTTTTCCAAACATTTCGAGACCTAGAGATTACTCAAATCAGATTCTATACTTTTCCAAACTGCACCTGTAGGGGAGACCGGGTATAGTTGTAACAAGGGGAGAGTTGTAACACTACCAATTCCACGAATCACGGATAAGATAGGAATCATATGACAGTTTCAGTTTCCTCTGGCTTCCTTTACGATCCCACATGGAGGTTTTCCAGTATGTGTTGCTATCTCTCCTGAAGCTACAGCAGAAAATCTAATTTTGAGGTAAGAAAGTAAAAAAAAAAAAACAAGATAATATTTTGTTTAGTACTTCTACCGTTGTAGATAATGTTGTATGAGTTACATCAGGTCAAAGTGTAGTTTCTCTAGTAAAGAATGGTGTATCAACCTCTAACCTGCTAATTTCAAAGCACCATGCTAATACAGCTAGCTAAACAATGGGTGACAGTGGCGGGGTAGGTTGTAACACGTGTTTTGAAACAACCATCCACTTGCATACAATTAAGAACATTTTTGTGATTTTAATAATTCTACAGAATGCCTATGTTTATGTTAATTTGCTCTCGCTCACACACACATACACATACACACCCCCATATGAATGTGCACGTACAGACATGCACAAACAAACACACATGTGTGCATGCACAAACACACACAATATGCACATACACATGCCATATTCACATATATTTTATTGTTGCAGCCATTCATTTAAAATAAAACTGTTGTTGTGGCATATCACTTGGAGTACCCTTAGTTTTTTTGCATTTTGTCTACCTGTTACAACCTACCCCAATAGTGGGGTAGGTTGTAACAAAGGACCAATTTATATTTGTCATCATCTCACAAAGTCTGTGATATAGTTGAAGAAATTTAAATTGTTGCCATTTGTAGTAGACAAATGTGGGTACTTTGCCTAAAAGTTTCAGACGTGTAGCTAAAAAAAAGGGTAGTTTTAGGTGCTGAAGAACCATACCCAGTCTCCCCTACTAATTAGGGATCATAATCAAAATAAATAATATTATTCTGGTTTTGAATTTTAGTTCTATTTCACAGAACTGAAATGGAAAATATTGCATTTTCATAATAATAATTGGATGCAAAAATAGTTGCTCCTAAATAAAAAAAATATTTTTTTAATTATTTAAATGATTATTTAATACTCATTAACTAAAGAAAATGTATACTTTCTTTAAGTTAGATATGACAAAAAGAGTAGCGGATCCAGTGTTATAGATATAAAAAAAAAAAAAAAATTTTAGTTTCTTAAAATTAAATAAATATTAACTGAAATAATGCCACCATTTCTCATTTTAATTTAATTTAGCTTGATGTGCTAAAATAACTAAAACTAAATAAAAATATAATAAAAACTATATTAAGCATATTTATAAATAAAACTAATAAAAATTATTAAAAAAAATACACAACATTACTTAAACTTGAACTAAAATTAAAATGGATATGGAAACTATAAACTAATTTTAAAATAATAATAAAAACAATAATAGTATCTCAATGATAAAAAAATAACACTAAGCGGATCAGAAAGTGAATTAACCAACCAATTAAAATCAATAACTCATGAGTTTGAGTCTAATTTGTGAGTGCTTTTACCAATGCATTAAAAAGATTTGCGTTAAAAACATTGCATTGCTTGTGAATCGGACTTCGCCACCTTAAGAACTAAATTCCCAACACTACTTCTCATAACCTCTCACCGGTTTCTGCTCTTCATCCTCTGATGACACTGTGTCTTCATCATCCTCCTCCTCAGGAAATTCCACATCCGATTCTCCTGGTGCGATCGGCACACAGATGGTGAGGTTGGGATTGGTCATGTAACTCTCCTGTGTTTCTGGAGTAATGTGCTTCTCTCCATACTGTCCTAAACTTCCCAAGCCGCCGTTGCACTCAGCATGGTTCTCTTTCAGGGGCGCCTGCACCTCCTTGGCCTTCTGTCTGTGCCGTGCCAGGTTCCCGTCACAGAGGTCTTTGATGGCGTTCAGTAGCCAAGTGAAACCGAAGTGGATTCGAGCCATGGCTATCTGAAGGTTGTTCATTTCTCCGTCTTCATCGGGCGCTGATAGATTATCAGAGCTGAAGGAACTCAACAACAGCGCCAGAAACAGATTCAACACCTGGAGAGAAACCAAGAATGAAGATCTGTAAGCAAATTATATGATTTCTGAGATTGTTTTTGGATGGACATTAGCTCATTGCATATCATAAAGCCAAATGAGATTTTGGAACCCAACACTAATTCAGTATAAAGTATATTTTCTGATGTTGCAGCTGTGCACAGTGGAACATTACTGAAATGGTAAATCTTTGTATCCGACTAGGATATTGTGAGCACAGTAACAAACAGTTGTTGATCTAAATAGCTTCAGTTACATCAACTGTTTCCACGGCAGTCCTCATGTGGCAAGCCCTTGTCCTATTGTATGTCAACCGCTTACAAAAATGTCTCATGTTCATAACAGGCTTTTTTTCCTGCAGTCTGGTCTATTATAAGAGCCACTTTACAGGCTGTCATGGAAACCTGATTAGTTGCACTCTGACCTTTAATCACACTAGACAGCAAAAATAATCCCAAACTGACTTGTGTCAAGAGAGATGAAGAGATCTCACTGGATTGTGTTACAGTGAGTTTGAGGTGGTTTGGAAGTCAAGTGATAACAAATTCAAGCTTGATAGAAGTGGTCAATATGAACTAATGTTATTTAGTAAGATGAACATGAAATTCTTATTTTATGTTTCACAGAAAAATTAACAGTTTAATGTCTTATACAGGCACGTAAAAACTACAAATTCTCATAACTGACTACTCTAGTGTAGTCTGTAAACATTTGTAAAAGTCCCCATGCTCCCCACGTGCATCAATGAGCCTTGGCCGCCCATGACCCTGTCGCTGGTTCACCACTGTTCCTTCCTTGGACCACTTTTGATAGATACTGACCACTGCAGACTGGGAACACCCCACAAGAGCTGCAGTTTTGGAGATGCTCTGACCCAGTCATCTAACCATCACAATTTGGCCCTTGTCGAACTCGCAGAGATGCAGACTTTGTAATAACCAGTTCATAAGAGTCATTTGCTCGTGGGTCAACTACACTGTTGTATGTTGAGTGCAACACTTTTTTGATCTCGCCACATTCAATTCAGAGTTTCAAACTCAACACAACCACAACTAATCAACATCACATCAGTTGTTGGCTCTATCCAGACCAAACTCTAGTATGGAACGACATGAGGGTGCGTAAAATGACATAATTATAACTTCTGGGTGCACACTTCATTTAAAGTCACCGTAAAATCAAAATTGGCAATTCTTTTTTTAATGAAATATTACTGTATTTATTATAAATGATCGTACGAAGGTGAGGCAACTCACATGAGATCACAGCTATATCAAAGAAAGCACAACCATTCAATCAATTCCTGATAGACAAAATCAAGCAAGTCCCGCCCTACATTTTTTCGTCTTATAAACTTACTGTATATCCGAGTACAACGGCTTGTTGCACTCGGATATACAGTAAGTTTATAAGATGATGTTCGATAAAGTGTGGTCTGTAATTAAAATTAAACAAACACCAAACATTTTTCTGTAGAAATGACCATTTGATCATTTTGGACCTACAATATGTTATCTTAGTGACCCTCACTGAGAGATTATCCACACCACTTGAGATGTGAGGCACTTTTTTGCCCTTTTCTGTCAAGTATTTCTGAAAGGACAAAGTGCCCCACAATTTTACATTGTGTCTACACTTCTACCCAGCTTTAAAAAGCATTCTGAATGAATTATCAGTGACAAACAGCTGCTTCTGCAGATGTTCTTTTACAACATTTATAGAGGACACAAGTTGCCAATTTTAAGATGGAAACAGTGTATACTTAAGTATGCTTAGGCACAAGCCTGTGTACCTATTGGATGTGTTTCCAAGCAACACACAACAGGGGACTTCTGGATAAAATATTAAAAGCTAAAACTTGCATCTTTCTTAGACGCTATACGCTATTATTTCAGGAAAACATGACTTTGAGGGACAGAAGTACAGTACAATCAATAGGTTTCCTTTGTTTACAATCTGCCAAACACAGTTGGAGAACTGTAAATATGATGGTAACCTGTAAACCAGGATTCACACACCTTTTGACCAATGAATTGTCATGTTTCTGATTATTGGCTAACTATTTTAAAAACCATTTTATAGAGATTGAAAATAATTGCACCTAACATCATCAGTGTAAGGTAACATGTCTTTTAGGATGGTTGTCATGTCAAAACAGGAAAACTTAGGAAGGAAAGCTTAGTGTCATCTTATTTTCTGGGAAAAGTCCCTCATTTCTTAGAGGTATTTTCTGGTCACGACTGGATCAAGAACATCTGGGAGAATTAAGTAATATTTCTCTAATGCCATCTTATGTATCCCCACAATCCGATTTTTGATGGTTTATCCTCAAAATATATATTACAATGCAAAGAATAATGAACCAGACCTCCCAGAAACCAGTTGATAATTCAAGACTCAAAAAGAATACAAACTGAGCTCTGCAAATGTATGGCAATTTAGTGTTTTAAGATGCAAAACTTCTTTGTATGTGATCTGTTTCTTCTCATGGTGTTTTTTTTTTTGTTGTATTTTTTAGTTTAGCAAGTCTAGTCAATAAACGATTGTGACGTCTAAACGTTTGAGAGTCAGTAATTCAGTAGACTTCATGAACCCATCATGTAATTTCAATAATAATCTGACCTTGATAGAGGAAATCCTGTGTTCAAAAGACCAGCGCTTCTGTCTCCTACACTAAATTGCCAAAAGTATTTGGACACCCCTCCAAATCATTGAATTCAGGTGTTCCAATCACTTCCATGGCCACAGGTGTATAAAATCAAGCACCTAGGCATGCAGACGCTTCTACAAACATTTGTGAAAGAATGGGTCACTCTCAGGAGCTCAGTGAATTCAAGTGTGGTACCGTGATAGGTTGCCACCTGTGCAATAAGTCCATTCATGAAATTTCCTCACTACTAAATATTCCACGGTCAACTGTTAGTGGTATTATAACAAAGTGGAAGCAATTGGGAACAACAGCAACTCAGCCATGAAGTGGTAGGCCACGTAAAATCCCAGAGCGGGGTCAGCGCATGCTGAGGTGCACAGTGGAAGTTGCCAACTTTCTGCAGAGTCAATAGCTACAGACCTCCAAACTTTGTGTGCCCTTCAGATTAGCTCAAGAACAGTGTGTAGAGAGCTTCATGGAATGGGTTTCCATGGCCGAGCAGCTGCATCCAAGCCTTACATCACCAAGTGCAATGCAAAGCGCCGGATGCAGTGGGGTAAAGCACACCACCACTGGACTCTAGAGCAGTGGAGACGTGTTCTCTGGAGTGACCAATCACACTTCTCTATCTGGCAATCTGATGGACGAGTCTGGGTTTGGCGGTTGCCAGGAGAACGGTACTTGCCTGACTGCATTGTGCCAAGTGTAACGTTTGGTGGAGGGGGGATTATGGCGTGGGGTTGTTTTTCAGAGGTTGGGCATGGCCCCTTATTTCCAGTGAAAGGAACTCTTAATGCTTCAGCATACCAAAACATTTTGGACAATTTCATCCTAACATTGTGGGAACAGTTTGGGGATGGCCCTTCCTGTTCCAACATGACTGCACACCAGTGCACAAAGCAAGGTCCATAAAGACATGGATGAGCGAGTTTGGTGTGGAGGAACTTGACTGGCCTGACCTCAACCCGAGCAGAGACTGCGAGCCAGGCCTTCTCATCCAACATCAGTGCCTGACCTCACAAATGCGCTTCTAGAAGAATGGTCAAAAATTCCCATGAACACACTCCGAAACCTTGTGGAAAGCCTTCCAAGAAGAGTTGAAGCTGTTATAGCTGCAAAGGGTGGGCCAACTCCATATTAAACTCTACGGATTAAGAATGGGATGTCATTAAAGTTCATGTGCATGTAAAGGCAGGCGTCCCAAAACTTTTGACAATACAGTGTATTACTGACCAGCTACGTGTCTGAATTAGCCAGTGCATACATACATTTTCTCATGCTTTTTTGCATACAACAAAAGGTGTGTGGTAATTTATTCTGCCAAACTCCAAAAATTTCCATAAAATATCCTAAACATTGTCCTTGGAGCTTGTCAGTATAAAATATGCATTCACTTTCTTGTTTGCTTGGATATACTGCCTAACGTCTCCTTTTCTGTTTTAGCCCTTTATTACCCCTTTATCTTCCTTCAATGACTATATTTTTATTCAATGACTATTCAAACAAGCAGTATTTAGGTGCCCCATTATGCTATTTTAAAGGTTCCTAATTTTGTTTTGGAGGTCTACAATAGATTTACATGCATCCAAGGTCAAAAACACTTTAATTTTCTCATAATATAGATTGCAGAATCAGATCTTTTCTCACAGTGTCTGAAACGGTTCGATCAAGGATTCAGTCGTTCTAAACCCCTCCTTTCCGAGAGTCTACTCTGCATTGATTGGTCAGATGGCTCAGTTTGTTTTGATTGGTTGACGCTCATTACCATATCTGAATTTCAGCTCTGGATCTTCCTCAGCACTTGTATACACAGTGATACGCACAGTAATGATGGCGTCAGCTTTACTGTATAAATTCGAGCCCGACTCCTTATCATTTTGAAGTGGATTTGCTTTTGCAGCACAGAAAACAGCATCTTCTTGACATGTTGACAACACAAACCAAACTCTCCAGGGTTGGGAATCGAAAATCAATTCCAATTCTGAAATGGGATACTTGTTAATAAAATGTATATTTCGATTCCTCTTATCGATTCCTTTTGTGTGCATTTTTCTGTGCTGCACACACATCCAAAGCAGGTGCACAGAAAAAGTGGTTTTAATGTGATTTTAAACCATTCAAGGGCACTCATGCTCTATTTTCTGTGCTGTGCACATCCAAAATATGCGCACAGAAAGCCACCTCTCATAATGTATAGTGCACGATACTGAACGTTCTTTTCCGTGTCTTTTTGCACTTAAAGGACAAATACACGCGAAAAAATATAAAAATATCCTCGGAAACATGTCTTAAGGGAATGCAAACAGTTGACAAAGAAAACGCATAACAGTATATTGGATCCGTGCAGCTCTTAAAGTGACAGCAGCCTAAAATTCCTGCTGCCATCTCTATAATAACGTTAATCAAATAACAAAAGACGAAGATAAAATTCACTCGCTGTTCTTGACTGAATAAATTTACATTTGTAATGTATATTTTATTCATAAAGTGCCGTGTTATTTTACATTTTGTTACCTGAAAATCTTAAAACACTGTTTATTTCAATCTTATCTTTGTTCAATTGTATTCATTTGTGCGAATGCTAATTTGTTTATTTATTCATTTTAAATAATTGAGTATTTACTTGTCTATAATTAAGTATTTAAAAAAAATTACCTTATTGAAATCAATAAGATTAGAAATCAATAAGAATTAAGAATCAGAATCGATAAACAGAATCTGAACTGGAATTGTTAAAATTCAAACGATAGCTTTTACATTCACAAACAGCTATAATACACACTAAAAGATAATATCCAAAAAAAGCATTGATGGGGCACTTTAAAGTATTACTAGATAAGAAGAAGAACTTGCATTTATTAGGAACAGGGATAATCCCACTCCGATCAATCACATCTTCATACAGTAATCCAGACTAACAAATTATTCTTATTATGTGTGGAGAAAAAGACTGCCGAGTGATGTTTTACTGCAGAATGTCATGATTGACCAATCAGAATCAAGTATTCCACAGCATCTCATTATCATCACCTGCGCAGAACACAGCTCTCGTACTCACCACCAGGTTTCCTATGACCATGACCAGCATGAAGACCAGAATGCAAAGCGGCTGTCCAGCCACCTCCATACAGTCCCACATGGTCTCGATCCATTCCCCGCACAAGACCCGGAAGACGATGAGGAACGAGTGGAAGAAGTCCTTCATGTGCCAGCGAGGAAGGGTGCAGTCATTGCTGATCTTACACACGCAGTCCTGATAGTTCTTTCCAAACAGCTGCATGCCTACCACAGCGAAGATGAAGACGATGATGGCCAAGACCAGCGTCAGGTTCCCCAAGGCGCCCACGGAGTTACCAATGATCTTTATCAGCGTGTTGAGGGTGGGCCACGATTTTGCCAGTTTAAAAACTCTTAGCTGAGGACAAAATACAGAACATATATCAATCCCCGCTAGAAATGTTACGTTCCCAGAACATTCTCAGAATGTTCCCACTGGTGTCAAGGACGTTGCCTGGTAAAGTTCCTAGAACGTTCCGAGACGGTCATGATGTGGAGTTCTTTAAAGGGTTTGGGGGTGTTATTTGGCGGACCTTCACTGAACATTCAGGACGTTCTCGGAACATTTAGGGGACCATATTTTATTTGGAAATTTGATGTTCCTAGGACATTTTCAGAACATCCCCGCTGGTGTCAAGGACGTCACCTAGTAACGTTCCCAGAATGTTTCGAGACGGTCATGATGTGGAGTTCTTTAAAGGGTTGGGGGATGTTATTTGGCCGACCTTCACAGAACATTCAGATGTTTTTGGGGACCATATTTTATTAGTTGCAAACAATCAGATTTTGTAAGCCAATCAAAGACACATCTCTAAAGTAAATTCACCTAACTGGTCATTTTAATTGAGCTAAAGCATGACCTATATTCAGTTTGCAATGTGACTGATGTTGAACTAAAAGAAAGTGTAGCCCACTTTTTGAGATGTCAACTCTAGCATATTTAATCTCACTAATGGATAAAGGATTATGCACACATATGCCAAATATGCACACGTGGGTGAAGCCATGAAAAAAGACAGCCGAATTTTCAACGTACACACACAGCGCTGCTTAGCATCAGTTTTTATTATCACAATTTAAAGGGATGTTAAAAGCTCAGTGCAGCTTTAATCTGATAATGAATTGCAAGACACTTGAGTTCAAGGGGCTCATACAAGTTCAGATAGACTCTGCGTGCTACCTTTGTCATGCGTACTGTGTTTTTAATCACATAAATACAGATGTGTTGATATTTAAAACTGCTTTCTGCACTAATGGATTCAGTGTGTGTCAAATTCACTAATGCCTCCTAATTACAGACTACAGATACAAAAACTGATGGCAGTTTTAGAGCCAAGAATCAAGATCATTGAGGGTGAAATTATGTCCATCTTTGGTTTTGAAATAATACAAATCTGAATTGTGTAAATCTGTGGTGTTTTTTTCTTCCAAAGCTGATATCTCTGAATGATGCAGTCTAATATTTAAAGCAATGTATTGAATAATAATGATATTCACACTAATTTTTCTGGTAATATAAAAGTAAATACACTGAATATTTTCATGATTCTAATGCGCTTTTTAGTTGGCCATTAAGTTTTCTAATGACATTAAACTAGTTTCATGATCCTTCCAAGTATGTGAGTGTTACGATAGAGATGTTTAACAGCGTTTCTGCTTTAAACTTCAGCAGCAGTTGAAGCAGTCTGCTTTAGTCAATGCATAAGTTTGCTGATTTTCAACCAGCTTTGTATTGTTACAATATCTTTAGCATATATAAACGAACAATATGTAAAATTGTATTCTTTCTCCATGTTACCTGCTCCTAGATATCCCAGATTATTTGTCAGCAAAAGTCCATCAAAATTTTGCATCATCTGGTGGACTTTTGACAGCTCCAGGGCTTTTGTTAAAACTACATACCAAACTTCAGCAATTTTCCACATTTAATCGACAAAGGGGCGGCGCCAAAATCAAAAGTGCATTATGAGTATTGAAGTTTTCTCTGGTCGTGTAGCACTGTTTTTTGTTTTTGTGTCTCTACAGCTTAGTTAGCCAAGTTGTATTAAAAGCCCTGCAGTGAATTCCCCCTTTAACTGATTCAAAATTCAATGATTCACTCAAAAATATTCACAGGTCTCCTGTCCTATGATTCTCATATATTGCCCATCTCCACTGTTGTCCAATCTAGAAAATTTCATGTCTATTGCCAAGCAGAGTCGAAACTTGAAACTTACCAGTCTGAATGAGCGGAGGACAGACAGACCCTCCACGTTGGAAAGGCCTAACTCCATCAGACTCAAACAAACGATAATTCCATCAAAGATGTTCCAGCCTTGCTGAAAGTAATAGTATGGATCCAGAGCAAAGATCTTCAGCATCATCTCCGCTGTGAAGATTCCAGTGAACACCTGGTAAGCAAGAACAAAACTTTACATTGAAATTAAATATATACACTACAGATCAAACGTTTGGAATAATTAATATTTTTATATGTATGCTCACCAAGGCTGCATTTATTTGACCAAACATAGTCAAAACAATAATATTGTGAAATGTTATAAATTAATATAAATGCTGTTCTTTTGAACTTTCTATTCAATTTCAAAGGAAATCAGAGTTTCCACAAAAGTATTAAGCAGAACAACTGTTTTCAACATTATTTCCATCTACCCTTTTTTATGTGCATTTTGGGATATTGCATAAAAAAACACTGGATGGAAACACCAAGATGTGCATAACTTCTAGAAATGCACATAAAAAACTGCACTCAATTGAGGCAGATACATTTTTTATCCAAAAAGAAGACATGCATAAACTACAATGGAAACACACGTACTGAATAAATCCCTTAATGCGCAACAAAAAGCTCATGTGACTTTGCCTCAAAAGAGGATGTGATTGGATAACTGGATCAATTTCATTGCACAACATCTCAATTAAAATTTATCATCGCACACCTGCAGGTAATAGATAGGTGCATAGGAAAAAACTGACCTCTCATGACCTTCATCAGGCATATACCTCAGCATGCTGTTTATTTTTATATTGTTTGACTTCCTTTTGTTTTTCATTGCACAACATCTCAAATGTTGGTTTGGTCATTCTGAAATTCCTGAGCCAAAGTCTGTCATCAAGAACGATTTGGTTTAATTCCCTCAGAACCGTCTCACATGATTGAACACCAGCATCCAAACGCAAGATAACATGACAGCGTTTATTGCGTTTCATCTGCACGCTCTGAGTCATTTATGATGTAGGGGAAAAGAGCCACAGTAGCTTCCCCGATTGTAGCAACTTCCATTTATATTATATATTTTGCGCCAATTTTCCAGGAAAATACCATTTTGTTCTCTTGAACGCATGGGATGGAAACGCTGCTTTATTCGCAAATGTTTTATTCCCATTTTTTTATTCTGATATTTCAATTTTGCGCAGTTAAATTTGAAACTTTGAATAGAAACATAGTTATTGATACTAATAAGAAATATTTCTTGAGCAGCAAATCATCATATTTAGAATGATTTCTGAAGGATCATGTGAGACTGAAGACAGCTGAAATTTCAGTTTTGCCACCATAGGAATAAATTACATTTTTAAATATATTAAAATAGAAGACATTGTAGTAATATTTCACAATATTGCTGTTTTTACTGTATTTTTAAACAAATAAATAAAAACATGTAAACGTGCGGTATCGCACAGACCAAAACAAAAACAGACATTCCGACACGGAACGCACATTTCAAAGTAGAATAACTGTCTGTAGCATTGTTTTTCAGAGAAACGAGTATGTGAATTTGTTTGTATGTATGTGAAATGAGCATGTTTCCTAAATATCTGCAAACATATTATGGTATTTTTATCCTTCAGTACAATCAAAAACTTACATACAGCACCTTTCATTCTACAGATGTAGAAGAAGCAAAGAAAAAGGGCTGGTTGAGATGTTCAAACAAACCAAGTTTTTGAGAGCGCTTTTACTGTAATTGTCCTCACCAGGTTTCCAACACTCAGCATGCTGTTGAATTCATCTGTCATGGGATAGTGCTCCAGTGCCATGAACAAAGTGTTGAGAACAATGCAAATGGTAATTGCAAGGTCCAGGAAGGGGTCCATCACCATGACTTTAAGCCCTTCCTTCACTCTCAGCCAGGCTGGAGAACATGTCCAAATCAGGTACTTCTTCGCAAATGCATACCAGCATGGAGGACATTTCTGATGGGCCTCTTCAAGTTCTAAGAGAAGAGATGGAAAACAATAAATAAGTAACATTAAGGACATCAAGCTGATGGTTTTAGGCATTTAAGTTGAAATCATAATCTTTTCATCATCTTTTAATAGATCAAATGTTTCTCCCTGACAGCAGGAGGGCAATCAAAGATTCTTCTTCGTTTTTGTCTCATGAGAAAAAGAGTTTCAGAAGAGTTCAACGGTCTCAAACTGTGCTCAGATTTGTCAAGGTACCAAAGTCTGCGATCAAAAGTTAGAAATCTCAATGTGAGCTCAAATATTTCTCATCAAAATCTCCTGAGATCCAATGATCTACTGATCTGAGCTGATATCCACATTGATACTCTTACAGCATGTCAACAATTCTCTCATTTGTGTCTGTTTTTATTTTTCCTGAATAATTTTAGTCCGTCACACCGTCCATGGCGTCACTGAAGAAGCTGACAGAGCTCAGTCCTCTCTTCCTGTGAGGGGGCGGGACTTCCTCCTGCATGTCGACAGTCAGCTTGGCAGCTGCAGTGGTCTCTTCATTCTGATACACTGCCTCCTGTCAATCAAAATTAACATCAAAACATCATGAGTGAACCTCTTTGTCTGCTGCCTACATAGGCAACTTCCATCTAAAGCAGAAGGTATGTACTAAAACTATATAGCAAATCTCGACTCCTTGATTGTTATTCTGTCGAAACATGTAAACTATATTATCACCCAGCGATATATTAAAAGTTGGATATATTGTACATATTACTTTACCTGAATACATTCAGTACACTCATGAAAAGCAGATTATACTATAAAGCAAATCTCAGCTGTGTGATTGCTTGTATTGTTAAATGCAAACTGTAAGCTCTATGTAAGCTCTATATTTAAAGTTGGATAAATATTATATCCATCTTTACCTGTTTACATACAGTACACTCATGTAAAGTAGATTTTTTTTTCTGTTGCAAAATGTAACTATATTATCGCCAGTTATTGCCCAACTTTATTTGCATACATAAAGTACACCCTCACATAAAACAATATATACTATAAAGCAAATCTCAACTGCTTGATTGCTTTTATCATTGCAAAATGTAAACTATATTATCGCCTAGCCCTTTATATAGGCCCTGTTTACACCTGGTACAAAGATTTTGGTCGATCGGATCACAAGTAGTGTTTTAAAGGAACACGACGACTTTTTGGGACTCTAGCTTATTCACCGTATTCCCCAGAGTTAGATAAGTCCATACATACCATTTTTATCTCTGTGCGTGCCATAACTCTGTCTGACGCACCCACCGCTAGCTTAGCACAAAGACTGGCTCCATCTAGCCTACTGCTCAATAAGGGACAAAATAACACCAACATTATAGTTACATTGTGTACTAAGACCAACGGAAAATGAAAAGTTGCGATTTTCTAGACCGATATGGCTAGGAACTATACTCTCATTCCTGCGTAATAATCCAGGAACTTTGCTGCTATACCATAGGTGCAGCGGCGCAAAGATATTACGCAGCGCCTGATTATTACGCAGGAATGAGAGTATAGTCCCTAGCCATATTGGTCTACAAAATCACAACTTTTCATTTTCCGTTGGTCTTAGTACACGATGTAACTATACACATCACAACATGTAAATAGGAAAATGCTGCCGTTATTTTGTCACTTATTGAGCAGTAGGCTAGATGGAGCCGTTTACCTCCAGTCTTTGTGCTAAGCTAGGCTAGCAGTGGGTGCGTCAGACAGAGTTATGGCACGCACGGAGATGAGAATGGTATGTATGGACTTATCTAACTCTGGGGGATACGGTGAATAAGCTAAAGTCCCAAAAAGTCGGCGTGTTCCTTTAATCCGTCTCTTTTGTCCACTTTCAACCATGTCTGTCCTGATTTCTTAGAGGGGAGGATCTATTGGCAGGTAAATGTATGGGTTTTTCAAATCTTTTGATCTAATGGACAAAATAAGCTCGCGAAATTTAAAAATGAACGCGCCCGGAGACGACGCCTAAGCACACGGAGAACAGCAGCTTTCATTTCTACTCAGACAGCCGCAATACCACGCCGAACGCTGTGAGTGTGTGTGTTATAAATCAGGAATGGTGAGATAACATTGTGCTTGGTACGGTTTTCATCTTCAAACCAAACTTGAGTCTCCAGCCAAAGTTTAAATCCCGCCTGGCTAGCGCGCTTCCCATAATGTTTCCGCATTAGGTCAGTAGGCGGAGAGCAGACGGTCTTTTGTGGCTGTTCAAACACATCCGACCACATGAGCGTTTGCACTACGAATGCAATCCAGTCGAATGTGTTCTCGACTACCTCTGGAGGTGGTTGAAAGTGGACAACTCAAAACCTTTTAGACCCCGTTTACACCTGTATTTAGTCTTGTCCACTTGTGGGCCATACAGTTGGATATATACAGGGGTTAGACAATGAAAGTGGTTTTAGACCACAATAATTTATTAGTATGGTGTATGGCCTCCTTTTGTTGGCAATACAGCATCAATTCATCTTGGGAATGACAGGTACAAGTCCTTCACAGTGGCCAGAGGGATTTTGAGCCATTCCTCTTCCAGAACAGTGGCCGGGTCACTATGTGATGCTTGTGGAGGAAAATTTTTTCTGACTTGCTCCTCCAAAATACCCCAAAGTGGCTCAAAAATATTTAGATCTGGTGACTGTGCAGGCCTTGAGAGATGTTCAACTTAACTTTCATGTTTATCAAACCATTCTGTCACAAGTCTTGCTGTGTGTATTGGTGTATTATCATGTTGATACACGGCCGCAGTCAGCGGAACCATCTCGGCTACACCTCTACGTTGAAGACCCCACGGACGTTCCTGGCCAGCACCTGCCCAGAAAGCAGTGGACAATCCTCAACCGCCTGAGGACAGGTGTGGGACGCTTCGGGGCAGCAACGATGAAGTGGGGCATTGCGGATAGTGCCCAATGCAACTGCAGAGACCCACTACAAACTGTGGAACACATTTTAACAAGCTGCCCCATATATCTGCGGTGATATATGAAGGTCTAAGGATATACGCCAGAAGAAGAAGTACCTGGACATCCCTTTCATCCCCTGTTGGATGTGGTTCGTCCTTCAAGGTGGTATGCCGTCCTTACCCTGGATACCACAGCTCTCGATACACCACAAAGACATGCTGTCCTGGTCACAGATGAGCCAGCAAGATGCGCACCAACAATTTGTCCTCTTTTGAACTCTGATTTGTCTCCCATTTTGTTATGTGGATTGCAATATTTTATGTACAGCTCTGCTATTTCTCTGCTAATTCAACCTTCACACTCTATTCTTACTGATGGAATGTAAAATCAGTAAAGATTGGCCACCAGGCCACGCATATATAGGCATGAAATCTCCAACACTAAATCGGCCATTGTTTCAGTTTCATTGCCCATCCCCTGTATGTATGTCCAACTTTATCCGCGTACATACAGTACCCTTACATAAAGCAATATATAATATATGAAGCAAATCTCAATCGCTTTAATGCTTGTATCATCACAAAATGTATTTCCACCCAGCTCATGAAGACATTATATAAGACATGAAAATATTAAGATATTATAAACATTTACATCATGATTTTCTGTAAAGCTGCTTTGAATCTTTTGTAAAACAACATTCCTCACAAGCTGTAAAGCATACATATCGCACATTTTTTATTTATATTTTTCAGTATCAAATTATCAACATTTCTCTCACTTTGTCCATCTGTTTTACTGCGCTTATTATTTCACTGAAAATGTTGCAATGCATTCCTTATTAACTTTTTGGGACAAAGCCATCAACTCTGCTCTTTTCCATAAAAATTTAAGTTGATAGATTTATTTGGACATTCTACTTGATAACTACCTTTGTGTTCTTTGGAGGACAAACATACAGGTTTTTAATCTATGTAAAACTGGTGTGATGCAGATAAGACCATACCGTGCCCTCCTTGACCCTCTCCATACTGAACGCTGGAAAAGAGGTTGGGTTGTGCAGGCCAATGCTGGTGATGCCGTTCTGGTCCAAAGAAACGTTCAGTCTGCCGTTAAGAGTGAGGGTGGGTGTGAACACCTGTGAGGAGTGACTCCTGATGCTGCCCGTACGACGCTTGTGCCACGGCGTTGCCATGGAGCCCGCTCGGCTCCGCCCATCATCATGGATGCTGTGTTCGTCATCTGCAAAGTCGGCCTCTGAACTGTTGCGTGGCCGGAAGGTAAAGATACTGAGTTGGCTTCCACGACGAGTGCTCAGAGGATGGGAGGAGAGAGTGGCTAGGAGAGGGTGAGCTGGCTGGAGGATAGGAGTTTGAAAGAGAGATTAGCGGGCAGATGATAAGACAAGATATTCTTTTGTAACATTATAAATGTCTTCACTGTCACTTGAATCAATTTAATGCATCCTTTCTGAATAAAAGTATTAATTTCTTGCAAGTTTTGACTACAGGTCAAAAGTTTGGAATAATTAATATTTTTTATGTTTTTGAAAGAAGTCTTACTAAGGCTGCATTTATATGATCAAAAATACATAAGAAAAAATATTAAAGATTTGCATTTCAAATAGTTTTAATTCTGCTCTTTGAACTTTATATTTAATCAATCCTGAAAAAACGTATAATGGTTTCCACAACAATATACAGCAGAAACTGTTTTCAACATTGATAATGATCATAAATGTTTCTTGAGCAGCAAATCGTCATATTAGAATAATTTCTGAAGGATCATGTGACTAAAGACTGAGAAAATTCAGCTTTGCATCACAGGAATAAATTATACTTTAAGATATATTTAAATAGAAAACTTTTTTTTTTCACAGTATTCCTGTTTTTACTGTATTTTTTATCAAATAAATGTAGCCTTGGTGAGTATAATAGACTTCTTTAAAAAAAACATTAAAAAAATCTTAATTATTCCAAACTTTTGACTGCCAATGTATATTTCTTATTATATTTATTTTGGGCTTTAAAGGTGCACTCTGTACTTTTTCCTGATTAAAAAAAGGGTAACACTTTACAATAGGGTCTCATTTCTTAACATAGTTAATGCGTTTGTTAACATGAACTACGATTAATAATCCTAATTAAGTGTTCCTTAAGGCCAAATATAAATAAAACAGTTCTGAAATAGTTTGGAAATACTTACTTTCTCATCAAAAGGGTCAAATTTGGGCAAAATGTTGTCCTCCATCTCCTCTGACAGCATTCTGTGGGATCTCGCTCTACTTTGGCCTTTCACAGAGTCTTTCCGAGTGAAGGCTGACGGAGATAAATCCGCTGCCAGGCCCATCTCAGCGTCTTTTCTACGCTGTTTTGCTAATGCCTAACACAAAGGCAAACATTTATTATTATTATCAGAAATATCTAACAATCATATTGAACTTATAGTTTTACATGAGAGTGACAATTGTCTGGTACTTGACTGGTCCTTATTTTGACCAAGAAACTTACCAACATTTAATATGGCCAACCCCAGTTTAAATGAAACTAATCTAACCAGTTTGGCTTCACAAGAAGTTAAGATCCAGGTGATTCTTGTTTATTTCAGACTGCTAATTTATAAGAATAGTTGTCGAATTACACTCTGTTCCTTGCGTAGCTGTTCCATCGCCAGCTGAAACTCTCTTTCTTTTGCCCAGGCTTCTGCAATGGTGGCCTGGTTTTGCTCCTCATATGCCATGGCCACGACAGCCAGGATCAAGTTCACCAGGTAAAACGAACCCAGAAATATCACCAGCACAAAGAAAATCATGTAGGTCTTTCCTGCTGACCGCAAAGTCTGCCATGGAGAGGAAGATTTCAGAGGAGAAGGTGAGAGGTTTGTAATAATAATTAGTCTCTATGATAAAAGGTTCATATTTCTTCAATTTCAGGACTTGATGTACCTGATGGTAGAGGTTTTCCCAGTAGTCTTGTGTCATTAGTCTGAAGAGAGCCAGAAAGGCCCAGCCAAAGGTGTCAAAGCTTGTGTAGCCATAGTTTGGGTTCCGACCTGTTTTTAAACAGTCAAACCCATCAGGGCACTTCCTGTGTATGGAAGAAACATGAAGATATTCAACAGCGGGAATGATGATGTGAGACATAGGGAGCATATATCGTTCTTTAAAGAATAGGTTCTATATGGAACCTTAAAGGGTTCTGTCCGGCGCTTCATATATAGAACATATTTTATCACTAAAAAAAATAAATAACCAATTAAACATGAAAGTATTAGGCAATCATTTAAGACATTTTCTCCTTATATGGAACTTTTTTGGCATATAGTGTTCTTTAAAGTCCCCACGAAATAAAAATTGAAGTTTTTTGGCTTTTAGTATGAATATGTTAGCCTTACTTACTGTTATCTATAAGCTAGTGTGCTCCAAAATAATGAAACAACTTACATTTAGAAGATATAAGCATTCAAAACTTACAAGGCCCTATTTTAACGATCAGAGCGTATGGTCTGAAGTGCATAGCGCAGGTGCACTATGTCCGAATCCACTTTTGCTAGTTTAACGACGGAAAAAAAGTGTGCACTAGGCGCATGGTCTAGGTTGTACCTAGTCTCTTAATGACTCATGGGTGTGTTTTTTTGGCGTAACGTGCAATAAACCAATCAGAGTCTCATCTCCCATTCCCTTTAAAAGCCAGTTGCGCTTGCACCTGAATGCTTCTCTAGCTAAAACTAGCAAAAAACACTTGTGTCGCAAGCCTGGCTTCGCATTGCGCCGGGTGTATGATAGGGCCCTCAGTCTCTCCCTTCCGCCAATATGGATCAATGATTTTGATGACATTACTCTGCACTTCAGCTACTCATCAGATCCAATCAAATCTAATACATTATAAATAGACGCTGAAGCTGCGGTTGAAATCAATCACTTGTTCACACATTTACTATTTTCTACATGGTGAATGGCACATAATGCACTATTTAGGGGATAGGGAACGATTCAGACAATGTAAATATACTTTTCATTGAGGCGAATGAAGTCTGGTTTCACGTTAGTGTCACGTGAACCCCCGCAGCTCCGGGCCAGAGACATGATAGCACAGAGCGGATCATGTGATCGAGTCGGCGCAGACCAGAAAACATTTTGAACTTGTTTGAATTCTGCACAGAATTCTGTATTTTAAAGCAATATGGAGGAGATTAGGAGGAGAAACGGTGAGAGATTAGGATAAAATAGTTTCTTAAAAAAAACATAGTGATCCCAAACTCTTGAATGTTAGTGTTTTTTATAGTATATTCAAATATAGAGAAAACCATCTCTGTGAAGCACATCAGTCACATGCATTGAGGCCCAAAAAAAGATTATAAGTAAACAGATGGGTATCGAGTTGCAGTTAATTTTTTTTCCTCCTGACCTCAGTCTATCCTCTCTTTCTCTCCGTTACCATGGTGACATTAAGTTTGAGTGACAGGCCAAGCAGAGGACAGACGCATGTCAATCTGACAGAGGGATCATTTAGTAATGGAACTGCCAACAGCTGGACAGCAGAGCCGCAAAATGAGGCCATCTGTAAACCTCTCGCCCAAAGGCAGAAAGAGAGAGCGATAGATTGTGCAAACCTGATCTCTCTGACAATGTGTTCAAACACACACAGGTTTTATAATACAGTGCAGTACAATACATGCTCAGAGACTGTAGCGATACAACCGGTGTCATAGACAAGAGACGAGATCTCACAGTACTGGGTTTGCAAAGCAGAAAGTTATCTCATGATTATCCTAAAATTCTCTAAAAAGAGAATAGAAATAGGCACTAATGAAAGAATTGTTGACAATTTTATATGTGCATGTCTTTATGCACTACCATTCAAAAGTTTAGTGTCAGTAAGATTTTTAATCTTTTAAAAATAATGCTCATCGAGGCTGCATATTTGATCAAAAATACAGTAAAAACAGTAATATTGTAAAATAGTATTACAATTTAAAATAACTGGATTCTTTGATGAATAGAAAATTCAAAAGAACAGCATTTATTTGAAATGGAAATCATTTATAACATTATAAATGTCCTTTCTGCCAGTTTTGATCAATTTAATGCATCCTTGCTGAATAAAAGTATCAATTTCTTTACAAAATAATACCACCCCAAACTTTTAAACGGTATCTATAATTTTATATCTCTATACTTAATTTTATATCTTGTATCTACTTTTATTTCTTCTAATAAGCTTTATAAGAAACATCTCAGACAAAGTTGATACTCAGATGACACATACCTAAGATCTCCTTTAAGTCTCGTTATTTGAGCAATAAGCTTTTCCTGTGAGACTTTGCAAACTTAAGCAAAATTATAGGAGAAACAACTGAGAGATTAATGAGACCTCATTTTTGTTTTTCCTTTCCTGTAGGTCTGGACCAGTTCGCTAATGAATGTAATGTCTGTGCAGTAGTCGAGATTTAGGTTGCCATGAGGACAGAGGTACTTGGGTCTCTATAGTAACAGTGATTGAAATGATGGTTCTGCCCACTCACATGTAAGTGCTGACCTTTTATATCAGCTGCTTAAGAATTTAGCAAGTATGCAAGCATTTGACAGAAGGCTAATCACACATATATTTGTTTTTGTTAAACATAAACTGTGGCACCGTTTGTGCTCCAGACACAGGTGTGCTATTATTATATATTTTATATAAGTGAGCAGGCTTATGATTTTCACTTGGTACACTATAAAACAACCAAACAAATCGCATAGACTTGCATTGAAGAAACCTGTGCCATATAGACCAGGGCATGGTTGCATGAAACCTCTTAAGTGGTTTGACTTAAAGATAGAGGGGGAAAAAGAAACATATTTGCAGCGTGTTTCTGTGTTTGGTTGCGTTGTGAGTATTTGCAGTGTGCTTCTGTATTTGGTTGTGTTGTGAGTATTTGCAGCGTGTTTCTGTATTCGGTTGCATTGTGAGTATTTGCAGCGTGTTTCTGTATTCGGTTGCGTTGTGAGTATTTGCAGTGTGCTTCTGTATTTGGTTGTGTTGTGAGTATTTGCAGCGTGTTTCTGTATTTGGTTGTGTTGTGAGTATTTGCAGCGCGTTTCTGTATTTGGTTGCATTGTGAGTATTTGCAGCGTGTTTCTGTATTTGGTTGTGTTGTGAGTATTTGCAGCGCGTTTCTGTATTTGGTTGCATTGTGAGTATATGCAGCGTTTCTGTATTTGGTTGCGTTGTGAGTATTTGCAGCGTGTTTCTGTATTTGGTTGTGTTGTGAGTATTTGCAGCGCGTTTCTGTATTTGGTTGCATTGTAAGTATATGCAGCGTTTCTGTATTTGGTTGTGTTGTGAGTATTTGCAGCGTGTTTCTGTATTTGGTTGTGTTGTGAGTATTTGCAGCGTGTTTCTGTATTTGGTTGCGTTGTGAGTATTTGCAGCGTGTTTCTGTATTTGGTTGCGTTGTGAGTATTTGCAGCGTTTCTGTATTTGGTTGCGTTGTGAGTATTTGCAGTATGTTTCTGTATTTGGTTGTGGTATTTGCAGCGTGTTTCTGTATTTGGTTGTGTTGTGAGTATTTGCAGCGTGTTTCTGTACTTGGTTGTGTTGTGAGTATTTGCAGCGTGTTTCTGTATTTGGTTGCGTTGTGAGTATTTGCAGCATGTTTCTGTATTTGGTTGTGGTATTTGCAGCGTGTTTCTGTATTTATTTATGTTGTGAGTATTTGCAGCGTGTTTCTGTATTTGGTTGTGTTGTGAGTATTTGCAGCGTTTTTCTGTATTTGGTTGCGTTGTGAGTATTAGCAGCGCGTTTCTGTATTTGGTTGCGTTGTGAGTATTTGCAGCGTTTCTGTTTTTGGTTGCGTTGTGAGTATTTGCAGCGTTTCTGTTTTTGGTTGCGTTGTGAGTATTTGCAGCGGGTTTCTGTATTTGGTTGCGTTGTGAGTATTTGCA
This sequence comes from Rhinogobio ventralis, assembly GCA_039654625.1. Classification (NCBI taxonomy): domain Eukaryota; kingdom Metazoa; phylum Chordata; class Actinopteri; order Cypriniformes; family Gobionidae; genus Rhinogobio; species Rhinogobio ventralis. Next base: position 4,796,956 of record CM077200.1, on the reverse strand, counting down.
GTGCGTTTCTGTATTTGGTTGTGTTGTGAGTATTTGCAGTGCGTTTCTGTATTTGGTTGTGTTGTGAGTATTTGCAGTGCGTTTCTGTATTTGGTTGTGTTGTGAGTATGTGCAGTGCGTTTCTGTATTTGGTTGCGTTGTGAGTATTTGCAGCGTTTCGGTATTTGGTTGCGTTGTGAGTATTTGCAGTGCGTTTCTGTATTTGGTTTCGTTGTGAGTATTTGCAGCAAATTTCGGTATTTGGTTGCGTTGTGAGTATTTGCAGCGCGTTTCTGTATTTGGTTTCGTTGTGAGTATTTGCAGCGTTTCTGTTTTTGGTTGCGTTGTGAGTATTTGCAGCGGGTTTCTGTATTTGGTTGCGTTGTGAGTATTAGCAGCGCGTTTCTGTATTTGGTTGCGTTGTGAGTATTTGCAGCGTTTCTGTTTTTGGTTGCGTTGTGAGTATTTGCAGCGTTTCTGTTTTTGGTTGCGTTGTGAGTATTAGCAGCGCGTTTCTGTATTTGGTTGCGTTGTGAGTATTTGCAGCGTTTCGGTATTTGGTTGCGTTGTGAGTATTTGCAGTGCGTTTCTGTATTTGGTTTCGTTGTGAGTATTTGCAGCAAATTTCGGTATTTGGTTGCGTTGTGAGTATTTGCAGCGCGTTTCTGTATTTGGTTTCGTTGTGAGTATTTGCAGCGCGTTTCTGTATTTGGTTTCGTTGTGAGTATTTGCAGCATGTTTCTGTATTTAGTTGTGGTGTGAGTATGTGCAACGCGTTTCTGTATTTGGTTGCGTTGAGTATTTGCAGCGCGTTTCTGTATTTGGTTTTGTTGTGAGTATTTGCAGCATGTTTCTGTACTTGGTTGCATTGTGAGTATGTGCAGCACGTTTCTGTATTTGGTTGCGTTGTGAATATTTGCAGCATGTTTATGTATTTAGTTGTGGTGTGAGTATGTGCAACGCGTTTCTGTATTTGGTTGTGTTGTGAGTATTTGCAGCGCGTTTCTGTATTTGGTTGTGTTGTGAGTATTTGCAGCGCGTTTCTGTATTTGGTTGCATTGTGAGTATATGCAGCGTTTCTGTATTTGGTTGCGTTGTGAGTATTTGCAGCGTGTTTCTGTATTTGGTTGTGTTGTGAGTATTTGCAGCGCGTTTCTGTATTTGGTTGCATTGTAAGTATATGCAGCGTTTCTGTATTTGGTTGTGTTGTGAGTATTTGCAGCGTGTTTCTGTATTTGGTTGTGTTGTGAGTATTTGCAGCGTGTTTCTGTATTTGGTTGCGTTGTGAGTATTTGCAGCGTGTTTCTGTATTTGGTTGCGTTGTGAGTATTTGCAGCGTTTCTGTATTTGGTTGCGTTGTGAGTATTTGCAGTATGTTTCTGTATTTGGTTGTGGTATTTGCAGCGTGTTTCTGTATTTGGTTGTGTTGTGAGTATTTGCAGCGTGTTTCTGTACTTGGTTGTGTTGTGAGTATTTGCAGCGTGTTTCTGTATTTGGTTGCGTTGTGAGTATTTGCAGCATGTTTCTGTATTTGGTTGTGGTATTTGCAGCGTGTTTCTGTATTTATTTATGTTGTGAGTATTTGCAGCGTGTTTCTGTATTTGGTTGTGTTGTGAGTATTTGCAGCGTTTTTCTGTATTTGGTTGCGTTGTGAGTATTAGCAGCGCGTTTCTGTATTTGGTTGCGTTGTGAGTATTTGCAGCGTTTCTGTTTTTGGTTGCGTTGTGAGTATTTGCAGCGTTTCTGTTTTTGGTTGCGTTGTGAGTATTTGCAGCGGGTTTCTGTATTTGGTTGCGTTGTGAGTATTTGCAGTGCGTTTCTGTATTTGGTTGTGTTGTGAGTATTTGCAGTGCGTTTCTGTATTTGGTTGTGTTGTGAGTATTTGCAGTGCGTTTCTGTATTTGGTTGTGTTGTGAGTATGTGCAACGCGTTTCGGTATTTGGTTGCGTTGTGAGTATTTGCAGTGCGTTTCTGTATTTGGTTTCGTTGTGAGTATTTGCAGCAAATTTCGGTATTTGGTTGCGTTGTGAGTATTTGCAGCGCGTTTCTGTATTTGGTTTCGTTGTGAGTATTTGCAGCGCGTTTCTGTATTTGGTTTCGTTGTGAGTATTTGCAGCATGTTTCTGTATTTAGTTGTGGTGTGAGTATGTGCAACGCGTTTCTGTATTTGGTTGCGTTGAGTATTTGCAGCGCGTTTCTGTATTTGGTTTTGTTGTGAGTATTTGCAGCATGTTTCTGTACTTGGTTGCATTGTGAGTATGTGCAGCACGTTTCTGTATTTGGTTGCGTTGTGAATATTTGCAGCATGTTTATGTATTTAGTTGTGGTGTGAGTATGTGCAACGCGTTTCTGTATTTGGTTGTGTTGTGAGTATTTGCAGCGCGTTTCTGCATTTGGTTTCGTTGTGAGTATTTGCAGCATGTTTCTGTATTTGGTTGTCTTGTGAGTATGTGCAACGCGTTTCTGTATTTGGTTGCGTTGTGAGTATTTGCAGCGCGTTTCTGTATTTGGTTTCGTTGTGAGTATTTGCAGCATGTTTCTGTATTTAGTTGTGGTGTGAGTATGTGCAACGCGTTTCTGTATTTGGTTGCGTTGAGTATTTGCAGTGCGTTTCTGTATTTGGTTGCGTTGTGAGTATTTGCAGCGTGTTTCTGTATTTAGTTGTGGTATGAGTATGTGCAACACGTTTCTGTATTTGGTTGCGTTGAGTATTTGCAGTGCGTTTCTGTATTTGGTTTCGTTGTGAGTATTTGCAGCATGTTTCTGTACTTGGTTGCATTGTGAGTATGTGCAGCGCGTTTCTGTATTTGGTTGTGTTGTGAGTATTTGCAGCATGTTTCTGTATTTGGTTGTGTTGTGAGTATGTGCAACGCGTTTCTGTATTTGGTTGCGTTGTGAGTATTTGCAGCGCGTTTCTGTATTTGGTTTCATTGAGTATTTGCAGCGCGTTTCTGTATTTGGTTTCGTTGTGAGTATTTGCTGCATGTTTCTGTACATCGTTGCATTGTGAGTATGTGCAGCGCGTTTCTGTATTTGGTTGTGTTGTGAGTATTTGCAGTGCATTTCTGTATTTGGTTGCGTTGTGAATATTTGCAGCATGTTTCTGTATTTAGTTGTGGTGTGAGTATGTGCAACGCGTTCTGTATTTGGTTGTGTTGAGTATTTGCACCGCGTTTCTGTATTTGGTTGCGTTGTGAGTATTTGCACCACGTTTCTGTATTTGGTTGCATCGTGAGTATTTGCTGTGCGTTTCTGTATTTGGTTGCGTTGTGAGTTTTTGCATCGTATTTATGTATTTGGTTGCGATGTGAGTATTTGCAGCACGTTTCTGTGTTTGGTTGCATTGTAAGTATTTGCAGCACGTGTCTGTATTTGGTTGTGTTGTGAGTATTTGCATCGTATTTATGTATTTGGTTGCGTTGTGAGTATTTGCAGCACGTTTCTGTATTCAGTTGCGTTGTGAGTATATGCAGTGCGTTTCTGAAACAATGCAATTTTGACCCAGTGCGCCTTACAGTCAGGTGCGACTTTTATTTTCCTTAAAATACGGTATATAGTGCCATTTTGACTAGATTTGAATTCTGCAAATGAAGTCTTATAAAGGCTTATAAATAAGCTGCCTTAGCACAATATCATTCTAATATCATTGCACAAGAGTAATTGATCTGATCTAATGTAAACATAATTTAGGGTGTTTCCTGTCTGTATCTCATTACATGTCATTCTCTCTCTCTCCCCTGTTACTTACTATACAGAGAGAGAGAGAGAGAGAGAGAGAAAAGAACAGTGCTAATCCCCAATGTTCTGTTTGTTAATGTAGCCATTAACAAACCTACAAAAGGGCTTAGGATGGATCAGATGTGAATGTAGATGGGAAATCCTCTCTGGGATGTGTGCCGTCAGCTGAGGAGAACAGTTATGGGAAATCTGAAAGTGTTGACAGATGACAGACAAACACTAAATAGAGATCATTGTTTGTTCTTACTGGGTGAGGTTGATATTATAAAAAGGGCTTGTAGGATGAGGTTTGTGGTTATTAAATCAAGTGAAACCTTTGAATGATCTCAAGTAATTACAAAACCCTATGCTACACTGTTAAAAATAAAAGTTCTTTATTGGCATTGATGGTTCCATTAAAGGAACACTCCACTATTTTTGAAAATAGGCTAATTTTCAACTCCCCTAGAGTTAAACAGTTGAGTTTTACCGTTTTCGAATCCATTCAGCCGATCTCCGGGTCTGGCGGTAGCACTTTTAGCACTTTTAGCATAGATCATTGAATCTGATTAGACCGTTAGCATCTCGCTCAAAAAAATGACCAAAAGGTTTCTATATTTTCCTTTTTAAAACTTGACTCTTCTGTAGTTACATTATGTACTAAGACCGACAGAAAATGAAAAGGTGCGATTTTCTAGACCAATATGGCTAGGAACTATACTCTCATTCCTGCGTAATAATCAAGGAACTTTGCTGCCATACCATAGGTGCAGCGGCGCAATGATATTACGCAGCGCCTGAAAATAGACTAACTTCCGTCAACATAACCAACGTGACAACCTGCTTGCACAGGGAGCGTGCCTTGTAACCATGGAGACATTTGTGAGACGATTCAGAAGATATTTACTTTGGTGCAGATCCTGAACCATATTTATTTTTAACCGGAATACCTGCAACTACACAAACAAAAATAGTGCCGTGTTCCTTTAAGAACCTTTAACATCCATGGAACCTTTGCATTCCACAAAAGTGGAAAAAGGTTCTTCAGATTTTTAAAAGGGTCTTCACACTAATTGGGGAAAAAGTAGCCTAGAAATCTAAACGCACCCTAGCGTCAGCAAATGTAATTTGCAGCCAGGGTTGTCTAGCAACTCTCTGTTGGCTTGCGAGCTTGAAAAACCAAACTCTAGTCAGGCCAATCACATCGTGTATAAAGTCGGTGGGCGGGCTTAACATAATGACGGCAGAGTCACAACGATTTTGCGTGAATGTACAAGCACGCACGCAATTCTCATATTCTTTTCGCAAAAACGGCAACAGTCGTTGGGCCCTATTACCATAACATTTGTTGGCTTACAGGAATCTCTCCATCGAACTTTTCCACAACACACCAAACTCCCCCATGGACTCTTTTCCGTCGTTCTGACTACGTCACCTTCTTCGTTGCTCTGATTGGTTGTAGCTCTATCCTATTGCGGGCAGAGGGAATTTGAAAGACAACCGTTTATCCCGCCCCTTGGATTGAGCCCTGCCAATGGTGTGTTCCCAGATCCAACATCTTGACGTGGGTCTGGCTTGTCAGGCTAGGGAAAAAGGTTATTTCAAGAACTTTTCACTGAAAGGTTATTTGGGAAGCTAAAAATGGTTCTTTTATGGTATTGCTTTTAAGACTAAATAAATAAAGCTTGAACTTTGTGCACGTTTTCTGCAAGTTATTCAATAGTTTGTCCTTTAATTTGGCCAGTAACTGTTAAATTGTTTTTACAAATGTATTTCTAGATCAAACAGAGATGTTTATTTCTTGTGTAGTTATATAGGATAGCATTACTCAAAAGCTTCCAGAATTCAGAACCTGAACAATTATATACTGTAAAAAAAAAAAATATATATATATATATATATATATATATATATATATATATATATATATATATATATATATATATATATATATATAATATATATATATTCCCAATAAAACATTTGGAGTTTTGTACTAAAATACTATTTCAGTCTTTCTACTTCAAAATCTTGTTTAATTTAATATGATACTTGTCATTTCTTTGTAATCAATGGTGAAATTTACTAGCAATTTCTGAGTGAATATTGTTTCTATACAAATGTTTTGTCTAAGTTTATGTCCGGTGGGCAGTTTTAAAGTTCTTCTCTCAAATTTTCTCTCTTTTTGTTTTAAACCTCTCAATCATTAATAATCTTCAGCCTAACAGAGAATTGCACATTAACACAGTTGGGTATTTAGCACAATAAAATCCTTGAACTAGCCCTGACACCATAAACATCATCTCGTGGCTCCGGACTGAACAGTGTTGCTGGGATTTGCAGGATTATGTCCCTGCACACTGCAGAGACAGAGATGGTTAGTGAGACCCACAATGAAGGACTTTCACTCTTAATTCAATGGATTATTGCCTTGAGATTGTTTATGCACAAACAAAAATCCCCACTGAGTGTTCATGGATTGTATATGATAAAGTGTTTCTGTTAAAGTGTGATTCTTTTAATGAAGTAATTCTAATTATATGGCCCATGTAAATGGCCAAATAAATAAATTAATTTGCTCTCTTATAGCCTGTGATGTAATTTGACCACTACAGTGATTAGACTTAAAGGCCCACTGAAGTGCCTTGAAACGCGCAGCATTATTCAATGTGTTGACGTAATTTCCCCTGAAACGGCTCCAGCTCCTCCCCTTTTATGAAACAGCCAATAGCATTTCGTTAATACCACAGTTTGACTAGAGCCTTTCTGTTTGGTAAAGCCACAGTTTCCTCCTAATCTCTAACCGTTTCTCATCATAATCTCCTCCATATCGCTTTCAAATACAGCATTCTGTGCAGAATTTAAATGGGTCCGATATGTTTTATTGTATGCGCCGACTCGCGCATATGATCCGCACTGCGCTGTCGTGTCTCTAGTCAACGGCTCTGGTCTAGACTATAGCTGTGTCCGAAATCTAATACTTCTCTACTATATAGTATGCGAAAAACAGTACGCCATCAGAGTAGTATGTCCGAATTCATAGTATTCGAAAAACAGTAGGAGAAAAGTACCCGGATGACCTACTACTTCCGGCGAGATTCTAAAGTGCGCATACGATGGACACTTTACTATCCCATGAGGCCACGGGAGACGATTTATTTATTTATTTATTTATTTTTATTTATATTTATTTTATTAAATGCATAAAGGAACAATAACAACAATTTTCATTATTGTCATACCACAATAAAGGAATAATACACCAAGGTCCTTCAGTCGAGATTAAGTTCCAAGTCCTTAAACACAGCCACTACGGGAGATGATTTATGAATGGAGGTGATGGTAGGTCACATGATAATGACAACATGGTGGATGTAGTACGTCCGGATTACATTCATACTACATTCATTCATACTATATAGAACGTACTTTTTTAACGGTTGCGAAGTTCGTTCAAATTCAAATGTAGTACCTACTCACAGAGTACGCGAATACGGACGCAGCCCAAGTGTGTGTGCTGTGGTGCTGCGCGTGAAATCTAACGTGAAACCAGACTTCATCCGCCTCAACTGAAAGCATATTTACACTGTCTGAATCGTTTCCTATCCTTCATGTACAGTGCGCTATGTGCCATTCACCATGTAGGAAATAGTAAATGTGTGAACAGCTGACCGATTTCAGCCGTGACTTCAGCGTCTATTTATAGTGTAGGGGGAGGGACTCTTCAGATTCTAGAGAGCATTTGATTGGACAGAAGATGTGATGAGAAGCTGAAGTCTGCGATGATGTCATCAAAATCTGTGATCCATTTTAACGGAAGTGAGAGACTGTTCGTTTTGAATGCTTATATCTCCTAAATGCGAATTTTGTAATTGTTTTGGAACACACCAGCTTATTCCTAACCTTAAGGCTAACATAGTCATGCTAAAAGCTAAAAAACTTAAAATTTTGATTTCAGGGGGCCTTTAAAAAAGCCATTTTTACAGTCTTGATTTTGTTTTCACATATTTGACATTGTTGCAGCACCTCTCTTCCCAGTCTGTAAGTAAAGCTCAGGTGTGCGTTTCCCGAACTCGCTGCTGAACTACCATAGTACGATGCATCTTTGAAGAAATCAACTAGCTAGTCACGACTGTTTCCTGAAACCGTATTGTTGCAAATTTGTCAATTTTGTTTAATTTATTTAACCCCGTTGGTTAATGATGTCACACAGGTGGTGGAGTAATAACTTCTTATAATGAATCTTTTAAATTAATGCTTGATTTTTTTGCTATAAATTACAGACATGGGGCCCTATTTTAACGATCTTAGTGCATGGTCTGAAGCACATGGCGCAGGTGCATTTAGGACGTGTCCGAATCCACTTTTCCTAGTTTAACGACGGGAAAAATGGTCAGGTCTCTTAATGAGTCATGGGTGTGTTTTGGGCGTAACGTGCAATAATCAGAGTCTCATCTCCCATTCCCTTTAAAAGCCAGTTGCGCTTGCACCATGGTGGATTCGCTATTTACATGGCAGAATATAGTCACCCTCAAACTGATTTAAATACATGTGTGTATTGCCACAATTGGTTAAATGATTAGCCAATTTCATTTGTCATTACTGCAAATAGGTAATTCTGATACATGCAATGACTATCCATTATATGTAGGCATTTTTATCTTCATGTACACAATAACAATCTTTTACATTGTAATCCTTTTATCTTTAATATTTGGCAAGTTTGTGTGCTGCTGCGCGTCCCTGTGTGTGTAATAAGCAGAGTGTACGCACATTGTGGACCCGCCTATAGACGCACCTATTTAGCATAATACTTCTGAAAAGCACAATGTGCTCTGATTGGTCGGCTGGACCAGTGTGTTGTGATTGGTCAACAGCTTGTCACGCCCGTTACCATACCTTACCATAAGTTTCAACACAGTACTAACTAACTAATCCAGGCCCTGCCCTTTTTTTGCATATGCCTTGGGCGGGAATTATTTAAATGAGGAATATTGTGATGTGTCAATTCCTGGAAGAAAACTCAAGACTACAATGTTTCAGGGAGTTCAGAAACAGTGACACTGATATAGAGAATAACTCCCGTTGGAGTGACTTTGTGGTTTGTAACTTTACAGAACTTGTTCATGCTCAAACAGCAACATTACACACTAAAGAAAGTTAAAGAGGACTTTTTAAAGAGAATAATCAAAGAAATTGGGTCAATGCAAGGCATCAATGCAATCTGAGATGTTTAGGAAAGTGCATCATAATCTCTTGCCTCTTTCCCATAGGAGAATCACTGCTGGTTTATTAGCTTAGAGGTTAGTTAAGGGAAGTGGTTACTAGACTGCATTGGACTGGCTACCCTTTAGGTGTCACATGAGGATTGGTTTGAGCTCTGTATGAGAGGGCTAAACCAGTGAGGTTAGATTAATAGGGCATTTTGGGATAGCTGTACAGCAACATATATTATAAAATGTATTATAAAACATTATTAGTGTTGTTTAAAATGATGCATTTTCTGGATGTTCATATACTTTCTCTTATAATGCAGAGACAGCTAGTAGGTTATGTAAGCCTGGAAAAAACTAGCAAATGCTGGGCTGTCTGATTGAGGAACGATTACTCCCTGAGAAGACAAAGGACACTTTCTTGAAATTAACATCTGAACTGTCTCTTACAAAATTAGCATCACCATTCGAAACGCAAGTCTCACCTCAGTATCATCCTAATCGACATCTTTCTCTATTGACCCCTCTCCCCCCACTCCTACTCTCTCTCATGCTGAGATCACCTAAAATTCACCCAAAATCTATATGGTTTAATGTGAACAAGTATCATACAGCATTATACATGTTTGGTATCATTTGAAATGTCTCAGTGTAGGCGATTTGTTTTCATTTTAGTTTAAATGTAGTTTTTTTGTGTGTTTGTCATTTTTATTAGTTTTTTGTACATGTCTATAAAGTTTTAATTTATTTAGTTTTAGTTATTTTTATTGTACTCCAATTTAAACAAAATAAAATGAGAAATGTTGACTTGGCAACTAGCTGAAACATAATAAGTTTGTTTCTTTTATTTTTTCTTTTATTTCAGTTAATGTTAATTTTGTTTCAAGTAATTCAAGTTCAAGTTTATTTTATGGTTTTAGTTTTAGTTAATGATAATATTACAAGGTTATAAAGTTATATTATAAGGTTATTTTTGCAATTTTATTTTTTTGTAAAACTTTTCCTAACATTATATAGGCCTTTAAAGCACAGCTGCTCATTTAGTCATATCATGAGAGATTGTGGATACACTGTAAAAATTGCCAGGAATTTCCAGGATTAAAGAGTATTATTTTACAATAAATTGCTGTATTCAGAAATTTACAGTGAAATCAATGCACGCTATATTGTTTAGTACTGTTATTGTTTTGAAGTCACCATGATGGTGATCAGTGTTCCATTAGCTTGGGATCTTGGACCTTGCATATTCATATTGAAATTTCCGATCTAGCCAAGTCAGAAGTGTGACAAATGAAAACATGACAAGCTAGAATATAAAATAAGCAAACTGGCAGATTTTAAGTTAGTCAAACTATACTATTATTAGCATTATTTCAGCATAAAGACTTATCAATATCTTATTTAAAATCCATAATTATTTGTAGATGGATATTTCACAATAGTAAAGCAGCAGCTGTAATCTTTGAAAGGTGTGACATCATCTTGCAACACTTGATGCATTCGTTTTCTTACCTAATGATGCACAGACATCAATACTCGACATACAAAGTACTCAACAAATAATAATAATAAAAATATAAATTCTGAACATTACAAAATAAACAAACAAGACAAACTAAAAGTGAACCAAATATAAGTTCAGCAGCATAGATAAAACCAACAAGAATCAAGAAACTGCATGCACCGCACTGCATGCTGGGTACATTCATAGTACATATGCACTGTAGAAACACAGTATGATATTCCAAGAGTGCAGTTAGATACAAGAGAAGTCCTACTGTGGAATTACTGTGTTTACCTGGAATATACCGTAATTTCACACAAAAAATGTTAACAGTGTAACTATCACAGACCTGCGATTATATACCACATGCCACCATGATGACCGCTCTTTCTCCTTAAACGCAGAGACTACGCTGTATGTTCTCAGGTAAAACATTGTCCCTTTTAGGATTTATGGAAATTATTGCTGCACTATGGCAGTGTTTCATTTCATAGTAATGACAATAGGCTGGATGAGCTCATGGCTGATACTGAGTGATTATCTACATAAGGCTGAGCTGAAGCATGCAATGTCTGAAGATAGATCTTTTAGACTTGTAACCCTGTACAGAAATTCTTAATTCTAAATTAGAAGTTCTAAATTCACATTCTAAAACCAAGTTAGGTTTGCCCAATGTAATAAGGCAGGTGACTTACCCAGCATCGCTGCTGAATCCGCATATTAAGGCATCCTTGGATCCTTCAATTTTGTAGAAATTGTCTGAGGGAACAAGAGTAAGAAGAATTCAATGAATTTTACAAGACATTTCAGACTCAGAATCACAGACACTTTGAATGGCTGTTTAATTTGATTACAGACTTCACTATGTACTAAGTTTAACAGAAGCTTGCATGTTGATTTAATGCAACTTTATGCAAATGAGCATTAATGTGCTAGAAAGTGCAGTTTTATGCAAGAAATTATTTTTAATCGATGCATCAAGAAAACAAATGAATCATTACACCCCTACTGTGACATTTACAATATAAAGCATTATATCCAAAATAAATCGGTTGAACCTTCATTAGTTAAGAAATCCTTGACGGACAGCCATGTCTTATTGTTACAAACAAAGCTCCCATTGCCGGGGTAGGTGGAGTTAACACAGTGGGCGGGGCTACGGACACACTTCTGGCGTAGGATGCCCATAAAGAGCTGTAGACCAATCAGAGCGAAGACACTGAGACAGAAAACAGTGAGGATCATCACGTCCGCTAGCTTTTTAACCGACTGGATGAGAGCACCGACAATGGTCTTTAAACCTACAGAAGTAAAACAACAAGAAGGTTAATATTAAATGAAAATATATGAGATATATTATACATTTTAAAGGGGAGCTATTATACCCCTTTTTACAAGATGTCTCAGGTGTCCCCAGAATGTGCCTGTGAAGTTTCAGCTCAAAATACCCCACAGATCATTTATTATACCATATTGTAAATGCCAATTTTTGAGTGGAAGGAAAACCATGCTGTTTTCGTGCATGTATCTTTAAATGCAAATGAGCTGCTGCTCCCCGCCCCGCTTTCCACAAGAGGGTGGAGCCTGTACAGCTCGTGCTTCGGATACTCTGCCAAAAACTAAAACATCTGTTTGGTTTTTATTATCATATCTATCGCGGTCATGCTCACGTGACATTGCAGTTCTTCTTCATCATGAAAGTTTATTATCTGCATGCGTTTTAAAGCAATTCAGTCTAAACTTCTGATATATGGTTTTCTGAGCACACACACCCGAAGCACGTGCACAGAAAGCTGGACGTCAGACGGCGCGTCCTGTGAGTATTAAACTAAGTTCTCTTTCACATCTTATTGCGCTTAAACTGTCAAATACACACAAGGTTATGTCAAAGACACAACGTTTACATAAACACTGTCAGTTATGTCTGTGAATGTAAACAGCAGGGAAAGAAATCGCATATGTATATTAGATCTGTGTATGTGACAGGATTGTAATATACAGTACCTATGCTATATATGCTGTTAATATGAATCAAACAACAAAAGAAAAACAGAAAATCACTCTCTGCTCTTGATTGAATAACTTTAGTAGCTTTAATAAGAATATTTTGAATTGAATGCTGCTGTTAAATGCTCTGGCGAGGAGATAAGCATGGCGGACTGTGTACAGCTCCCTGAGGGCAGGGTCTATGCTAATAGGGCGGAGTCCATCAGCAGTCGTGGGTGGGGCCTGTGCAATGTGACGTCACATATGCTAGAATCTGCAAATGGCTTATTCTGAGACACTGCTTATGATTTATTGGGATTTAAAAAAAGGAGTTGGTGGATTTTTACCATTTATAGGGTGGTTGTGTACACACACTGCAGACACATTTATGTTCAAACACCATGTAAAAGTGAATTTTGCATAATAGGTCCCCTTTAACTTATCACTGAATCTAGTGAAAGCAAAGCAGATAGTGGTACTGAACATGTCCCTCACCTGGGATGACTGATATTGTTTTTAGAGCACGCAGAACTCTGAACGTCCGTAATGCTGATACGTTGCCGAGGTCCACAAACTCTGTCACATACCTGGAAAGAAAAAGACTGCAGTCATTTTTCGATTGAGCCCAACTCTTCAAAAGAGTGCAGACTTTGAGCATTGATTTATATTCATTCAAAGATAATCATTTTGACTGCAATGGACGCCATTTAGGAGGATGTATAATATGTGCAGCTTTTATGTCAATTTCTCAATTGCCTTTTTACCTATAGGACTACTTGTTTAGGTGGAAGAATGTGAGGTTTTGTTCCTGTGGATGGAAAAACCCTTCCTGATCCTTATGCATATCATGTGTAAGTTACTCTAAACTTCTATTATAAGTGCTTTACTGTACATGGGATATTTGATCAAATGATTTAATGTGGTAATCAACAGCTTGTCACAGATGCTGTGCATACAGCTTAACTTTAAAATCTTTAAAATAAAACTTTATATGCTGCCTCCATTTCATCACGGTATTTCTATAGTTAAGTGTTTAGCCATCAGTGGACATGACATCTGAAATCGTCTCTGTCCCCTCGTGACTTTACACAAAGAGCCAGCACAATAATCTAATCAGCTGGGCTTTATGGGCTTATTGGGCTTTGACAATTTTGCTAAATGAATAACAATCAGAGCGGATATTTTGGTGTCAAACACTAGCAGCAGACTGTTCCCACTATGTGTGCTTACAGACAACTTAAAGGGTTAGTTCACCCAAAAATGAAAATTAGCCCATGATTTACTCACCCTCAAGTCATCCTAGGTATATATGACTTTCTTCTTTCAGACGAATAAAATCGGAGTTATATTAAAAAAGTCCTGGCTAATCCAAGCTTTATAATGGCAGAGATTGTGGCTCTGTTTTTGAAGTCCATAAAAGTGCATCTGTCCGTCATATAACGTGCTCACGTAAAATCACAGAGCGGGGTCAGCGCATGCTGAGGCACACAGTGTGCAGAAGTCGCCAACTTTCTGCAGAGTCAATAGCTACAGACCTCCAAACTTCGTGTGGCCTTCAGATTAGCTCAAGAACAGTGCATAGAGAGGGGGTTTCCATGGCCGAGCAGCTCATCCAAGCCTTACGTCGGATGCAGTGGGGTAAAGCACGCCACCACTGGACTCTAGAGCAGTGGAGATGTGTTCTCTGGAGTGATGAATCACGCTTCTCTGTCTGGTAATCCGATGGACAAGTCTGGGTTTGTCGGTTATCAGGAGAACGGTACTTGCCTGACTGCATTGTGCCAATTGTAAAGTTTGGTGGAGGGGGGATTATGGTGTGGGGTTGTTTTTCAGGGGTTGAGATTGGCCCTTTAGTTCCAGTGAAAGGAACTCTTTTGAGACATTTTGGACAATTTCATGCTCCCAACTTTGTGTAAACAGTTTGGGGATGGCCCCTTCCAGTTTCAACATGACTGCGAATCAGTGCCCTTCGGATTAAGAATGGGATGTCATTAAAGTTCATGTGCATGTAAAGGCAGGTGTCCCAAAACTTTTGGCAATATAGTGCACATATTTTGGCAGTTTGCTGGTCTGGAGCATCAGGTGTGTGTTCACACAATGCCAAGGAGGAAAGACACCAGCAATTATCTTAGAGAAGCAATTGTTGCTGCCCATCAATCTGGGAAGGGTATTAAGGCCATTTCCAAACAATTTGAAGTCCATCATTCTACAGTGACGAAGATTATTCACAAGTGGAAAACATTTGAGACAGTTGCCAATCATCCCAGGAGTGGACGTCCCAGAAAATTCACCCAAAGGTCAGAGTGTGCAATGCTCAGAGAAACTGCAAAAAACCCAAGAACTACACCTCAGACTCTACAGGCCTCAGTTAACATGTTAAATGTTAAAGTTCATGGCAGTACAATTAGAAAAAGACGGGACAAGTATGGCATATTTGGAAGGGTTGCCAGGAGAAAGCCTCTTCTCTCTAGTAAGAACATTGCAGCACGGCTTAGGTTTGCAAAGTTGCATCTAAACAAACCACAAAACTTCGTTTGGGAGATGTCTGGCCATAATGCACAGCACCACGTTTGGCAATAACCAAACACAGCAAATCAGCACAAACACCTCATACCAACTGTCCATCACGGTGGTGGAGGGGTGATGATTTGGGCTTGTTTTGCAGCCACAGGACCTGGGCACCTCGCAGTCATTGAGTCGACCATGAACTCCTCTGTATACCAGAGTATTTTAGAGTCAAATTGTGAGGCCATCTTTCCGACAGCTAAAGCTTGATGGCCGAAATTGGGTTATGCAACAGGACAGTGATCCCAAGAACACTAGCAATGAATGGCTGATAAATGGCTGATAAAAAGGAGAATCAAGGTGTTGCACTGGCCCAGTCACAGTCCAGACCTCAACCTGATTAAAATGCTCTGGCGGGACCTTAAGAGATTTGTGCATAAACAGATGCCCACAAACCTCAATGAACTGAAGCAACGTTGTAAAGAAGAGCGGGCCGAAATTCCTCCACGACAATGTGAGAGACAGATAAAGTCATATAGAAAATTATTACTTCAAGTTATTGCTGCTAAAACTGGCTCCACAAGCAACTGAATCATAGGGTGTACTTAGTTTGTCACACATGGCTTCTTCATTTTGGCTTTATTTTTGACACAGTGTAATATGTCATGTGTTGTTGTTGTTCATCTGAGGTTGTATATACTATATATATAATTCATGCTTAAAGATGTAAAATAATAATAATAAACATTTATTAATAATTAATATTATTATCCATGTTTGTTTATTTATTTATTTTTGTAGTAAGTCATAAGGGCACGAGTGGGTCACAAATGTCCAGGTGTCCTGAGAAAGAATGCATCTGAAATTTATCTGACCCTACAAGTTAAGATGCAAAGCATGAGAAGAGATAAACCCTCTAAACTTTGAAAACAGCTTGGAAGGACAAACTAGAGTGGTTTGTTAATGAGGGGAAACGTTCATCCTGCAGTAGTCTGTCTCTCTCTTTCAGTTAATCCACTCTTCTGATTTGGTTGAGCTGTAAACGCTGGATATTTAGGTCACCTGACAAATCTCTTTCTGGATACCTGCGTCCCTTGATTTACATCTTTCTTGATTCCTCCCTATTTCTATTCCTATCAAACTCCAGTCTCTAGTCTCCTTGGTTTTCAGAACCATGGACAGCTCAATGAATTGTTGCATCTCTTGGGAATATATGCTGATATCTACTTAAAGAACAGTCTGGTTTTTTTTTGTAAACCCTTGTCCACATTTTCAGTAAGATATGTTTACAAAGCATATACAAAGAATATACAAAAAGTTTTACAGAGATTTCAAAGTTCTGTCGGACAGCAAACGTTTCAGTTAATAACAACTTAAATTTAAGTCTGTTTCACATTTTAAGACTTTGTTTCAATTGTAAGACTTGGAATATAACAAATTAACTACTAACATGATACTTTCTGGCAAGTCTTAAACATACCTGGCATTATAAATTATGAATATTGTTGGCTCTTTGATGCATTTGTGCCTCTTGTAAGGCACTTTGGATGCATAAATGTAAGGGTGTTCAAACTAGATCGTTTCGCTTGGTTCGTTTGGTCCGGACCAAAAACAACAACAACAAAAAACATTTAGTCCTGGTCCGATTAGCGTTCAAACTGGCATTTCTATCACTGAACCTAAAGGCATAGGTATACGTTCACAACCTGATTGGTCGGCTTTTATGACGTATTGACGTATTCGTTTTAATCCAACCAAACATGCCAAGTGTGAATTTTACATTACTAAATGTAAAAGAGCAGCACGAACATTCAGCTAAACTTCTTCATTTGTGTTCCAGGGAAGAAAGAAAGTCATACAAGTTTGGAATGATGTAAATGTAAATGATGACAAACTTTTCATATTTCTAAACCACAGCTTTCAGAACAGACAGTTCTTTTAGTCTTTATCCATTAATAAAAATGAAATGTCACACTCACGCCATGACAATGACACTGAAATCCAGCCAGTTCCATGGGTCTCGGAGGAAGGTGAAAGGCTCGATGCAGAACCCTCTGGCCAAGATCTTAATCAGAGACTCAAATGTGTAAATGCCAGTGAATGTGTACCTGAAAGAATACAAGAGAAAACATGAGTTGCGTTACTAGTCACTACTAACTAGACTTTTTTAAAGGGGACCTATTAAGTCTTGATTTTGTCTAGAATAGGTATGCTTGAATGTTCAAAAAACACATTATTTTTCACATATTTGACTGTTGCAGCTCCTCTCTTCCCAGTCTGTCAGTAACGCTTTAGTTCCTGTCTCTATAAAGCCCCTCATTCTAGAGTGTTTTCGGGAAATGCCCTGGCACTTATAATAACCGTGGCTGAATCGGAAATTGCCCCCTAAACCTTCAATCAGTATTCCGTATTTTAGTCCACTAATACAGTTCACTTGAAGGAGTGAATGAAAACAAGTGAGTGAATTCGGGCAGCCATTGTGTGTACATCGGCTGTACACTCGTTATTGCGGTGCAATGTGGGATTGAATGAGTGCACTCAATAATGTCCACTATGGTTTCGGACACCACTACAAATGGCTGTCCCCTCAAATAGTGCCCTATTTAACGGTATAGGGGGTGATTTCGAATTCAGCCCGTGAGTTTCAACAAACTACTAAATAACTCAACCAGGCACCACCCCTTTATTTTGCATATGCCTTGGGTGGGAATTATTTAAATTAGGAATATTGTGACGTGTGACGGAAGAAAACTCAAAGACTATAAATTGAGGGAGGGACTTTGTGCTTTGTAACTTTGCAGAACTTCTTCATGCTCAAACAGCAACAATACACACTAAAGAAAGTAAAAAAAAAGCATAATAGGACCCCTTTAAACATACATATATAACATTCGCACATTGATTATTTTGATGCAAGTGGTGAATTGTTCACATGCTTCATGCTCAGATTCAATCTCTTAAAAATGTATTCCATGCATGCATATGATGTTTTATCCAAGCTGGGTCATCGTGGCTTTATATGAGAGTATCTAAAGGCATAATCAGTGAATATAGAAACTCTGGGTTATCTGTTAAAATCTAGGCCAGGGCTTAGACACCGGAAACCTGCGCTACACAGCTTTAGCTTAAATTTAACACTGTCACACTCCAGTGTGAATGCACTGTAATGTTATAGCTCCTCAAAACATAACAGGAAGTGACATCATGGGAATGTGGCGACAGCAGGCTTATGAAGATGCAACTCTTACCAATGTGGTTATCAGGACCCTAGCAAAGCATTAAATTAAGATGAAAACTCTTTTTAGCATTTCAGTACACATTCTGAAGCACTTATGCAGGGTTCCTGCGGGTCTTAAAAAGGTCTTAATTTGCCCATACGCAGAAAGTTTCAAATTCATAAAGTTATGGCATTAAATGTTGCATGCATTGCAACAAAAAATAAAAAATAAATTATATATATATATATTCCTCAGTATTTTTGTCCTGTTTTCCAATACAAATATCTAAACAATGAGTTGTGAAAACTTTCCTTTGAATTAAGATAATTGTTTTTTGAGAGCATTGGCAGATATTTCTTTTTGTTTTAAGCATAAACACTTCATTTTTATAAATTTCACAGAAAACAAGACTTCGTATTTTATTTCATTTTGTATCTTGGTCTTAAAAAGGTCTTAAAAGGGTCTTAAATTTACCTTCTTAAAACCTGCAGAAATCCTGTTATGGATGCCAACATTATATTCTTGTGCATTAGTCAACATGAAATTAATGTACATTGATTTCTTATTAAATATCCAATTTCACTCAAAAGTGCATCATTTTAGAAAATAATGGCCATGAAACCGTAATAAAACAGTACTTTTAGTGTCAGTGATGTTAATAAAATATTTATTTATTTATTTATTGTTGATGCAAACAGGTTAGTGATAAATTACATTTTTTAAAAACCTGCAATTCACTCGTTTGAAATGAGGTAAAACGCCAATATATTTGTTCATTAGTAAAGTATTTAACTTTTTAGTATTAATATATTTTTTTGTATATTTTTTCAATAATTAAGGTATGACTATTACACAAAAAAAAATGTTACGCCTTTTTTTTAAAAAAAGATTTACGCATTTCAATTAATAGTAAAATTCCATAAAATTGAATTGAATAATCCTTACATATTTTAATTGAATAATTGAACAATCCTTAGTGAATTAAAATATATCAGGATTATTCAATTCAACTTGATGTAATTTTACTACAGAACTGCGTAAATCCCAAAAAAAAAGGCTAATTTTTTTTAAGTGTAATTAGATTCATTTAAAAAAAAAAAAAAACATGAGTGCAAATTCTTTTAAATATGCAGCTGTTTGTAGAGTTTAAAACAAATAAGAATATCTATATAGTCATCTTCTAGAGATAACCAAAATGATGCAGTTGAGATGGCAGTAGTAAAATACAAAATGTTCACTGTAATTTTAAATATATATGTATAAACATTTAAAAACAGGTCAGCAGAATAAAGGTGTTGCTTACTCTAGGTATTTGGTCCACAGCGGAGGATCCGACATCGCCATGAAGCAGCAGTTTGTCAAAATTGTGCACATGATGAACAAGCTAAACAAAGTGAACAAGTTAAGGAAAAGAGCAGCAGTTCAGAACTGAATTAAGAAAATTAGCCACTAAAATTAAAGTCCTAAAATTGAATTAAGGTGGCAAGCAGGATGCAGAACAGTAATTTGAAATTAGATTGAGTATTATATTATATACATTATTATATACATTGAAAAACGTGACATTTCTGTTGTGTGATGCTGAATTTCTTTGCAATTCAGTGAATTTTGTCCAACCCTGCAGAATTTTCTCCACTGACCTCAGAGTTGAACTTTCCACATGTTTGTCAGCATGTATTGTCATACTTTTAGATTGGCTGTGCCTGTGACAGCAGTTACGGGTAACCCTAAAACATCTCCAAATTAAAGGGGTCATGACATGACAAATAAAATTTTCCTCGATCTTTTGACATATAAGAGGTCTTTGTACCATTAAAACATCCTGCAAGGTTCATGGCTTAAACAGCCTCCTCATTATAAACAAAGCATTTATTTAATCAAGCTCTAAAAACAGCTTGTTTGGATATTGTGGGATTTGTGACATCACACTGGCAAACACATTTGCATATGCCCTGCATATGCAAAACCCATTATAATCACTGATGCTGTCTACACTGATACAGTATACAGATGCCCGTTCAGTTTCTCCACGCGCTTGAGTCTGTCGACAACAGGACAAATGGAAGAGTGAAAGAACGTCTGCTTTGACGCGCCCAGTGTAAACAGCTTGTTTGCATCTCCGTACAGACTTCAGAAGGATCTTAGCACCGGAAACAAGTGGATGGTTACGGTTTTATGACGGTATAAATTACGGTTTTTTTGTGCAAACAAGAACTATATTAACATTTATATATAAACATATTAAAATACAAAAAAAATACATGTCATGACTCCTTTAAAGGTGCTGTATGTAAGACTGCTAGTGGTTGAAATGGGTACTGCAGTCCAAATACAAAATATTGTTTTCCCCGCCCCCTCCTCCTCAGACTTGACGCTCACGCGGGTTGCCAGTTTGAGGACAAGCAACAGAAACGAGCGCAATTGACAATGGAAGGCGAGGAGACTTACACACTGTAAGTTGATGAGTTGATTTATCTGCGTTTCAATGTGCTTTTTTAGATTTTTAGATGGATGCAGAGGCTTAGAATAGGATAGAATCTGCGATCTCTGACCCAGTTTGACTTTGCTGATCTAAGATGTACGTCATGTCTTTAAACAAGTTGCTATCCTGTAATATTCATGATGTCATTTAAGTTTATCCTAACTGAAAATATGAAAGGATTTGACCCTAGTGATTGGCAAGCAGCTGTTCCTTTACTCTGTTTTCTGTATTATGGATCTGGGGTTTTAATAGAGCCTGAACATGGACACAGTGTGGGGATTTTCAGAGCCTGTGGCATTTGGGGATAAAACAGGATATTGCTGGCCCTATCTGAACTGCTTATAAAAAACATCCAGTCAGAGGAGACGCTGCGTCATGACATGTTTTGACACAGTGTGTTTAAACTATATGTGGGTCATTCTACAAATGCTCTAAAATATTGCTAATATCTAGAATATTTAGTGCCAGATTTACTAAACAGGGCAAATTAGCGTGTGATCTACTGATCTACAGCGTGTTATCTATCTACAAGAACACAGACGCAGCCGGATCATTTCCATAATGACCAACACAATCTACCAAGAGCAGCACAAATTAGCATCTGGTTTAAGACGTGCTTTTTTTGGGGTGGTAAATAATGGCGCAAATACCAGTAAATTGACGAGCGCAAACCTTAGTAAATCACCTCGCATGATTCATTTAAATACTCTCCTCACATGAAAGGGAAACTCCTACAAATGCATATGCAATCAGTTCAGCTGCAAAAAATAACCCTGTCCACGCCTTTTCAGAGATAATTTGCTTTATAAAGGCTGACATATTTGTATTACATTGAGCTCTGTTATCAGCCGCAAAATGGAAAATGAAACCACATAATTTTTTTATTTATAGATATTTTTTTTCAATACAAGAGGTTAATTCAGATTATTTCAGATTAAATAAATTCAAATTCAGATTAATTTCATATTTTTACAAAACAGTATTTTAGTGTCAGTAACGTTATGGCAAAAATAATTAATTTAATGTAGATTTAATTTTTTATTATAGATTAGATTATAGACCATTTATAGATTAAATTTTTTTATTATAGATTTTTATAGATATTTTTGCCAGTACAAACAAGTTAATTCAGACAAATTCAGATTAATTAAATTCACATTCAGATTAATTAAATAATTAAATAACAGTATTTTTAGTGTAAAAATATTAATAATTAGATTTGTTTGGTCAATACAAACAGGTTAGTGGTAAATACAAATAAAAAATTGTGGCCTTAAAATGTCAATATATTAATTGTTTAGTAAAGTATTCGCATTTATTCGCATTATTATAATTTTTTTCAATAATTAGGTATGAAAAATGAGTTTAATAAAAAAAAAAAAAAAGACATCCAGGACAGTAGAAATGTAACCGGAGTTGAATGTAGAATGTAATATATGTGTATTCTGGTAAAGCATGATGACAGAAACCTGGAGTGACATTGTGATACCCTTTCCCTTTCTCTGTTTAATTGTTTCAACACAGAAACCTGCGTGCATCATGACCGCGGACACTCAAACATCTGTGCATGTAGCACGCAGCTGTCACATGACACCAAATCACTGCGCTCTTATTTCATTTGGGGAATTAGAAGAGGAATATCAGCGGATTTGGTTGGCGATGCCAGGGAAGAACATTACAGAGCTGTTTCAGAAATGAGACCAAATCCAATAGAGCTCTGATGGTAAATATTTCAGATTCGCCTCACAGCATGAGCAGCTGGATATCATTTTGCTGTTGGTCCAGATTTTTGGCTTTTGATGCCTTTTGATAATATCCTCATTAGTTTCAGAGGCCAAAAAGCAAATCACTTTAAATTCTGTTTCTACGTTTTCTGATCATGTAAGTGGTGTTTGCCCGTGCAAAAACCACCAGCAGGATATTATGATGTTGTGGATGGTTGCTCTATGGTATTTGGGGTAGATTTTTTAGCATGTTGCTTTGTGGTTGCTAGGAAGTTGTAAAAGTTTCTAGGTGATTATTTACTGGCCCAGCTCAAAATAGCCTGCCATCCAACTCTAGTTTCTCATGCATAACTTTTTGAATGGCACTTTTGAAAAGCAGATTTAAAGAAATCAGTGTGGCTGTGTTTCTAGAGAAGCTTGTGGTCTTAAGGTCTGATATCTGCGTTATTAAACACAAATCAGAGGCACGGCTGTAAACTGAGCAAATCTCTGTATGCACACATAGAGAAACGTTCTTCTAAGAGGCTGTGGAAGGATATGAATGGACTAGAATTCGTATGGAGATTCTTCTAATGCAGTGAAACGGACTGAATATGTAGAGTGCAGATGTGGCACTGAAGCGGAAGATGGCTTTTCCCTTGTTTAGTACTATAAAAGTCTGTAAAAGAGAAAAAAGAAGAGAAACAGTCAGTCTGAACACATGAAATGTCACTATTCTACAGCTAAAGATGCATATAATGTTCAAAAGTTTGGTGTCAGCATTAATACTAATACTTTTATTCAGCGTAGAAAACATTAAATCAATCAAAAGCTTTAACACATTTATAATGTTACAAAAATTGTTCTTTTGACCTTTCTATTCTTCAAAAAAAAACATAATATTAAGCAATCAACTGTTGATAATATTAAATGAGCAGCAAATCAGCATATTAGAATGATTTCTGAAGGATGTGGAACTGAAGACATGCTCAAAAAGTGAATAAATGCTGCATAAATATAATTCACTACCATAAAATCCCCTAAAAATATAAATATTAAATAAAAAACATTATCAAACTAAAATATAGGACATGCATTTCATTGAAATAATAATAAATAAATAAAAATCTGTCATTTTTGACCACCACGCAAAGAGCACCAGACGGTTAAAATGTCATAATGTTTTTTTTAGAAAAGACAGTAACACTTTAGTTATAAAGAAGAAAAAAGAAGAAACTGGTTATATAGCCTAGTAATAAATGTTTGGTAACACTTTAGTTCAGAGTCCAATTCTCACTATTAACTAGTTGCTTATTATCATGCATATTACTAGATATTGGCTGTTTATTATAAAGCACAAATTATTAATTTGTTCTGCATGAACATATTCTACATCCCTTAATCCGACACAATACCTAAACTTAACAACTACCTTATTAACTATTAATAAGCAGTAATTAGAAGTTTATTGAGGCAAAAGTATTATAGTAGTATAATAGGTAGTTAATAGTGAGAATTGGACCCTAAACTAAAGTGTGACCGAAAAGACAATTGATAAAATAAATTAAATGTTCAGTTAGGTACAATATTTCATCAATCATACAGATGTATCACAATATATCAGTGACCAAATTGGCCAATAATAGTGTTTTTAAATGATCTGCATCAGAGCTGCATTATCAGATGTAGATAATCATATGCTTCTCTGTAATATTTGATTCTGATTGGTCAGTCAGACAGTCTTCTGCTGTTTATAACTGTATAATGAGTTGTTGGTGAAAACTATTGAATGAACATATAAAATTAAAATGAGCCACTGAATCAAATCAGCTAGGCTGTTTTGAGAATGGAAATGTCAGAGGGGCTTTTCAGAGGTTGCTTTATCATATAGCTATGCAGAATTGATGGAGTTCTCAATTATGTGTCAGATGTTTCCAGGGCTTGACATTAACACCCAACAACCCGCCAAATGCGTGTGTATTTCAGCAGTGGCGTAGTCACTCCTACTAGACACTTTGGCGGGTTGAATTATATATATATATATATATATATATATATATATATATATATATATATGCATTTTTCTGTTGTAATCTTTTAAAAAAGCATCTGAAATAATAAACTAAGTATGAAGTGTTGCAATGAAGTGTTGTCAAAAATATAAATATTTTGATACATATCGATACTAAAACACTTCCAATACAAATTTTCTGCAGAATAGATACACGATACCAGCTGAATTTTACAAAATTTGACTCATTCCCGCAGATTTTGTGCTCACACCCAAAGTGCGCTCACATAAAGCCATCTTGCGTTCGTCAATCTTGAGTCTTATTGCTCTTATACAGTCAAATCCACACAAAATAATGTCAAAATCTTGGCGAGTATTCACATAAACACGGTCAGTTTTGTTTTAAGTGAACATAAACAGTTGAGAAAGAAAATGCATGTGTAACAGTATAATGGATATGTGCGTCAGGTCTTAAAGTCACAGCAGCCTAATGTACCTGCTGCCAAATTATGAGATAATAATATTAATATCTATATGGTAGTTTTAAAATTGTGGCCAGTGAAAATGCTGAGTGGCAAGTAACTTTGGAAAACCACTAGCCACAGTGGCTGGTGAGCAAAAGTTAATGTCAAGCCCTGGATTTTTCTCCTAATATTCCTTAGAAAAAATAATAGTTCAATAGTTCTTATATAGTAATAGTAGAGCACTATAAATAAATGTGGACAGCAGCTTGATCATTTTATTACAGACTTTATCTTGGCAAATCTGAGCACAGTTTGAGACATTGTCTCTTCTGAAAGGCCCTGTTTCCACCTGGTGTTAAGATGCGTTTTAGTCGATCGGATCACAAGTGGACGCTAAATACAGTTGTCAACGGGGTTTAAAACATGTTGAGCTTGTTCACTTTCGACCACTTCCAGAGGTAGTCGAAAACACAACCGGATTGCTTTCATAGTGTAAACGCACATGTGATCGAATGTGTTCAAACAGCCGCAAAAGACCATCTGTTCTCCACCTACTGACCTAATGCGGAAAGTTTATGGGAAGCACGCCAGCCAGTCGGGATTTAAACTTTATCGACTGGACACCCAAGTTTGGTTTGAAGACAAAGAACGTACCAAGCACAATGTTCTCTCTCTATTTCTGATATCTAACACACTCACAGCGTTCGGCGTGATCTTGCAGCTGTCAGAGCAGAAACAAAAAACGATGCTCTCTGTATGTTTTTCCATCATCTCCGGTCATGTTTATATGTACATTGTGTGAGTTTATTTAATCCATTAGATTTAAAGATCTGAAAAAGTCCATACACTTACGGCATAGACCCTCCCCTCAAAGAAATCAGGACAGTGTTTGAAAGTGGACAAAAGAGACTAAAAATACCAGGTATGTGTTTCTCTCGTCGTCTTGTGATACGATCGACCAAAACTCATCTTAACACCAGGTGTAAACAGGACCAAAGAGACAAAAGTTAGATTACTAGGTTCTGTTTTTCAGGAGATGTAGGAAATATCTCCATTTGCTCTCAAGTTAATCTCATTGCTCTCCAGGAGAAACCAGAGCAGAGCCAAGAGGGTGATTTCAAGGTATATGATTCAGAAAAACAGAAAATGTTTTTCAAGAATGCACATGTACGTCACTCGTTGCTATGCAAGACAAAATCATTACATGCACTTATATAAATACATCTGTTTATTAATGGACTGCGGCAATTTTCAACTAAAAACACGAACTTCACATCCATTAGGCCTCATTTACGGCACTTAGTCTTTTTTAAGATGCACTAATACATCTGAAGGCCACTTGTAAACTCAGACTGACTCACCCTCTGATTTCTGAAGTAGAAAGGGTCGATGTCCTCCAGCGGGACTCCGACCAGTCCTGAGGGGATGTCGCCAAAGATACGAGGCAGCCCCTTCCCGGCCTCCAGGTCAGCGCGGGGTTTGGGCTCCTCCGTGAACCCGGGGTCTGCCTTGTAATCCTTGGTGTTCTTCGTCCGCTCTTCGCTGATCCTCTGCTCGATGGCCACCAAAGACTCTCGAGTGTACGGTCGCAAGCCATCAGGACCCGCTGGTAAGAGCATGGTCGCCATCTTTTCATCCTGATCGTCCTGTACTAGAAGTTACTCAAAGCTAAATGGAGTCGGCCATGAGACAGAGAGAGAAATATAGTTAGAAAGTCACTCTGAAGCTATTAAAAAGCGTGTCACCTGCAGTACTCTAGGGCATGATGGTGATCCCTCAGTGACTCTCAAGCTTACGGGATGTACTAACTAGGGATCAGACCTGTAACATCTAAATTCCCAGTTCATACACTCTTGTAAATAAAGGTTCCAAAAGAGGGTGCCATAGAAAGACCATTTTAGATTCCCTAAAGAACCTTTCAGTGAACAGTTCTTAAAGGGGTGGTTGATTGCCCCTTTTTACAAGATGTAATGTCTCTGATGTAAAAAAGTGATTAATACATGAAATGTCTGCGTTTAGCTTCACAGAGCATCTTCGGTATTCTATAAATATGAAGACCATCTTTTTTGCATTCCGTTTCTGACATCTAAAGGCAAAGCAAGACATTTTTTCTCTTATTCCGTGGATTTTGCCCATTTTCCTCCACTTTAAATAAAGTCAGAATTGGAATGCAAAAAAGATGGTCTTCATATTTATAGAATACCGAAGACGCTCTGTGAAGCTAAACACAGACATTTTGTAACGGTTGGAGGTACCAGGAACAGGATGAAGATTCAGGAGATAATAATCAAACATAAACTTTAATCTAAACTTCTCAGGAACATGAAGACAGGCAACGGAAACACAACCTAACATAACAGTGACTAGTCAAAGCCTGAAGGTGAGGGTGTAACTTAAGTAGTGAAGAGACAACTGAACAGGACAAATGAACTAAAGAGGGTAACCATGGGAACAAACAAATGGCAGGAAACTAAGACAAAGGAACACGTTGAAGGATCAAAACACAACTGTAAGATCAACAAAATAGACAGTCATGTGACACATTTAAGGTTGCAAGCCACAGACTGGACTGATGAAATCTGTGATGATTAGTCTACTATTAATTGATCTACATAATATTTACATATGCAGTTCATAGGGGCATAATAGCTTTACAGTTACAGCATGAAATAATATTTAAACCTATAACATTTAGTCCGATTATCATTGATGTATGCAAACACCCAAATGGTCCATTCGTAATTCGAGATTTTATGGAAATATTTTAACAATACATTTTGACCACTGTAGATGTGGTCAATTTTAATCAAACAGAAATTCGAATCAAATAGTATGAGAATTATGTACCTTTTTATTTATATTCATGAATAATTTTTTAAATAAATGCTTTATATTATTGCTATATTTATGCTATAGTTGTTTAAAATATGCAGTGGCACCTTTTCAAATTCCGATCATATGATGTAGTAAAAACATGTATAGATCATATTTTATAGGCATCAATAAGAAATAATATTTTACACAGAATTTTTCTTTGCGGTTCTCAATACTGTAATGCACAGATATTTTCTATTGAATTTGTAATTCTCATTCTCCTCCATGATGATTCTCATTGTATTATTAATGTAATACAGTAATTAAAATCATCCTGTCTTTTTATTTTTATTATCTTATGTTTACCAAGGATGCATTTATTGGATCAAAAATACAGTAAAATCTGTAATATTGTAAAATATTATTACAGTTTAAAAGAACTGTTTTCTATTTGAATATATTTTAAAATGTAATTTATTACTGTGATCAATTTGAATTTTCAGCATCATTACTCAAGCATTCAGTGTCACATGATCCTTCAGAAATCATTCTAATATGCTGATGCTCAAGAAATATATGTACAAACTTTTCATGTATTAATCACTTTTTTATTGCCAATGTGTGCTTGTAACAGCTTGTAACAAGACCTGACTTTCTAGGTTGTCTATGAAAGCCTGTAGACTGATTTTTATGTGAAGGACGGGACTTTTTGCCGGGAAAGTCAAAAGGATTTGACGTTTACGTGCGCTCCTGAGAGCCACTCTTCCGTTCAATGACACATGAAATAAATGCTTATACAATGTTCAGGACAATGTCGAAAGAGCCATTCTGGGGTGCGTTTCCCGAACAACTATGTAACTCGCTGCTGAACTACCATAGTACAATGCATCGTTGAAGAAATCAACTAGCTAGTCACGACTGTTTTCCGAAACCATACTGTCGCAGATTTGTCGTTCAGCCCCGTTGGTTAATGATGTCACACAGGTGGTGGAGTAATAACTTATTTTAATGAATTAATTTGAGATCGAATTAATGCTAGATTTTTTGCTACAAATTACAGACTTGGCATCTGAGGAGTAATTCTCATTTTTCTGTTATTTTTATTTATTTCCACAATCATTCATAGGCTCATTCTTAAGTAAAAGAGCACGTATGTTCTCTTCAAAAACTGTGCTTTAAATCTCTTGACAAACTAAAAGACGTAAATGACATTTGTGTGTATTCGAAATGAAAGATATAGTTTGTACTGAATGTCAGCTTGCTTATTTTGCTCAAGATAAGGATTTATTAAGTCCACATGTCATACAAACAAAAAAACTCTGCTTCTAACCACAGGTCGAGAGCTGTCGGTCCAACCACACAACTTTGTGATGCTGTTTGCAAATGTTTGCTGGAACTATGGTTTCAGGAAACAACGGCTCATTGAACTATGCTGATAACGACGGAACTTGCGACCATAGTTGGCTAACAATGCTTTCGGGAAATGCACCCCTGTACTGTAATATCAGTGTGTCATGCAAAGAAAACTATAGTCTCTATAGACTCTATCTATATATTTAAGATCTAGTCTAGTATAATAAAACTATCATAACTGTGTCATTTTAATCTGTCGACATGATGCCGGTGAATTGCAGGGCTTGTGCAAATATATCTACCATATATCGCCATGATTAGATACTTTCTTAACTGCTGTTTTCTCACTGCTGTCGTTTTTGTTCTGTGATTATTTTGTTATTGAGAGGAAAGCACGCAGCACATATTTACAAAGGCCTATTCATTTAAAAGTTGCTGCCAGCAGGGTGGACGGCGATGGGATGTTTGTTAACAGTATATCGATGCAAAAGTATTTCTAACTTCTTTTTACTTCAAAGCAAAGAACAAAAAAGAAATTCACCGTGAGAGTATATCGAGGCCTTGAATCACGTTCAGGGCCCTATCATACACCCGGCGCAATGTGATGCCAGGCGCGACGCTAGTGTTTTTTGCTAGTTTCAGCCCGATGCAGTTATCATTTTCACGTCCAGCGCCACATTGTGGCGCTATTTTTTTGTTTAAAAAAAATAAAAGGATTTCTCTCTGGAGAAGCATTCAGTCTTTCCGCTCGCAAATCCCGCCATGTAAATAGCGAATCCGACATGGTGCAAGTGCAACTGGCTTTTAAAGGGAATGTGAGATAAGACTCTGATTGGTTTATTGCACGTTACACCCAAAACACACCCATGAGTCATTAAGAGACTTGGTACAACCCTTTTGGACCATGCGTCTGGCGCGGCGACCGTTTTTCCTGTTGTTAAACTAGCAAGAGTGGATTCGGACATTGCGCCATGCACTTCAGACCATGCGCTCCAATCGTTAAAATAGGGCCCTCAGTCTCTTATACATTATGTGTGCGCGATTGCGAGGCGACCACGAGCAGTAAGTTGCTGGCTGCATTTCACTTAATGGCCACCGGTATCGCTAATAACAAGAGTTTTTTAATTCTACATATATCCCCTTTAATGTAATTTTTTTTTACAATAACAAGAAGTGCTCTAATTGTTATGAATATAGTCACAAAATGCATGCATTTTTAAACAGAAAGGAATATGATCTGGACATGTTCTTCATAGTGACGTTGCATGAAAGTTACAGAAACAAATTCCAGTGGTCGTGTCTCAAATCTTAAGCGATTATCAATTCCATCTAGTGATTTGTTGAATATTAATTAAATAGCGTTTAGAAATTTGTGACTGAACCAGAGGAGGATTCATTCAGTACAGTTATACTGTATGTTGTATAAGGAATCATCCACTAAGTCCAGCCAGCCTGAAGAAAAGCTTATCCAGCCTTGATCTTCTCAACTTCCTGCTTCATCTCTCATCCTGAATGGAACATCAGACTAAATTGGTGTCAGGCAGGGCATATATTAAAACCGACGACTACCCGGACTTACCCGCTCTCATTTATAGCCTGTGCTTTTATTGCACTTTAACTCAGCAGCTTGAGTGACGTGTTTCTGAAGATTAGCGCATGGAGAAGGAAGTTCCTGTTCCTCTCCTGGGAGACATGTTTTCAGTTCTTCGCTGCCGACCAGAGCCAGAAAGCGTTATCTAACCCATAGCCTCAAAGTGGCTTATGCCGGCTTGATCTGACCCACAATTCTCAGCTGTAGCAAATTACTCAGCTGTCAGTTTAGACGCACATTAATGTGGGACGTCACTTCTGCTGTGTTTCTACTGTAAGAAAACAAGCAAAAACATACACCAACACGAGTCTGGTGCTGTCTAGTATAGCAAAACTAGCTCGTAACGCTTAGTTAAGAAGCCTGTTAAGGGGAACCAACATGCTGGTTTTACAGTTTTTAGGGGTTCAAGCACATAGCGCTGATACCTTATTGTAATTGTTAGAATTTCCAAGGATCAGCATTCTCCCCTGTAAACCCTAATGCTCAAAATAATTAATTGTTTTGAGTAGGGTAAACTTAAATTAAACAAATTAGTTTAAGCAACTTAAGTTTTATGAGTATATAGAACTTTCTTTTTCTTTCTTTTTGAGTTCACAAAACTGTCACATTTTAAGTAATATGAATTGTTTCATTGTTTTGAGTTTTAAGAACTTATTTCTTTTAATTTAGACAAACTTAAATTTAACTGAAACTGGGCTGGGATTTCTATTTCCCAGCATGCTTTGCCATGGCACTCGAAAAGGAGAGTAAATGCTAAAATTAAGTGTTATATAATGTTATTCTGTGCAAAATTAATGATAAGTTGGAGATTTAGTAGTGTTTAATGTCAGAACTTTTTTCTTGTGGGTGTCCGAGAACTATTGTGTGATTGATCAGAAATTTAAAGTGGGCGGGGTTAATGCGGAGAAACGGAGATGTTCGGCACCTGCTTTTCTCGTGAAGTATGGAATGTACTGGCCAGAACAAACTTTGTTCTTGTTCTTGCCACCTCGAGAAAACAAACAAAGTTCTTTGTTCTTGCAGAGTATGTATGCTGCGCCATGTTACAAACGTTGTTTAAGCGACATACACCGGTATTGCGGTATAATAAAAATTCATATCATAACAAAAATAAACACCAGTATTCGGTATGAACCGGTATACCGCCCAGCACTAGTTTCACGATAAACTGTGATAAAATGTACTGACAGTTAGTATTATTGTTTAAAATGTAATCATCATTAAAACGGTGTTTGAATATCGTGATTTTGAAAACTTGCTTTAGTACAAAACTCTAAACTGATCACACTTGTACCACAGCTAGTCATTCTTTCAAAACCTGATCTCATGCTTTCATTCTAGTTGTACATATTTTCATTTTACATCATAATTGTTTCAAAACACAAGATCATTGTGATATGTAATGAGAAATTTGGTTTAATCACCTAAACACAACAGTTGAATTGTTCAATTTAGTACTTTTAACAATCAGTTAATTCAATAGCAAACATACAGGTTTCAAATCACCTTTGTTGGTGAATTAATTATAGTAATACAGACACACACACACACACACACACTTTGAACATAGTGGTTATCATAAGATAAATCACTTATAAAAAAAATTTTGTTATCCATATCGGAAATTGCAAACAACTTCTATAGAAACCATGTCTATAGAATCAATATCTATAGGTGTACCAAATGATTCATGATTAACCATTAAGTTCAGTTGGATTAAATAATAGACAAATGTATTAAATTGAATGAGAAGAGATGCAAATCAGAGCTGTATGAAAGGCGGTTACTGTGAATGAAACATTTATATAGATGAAACACTTTTGTTGTGTAGTGAAAAGGATACTTTGTGATTTTGTGTATTGTACTAACACAATTGAAAATACACTATATTGCCAAAAGTATTGGGACACCCCTCCAAATCATTGAATTCAGGTGTTCCAATCACTTCCGTGGCCACAGGTGTATAAAATCAAGCACCTATGCATGCAGACGCTTCTACAAACATTTGTGAAAGAATGGGTCGCTCTCAGGAGCTCAGTGAATTCAAGTGTGGTACCGTGATAGGTTGCCACCTGCGCAATAAGTCCATTCATGAAATTTCCTCACTACTAAATATTCCACGGTCAACTGTTAGTGGTATTATAACAAAGTGGAAGCAATTGGGAACAACAGCAACTCAGCCATGAAGTGGTAGGCCACGTAAAATCACAGAGCGGGGTCAGCGCATGCTGAGGTGCACAGTCCTGACCTCAACCCGATAGAACACCTTTGGGATGAATTAGAGCGGAGACTGCGAGCCTGGCCCTCTCGTCCAACAGTGCCTGACCTCACAAATGCGCTTCTAGAAGAATGGTCAAAAATTCCCATAAACACACTCCGAAACCTTGTGGAAAGCCTTCCCAGAAGAGCCGAAGCTGTTATAGCTGCAAAGGGTGGGCCAACTCCATATTAAACCCTACGGATTAAGAATGGGATGTCATCAAAGTTGTGTATGTGCATGTAAAGGCAGGCGTCCCAAAACTTTTGGCAATATAGTGTATGATGAAATATTGAAAAAAAAGTGCATGATCTGTTGATCTGTTATTAGTACTGTTAGTATCTGTTAGTTATTAGATCGGATATTAGTACTAAGAGTTTCGAAAATGTATCAAATGCTAGTGATAATTGCACCAAGAAATAAAAAAAAAACTGTAAAATGAACTGAAAAGCAAATGTCATATACAAAACACTGCACTACAACAGCAGTGTGTTCTGGATGACTACTCTCAGAAGACAAACGTGATTTATGCATCACAAATGCCACCAAACATAATTGCAAACATTACAAATTGAATTAAATTAATTTTAATTTATAAAGTAAACAGCTCGTAAACATACTTGATCACTTGATCAAAACTGAAATGACCTTTTAAATATGAAAGTATTATGCAATCATTTAAGACATTTCTCCTTATATGGAACCTTTTTGGCATTCATGGTTCCCAAGGATTCTAAATAGAACCCAATTGAACCTTTTGTGCTAAGAGTGTATTAGAGGATCATAATACTTGTCTGTCCCCATGTACAGTATTTCTGAAGCTTTCAGTCCAGCCTTAAAGCCATAACAAAGACCATTCAGAACATAAAAAGAGTAATTTAAATTACAAATCCTGCGTATCATTTCCTGACCTTTGATCAAACTGATGAGTGTTGAAATTAATGTTGTATTCATAATTTAGACCCGCCCTTCAGCTAATAATGCAAAATCAGGGGGATTTCTGAGTTTGTGTCGTGGAGCTTTTTGTGATGTCAATCTAAACGATTCTCTCATTCTCTCAAACGTAATGTAGTCAAAGTCAGGATTTTGTTAATCGTCTTAACAGGCAGTGCTTTCACAAATATTCGGCCTTTTGCATCACATGCTTTCTCCAGGTTCCTCATCTATTTGTATTTCCGCTCTTGATTGTATTAACTTTTTTTAGCAGGTTATTTTACTTTTAATAAACTTGTGGATTTAGAGACTCTGATCATGCAGCACGGCAGATTTAGGCAGTCCTCGTCAAAATTCAATTTACTAGACCAAATTCTCTTTTTAATATCTTAAATTTTAATCTTATCTTTCATGGTTCACATCATGTCACTATTTTTGATGTATTTTCATTGGTTGAGGAAAAAAATGATCAAAATAGTCAGCCATAAGGTCACACTAATATTCAATACAACTGCTAGCTTGTGTGTTATTGATTAATTGTAATATTTCATCCAACAGACAAAAGACACCTGACAGTTTTTAATCAAGTTCACACTGGAATTGCTTATTCTGTCAGACAATGTGGAAGCAATGCAAGCATTTTTTGAAGCACAAATATTTCCTATTACAAATATTTTGTATTACATATTCAGTCACTTTTACAGAGAAGTTTCAAAGAATTAAGGCATTGTGATCATTACAAACATCCAACCATCCATTCATTTTCTATATCCACTATATCATTTTTAAGGTATTCATAGTGCTGTATAAATAAACTGAATTAGTGATCAATTAATCAGTCATGCTGATAAATACATATTTGGCCATTTTGAAATGATCAGCATTAGCTAATAAACAATTTTTGTATTCTAATTGTTTTGTGTGAAGAGAGTAAATATTGGTAAATGTTTTGTTATATTTTAAGGAATTTTATGTACATCTCACTTGCTTATTAAATTATAATATATAATGCAAATTATTTGAATTTTTTGGCCAGATTGCAACTCTGCTTGAAACTATTTGAAACTCATAATGCTTATCTATTCATTATTCATTGTTTAAATATTATCATTCATTATGACAAGAACCTGTAATGCGTTATAAGGCGTTATGAATGCATTTTATCATCATTTATACAGGCCTTAATTCAGTGTTATTTTAGTATCATTGAGATACTATTGTAGTTTTTAATAATATTTTGAATGAGTTTTTAATTTTATATTTTCCATTTTATTTTTTTATTTAAAAATGTTAGTAATTTTGCTTTTTGTCATAACGACCACATTGGACAAAGGATAATTTCTTAATTGCAGTATCTTTTTTAAAAAACTATTTGGTTACACTTAATTTCCGTGTTTCAGTGTAATCAAGTACTGAGTAATAATAATTAATGAATTTTACTTGCAGGTTAGGGTTAGGAATAGGGGTTGGTTTAGGGTTAGTTGCATGTAATTATGCATATTTTATAGTTATTACTACAGTGACTACATATAACTGTAAAATAAAGTGTTACCAACAATTTTACTGGGATTTCAGAAAGAAGTCTTTTCCTCCATGACTAAAATTGCTTCAAAAATTACAACAACACACAAGTCACACTTTCTCTGATTTCTCACTGCTCTGACCTGATAAAACCAACAGATCCATTAAGGATCATTAAATGGGAGGCATCATGTATAGTGGTGGTCACCCATAATGCATTGTATCTATTTCCTCCCTGCAGGCCATCTGAACTCCAGCTGATGAGAGACAAGTGAGGATAGAGAGCCAGTTGGGGCTCAAACACTCAACACAGAGAAATACATCCTCCTGAGATTTTTCATTAGTGCATGTGACAGAGGCTTTTGTCCAAAGTGCATTCAAGGTACAGGGACTGAACCCACAGCCACCGCATCATTAACATGAGGATGAGTGTATGAGTTACAAAAGTGAAACAACCTTTCTTTTCAGGTTGAATTCAACACTTTCCTATAGTCCACAAGTGAAATTGCTTCAATTTTGTACTATATCACCATTGCAATTCTGTACAAAGAGTCACATGATCAATGACACTTTGATTAGTGATAGTGTACATCATTTTTGCACTTTTTAATGTCCAAAGAACCATACAGTGTATAACTCTATAGAAAAGGTTCTTTGTAGAGCCTTGAAGAATTTTTACTTTTATGTCTGTCTGACCTGTTGTTCATATAGTTCAACCTGCCTTTTGAATATTGCATATGGGGAATTACACCTGGCAGCAATGGGTTCGAAAACTCTACAAAGACTGCAAAATGCAATACATTTTGTATTACAGATATAAACTTTTATCGTTTAAATAAAATATTTCTCTTACATGTAAACTCCGTTAATTGCAGCACTGCGTCCAGGCATTTCCATTTATTGCGCTGATGTAAATCCAAAATCCCAAACTGATCCATGATGGGAATAACCCCAATCCCAGATAAAAGTATTCCGTCAAGGACTCTGGAAGATTGTTCAGACTGTCTCTATTGCTGTAGGTGAATAGTTCTGGATTCCGCACAAATGCATTACTCTTAAATCCCGCGCAACGCTCATTTTACGCGATCCAGATTTAAAGTTTATCTGTATCTTCCCAGCATTCACATAAAAAGAACTCCGTTTCCAAACGTTGTCCGTGCTTCCCATCGAAGATCTGACTGCATTTTAGCTCATTTGCGAATGTGTCCAGCTTGTTTGGCGCACAGCAGCAGTTTGCGCGTCTCTCTGCGCACGAGAACTGCTGCCAAACAGCCTGCGCGCGCCCGGGATTACGCGCATCATAACCAAACATTTGCGCGCGCCAGATGAGTTGCAAAGCAAGAAAACATGACTGTTCGATTCTTTTATTGCAAGTATTGATTATTTTAACGAGTACGTAATGCTGAGTTCACTTTGGGCACGGCTGGTTTGTCCTTATTTATGGTTTTAACGTCAGGAGTTGTCTGTCATGTCTGTCAAAAGTAGTAAATATATGTTTTTACTTTTTCTTAAGGTTGCACTCAACTATTTGCATATTTGAATATCACAGCTTGTACTTTAATATGAAATATATGCGCTAGAATTCTTCGAAGCAACATGAACAACTCTTTAGCGTTTAAGAATTGATTTATTATTCAGCATCTCCCTCTAGTGGCCTATTTATGTCTTTGAGTTTTATGGTTATGTTTTTAATATATAAACCACCTTACTCACCTTAGCACCTTCCTACATACTATTCATATTTATATTACTGGGCTTGTATTATTATGTAGCTTGTATTATTGGAAACAGAACAAAGTCTCTCCTGCTCACCAAGGCTAGATTTATTTGATCAAAAAAAAAAGTAATATTGTGAAATATTATTGCAATTTTAAGTAGTGGTTTTCTATTTTAATATACTTTAAAATATAATTTATTTCTGTGATGCAAAGCTGAATTTTCAGCATTTATTTATTTTCAATGTTGGAATTATAAAATATTATTCTATAACCTGTGATACTTTTTTCAGGATTCTTTGATGAATAAAAAAAAAGAAAAGAAAAAAAGAACAGCATTTATTTAAAATATAAATCTTTTGTAACAATATACACTACCGTTCAAAAGTTTGGGGTCCGATTAAAAAAAAAAAATAATAATAATAGCTGTATTCAGCAACGATGTGTTAAATTGATAAAAAGTGAAAAGTGATAGTAAAGATTTTTTTTGTTTGTTTTCTATCAAATCAGCATATTATAATATATTAAACATATATTATAATGATTTCTAAAGGATCATGTGACACTGGAGACTGGAGTAATGATGCTGAAAATTCAGCTTTGATCACAGAAATAAATAAGTACAATATTAAATTGTAATAATATTTCAAAATATTAGTTTTTTTTTCTGTATTTTTGATCAAATAAATGCAGGCTTGATGAGCATACTTCTTTCAAAAACATTAAAAATAGTAATGTTTCCAAACTTTTGACCGTGTAGGCCTACATATGCTGTTCTTCTGTAATTCTCGCCTTGTCGCCTGTAGTAGCGATGCTCTGCCGGTGGTGGCAGCACTGCAGCGCGCGAGTGACGGATATACACACATCGCGTGACATCGAGGAAGAAGCGTCCAGCTCGCGTAGTGTAGTAACAAACATTTGAGCATTAATTTGTCGTCTTTAAGTTACATTTTAGTCAATTAAAGAGAACCATGTCGGAAAGAAAAGTTTTGAATGTAAGTACCTTCTCGTTTAATTGTATATTATTGTTGTGCTGCGGCTTTGAGTAGTAATATCTAAGATAACTATTAAAAGCATGCTAATGAAGTAGCAACGCAATGTATACATTTATTACATTTTAAGTCATTAATGTTTTCTATGCACTTAAAGTGCATACATGTTGTAATAACCTTGAACACACGTACTAAGATGAACCTCGAAATAAGTTTCTGTTGACAAAGTTACGCTACTGTGGTAAACTGTCACGTTTACAGCATCTCTTCTTGTTTTTCCTCAGAAATACTATCCTCCGGATTTTGATCCGTCTAAAATCCCTAAACTCAAACTGCCCAAAGACCGTCAGTATGTGGTCAGATTGATGGCACCATTTAATATGAGGTGAGACAAGTTGTATTTTTTGTTTTATATAATTATTGCTCATATACATGGCTTGAGATTGAAATACAGGTCTATTATACATGAGGTTGTAATGTGTAATATTATTGCAAGTTTCATATAAATGCATGTTTTTAGATATTAATAATAATAATAATAATCAACTATTTCATACAGCACTTTATACAGCTTCTCAACTAATGATAACGTTACATAAAAGAACAACAGTACCGATCAAAAGTTTGGAACTTTGGAAGTTTTACTATTTTTAATGTTTTTGAAAGAAGTATTTTATGCTCATCAATCATGCATTTATTTGATAAAAATATACAGGAAAAAGTAATATTATGAAATATTACTAAAAAAAAATTAAATAATGATTTTCTATTTTAATATACTTTAAAATATAATTTATTCCTGTGATCAAAGCTGTATTTTCAGCATCATTACTCCAGTCTTCAGAAATCATTCTAATATGATGATTTATTATCAATGTTGGAAACAGTTGTGCTGCGTTTTTTTTTTTTTGTATAACCCGTTATACTTTTTTCAGGATTCTTTGATGAATAAAAAGTTTATAAAGAAGAGCATTTATTTAAAATAGAATTTTTTTGTAACAATATACACTACTGTTCAAAAGTTTGGGGTCAGTCATTTTTTTTTCTTTATTTTTTGAAAGAAATTAATACTGTTATTCAGCAAGGATGTGTTAAATTGATTCAAAGTGATAGTAAAGATTTATATTGTTAGGAAATTTTCTTTTTAAAAATTAATGCGGTTCTTTTTAACTTTTTATTCATCGATGAATCCTGAAAAAATTATCACTGGATCTAAATAAAATATTAGTCTGCACAACTGTTTCCAACATTGATTATAACTATTTATCAAATTGGGATATTATGATTTCTCCATGTGACACTGGCGTAATGATGCTGAAAATTCAGCTTTTGCATTACAGAAATAAATTATATTTTAAAGTATATTCAAATAGAAAACCCTCTTTTTTTAATTGTAATTTCACAATATTGCTGTGTTTTTTCTGTATTTTTGATCAAATAAATGCAGCCTTGGTGAGCATAAGAGACTTCTTTCAAAAATATAAAAATTTTAATGTTTCCAAATTTTTGACTGGTACTGTATATCACTGTAAAAATAAGAGAAACATTTAAACAAAAACTAAAACTAAAATAAAATACAACAAGCTAAGTAATTGTATATGTAAAAAAAGTTTGTGAGAAAAAACATCTGTAGTTTGATTTATTAGACATTATATAATCTCTCAGATAATAATGCTTGTTGTTTCGCAGGTGTAAAACGTGTGGAGAATACATTTACAAAGGGAAGAAGTTCAATGCTCGTAAGGAGACCGTTCAGAACGAACTGTACATGGGGCTTCCCATTTTTAGATTCTACATTAAATGCACCAGATGTTTGGCTGAGATCACATTCAAGGTACTTGAATGAACACACACATCATACTACAACACTTGAGGAGTTTTTCTTGTGTGTTTGTTCAGTTGCACTTCACCTGATTGATGTGTTTTTGCAGACAGATCCAGAGAACACAGACTATGCCATGGAACATGGTGCAACACGCAACTTTCAGGCTGAGAAACTGCTAGAAGAGGAGGAGAAAAAAGTCCAGCTGGAGCGAGAGGAAGAGGAACTCAATAACCCCATGAAGGTCTGTTAGAAACTTTAAAAGACTACATGTGTCTTTTGTGATATTAGAGGTTTTTTTTGAAGGGGTTATTGTTTTATTTCTGTGCTATTTGTGCTTAATTGTTACTCTTATTACCACTTTTATGACAAAAACATTGTTTTTTTTCTCCGCTGTTTTCCACATATGGTGGTGTACATAAAGGCCTTTACAGTGTCTTTGTAAGCAAACCATCAAAAACCCATACAAACTTAAAAGGTAATCTCCCTGAATGCTGTCACAGGTCCTGGAGAACCGCACACGGGACTCAAAGATGGAGATGGAGGTGCTGGAGAACCTGCAGGAGCTGAAGGATCTGAACCAGAGGCAGGCGCAGGTGGACTTTGAGGGCATGCTGGATCAGTATAGAGAGATGGAGCGGAGACAGAGGGAAAAAGAGCACGACGAAGACGAACGAGAGACCAAGTATGAAAAGAGAAAGGCTTGGACTTTTTGCTGCTTGGACTTAAAGGGATAGATCACCCAAAAATTAAAAGTCATAATTTACTCACCCTCAGGTTGTTCCAAACCTGTATACATTTCTTTCTTCTACTGATCACAAAAGATGATATTTGGAAAAATGTCTTCCATAGTATTTTTTTTCTATAGAACTATAGAAGCCATTGGGGTCCATCAACTGTTTGGTGACCCATATTTAAAATATCTTCTTCTGTGTTCAGCAAAAGAAAGAAATTCTTACAGGTTTGGAACAACTTGAGGGTGAGTAAATAATGACAGAACTTTCATTTTTGGGTGAACTATCCCTTTAAAGGTGGAATATTTGAACTTTGAAAAATGAATGTCCCACTACAGGTCCATTTAAACGGTCATGAAATCATGATTTTAACAGAGTTATGTGTGTTGAACTTCATAGTCAATGTTATCATCCATTAGTTTTGATTGTAGGAGAAAACTAGTTCATTTTAAACCTTTTGCGGGTTTAAATTCATCTACATGTCAACGTCACAGGATGTGATGTTTTCTTGTACTATAACACATTGACTCATCGGTGTCTCAAAATTATTCAGGAGACTGCATGTCCTTATCATATGAGAAGACGCCATGCTTAATAATTCATGAAGGCGCAAGTTGATTTCCTATAACAGGCGCTTCAAACAGTGAGATTGCATACAGTGAGAGATGCATTAATGGATCAAAAACGAGTGTTTTTTTTTTGCTTTGTAAGAGTTTCTGCATCGCATACGTTCTCTTCAATAGATCCTGAGTCTTCCTCCACACTGAGTGTAACTGCTCTTTACGACCCTTTAACCAATCAAACGGCTTGTAAAAATGCTGCAAAATAAGCCTCAAAAGAGCCTGAAACAGCGTGTAAATATTTTCGATGCAGAGAACAAATACGAATGACTGTGAATTTATTTGTGCATTAAATTATAGCTGTCACAGAACATGTATGTATATGTGTAATATGAATGTGTAATTTACGTTGAGCTTACAAAACTGACTGCTGCTGAAACTTGCTAAGTGCATAAAAATGTTAATTGCAATTTTTATCCGAAAAATCGAAATTTGATTTTTCCCCTTATCAGGCAGCTCTAGCATCTAAAATATAGTTTATGTACAAGATGTAGATATCCCTGTGCTTTTTAACCTAAAATGTTGATAAAGTCATAATTGTGTTTATATTGTAAACAGTCTACATTTACGTTTGTCAATAATAGCACCTCTATGAGGTTATGTACATTCACTGTCTAGGTATGCTTTTCCAAAGCACATAATGGGAAGATTAAGAAGCATGAATTATATAGCATATAAATATTCTGTAATTTAGACTCTCTTCTCTTGCTCCTCATAGAGAGATGTTAGAGAGAGCTCTGGTTAAGCGACTGAGGGACTCGGACTCTGAGGAAGAGACGGAAAATGCAAAAGACGAACAAAAGAAACACACGGCTGATAAACCCACAGACATCCTCACCACAGACGGGAACGCAGGATCACAGGTCGAGACAGACACTAGCCTTAATGTCATTAGAGTTTTTTTGTTTTACTAATTTATTTTATTATTTTTAACATTTTCTTTTGGTTAATTTTATACATTATAATCAGAAAATTCGGTTTTTATTACATGTCTCTGTGGAATACTCAACTGTGATTGGTCAGTTGTGATATGCTGTGATCAAATATTATTGTTGTTGATCTCAGGCAAACAATTTCCTACATGCACTGAGTCAAAAGTTTTTTTTTTTATGTTTTTGGAAAAAGCCTTAATGCTCACCATTTATTTAATAAAAAATGCTGTTAAAAACAGCAATATTGATCAATATTATCACAATTTAAAATAATATATTTAATATATTTTGAAATGTAATTTTATTCCTCTGATCAAAGCTGAATTTTCAGCATCATCATTCCAGTCTTCAGTGTCACATGATCCTTCAGAAATCATTCTGATATGATTAGCTGCTCAAGAAACATTTATGATTATTATCAATGTTGAAAACATTATTTTTGTAGAAACGATGCATTCTTTGATGAATAGAATCGTTCAAAAGAACAGCATTTATTTGAAATGGAAATCTTTGGTTACATTATAAATGTTTTCTTTTTTTTTTGTTACCTTTTGATCAGTTTTGTGTCCTTGCCGAACAAAACTTAATTTCTTTTAAAAAAATAAATCTTACCCCAGATTTTTTAATGGTAGTTTTTGTTTCCACAAAAACAACATTGATAATAACCAGAAATATTCCTTGAGCATTATATTAGAATGATTTCTGAAGGATCATGTGACACTGAAGACTGAAAAATCAGCTTTGCATCACAGGAATAAATTTTATTTTAAAATATATTCACATAGAAAACGGTTATTTTAAGTTGTAATAATATTTAACAATATTATGGTTTTAACTGCATTTTTTTATCAAATAAATGCACCCTTAGTGAGCAGAAGAGACTTCTTTCAAAAACATAATTTTGGCCAGTAGTGTAGCTGTGCTAGTTTCATGTTTCTCATATTACTCCACACTCTTTAATTTACGATATAATTTCAGCTCAAATCAATATTAAATATCCATTTATTTATTTGCCAAGTAAAAATGTAATAAGCATAATAATGCACTGTCAGCTGACAGATTGTTTTACTATACATTATACTTTATTTTACATATAGATGATCTGTGGTTCAAAAGTAATTTTTTCCCACATCATTTGTTTTGCCGTTTTCTGTTGTTTTTCCATTTTAACATCTCATATGTTTCTCATTCATTTTTGTGCTGTTTTTCCTCCTGAACTACACAGGTCTCATCGTCTGTGGGCGTAAAGAAGCAGAAGGTGGAAAGCTGGGAGAGGAGTGTCGGAGGTCTGGGTGGCAAGGGAGCTTTGGGATCTCTGGTGGTGAGGAAGAAACCTGTCCACGCTACTCCACCACAGGCTCCTGACACACAAACAGGTTCATGATTTATTCAAACTAGTCAAGCTACATATAAAATATTATATTATAAATATAATATATATATATATATATATATATATATATATATATATATATATATATATATAATATAATATAATATAATATAATATAATATAATATAATTTTATTTTATTTTATTTTATTTTTTTATACCAAATTGCAACTTATCAGTGGATGTATTTCAGGATTCGGGGAGTATTTGTATTTTGTTTAGTTTTTTTCTCTCTGGAATAAAGGAATGGTACAGATGTGGAATGTGCAAGCCGTTTTTTAAAATAAAGTTGTGGGGACAAAATTGACCATTTAAAAAAAATAAAAATAAGAGGGGGCTTGCAAATGATGCCTAAAATACCAACTACCGTTTCCACCAGCAAACCCTGATGTTGCATATCAGACTCATCCCTTTACAGTTTTTCCATCTGTTAACCTGCATTTTCGTTGTCTTTCCTGATCATTCAGGTGCTGTCAAACCGGCGTCCTCCACGGCATCAGCCAGTGCTTCCAATGGGCAGCCAGTGGCATCTCAGAACGGTTCATCTCTCAGCCTCTTGGGGGCGTACACAGACAGCGATGACAGCAACTCTGACTAGGCTGGTGCTTTTGCTGACTGAAATTAAATGTTTCTTTACAGACCAGCAAAAATGACCTCCTCTCTTTTCACAGAACACTCTAAGTTTCCTTAACCTGGACTCTTTAAAAGTATAATTGAGGGATTTGTATTTTGCAGTGATGATCTTTTTAGCTGGAGGAGCACTGTCTGTCTATAAAAAGCTGTTTCCATTGCCTGGAATTTATTGGATCTGCGCCATCCTGGTGTCTCTAATGTACTCTATAATGTATTTCTAATGTATTATTCACTCTATAATGTAGTATTTGTTACTCCATGTTAGTTCAGTCAATACAAGGAAATGCATTTGAGGGTAACCGTGCAGATAAGTGAATCTAAATTTAATTTAGACTGATCCCATATCATAAACTTTCATCTTCCCAAACATCAAACAAATAAAATGTTCCTTGTTTCGTTTCCAAGCATAGACTATTTTTTTTTTCATTTGTTGTTTTATTTTCAAATATTTTGAAAAAAATATTTCAAAAATATTTTTAACATTAGGTAATACCTGTTTTATACAGTCTATGGTTAAAGGAACATGCCGACTTTTTGGGACTTTAGCTTATTCACCGTATCCCCCAGAGTTAGATAAGTCAATACATACCATTCTCATCTTCGTGTCTGACGCACCCACCGCTAGCCT
Organism: Rhinogobio ventralis; assembly: GCA_039654625.1. Lineage (NCBI taxonomy): Eukaryota > Metazoa > Chordata > Actinopteri > Cypriniformes > Gobionidae > Rhinogobio > Rhinogobio ventralis. The sequence continues at coordinate 4,752,237 of CM077200.1, read as the reverse complement.
AGCTTAGCACAAAGACCGGAGGTAAACGGCTCCATCTAGCCTACTGCTCAATAAGTGACAAAATAACGCCAACATTTTCCTATTAACATGTTGTGATGTGTATAGTTACATCTTGTACTAAGACCGACGGAAAATGTGCAATTTTCTAGACCGATATGGCTAGGGACTATACTCTCATTCCTGCGTAATAATCCAGGAATTTTGCTGCCGTACCATGGGTGCAGCGGCGCAATGATATTACACAGCGCCTGAAAATAGGCTAACTTCTGTCAACATAACCAACGTGACAACCTGCTTACACAGAGAGTGTGCTGGGTACTATTTTCAGGCGCTGCGTAATATCATTGCGCTGCGTAATATCATTGCGCCGCTGCACCCATGGGGCAGCAAAGTTCCTGGATTATTACGCAGGAATGAGAGTATAGTCCCTAGCCATATCGGTCTAGAAAATTGCAACTTTTCATTTTCCGTCGGTTATGAGTACATGATGTAACTATACATATCACAACATGTAACTAGGAAAATGTTGGCGTTATTTTGTCATTTATTGAGAAGTAGGCTAGCTGGAGCTGTTTACCTCCAGTCTTTGTGCTAAGCTAGGCTAGCAGTGGTTGCGTCAGGCAGAGTTATGGCACGCACGGAGATAAAAATGGTACGTGTGGCCTTATCTAACTCTGGGGGATACGGCGAATAAGCTAAAGTCCCAAAAAGTCGGCGTGTTACTTCTAAATCATAGTTCATGTTAATTTCAACATTTACTAATACATTATTAAAATCAAAAGTTGTATTAATATTATGTAGTGGACCTGAGCTAACATGAACTAAAAATGAAGACTTGTATTTTCATTAACTAACATTCACAAAGATTAATAAGTGCTCTAACAAATGTATTACTTATTGTTCGTTAATGCATTAACTAACGCTAACAAATGGGACCTTGTGTAAAGTGTGTTATCTTATATTTTTGATATTCTACATTTAAATAGCTACTGGCATCAAGCTATTTTGGTTTTCAGGGTAACACTTGCTAATGTGATGTTAATGCAGTCCAATGTGTCTACAAGCCATTGTTTACCATGTCTCATATTGATCCACCAAAGTGCTGGTGACCTTTTAACCTCACAATTTGACCTCTGTTTGCTGATGGAGAAGGTGTTAATGAGGGTAGACGACGTGATTTGATTCGGATCGTTAATTTTTGTGTGTGGTTAACTAGTAGAAGCCTCTGTTTATTGCACTTAATCTCTTTATTTCACCTAAAAACATGTACTTTAATGATAACTGTGCTTTGCAGACATGCAGCATTTTGCAGAATGCATGCAAAAGCACGAGGCACCATGTGAAATGAAATGCCTCAGCAAGAACAAAGACAATGCAACTCTCCAGTGGGCTTCAACAACAAGTCAGTCGAGCTTATGTGCTGTTCAGAGCCAATGCAAGCCAATGCAACTCATCCATCCATCTGCACGTGCACACGATCGTCACTTTTTGAGATTTTCCTAACAGCTTTTTTTATATAATCACTTCCACCCATCCGTCATTAAGAGGTGAGTATTTTGCAAATGTTTTGGGGGGGTTTGTTAGTTTTGGAACTGTTTATATGAGTAAAAAACTGCCGTTTTAGATGAACAATTTGCACACACTCCTCAGTGATTATCATCGGGCTCGCGCGCTGCATAGTTAGCCAATAAGCAAGCCGGCTAACAAAATGCAGCTTATATTGGTACGTTTTTACTTGTGTGTTCCAAATAAATGCAGTTTTTCCCTTCTGTGTCCAATATGCTCTAGTATTCGTGTATAAAATAACATTTGTCGACAAAGAAAGTACAAATAATATGGGTTAGCGGAGTTTAGAGACGTTAGCCAGCATGCTAACATTAGTTTTAAACAACAATGACAGTTTTGATCTTTTTTTCAGTCTAAAATACATAAAGATGTTCCTGTTATGTGCAGTTAAATGGGAACAGAAAGAAAGTGGGTGTGTACAGATGGTGCATGTTTTTGTTTTGACGGGATTCTTTGAGTTGTGTGAGTGTGAAACTTTCTCTTTGAGTAATACTGAATTATATGTTTTAATTTGTAAGAAATCATCGCTGTTATGTTTAATCTATCACCCAAGTACAAATGCATTATAACCTGATCTACAGTATATCAGGTTATACAGGCTTATCGCCTGATCTACAGTTTATGATGAAATGTGTGTGTGTGTGTGTGTGTGTTTTGTTTTAAAGGAACAGCTCACCCAAAGTTATAATTACGTAACCGTTTATTTACGCTGGCTGTGTATCCGTATTGTTTTCTTTCTTCCATAGAAAACACAAAAGCAGCTGTTAATTAAGCAGAATGTGAGAGACTGACAACCTAAGTCACCATTCACTTTCGTTGCATCGTTTTTCATCCAATGAAGGTGAACTGAGACCACCACTTTCAATCGTCCAAAGTAGCCCATATGACTCGTTTGCTGTATTTTAAGTTATATGAGAGCTTTCTGTGAGAAACAACCCCAAATGTAAGTCATTATTGACTACAATCTTGCTTTTTATTGTATGAAAAAGAGCCTCCTTGTCATTCTGCTAACTAGCTACTTTTGTGTCACAAAGAATAATGAAAGTCATATAGATTTGGGACAATTTGTGGTTAAGTAAATTATTATTTGTGTTTTGATTGGTCCCTTTAAAGGGATAGTTCACCCTAAAATTTAAATTCTCTCATTAATTATTCATCCTCACGTTGTTCCAAATCCATAAGACTTTTTCATCGTCGGAACACAAATTAAGATTTTTAATTAAATCTGAGAGATTTCTGTCCCTCCATTAACATCCCTTCATAATGCTACTACTACTTTGATGCTTCAAAAAATTCATAAAGAGATCGTAAAATTAATCCATTTAGTCCAAGTTTCTGAAGAGACTTGATTGCTTTATATGATGAACAGATTGAATTTAGGCTTTTATTCACATATAAGCATTGATCAGCGAACATAAACAGAAACTCAAACGTGCTGCGTAACACGAGAATGAACCTCATTGTTTCTTGCAGAAGCTCAAACGTGCTGAGTAACACGAAAATCAACCTCATTGGTTCTTGCGGAAGCTCAAACGTGCTGCGTAACACAAGAATGAACCTCATTGGCACTTGCTGAAGCTCAAACGTGCTGCGTAACACAAGAATGAACCTCATTGTTTCTTGCAGAAGCTCAAACGTGCTGCGTAACACAAGAATGAACCTCATTGTTTCTTGCAGAAGCTCAAACGTGCTGCGTAACACGAAAATCAACCTCATTGGTTCTTGCTGAAGCTCAAACGTGCTGCGTAACACGAGAATCAACCTCATTGGTTCTTGTTGAAGCTCAAACGTGCTGCGTAACACGAGAATGAACCTCATTGGTTCTTGCTGAAGCTCAAACGTGCTGCGTAACACAAGAATGAACCTCATTGGTTCTTGCTGAAGCTCAAACGTGCTGCGTAACACAAGAATGAACCTCACTGGTTCTTGCTGAAGCTCAAACGTGCTGCGTAACACAAGAATGAACCTCATTGGCACTTGCTGAAGCTCAAACGTGCTGCGTAACACAAGAATGAACCTCATTGGTTCTCACACGTCAAGAGAACATACTTGAGCTTCCATTTACCACAAATTAATATATGTAACTATATAACTGTTTTTATGTGAATAAAAGCAAAATTCAATCTGTTCATTATACAAAATTTGAACTAAACCGCTCAATTCATATGGATTAATTTTACGATCTCTTTATGAAACGTCAAATATCTCTCCGATTTCATCAAAATTATTTTCTTTTGTGTTCTGAAGATTGACATGAGGGTGAGTAATTGGGTGAACTATCCCTTTAATAGGTCTTTTCCAGCAGGGTAGGTCTAGAGGTGAAGGCTTAATATAATCCACATCTTTCTACGTCACATCTTTCTTCGTTTCTTGCTTTATTAACATATCATGACTGTGCTTTTGCTTTCCAGATCAATTTATTGCAAGCAAATAGAAGTTGGATGTTCTAAAGGATCGATGCATTGGGGAAACTGAGGTGAGCTATTGCACAATATCATGAGCTGTTTATTGACACTCTGAGTAATAAGTAACTTATTGGTTAGGTGTTTCAAGATTTATGGATGGTGTTCAATGGAGGAACTAGGATGAAGGGATTTTTAGAGGCATAACAGCTCATTTATATATATATATATTTGGATCTGTTTCCTTCTTGCGTTGCTCGTAGACCCATGGCAAAGTGGTTTAGAGATCACCTGAGTTTTGGCAGCAGGAAAGGACCGCCGCAGCCCCCGAAACCAGACTACACCGAAAGCGAGATCCTACGGGCCTACAGGGCTCAGAAAGAGCTGGATTTTGAGGATCCCTACGAACCCTCAGAGAACCGGGTGAACGGCTCAGGGTCTTTGGAAGTGTTTCCCGCGTTTGGCACAGTGCTGTCCAACGGCGTGGAGGTGAAGATCGTGTCTCCCAAACACAGACTGATAAAAGTGGAATCTCAGGAATTTGGGCGTAGCAAAATACCGCTGAACATCGTGACCTTTGAGGAACCGCAGGCCCCTGTAAGTTCTTGTTTTCTTAAGAGAGCTCAAATGGGTCTGTCATCAGAAAGAGTGTTTTGAAAGGTATCCTGGGTTGATATTTGGAAAAATGTTTGGGATTAGACAAACACCACTTCAGAAAGTAGAAAAATGTAGTTTAGGAATGGATAATTGTGTCTATTTGAATATCATCATAATGTCAAGTAAACATTTGTTTGTTTATATGAAAGTGGTGGTTTTATATGGTCGCTTCTCTTGGCATAAAGACCCTCCAGTCAACTTCTGTCACCATGAATAGATCAATATATCACAGATCAGGCAGTTATGAGCATACCAGAGATTGTTTTTCTAGGAGTAGATTTGTTTGGTGCACATGCGGATGTCATAACAAACCGCCCCAGACTCACAATTCTGCCGTGTTTCCAGAGCTTGGCCGTGTGACGATTGTCTTTTGTCAGAGATGAAGGGTGGGGGAATAGGGAATCAATTTCATTAACCCAAATACATTTAATCCCAATGCCTGAGGGGTTATAGACTATCACACACCACCCTTCTTTCTCACTTTTAAAGGTCACTCCAAATCTGTATGATTTATGTTTCATTTGTGTTTTTCTTTAGTGAAACAAAAGGGCAAAATGCTCTTTTCTGTACAATGTAAGCATAATGTGATCTGCGGCTGTCAATCTTTAGAAAGGACAAAAAGAAGTCATTTTGGCATGTGCGCTGTATTCCAGGTCATTTTACTATTATATGCGATTATAGTGTTATTAATATAAATATATATATATATTTTTAAATAGCTTTTATTGTTCTATATTTTCAGGCTTATTTTTTTTATTTGTTTAATTTTTAGTTGTTTTGTTATTTGATTTTGTCAATTGTATTAGTTTTAAAAAAATATATATATATTTATGTTTAACTTTTCATTTTTATTTTTATTCTTTTAACTTTAAATGATTTTAAGGGTGTGTTCACGCTTCTAGTTCGGTTCTTTTTAGTCCAGATCAAAAAAGAAAATGTTACATTTAGTCCTGGTTTGCTTGGCATTCACACTGTCATTTTTAAGACCGAACCTAAAGATACAAAACAAAAAAACAGCTTTTAATTATGTATATGAACTTGACAAACATCCAAAACAATGCTGTGTGCGGCTAAATGCACTCGTTGTGTGTGCTTAGCTACGTATGATGGTATTTTGACCTGCTGAGAACTCGTGAAGAGCTTATAAAATGTCGCATCTTCCTGTTTTTGGTTTATTTACATGTCTTTGGTCCGTGTTGCGTTCATATTTCATTTGAACTGCACCAGAGTTCATTTGGAAGTGGAGCGAGACCCGTCTTTTCAGCATCTCGGTCCTCTTGTTTTGGTGCGCACCAGGGTTCAGATGGCAGCGTTCACACTTGAATCACACTGACAGAGCAATCTGCTCTGTTAGTTTTAGGTAAAAAATTTTTTTAGGTAACAATGAAATCTATGATAACTTTGTTTGAGGAACAGACTAATAATCTCCCCCTCTGGCATAGCTCTCAAACTTCATTCAGGCATGTGCACATCAAACATCCTGCCTGAAGATATGCTGTTCAAGGTTTGACGGCAACAAAACCAAACATCATTGGCTGTCGAGTCACTAATTGTGACGCAACATGTTTGATTCTATTGAATTAAATGAGATTTAAGGGACAACAGGAGAATATGGTGCTTGACAATGTCAAGATGCATCAGGCTCAAATTGTGAAAGAATGGTTGGGAGGGAGCATGAAGAATCATTTTCACACATGAATTGGCTCATTATACATGATATTTGATGTGTATTTATGCTCTAAAATACCTTGAAAGGACAGTGTTATTTTAGTATCATTGAGATACTATTACAGTTTTATTTATACATAAATGATACTAATACTATATACTAATAAATTAGTCATTTTGGAGTTTTAATTTGGAGTTTGTTTATATAGTTTTATAATTTATTTTTTTTCAATTTTAATTATTTTATTTAGTAAAAGTAAATGAAAATGAGAAGTGGTGCTTTGGCAACTAGCTGGAAAAAAGTTTCCTTTTAATTTATTTCAGTTAACATATAAACATTAAAAATGTTTTTAATGGTTTTTGGTTTAGTTAATTAATAACCCTAGTGGATAAAAATGCTTGATTAGAAAAGGCTTCATGGGCATTTACAGGATCTGCATAAAACACTGCAGTTGTCTTTGTTTCTGATTCTTGATCACTCAGACATCACTCAACACTCGTTCCTTATTCTTTTCCTCAGGTGGTTCCCTCAGCTCCTGTGGTTGGGGAGACGGATTACTCAGACCCGTTTGACGCCAGGCCAGACCCGCGGCCCAGGCCCGGCTGGGAGCAGAACGCTGTAGAAGCCTGCAGCAGTTACATGGAGCCGTTTGAGGCCCAGCGATTCATAAGCGGTACAGTAGTTCCCCTCTCATCATTAAAGACGTGGAAAAAATGCCAAAGAGAGCTTTTATTCAGCCATTGTTATTCCAGTCTGTTTAATTTGTGGTCTGGTCTGCGGCATATCGTGTCATCTGGTGCAAATGAATGTGTTTGATGTTGTTCAGAGCTCCAGCACAGCACAGATCGAGGCAGGAGCAGCCCGCAGCTCTACGACAGTCCATATGAGGAGAGGGTGAGGCCCCAGGCCGCCCTTGTGGAGGATGAGAGAGAGAGCCGTCTGCCCCAGGACGACGAGAGGCCCGCGGATGAGTACGACCAGCCCTGGGAGTGGAAGAAGGAGAACATATCCAAAGCCTTCGCTGGTAAGACATAGAAATGGGCTCTGTACCACACAATTATCAGTTGCTTAGTAGAAACTGTGAGTACTGACTCTGTTATTCGCCAGTCAGTCGGTAACATTTCGGACAGTTTTCTGCCAAAATAAAACCTCTATGGTTTAGCATTTGAAAGCAAATAAATTGAGATGGCCATAAATATTAGTATTTTAATTTACTGTTGTTCTATAAAATAACATTATTATTATTATTATTATTATTATTATTAATTAAATACTCAATTTATTATTGCATTGATTTACTCGATAGTATTTTTGCATTAGTAATATATTTCCTTATTGATTTGTGTGGTTTAAAAAATATATAATAATGATTATAACAATAATTGAATAATAATAAAATGTTAAATAAACAAATATTATAATTATTATTATTAGTACTCAAGTTATTGTTTTATTGTTTGTTTACTTGATAGTATTTTTGCAGTAGTAATATTTCATTATTGATTTGTGTAGTTTTGTGTACATACTTGAATAATAATGTAATATTAAATAATTATAAACTATTAAATAATTTATTTTTAATGTTATTTGTTTTTTACCCAAATCCTTCAGGCCTAAGTAGTAGTTGTAGTAGTAGCTGCATGTTTTGTTAATGAAATAATGCAGATACAGTTTTGTGACCAATTAAAAAAATACATATTTTTGGTCAGTACCTTTTTTTTTTTTTGGTCACCGACTATTGGCACTCTAGTTTTGAACCCTGACTACCGGTTAATGCATCAACGGATTAATTAGTAAGCACAGATTAAAGTCTGTCTTTTATCTTGCACATGAGGAAGGAAGATTTTCTTGTGAGGAGAGGGATGGTGCACACGATAGATGGAGACAGGAAGAGAGGAGTAGAGCAGAAAGATCAGCACCACCGTGTGACCTCTGCCCTGCATCACGTCCACACACGCAATCTCAGATCATCTCTCCATATGTGACTGAAATGTCACACACTGTCATTTCACCACTTCTGATCAGATTGCTGGTTGCTCATGGATTGCCCACACTCTCAAAAGCAGAGAGGGCCAGGAATCTTCCACTGCTGCTCTACAGTAACTCTCTGCAGGAACAGCTGTGCTGACAAAGAGTAAATAGTGTTGTTTGCAAGATTCACTGTTATCTCTTATTACTCAGTTAGTGCTTTGAACAAACACTCACCACAAGTATTAATGTTAAAGGGATAGTTCACCCAAAAATGAAAATTAGCCCATGATTTACTCAACTGGTTTACTCAACTCTCTAACTTCTGCTAACTGTTGTACGTGTGTTCACGAGAGACTGGCGTTCCAGGGTATGACGAAGAACGCAGGCGTAGCAACAGTTCCGGTGACGAACACGGAAGTGCAGAGGATACAGCAAAACAAAACTTTGTTCTCGTGAGAACTAGCATATTCTCACCGGATATATGGATATTTTTCTTACACAAATGCATCACTTCACTTCAGAAGGCCTTTATTAACCCCCGGAGCCGTGTGGAGCACTTTTATGATGGATAGATGCACTTTTATGGACTTCAAAACAGAAACAGCCATTCACTGCCATTATAAAGCTTGGAATGTATTTTAATATAACTCAGATTGTATTCGTCTAAAAGAAGAATGTCATATACACCTAGGATGACTTGAGGGTGAGGAAATCATGGGCTAATTTTCATTTTTGGGGGAACTATCCTTGTAATGCATCTGTAACTTGTCCTGCATTGTTTGTACTATGGACACAACTAATATTTCTCTATAATATAACAAACATGAATTTTGTACACGCAAAAAAGTAGGGGAGTTATGCTTTATTGTCATAAAAACATGTAATTTTAAGATATCTACTGTGTAATTTAATGCATTAATATTTATAAATTTAACTTTGCATCACAGGAATAAATTGCATTTTATAATGTATTCAAATAGAAAACACTTATTTTAAACTGCAACAATATTTCACAATATTAATGTTTTTACTGTGTTTGTGGTCAGAAAGAGGCTTCTATCAAAAATATCAAAAAGTACAGACCCTAAAGCTAAAGTGTAGTGTGTTTATAATGGTTGTTTTGTAGTGACGTTTGAAGCGGGAGACTGGGATCAGTGTACACTGCCCCGTGACGAGCCGCTGAGGAAGGCAGGAGCGTCCAGAATCAGCCCTCCGTCCAGCGGAGCCGCCAGCCTGCGCAAGCCCAGCATCCTGGGAGAGAGAGTGGACCCCACGCTGCCCCTGGAGAAACAGGTGTATGTATTCACTCCTGGAAAACCTGAGCTGTGCTGCTCTATGGTGTTGATGTATAATTGAAAAGTTGCCAAATTTAGAACACAAATAATAACTTTCCAGATTATCTAATGATGAGCACAAATGTCATCTATCTATCTATCTATCTATCTATCTATCTATCTATCTATCTATATATCTATCAATTGTTATATCTATCTGTCTGTGTCTGTCTGTCATTCTATCTTTTGTTCTATCTAACTATCAATCAATCGTTCTTTCATTCTATCTATCTATCTGTCTATCTATCTATATCTGTCTGTATGTCTATCTATTTATCTATCTATCAATCAGTTGTTCTATCTATATGTCTGTCTTTCTGTTGTTCCATCCATCCATCCATCATTTGCATTACATTTCTTTTTTATGTCTTAATTATTTTGCTTAATTATGTGTGTGTTCTAATTTGGTCAAAATAAATTATATTTAATCTCTCTGCATTTTCGAATAACAGAAGTTGAGTATTGTGAAATTACAGGTATTTGAATCTTCTGCTGAACATATTGTATCATGAAAACCCTAGTAGTGAGTGACCCATCTTGTGTGTGTTTTAGGTGGTACCATGGTGCACTGTCACGTTCAGAAGCTGAATCTCTGCTCACGCTCTGTAAGGAGTGCAGTTACCTGGTGAGGAAGAGCCAGACCATCCTAAACGACTATTCGCTCTCTCTCAGGTACAGTCTTAAATGCAAACTCACTGTCCCACGTCCTGTTAGAACCCAATAAACTGATTCAGTTTAGTTTAGTCATTTCTTCTCAAGTACACAGTGCTGTTCTTCTGATTTTCATATTCTTTTTTTTTCTGCTGCAAATCAGTGAGCTGCTGATGTTTCTCTATTAGTGTGCTATGAATGTCCAGTTACTGTTTTGTATTGTCTGTTGAGATTGTTTTCAGAGGTATAATAACTGAAGTACTTGTCCCATATTTGCTTTTGTTTCATGAAACAGTTGGAGTCATTTGTCTCTATAAATAGCACAATTTTTCCTGCTAAACTAGGTTCATGTTTCTGCGTCTTTACTGAATGTTTATGTGGTTATTAAGTCCAGAGTCTTTAGTGTTTGTGTACACAAAACAAATTACCACCATTAATATTTACAGGTTTATGAGAATCCACATAAGATTTTCCGATTTATATTTTGACAATGTAATCCCAATGACGTACATTGAAGGAGGGACCAGAGTCATATAGAAACCAGAATATCTGAGGCTGGTTTTGATTGGACTTGGGCCAGTAAGCAACCACCTAGCAACCAGCCTGAACACCCTAGCAATCCCCTAGCAGCCATCTGTTTTTCCCCTCATACTTTGCTAATCTGTAACTACCTTGATATTTTCCTGCTGGAGGGCAGTTACATCTAGTTATTCTGGTTGAATGTGTAATTTATTCAGTTTTGAGGTGTTTTGTGTGGGTCTGAATGTATTCAGCATGCTATTAATAATGTAGTGCCCACCAAAAAGCAAGGCTGCTTTTCGTTTTTAAGTAATAGGTGTGAGCAGAATTACAAAAATCTTACATCATGTTATGCATCTTTTAATTAATTATTTTTTTTAAATGATATAGATCATGTATTTTTTTTAATTACTATTATTTTTTAAATATTGAAAACAAACATTTTGAATACATTTTTTTGAATGATTTCGTTAATTTAATTACATTATTTTTAATAATGCAGCGAGATGCAACATCGCTCAGAAACTGTAAACTTGTAACAGTTTTATCTTTTTTTGCGATGCATATCTCCACATTTCTTTATTGCTTTCACTTCAGTGTTATTTTAGTATTATTTATATACTAATATAGTATTTTATATTTTTAATTGGCTTTTTTTTCATCTTAATTTTTAGTCATTTTGTTATACACTCACCTAAAGGATTATTAGGAACACCATACTAATACTGTGTTTGACCCCCTTTCGCCTTCAGAACTGCCTTAATTCTATGTAGCATTGATTCAACAAGGTGCTGAAAGCATTCTTTAGAAATGTTGGCCCATATTGATAGGATAGCATCTTGCAGTTGATGGAGATTTGTGGGATGCACATCCAGGGCACGAAGCTCCCGTTCCACCACATCCCAAAGATGCTCTATTGGGTTGAGATCTGGTGACTGTGGGGGCCATTTTAGTACAGTGAACTCATTGTGATGTTCAAGAAACCAATTTGAAATGATTCGAGCTTTGTGACATGGTGCATTATCCTGCTGGAAGTAGCCATCAGAGGACATGGGTACATGGTGGTCATAAAGGGATGAACATGGTCAGAAACAATGCTCAGGTAGGCCGTGGCATTTAAACGATGCCCAATTGGCACTAAGGGGCCTAAAGTGTGCCAAGAAAACATCCCCCACACCATTACACCACCACCACCAGCCTGCACAGTGGTAACAAGGCATGATGGATCCATGTTCTCATTCTGTTTACGCCAAATTCTGACTCTACCATCTGAATGTCTCAACAGAAATCGAGACTCATTAGACCAGGCAACATTTTTCCAGTCTTCAACTGTCCAATTTTGGTGAGCTTGTGCAAATTGTAGCCTCTTTTTCCTATTTGTAGTGGAGATGAGTGGTACCCGGTGGGGTCTTCTGCTGTTGTAGCCCATCCGCCTCAAGGTTGTGCATGTTGTGGCTTCACAAATGCTTTGCTGCATACCTCGGGTGTAACGAGTGGTTATTTCAGTCAAAGTTGCTCTTCTATCAGCTTGAATCAGTCGGCCCATTCTCCTCTGACCTCTAGCATCAACATGGCATTTTCGCCCACAGGACTGCCGCATACTGGATGTATTTCCCTTTTCACACCATTCTTTGTAAACTCTAGAAATGGTTGTGCGTGAAAATCCCAGTAACTGAGCAGATTGTGAAATACTCAGACCGGCCCGTCTGGCACCAACAACCATGCCACGCTCAAAATTGCTTAAATCACCTTTCTTTCCCATTCTGACATTCAGTTTGGAGTTCAGGAGATTGTCTTGACCAGGACCACACCCCTAAATGCATTGAAGCAACTGCCATGTGATTGGTTGATTAGATAATTGCATTAATGAGAAATTGAACAGGTGTTCCTAATAATCCTTTAGGTGAGTGTATATTGGTTTTTATTTCTGCTTTATTTCATTTAACTAAAATTATTTTCAATAGTTTTAGTTCACAACGACAACACTATTTCACAGGGTTCATACACAGTTTGGAAAAGTATGTGAAGTAGTAATTTCCAGATCTGTATAAGTATGGAAAAACATTGTATTGTTTCCAGATTATTAACCCTTTTCAGTTTTCTAAAATATAAAATTAAGATTTTCTAAAAAAAATAAATTTATCATACAATCATATCATGTGTGTTTTCATGGCAAAAGTTTAGTGATCCTTCAGTGATTGTCGAACCCAACTGAATAAATTCAAGGCACACATTTTCATTATTCAAAGCTCTATACAAAGCGAGTCTTAATTTTAATAATTCAGTGCTTGCCAAACACAAGTTACTTCCGTTTTTTACTTTTAACGAAAAAGTAATTTCTTTATAGTATTGTTTGTCAACTCTGTTACAGGCAATGTGTAGAAATAACAATGATAGCAGAGTTTGATGGTAACAGGATTGACAATTTTAAACTTTTTAGCCAAAAACTGATGATTCAAATCATGATTCAAAGACTTTTAAACAACCCAATGTTTTCCTTTTGATATTGTGGTAACAATTTTGACGTTTTACTAAATAACTCTTGGTGTAAGAACTTTTGGGATTAAAATATTTTCTCAGAGAGAGCACACATACCTTTCAGTGCTTCAGATCTTATCAGTGAGGGGAAGAGACATCATTTCCTGTATCTTACATAGTTGTGGGAGATAATTCCACCAACTTAAAGGTAAAGTATGGTACGGTAACAGAGTTGATGCAAGATTTATGGACACAACATTAAACTGTTTTTAAACAGTTTAATGTTGTAGAATTAGGAAAATTACTATTTAGGGCTTTTATAAATAAAATATATTAATAAAATATTTTTATTACACAATACATGATGGAAATATAAGACAGCTATATTTTTTACAGGAAATATTATATTGTTATGGCCTGTAACATCTTGTGATCTGACAATGAGTAACAAAGTATTAAAATAATTAAAAATATAAGCATTTGTAAAAAGCAGGAAAAAAAATAATGACTTTGGACTCCAAATGTACCTGCAATTATAGAATCCGCATTTTATCATAAGAATATTTACAGATGACTGTACCACATACCAAATGTAATGCTGAAAATAATGCTGTATGAACCATTTGTGTTAAATATAGTCTGAAAAATCTACAGATAGTTCTGGAAAAGTATGGGATTTTGAAATAGAAAATGTGTAGGAACCCTGATTTCACTTGTACATAACGTTGAGCAGCCTTGCCGACTGCTAGCATTGGATAAACAGTATAGCGCAATCTCTACCACCTGACACATTTCTACCATTGCAGGGATGCCATAGAAAGTAACATGCAAACTCAATGGCTTTATCTTCCCCCTCTCCGTCTCTGCAGGAGCTGTCACGGGTTCATGCACATGAAGTTCTCGCAGTCTCGTGATGGGAAGTTCATCCTGGGAGAGAACAGCCCTCCGTTTGACTCCATCCCTGAAGTCATTCATTACTACACCACAAACAAACTTCCCATCCGCGGAGCTGAACACCTGTCTCTGCTCTTCCCGGTGCTGGTGCAGACGCTCTGAGGCCACACACACTCATCACACGCTCACACACACACTCAGGGCTTAACTCGGACGGCTACGTCACTGCTTCATTTTCAATCTCATATTGAAGGCTCGAGCAGATCTTTTGAGTTTTGTGCGTTTGATTTTTTTTTTTCGGATCGTGATCGAATGCAACCCTGGTGTGAATGAAAACACAGTGGGCCTGTAATGACACTGTATTGATGTGCGACGCGCATGTGAAGAATACTCTCGCTGGACTTTAATGCGTCTTTGCATCACTGTGGGAACTGCAATACTCTTTTTCTGCTCCAAACTCTTCAAATGATAGATTTAAGATTTGAGGATAAAAATGTAAACCAACCAAAGTATTTATAAAGATTTACGATACTAAAAAAGCAATGATGTACACTACAAATCTCATCCTCTATAGAATTTCTTGTTTGCAAAAGTGAAATAATTCACCCAAAATGACAATTCTGTCATTTACTCATCCTCATGTCATTCCAAACCTGTATGACAGAGGAAATATTTTGAATGCTTTTAAGCTGCTCTTTTTCTATCCAATGAGATTGAATTGGTGACTGTGGCTGTTAAGCTCTAAAAAGGGCAAAATCACCATAAATATAGTCCATGTTGACTTGTGCACAATATTCCAAGTCTTTTGAAGCCATACAGTAGCTTTTGTGTGAGGAAAAACAGCAAAATTTTGGTTGTTATTCATAAATGTTTCATTATGTCGCAGCTCTTAATTCTCATTTGTGTTTCCGCATATTCAAACTAGGGCAGAGGGAAATTTTGAACTGTTGATAAAAAGTCGAAATTGACATACAAAGTCATAATTATGAGATAAAAAGTTGAAGGTATGACAAAGTCTAAATGTTAAAAATTATAGTCAATTCTGACAAGTCTGACCAGTTTTTTTTTTTTTTTTTTTTTTGTCAATTATGCCTTGTGTCATGATTTAGACTTTTACCTCATGTAAGTTTTGACTTTTTATGTCATAGTTATTAACATAACAATTTTACCACAGTTTTAGCTGTTGTATGTATGTCACACTTCTCATGTGTGTTTCCTCATATTCAATCTAGGGCAGAGGGAAAGTTTCAAATAACTTATTGGCATACAAAGTCATAATTAAATAAGATTAAAAATGGACAGTATGACAAAAGGTTGAAGTCAAAAAGGAGATAAAAAGTCATAATTGTGACAAATCAAAACTAAGACAGTTATAATTATGGCACAAGTTGGAAATGTGAGATTCTAAATCATAATTGAGATAAAAATCTATTGACCATTATGACCAAAATGCTAAATTATGATGTATTTAGCATTATGATGTATTAGTGCTAAATTATGAAGTCATAATCAGAAGTACAAATT
Organism: Rhinogobio ventralis; assembly: GCA_039654625.1. NCBI lineage: Eukaryota > Metazoa > Chordata > Actinopteri > Cypriniformes > Gobionidae > Rhinogobio > Rhinogobio ventralis. The sequence continues at coordinate 4,736,572 of CM077200.1, read as the reverse complement.
GACAAAAAGTTGTAATATCAAATTTATAAGACATAACTGACAAGTCAACATTGACATTTTAGAGTTTAGAGTTAAAATTATGAGATGTCATAATTATGAAGTACATTTTTTTGTCAATGACTGCATAATTATGACAGTGTCTCATAGTTTTGACTTTTTGTCATAAATACAGCATTTTGTCAATTATGATCTACCGAAGCATTTTTTTCTTAATTATGAGCTTTAAAATTTAGATAGGTAGTCAAAAATGAGATAAACAGTTATAATTATGACAAAACTAACACTAAGACCGTAATAATTTACATTTCTGCAAAAGTCTAAATTAATGGTCAAAATTCACATAGTAGTAACAAGTTACAATTATGAGAATAAATCATAAGTGAGATAAAAATCAATTATAAGAAAAAATGAGGTACTAAGTCATAATTATAGATGTTGAAATTGACAAAAAGTTGTAATTGAGATCAAAATTATGAGTCAGAATTGTCTAATAAAAAGTTTTGATTATGAGATGGTCAATTATGAAGTAAATTTTTGGTCATATAACATTTAGTAAATTATGATCTACCATTTTATTGAAATTACTTGAAGTTGAAACTTTAGTTTTGGTTTGTTTGTTACACAAAGCTACTGTACAATCATATATGGACGACATGGTGCTTTCTGTCCTTTTTAGAGTCACCATCCACTTTCATTGTATTGTAAATTTAGTGCTATTGTGCTAAATTTCCCTTTGTGTTCCACGATATAAAATCATACTGGTTCAGAACGACATGAGGGAGAGTGAATAATGACGGAATTTTTATTCTGAGTGACTATAGGTGAAAATGAGGGCTTCTCTTTAGGAACAGAAAACCGGTCCTTAACTTCCGTTTGTCAGTAATTCGAAGCGATGAATCATGGTTTAATGGTAAGGAAGTGAGGATACGACACTGGAATGTTCCTAATGTGACTTTCACTCGTCCGGATGGCCATCTGCACACAGAGTCCCAGGCGGCAGAGGATGATGAAAACAGGAAGTAATGTCCTCAGACCATCTAATGCTGCACTTTTATTCGCTTCAGTGCTCTGGTCTTGTAGCATGACAGGAAGCAGTGGCATTTCGCTTCACTTAAGGCTGCTGTCACAATGCTACCCATCATGATACCGCTCAGTGCCGTAGGGTCGTTTCAGGGGACTTCTTAGCAATACTTAAAGCTTAATGTTGTCTATTCTGAGTTCATAGGTTAACGTAATGTTTGAAATAAGGTCACTTTGGCCACGTCCCCTAAAATCGTAGGCCACAACCGTATGTTTTTGCAGATGAAATCTAGCGTTTTCTTCTGAAGAAACACAATCTCCTACTTGTGAATGTTATGATAAACAGCTTTCGTATTAACGTGGTTTGGGATTGGTTAACTTGCACGTAACACACACTACTGTATTTAGACTTGCTATAGAGATCCACACGTTAGCTATTGTTTTGTTATGATGACTGTAATTTTAGTGAGTTTTTTTTTTTTTTCTATTTGCTGTTTTCCAGCTTTTCTTTGGAATAAAATAGTTGTTTTCTAAAAAAAAAAGAGAAAAAGTGTTGATTAGTATCCCATGTTACATCTGTATTATTGTATCCAGACTTGATGTGACATTACTGGGTCGAAGGGAAGCAGAAGCGAAACACAAGGCAGCGAAAGGGTCCCGCCTTATAAAGTGTTCATACAACACTGTAAAAAAAATAGGTCAGACCTCCTCCATATGACCAAGCTTATACACACTCTGTTGTTGACTCTGAGCTCCAGTACTTCTGGGTGTGTGTGTTATGACTCTACACAGCTGATATATTCTGTCAAGACAAAGTCCCATCTGAAATGTTTCTCAAATCATGACAACAACCAGCTCTGTGACTTTTTAAAGCAGTCTATTAGTTTGCTCTCAATTCTTGTGCTTTTGTCTTCTGCATCTCTAGACCGACAGTGGTGTTTGCTTTGCAGACGCTTGGCCAGTGCATATACTTGCATATGTGGTGTTGAGTTACTGTGGCTGTAACAAATCTCCTGTGGTTAAAGTGCTGATGGTAACCTTCAAATGTCTGCATGTAGGCCAAACCTTGTTTGTTGTATTTTATTTTTATTTGCTTTAATACAGAAATGTATTGCGAGCAGCAAATACAAGAACAAGTAGGATAACGTTGAAGTATCAGTAATAAGTAATGGGGAATAAAAGCCACATAAGAAAAATTGTGCTTTGGTAAATTATAATTTTCATAAAAATTCAAAATTATGAAATACTATGAGAAGTCAAAACTGAGATTAAAAAGTCATAATTATGGCAAATATCAAAACTATGACAGTAATAATTGACATTGACAGTACACATGGCGTACTAGTAATACAATGAAATAAGATACTAAATCATAATTGACGTAAAAAAAAAAAATTGACAATCAAGATTGACAGTAATAAAAGTTTAGATTATGAAGTAAATTTTTTGTCAATGACTTTGCATAAATGACTCAGTATCTCATAGTTGTTTTTACTTGTCATAAATATAACATTGTCAATAATGTTTCTTAATTATGAGAAGTCGAAAAATTTGATAAAAAGTCGGTAATAATTATGCCACAAGCTGAAGTTACACTAAATAATAATTGATATGAAATCAATTGACAATTGTCAAAAATGCAAAATTATGATGTCCTAAGTCGTAGAGATGTCAAAATTGACAAAAATGTGTCATTGAGGTCATAATTGACAAGTCAAAATTGACATACTAATAAAACGTTTCAATTATGAGATGGTCATAATTATGAAGTCCATTTTTTTTGTCAGTGACTTTACTTAATTATGACTTAGTATCATAGTTTTTATGATACTATAAATATAAAATGTTGTCATAATTATGATCTACCAAAGCATTTTGTATTTAATTCTGAGAAGTCATAAATATGACAAAAATCAAAACTAAGACAGTAATAATTATGGTACAAGTTCAAATTATGAGATACTAAATCATAATTGAGATAAAAAATCAATTGACAATCAAAATGGAGTCATAATTGACAAGTCAATATTGACAGTAATAAGTTTCAATTATGAGATGGTCATAATGAAGTTATGAAGTAATTTTTTTGTCAAGCATAATTATGACTTAGAATAGTTTTGACTTTTTGTTATAAATACATTTTGTCATAATGATCTACCAAAGCATTTTTCTTAATTATAGAATTCAAAAATGATGAAATTCTTAAAAGAAGTCAAAAATGAGATAAACTGTCAATTATGACAAAAGTCAAAACTAATGATGACATTACTGCAAAAGTCGAAATGAAGTCAAAATTTACATACTAGTAATAAGTTCCAATTATGATACTAAATCATAAATGAGATAAAAATCAATTGACAAAATTGCAAAAATATGAGGTACTAAGTCATAATTATGAGGTTGAAATTGACCAAAAGTTGTAATTGAGATCAAAATTATGAGTCAGAAATGACATACTAATAAAAAGTTTAGATTATGAGATGGTCATAATTATGAAGTCATTTTTTTTTGTCAATGACTGCATAATTATGACTTAGTATCTTATAGTTGTTGTTTTTTTGTCATAAATATGCATTTTGTCAATTATGATCTTCCAATTAATTATGAGATAAGAAGTCAAAAATTAGATAAAAAGTCATAATTATGACAAAAATGGTAATAATTATGGAAATTAACAGTCAAATTTGACTAATTAAAAGTATGTCATAATTATGAAGTCAATTTCTTGTCAATGACTTATGTCACAGTTATGACATTTTATGTCATAATTATGATTTACCAAATCATAATGTGGCAGAAATGGGCTTCTGAACGATTTTCTGAAAACTCAACATGCAGGTGTCACACTTCCGGTGTCGCTGTCGTTGACATTTTTTCATGGCCCGTCTCTCAGTTCTCCTTGTGTCTTTGCCCGGAGCATCTCATGATCATCTAAACATCGTCTCTCTGCGTTCTGACATGTCGTCCTGAGGAAAGCAGTGCCAACATTGTCCCGAGTGAGTCACTGTAAAGAACCCACCGTCCTGCATCCTTGCATTGTGTTAGTATTGTCGGTATGTTGAGAATGTCTTTCTGCATTACTGGCTTGTTGAGGTCATAAGTCAAGATGAAATAGATTCATTATATAATTATAGTATTAATACTGATAATAGTGTTTACATTTGGGTAGTTGACATGCTACACTCCATCTAAACTATTTTAAACAGAATTTATTATTATTATTAATTATCATTATAACAGTAATTAAAGCTGCAAGCCGCCCGGTGGCCTTGGGAAAACAGTGAATAGTGGTAAATATAGAAGAAATAAGTCACTTCGATGTGTCACACTTCCTGCTGCCAGCAGGTGGCGCTTTGACTATAACTGAATATTGGCATGTAGATGTCTTCAGGCCCGCTCTTTTATCAAACGTGAAGTTTGGGGCAGATCGGACACAATCTGTATGCCTGTTTCGTAGCGAAACATCAAATTTTGTCAGGCCGCCATGAACACGCCCTTCAGCGAAAACTCAAGATCTTCACAATTTAACATCGCCAAGGCCTTTAGATTAGACTGACCAAATATGATGTTGATCTGGTAAAATCTCTATGAGGAGTTATTTACAGTGTTCACAACTGAGTTTTACAGTTACTGAGTTTTTCATTTACAGTTACATTTATATTGTAATTAAATTACATAATCTAGTTACATGTAACTAGTTACTCCCAACACTGCTAAATACATATGAGTAGACTCGTCCCCTCTGTCATAATCAAGGAGTCGAGGGTCTGTCCATATAAACCTCCCTTGTCCACTTGTGAAACACTTCAAACTGGCGACAGGGATTGCCCCGAGGGGAACAGCTTAGGGAGGTTTGTGAGTGTGTTGCTACATTTGGAACTACAGACTACTCTCATTATTTCTGCCATATAAAGATATTTTAAAAGTAGTAATGCTAGTTACTATTTCAGCATGTCTACAAGCACCAAACATCTACCCAAAGTACTTTGGGCAAGCTCCAGTAGCAAACCTGAGCATTAACCTTTTTATTTGTCTTCAATATGACAAATCTAACCTGAATCAGGAAACATCACATGCGTATAATTTTAAGAACCAATGAGAATTTTCTGGTAGCATAAGCTCCCATTTGGGCAAGTCTGGAGAATCATGACTGTTAATGAAGAGGGAGGGATTATCGTTAATTTGCCAAAATCTGTAGAATACAAAAAGACCAAAGGGCAGCATCTCAACAGTGTGACTAGCTGTTGAACAATGGCAGGAAGTTGGTGTGCTGGGCAATCTCTGGCACTTTGTGTGTGGTTTTGTGCTTTCTGTCATGCTGTTCCACAGTGGAGTAATCTGCCCCAGAATCCTCAAGCGCTGATGTTACAGCAAACTGACCAGTGGGTTCAACAACAAGCTAGTCAACAGTTTCATCAGCAGGTTCAACAACAAGCTAGTCAGTTTCCTCAGCAGGTTCAACTGCAAGCTAGTCAACGGCTTCCTCAGCAGGTTCAACAGCAAGCTAGTCAACGGTTTCCTCAGCAGGTTCAACAAGCTAGTCAACAGTTTCGTCAGCAGGTTCAACAACAAGCTAGTCAGTTTCCTCAGCAGGTTCAACTGCAAGCTAGTCAACGGCTTCCTCAGCAGGTTCAACAACAAGCTAGTCAGTTTCCTCAGCAGGTTCAACAGCAAGCTAGTCAACGGCTTCCTCAGCAGTTTCAGCCTAAGCAGCCAGTGGCGCAGGCAGAGCCCCTTGACAAATGTGCTGTAGCTGATTATGAGCAGATCCAATGTGGCCCACCTGGTATCAGTGGTGCTGAGTGTGAAGCTATCAACTGCTGCTTTAATGGACAGCAGTGTTTCTATGGGAAGGCAGGTAAGAGTGAGTCCATGTAAAGGTGTTCATGTTAAACTGCTCCTCAGCAATAACCTGCTCTTGTACCTTGTTCCAGTGACTGTCCAGTGTATAAGAGATGGTCAGTTTGTGGTAGTGGTGGCTAGAGATGTTACGCTACCTCGCTTGAGCCTGGATTCAGTCTGTCTCCTGGGTGGAAATGACCAACCTTGCAGTCCTGTGGGATCCACACCTTCCTTTGCTATATACCAGTTCCCTGTCACTGCATGTGGCACAAGCATGATGGTGAGTAGCTGCTTGTGGTTCTGTTCTGCATGGCTTAGACTGGACTGGATGCCATCAGTTACTATCCACAGGAGGACAGCGGCTATGTGGTGTATGAAAACTGAATGACCTCCTCGTATGAAGTGGGTGTCGGACCACTTGGTTCAATCACAAGGGACAGTCATTTTGAGTAGGTGTTTTTATTTTTATTCTTTAGCATAAATGTTAGTCCTTGACAAATGCTACAAGCTCACTATTTGTCTAGGCTTCTTTTCCAGTGTAGGTACTCTGCTACTTCTGTGGAAGCTCTGGTTGTGGACGTCAACACTGTTCCTGCACCTCCACCAGTAGTGGCTCCTGGACCCCTCAGGGTGGAGCTTAGACTGGCAAATGGTCAATGTGTCACCAAAGGCTGTGCAGAAGGTAAGTGTCTGTCCCAAGTATGCACAAGTGTTTTCTAAAACTCCAGGTTGCAGCAGTTTCTGGCTAAACGGCGGTGTTCTTAGGGGATGAGGCATACACATCCTACTATGGTGATGCTGATTATCCGGTTACGAAAGTCCTGCGGGAGCCTGTGTATGTTGAGGTGCGCATTTTGGAGAGGACTGACCCCAACATTGTCCTAATGCTGGGACGTTGCTGGGCGACATCAACCCCCAGTCCACTCAGTCTACCCCAGTGGGACCTTCTGGTCGATGGGTGAGTAAGGCCAGTCTTTATCCATCTAGTGTGCTGTAAGGCATTTCTGACTGCCTCTTTGCCTTTCAGATGCCCTTACCAGGATGACCATTACCTGACCACATTGGTTCCAGTGGCTGGATCTTCTGGTCTTCAGTTCCCAACCCACTACAAGCGCTTTGTTGTGAAGATGTTCACATTTGTGGATCCAGCATCACTGGCTCCTCTACAGGAAACCGTAGGCTCTGCAGCGTTGCCTGAATCCTTAATAGTTATTTTTCTTCTGTGGCTTAACCCTTTTCCCCCTCTGTTAGATCTTCATCCACTGTAGTACAGCGGTGTGCCATCCCTCTTCTGGCTCCTGTGAGCAAAGCTAGCTTGGTTTTTAAATGCCCCTCACAATTCTACCATTTCTTTTCCAGGAAGAGACACTAACGTCAAGACCGTCTCTAGTGGGAAAACTGTGGTGTCTAGTGAAGTCAACCTGGTCATGTGACTTTAGTAGTTTTAATAAACTTAACTCAACCATGTCTCTTTGGGGGGTTTTTTTTCCAATGGAGTTGGATCTTTCATGACTGTTCTCAGTTTGATTTTATTGGGCCACACTACTAAATGAGTTCCTGTTGTGCTTGACTTGAACTAAGCTTCTGCCCTATTTGCCAAGCTTCAGTTGCTAACCTGGGCCCCTGTTCTTAATGGTATCAAATTAGGGGTTGTTTTGGCCTCTACTTGTGGCTTTATGGCTGGACTAGCATCACTGCTTGTATTGATATTCAAGCATGCCAAGTCCCTCTGATGCTATTTGAACGCCCCCTGGAGTCATGCACATACAGCATTGCATCTGCAATAAAATCAGTATCAACCTGCATTGTCCTTTTAATCCCAATTTGTGAACAGCCTTTTTTCTTTACGCTAGCCCCAATGTTTATTGTCAAGTAGACTGGTGCTTTAAAAAAAGCTGGTTTACACCTTTAACTGGTGTATCCCACCTGGGTTGCTGTCACACTTGGCTTGCTCAGTTGGGGACAATTTTCAAATATCCAAATAAATGTAATTACGAAATTAACCGTCAACTACATTACTTGAATATATATGATAAATGAAATGAGCTAGATGCCATCAAATTTGGTTTTATTTTCCTGTTTAACGCTGAAGCTGATTTGAAACAATCTGCATTGTAAAAAGTGCTATATGTAAACTAGACTTGACTGTCTGAGGGCCTGTTTACACCTGGTACTAAAGCATTTATCAGTGATCACAAGTGGACTATGCTAAATACAGGTGTGCATGGTGTCTAATGTTGAGCTTTTTTTTTTGTTGACAATTTTAATCCTAACCTTCCCTCTTAAAAGGGGTCTTTATAAACAGTTTCCAGAGTGGGACATTAACCAGTCTGAACCGTGTCAATTCTTATGTAGATTTGCACAATAAGCTACTTTGTTTAAATGTCTGCTTGTTCTTGCACCATTAAAAACAAAATGTGGAAGGCATCTTGACTTATATTTAACTGGTTTAAAGAGCTAATTGTTGATTGTATTTATTAGGTTTGTGAAATAAACATTTCAAAATGGGGTCTACTATGATATTTGTCCATTTTACTGTCCCATCATTAACTTAAGACTTCGTCATGTTAACTCTTCTTGATCTTTGTATCACTGATTTTTCCTAGAACCGTTTTGGGGGGGAAATTGAGAAAACGTAGGTCTGTGGCCAGTTGCATAAACTGCTGATGTTAAAGAATAAGAAGCTGAGGGCAAGTGGACAAAAATGAATGGCTGTTTCAATTGACTTTTTCATGCCCTTCCCTGTGTCGTTAACTCAGATGTACATTACATCATTGCTTACATTGCATGATTGCCCACTACTGGTGGAACCCTTGCAATGGGTTGAATTGGAAAGTACCAGTGTTGGGAAGGTTACTTTGGAAATGTAATCGGTTACAGATTACAAGTGTAACTACTTTAATTAATGTAACTGCTTACATTTGATCACTTTTTGATTACTTTTCTAATTTACAGTATTGGAATGCATTTCACTTGCCATGGTGGCATCTCTCAGACAGAATGTAGCCTTATGCTTCCAGCGGTAATGTGGATTGATGCAATTGGCAGACGTGATGCACTGCAAATTCAAACAAGAGAACCAATCAAAAGCATCAGAATAGCATCGCTTTACTATACGGCCTTTACAGTTTTTTACAATCGCTAGGACCCATTTCTCAATACATTTACATTTAATCATTTAGCAGACGCTTTTATCCAAAGCGACTTGACATTTTAAGAAATGAGGAGAGCAATGGAAGCAATCAGACCAACAAGGGGCAACAGTATGCAAGTGCTGTAACAAGTCTCAGTTAGTCTAGGACAGTACATCTGTGTTTTTGTTTTGTTTTTAAGAAAAAAGAATAGAATAGGTAAGTGCTAGTCTTAATTGGTCAAGTGCTGCTGACCGATTAAGACTAGCACTTACCTATTCTATACCTATTCAACCTATTCTATACTTAGGTCACTTTTTCAATACCTTGGTCACTTTTTCAATACCTATTCAATACCTAGGTCACTGTTTCAATACCTATTCAATACCTATTCAATACTTAAGTCACTTTTTTGAAACTTCACAGAGTGATCACAACATCAGTCTATGTGAGCTAAACTGTGGATCATTTATTATTGCTTTGGCACAAAATACATTCAATGACGACATCTTTCAAATTACATCAATTATTTTCTCACTTAGACACAAACGCCACCAAAACTTTACGTAATATGCAGGTCAATTTGCACGTTTACATACTCTTTTCAAAACTGTTAAACTTAAGTTCAAAACCTAACAAAACACAAAAATGAATTAAAGCTGCAAGCAGCATTGAAAGGGCCCTCGTACCTGGTGGACTTGGGAAAACAGTGAATAGTGGGTGACATGCATTTAAATATAGGAGAAATATGGCAAAGTCACTTCGATGTGCTAACTTCCTGCTGCCAGCAGGTGGCGCTTTGACTATAACTGAATATTGGCGTGTAGATGTCTTCAGGCCAGCTCTTTTATCAAACATGAAGTTTGGGGCAGATTAGACATTGTATGCCTGAGTTACAACAACTTCCTGTTTTGTGGCGTTAATCGCATACATTAGCACTTAACCAAGTGTTGCATGAGTTAACGTGTTTCTAGCATGTTTGGTACTTTGTGGCATATTTAAATGTGTTTCTGGGAGTGAATTAAAGTGTAAAGCATGCCATTTCCTCAGGACTCTTATCAAACATGTGAAGTTTGGGGCAGATCGGACATTGTATGCCTGACTTACAACTGCTTCCTGTTTCATGGCGAAACATTGAACTTTGTCAGGCCGCCATGGACACGCCCTTCAGCGAAAACTCAAGATCTTCACAATTTAACGTTGCAAAGGCCTTTAGATTAGACTGACCAAATATGATGTTGATCTGATAAAATCTCTAAAATTCAAAATATCTCACTTCCTGTTGGGTTTTCAGGTTTTGCTTGCAGGGACTTTTTTGTAGGTATTGGGCTGTTACATGTGTCTACCGAATTTCATACTTGTATGTAAAACGTAGTGCGAATGACGCTTAATTGAAATTTTGTAGGTGGCGCTATCGAGCCATTTTGCCACACCTAATTCTGAAACGTAGATTTCCACCACTTCTGATGCGTGTGCAAAGTTTCATGAGTTTTCGAGCATGTTTAGGCCCTCAAAATGTGATTAATTTCGGAGAATAAGAATAATAGACCGAGCAATTCCAATAGGGTCCTCACACCATCGGTGCTTGGGCCCTAATAAGACAGAAATTTGATGTAACTGAACACCTACACAACTGAACACCTACACATTACCATCCATTCAAAAGAGGAAAACTTAGGAATAATTTTGTACTGTAATGTAACTATGGACTATGTAACATAAACTGCAGTGAATTATAAACAGTAGAGAGTGTCATTCTGGTTTTGTGAAGAAATTTTACAAAAGAAAATCAATGACATAGTCATTGAAATCATTGTATAATGCAACCTGACATTAGTGTTTTTTGGGTCTGTGTTTTATGATTGACAATGTGTTTGTTGGTTGAAAACCTTTGCTAGTGTTATGGAAGAATGAGTTGATTTGGGAAAAGAATTGTGTTTTGGTAGTTTTAGTGCAATTTGAATGTGAAATGATCTGCTGTGCCGAGCTGACAGTTTGTTAGGAGAACTGTGTGAAGAGTTTTGAAAAAGTGACCTAAGTATTGAGAAATGAGTCCTAGCAATTGTAAAAAAAAAAATAAATAAATAAAAACTGTAAATGGCGAGAGGCATCCTGCACATCAAAAACAATAAAATATTATTCAACATATCCTAGCTTTTTACAGAAAATATTCAGATGTAACCCCCTTTGTAATAATTAACATTTTCATAAGTAACTGTAATTTAATTACACATTTTTTTCTCAGTAACTGTAACTGATTACAGTTACATTTATTTTGTAACTAAATTACGTAATCTAGTTACATGTAACTAGTTACTACCCAACACTGCTAAGTACATATGAGTAGACTCGTCCCCTCTGTCATAATCAAGGAGTCGAGGGTCTGTCCATATAAACCTCCCTTGTCCACTTGTGAAACACTTCAAACTGGCGACAGGGATTGCCCCGAGGGGAACAGCTTAGGGAGGTTTGTGAGTGTTGCTACATTTGGAACTACAGACTACTCTCATTATTTCTGCCATATAAAGATATTTTAAAAGTAGTAATGCTAGTTACTATTTCAGCATGTCTACAAGCAAAGCGGGATGCACCAAACATCTACCCAAAGTACTTTGAGCAAGCTCCAGTAGCAAACCTGAGCATGAACCTTTTTATTTGTCTTCAATATGACAAATCTAACCTGAATCAGGAAACATCACATGCGTATAATTTTAAGAACCAATGAGAATTTTCTGGTAGCATAAGCTCCCATTTGGGCAAGTCTGGAGAATCATGACTGTTAATGAAGAGGGAGGGATTATCGTTAATTTGCCAAAATCTGTAGAATACAAAAAGACCAAAGGGCAGTATCTCAACAGTGTGACTAGCTGTTGAACAATGGCAGGAAGTTGGTGTGCTGGGCAATCTCTGGCACTTTGTGTGTGGTTTTGTGCTTTCTGTCATGCTGTTCCACAGTGGAGTAATCTGCCCCAGAATCCTCAAGCGCTGATGTTACAGCAAACTGACCAGCGGGTTCAACAACAAGCTAGTCAACGGTTTCCTCAGCAGGTTCAACAAGCTAGTCAGCAGGTTCAACAACAAGCTAGTCAGTTTCCTCCACAGGTTCAACTGCAAGCTAGTCAACGGCTTCCTCAGCAGGTTCAACAAGCTAGTCAACAGTTTCGTCAGCAGGTTCAACAACAAGCTAGTCAGTTTCCTCAGCAGGTTCAACAGCAAGCTAGTCAACGACTTACTCAGCAGGTTCAACAACAAGCTAGTCAGTTTCCTCAGCAGGTTCAACAGCAAGCTAGTCAGTTTCCTCAGCAGGTTCAACAGCAAGCTAGTCAGTTTCCTCAGCAGGTTCAACAGCAAGCTAGTCAGTTTCCTCAGCAGGTTCAACAGCAAGCTAGTCAGTTTCCTCAGCAGGTTCAACAGCCAGCTAGTCAACGGCTTCCTCAGCAGGTTCAACAGCAAGCTAGTCAACGGCTTCCTCAGCAGGTTCAACAAGCTAGTCAGTTTCCTCAGCAGGTTCAACAGCAAGCTAGTCAACAGTTTCCTCAGCAGTTTCAGCCTAAGCAGCCAGTGGCGCAGGCAGAGCCCCTTGACAAATGTGCTGTAGCTGATTATGAGCAGATCCAATGTGGCCCACCTGGTATCAGTGGTGCTGAGTGTGAAGCTATCAACTGCTGCTTTAATGGACAGCAGTGTTTTTATGGCAAGGCAGGTAAGAGTGAGTCCATGTAAAGGTGTTCATGTTAAACTGCTCCTCAGCAATAACCTGCTCTTGTACCTTGTTCCAGTGACTGTCCAGTGTATAAGAGATGGTCAGTTTGTGGTAGTGGTGGCTAGAGATGTTACGCTACCTCGCTTGAGCCTGGATTCAGTCCGTCTCCTGGGTGGAAACGACCAACCTTGCAGTCCTGTGGGATCCACACCTTCCTTTGCTATATACCAGTTCCCTGTCACTGCATGTGGCACAAGCATGATGGTGAGTAGCTGCTTGTGGTTCTGTTCTGCATGGCTTAGACTGGACTGGATGCCATCAGTTACTATCCGCAGGAGGACAGCGGCTATGTGGTGTATGAAAACCGAATGACCTCCTCGTATGAAGTGGGTGTCGGACCACTTGGTTCAATCACAAGGGACAGTCATTTTGAGTAGGTGTTTTTTATTTATTTTTATTCTTTAGCATAAATGTTAGTCTTTGACCAAATGCTACAAGCTCACTATTTGTCTAGGCTTCTCTTCCAGTGTAGGTACTCTGCTACTTCTGTGGAAGCTCTGGTTGTGGAGGTCAACACTGTTCCTGCACCTCCACCAGTAGCGGCTCCTGGACCCCTCAGGGTGGAGCTTAGACTGGCAAATGGTCAATGTGTCACCAAAGGCTGTGCAGAAGGTAACTGTCTGTCCCAAGTATGCACAAGTATTTTTCTAAAACTCCAGGTTGCAGCAGTTTCTGGTTAAACAGGGGTGTTCTTCCTCAGGGGATGAGGCGTACACATCCTACTATGGTGATGCTGATTATCCGGTTACGAAAGTCCTGCGGGAGCCTGTGTATGTTGAGGTGCGCATTTTGGAGAGGACCGACCCCAACATTGTCCTAATGCTGGGACGCTGCTGGGCGACATCAACCCCCAGTCCACTCAGTCTACCCCAGTGGGACCTTCTGGTCGATGGGTGAGTAAGGCCAGTCTTTATCCATCTAGTGTGCTGTAAGGCATTTCTGACTGCCTCTCTGCCTTTTAGATGCCCTTACCAGGATGACCATTACCTGACCACATTGGTTCCAGTGGCTGGATCTTCTGGTCTTCAGTTCCCAACCCACTACAAGCGCTTTGTTGTGAAGATGTTCACATTTGTGGATCCAGCATCACTGGTTCCTCTACAGGAAACTGTAGGCTCTGCAGCCTTACCTGAATCCTTAATAGTTTTTTTTCTTCTGTGGCTTAACCCTTTCCCCCTCTGTTAGATCTTCATCCACTGTAGTACAGCGGTGTGCCATCCCTCTTCTGGCTCCTGTGAGCAAAGCTGCACTAGGAAAAGTGAGTGCTTGTTGTAAACTGACTTCAGGACCCATGAGAATTTGGTTTTTAAATGCCCCTCACGATTCTACCATTTTTCTTTTCCAGGAAGAGACGCTAACGTCAAGACCATCTCTAGTGGGCAAACTGTGGTGTCTAGTGGAGAAGTCAACCTGGTCATGTGACTTTAGTAGTTTTAATAAATTTAACTCAACCATGTCTCTTTGGGGTTTTTTTTCCAATGCAGTTGGATCTTTCATGACTGTTCTCAGCTTGATTTATTGGGCCACACTACTAAATGAGTCCCTCTTTTACTTCAAGGTTGTACTTGACTTGAACTAAAAAAGCTAAGCTTCTGCCCTATTTGCCAAGCTTCAGTTGCTAACCTGGGCCCCTGTTCTTAATGGTATCAAATTAGGGGTTGTTTTGGTCTCTACTTGTGGCTTTATGGCTGGACTAGCATAAATGCTTGTATTGATATTCAAGCATGCCAAGTCCCTCTGATGCTATTTGAAAGCCCCCTGAAGTCATGCACATATAGCATTGCAACTGCAATAAAATCAGTATCAACCTGAATTGTCCTTTTAATCCCAACTTGTGAACAGCCTTTTTTTTTCTATAGGCTAGCCCCAATGTTTACTGACAAGTAGACTGGTGCTTTAAAAAAAAGCTGATTTACACCCTTAACTGGTGTGTCCCACCTGGGTTGCTCAGTTGGGGACAATTTTGAAATATCCAAATTTAATTATTAAATTAACTGTCAACTACATTACTTGAATATGTATGATAAATGAGCTAGTTGATATCAAATTTGGTTTTATTTTCCTGTTTAACGCTGAAGCTGATTTGAAACAATCTGCGTTGTAAAAAGTGCTATATATATATAAACTAGACTTGACTGAGGGCCTGTTTACACCTGGTACTAAAGCATTTATCAGTGATCACAAGTGGACTATGCTAAATACAGGTGTACATGGGGTCTAATGTTGAGCTTTTTTTTTTTGTTGACAATTTTAACCCTAACCTTCCCTCATAAACGGGGTCTTTATAAACTGTTTCCAGAGTGGGACCTTAACCAGTCTGAACAGTGTCAGTTCTTATGTAGATTTGCACAATAAGCTACTTTGTTTAAATGTCTGTGCTTGTTCTTGCACCATTAAAAACAAAATGTGGAAGGCAACTTTACTTATATTTAACTGGTTTAAAGAGCTAATTGTTGATTGTATTTATTAGGTTTGTGAAATAAACATTTGAAAATGGGGTCTACTATGATGTTTGTCCATTTTAGTGTCCCATCATTAACAAGACTTAGTCATGTTAACTCTTCTTGCTCGTTGTATCACTGATTTTTCCTAGAGCCGTTTTGGGGGGGAAATTGAGAAAACGTAGGTCTGTGGCCAGTTGCATAAACTGCTGATGTTAAAGAATAAGAAGCTGAGGGCAAGTGGACAAAAATGAATGGCTGTTTCAATTGACTTTTTCATGCCCTTCCCTCTGTGTCGTTGACTCAGATGTACATTACATCATTGCTTACATTGCATGATTGCCCACTACTGGTGGAACCCTTGCAATGGGTTGAATTGGAAAGTACCAGTGTTGGGAAGGTTACTTTGGAAATGTAATCGGTTACAGATTACAAGTGTAACTACTTTAATTAATGTAACTGCATACATTTTATCACTTTTTGATTACTTTTCTAATTTACAGTATTGGAATGCATTTCACTTGCCATTGTGGCATCTCTCAGACAGAATGTAGCCTTATGCTTCCAGCGGTAATGTGGATTGATGCAATTGGCAGACGTGATGCACTGCAAATTCAAACAAGAGAACCAATCAAAAGCATCAGAATAGCATCGCTTTACTATACGGCCTTTACAGTTTTTTACAATCGCTAGGACCCATTTCTCAGTACATTTACATTTAATCATTTAGCAGACACTTTTTTATAAAGCGACTTACAAATGAGGAGAGCAATAGAAGCAATCAGACCAACAAGGGGCAACAGTATGCAAGTGCTGTAACAAGTCTCAGTTAGTCTAGGAAAGTACATCTGTGTTTTTGTTTTGTTTTTAAGAAAAAAGAATAGAATAGGTAAGTGCTAGTCTTAATTGGTCAAGTGCTGCTGACCGATTAAGACTAGCACTTACCTATTCTATACCTATTCAACCTATTCAATACTTAGGTCACTTTTTCAATACCTATTCAATACCTAGGTCACTTTTTTGAAACTTCACAGAGTGATCACAACATCAGTCTATGTGAGCTAAACTGTGGATCATTTATTATTGCTTTGGCACAAAATACATTCAATGACGACATCTTTCAAATTACATCAATTATTTTCTCACTTAGACACAAACGCCACCAAAACTTTACGTAATATGCAGGTCAATTTGCACGTTTACATACTCTTTTCAAAACTGTTAAACTTAAGTTCAAAACAAAACACAAAAATGAATTAAAGCTGCAAGCAGCATTGAAAGGGCCCTCGTACCCGGTGGACTTGGGAAAACAGTGAATAGTGGGTGACATGCATTTAAATATAGGAGAAATATGGCAAAGTCACTTCGATGTGCTAACTTCCTGCTGCCAGCAGGTGGCGCTTTGACTATAACTGAATATTGGCGTGTAGATGTCTTCAGGCCAGCTCTTTTATCAAACATGAAGTTTGGGGCAGATTAGACATTGTATGCCTGAGTTACAACAACTTCCTGTTTTGTGGCGTTAATCGCATACATTAGCACTTAACCAAGTGTTGCATGAGTTAACGTGTTTCTAGCATGTTTGGTACTTTGTGGCATATTTAAATGTGTTTCTGGGAGTGAATTAAAGTGTAAAGCATGCCATTTCCTCAGGACTCTTATCAAACATGTGAAGTTTGGGGCAGATCGGACATTGTATGCCTGACTTACAACTGCTTCCTGTTTCATGGCGAAACATCGAACTTTGTCAGGCCGCCATGGACACGCCCTTCAGCGAAAACTCAAGATCTTCACAATTTAACGTTGCAAAGGCCTTTAGATTAGACTGACCAAATATGATGTTGATCTGATAAAATCTCTAAAATTCAAAATATCTCACTTCCTGTTGGGTTTTCAGGTTTTGCTTGCAGGGACTTTTTTGTAGGTATTGGGCTGTTACATGTGTCTACCGAATTTCATACTTGTATGTAAAACGTAGTGCGAATGACGCTTAATTGAAATTTTGTAGGTGGCGCTATCGAGCCATTTTGCCACACCTAATTCTGAAACGTAGATTTCCACCACTTCTGATGCGTGTGCAAAGTTTCATGAGTTTTCGAGCATGTTTAGGCCCTCAAAATGTGATTAATTTCGGAGAATAAGAATAATAGACCGAGCAATTCCAATAGGGTCCTCACACCATCGGTGCTTGGGCCCTAATAAGACAGAAATTTGATGTAACTGAACACCTACACAACTGAACACCTACACATTACCATCCATTCAAAAGAGGAAAACTTAGGAATAATTTTGTACTATAATGTAACTATGGACTATGTAACATAAACTGCAGTGAATTATAAGCAGTAGAGAGTGTCATTCTGGTTTTGTGAAGAAATTTTACAAAAGAAAATCATTGACATAGTCATTGAAATCATTGTATAATGCAACCTGACATTAGTGTTTTTTGGGTCTGTGTTTTATGATTGACAATGTGTTTGTTGGTTGAAAACCTTTGCTAGTGTTATGGAAGAATGAGTTGATTTGGGAAAAGAATTGTGTTTTGGTAGTTTTAGTGCAATTTGAATGTGAAATGATCTGCTGTGCCGAGCTGACAGTTTGTTAGGAGAACTGTGTGAAGAGTTTTGAAAAAGTGACCTAAGTATTGAGAAATGAGTCCTAGCAATTGTAAAAAATAAATAAATAAATAAAAACTGTAAATGGCAAGAGGCATCCTGCACATCAAAAACAGGCAAAGCAACAATAAAATATTATTCAACATATCCTAGCTTTTTACAGAAAATATTCAGATGTAACCCCCCATTACACATTTTTTTTCTCAGTAACTGTAACTGATTACAGTTACATTTATTTTGTAACTAAATTACGTAATCTAGTTACATGTAACTAGTTACTACCCAACACTGCTAAGTACATATGAGTAGACTCGTCCCCTCTGTCATAATCAAGGAGTCGAGGGTCTGTCCATATAAACCTCCCTTGTCCACTTGTGAAACACTTCAAACTGGCGACAGGGATTGCCCCGAGGGGAACAGCTTAGGGAGGTTTGTGAGTGTTGCTACATTTGGAACTACAGACTACTCTCATTATTTCTGCCATATAAAGATATTTTAAAAGTAGTAATGCTAGTTACTATTTCAGCATGTCTACAAGCAAAGCGGGATGCACCAAACATCTACCCAAAGTACTTTGAGCAAGCTCCAGTAGCAAACCTGAGCATGAACCTTTTTATTTGTCTTCAATATGGCAAATCTAACCTGAATCAGGAAACATCACATGCGTATAATTTTAAGAACCAATGAGAATTTTCTGGTAGCATAAGCTCCCATTTGGGCAAGTCTGGAGAATCATGACTGTTAATGAAGAGGGAGGGATTATCGTTAATTTGCCAAAATCTGTAGAATACAAAAAGACCAAAGGGCAGTATCTCAACAGTGTGACTAGCTGTTGAACAATGGCAGGAAGTTGGTGTGCTGGGCAATCTCTGGCACTTTGTGTGTGGTTTTGTGCTTTCTGTCATGCTGTTCCACAGTGGAGTAATCTGCCCCAGAATCCTCAAGCGCTGATGTTACAGCAAACTGACCAGCGGGTTCAACAACAAGCTAGTCAACGGTTTCCTCAGCAGGTTCAACAAGCTAGTCAGCAGGTTCAACAACAAGCTAGTCAGTTTCCTCCACAGGTTCAACTGCAAGCTAGTCAACGGCTTCCTCAGCAGGTTCAACAAGCTAGTCAACAGTTTCGTCAGCAGGTTCAACAACAAGCTAGTCAACAGTTTCGTCAGCAGGTTCAACAACAAGCTAGTCAGTTTCCTCAGCAGGTTCAACAGCAAGCTAGTCAGTTTCCTCAGCAGGTTCAACAGCAAGCTAGTCAACGACTTACTCAGCAGGTTCAACAACAAGCTAGTCAGTTTCCTCAGCAGGTTCAACAGCAAGCTAGTCAGTTTCCTCAGCAGGTTCAACAGCAAGCTAGTCAACGGCTTCCTCAGCAGGTTCAACAAGCTAGTCAGTTTCCTCAGCAGGTTCAACAGCAAGCTAGTCAACGACTTACTCAGCAGGTTCAACAACAAGCTAGTCAGTTTCCTCAGCAGGTTCAACAGCAAGCTAGTCAACGGCTTCCTCAGCAGGTTCAACAGCAAGCTAGTCAACGGCTTCCTCAGCAGGTTCAACAAGCTAGTCAGTTTCCTCAGCAGGTTCAACAGCAAGCTAGTCAACAGTTTCCTCAGCAGTTTCAGCCTAAGCAGCCAGTGGCGCAGGCAGAGCCCCTTGACAAATGTGCTGTAGCTGATTATGAGCAGATCCAATGTGGCCCACCTGGTATCAGTGGTGCTGAGTGTGAAGCTATCAACTGCTGCTTTAATGGACAGCAGTGTTTTTATGGCAAGGCAGGTAAGAGTGAGTCCATGTAAAGGTGTTCATGTTAAACTGCTCCTCAGCAATAACCTGCTCTTGTACCTTGTTCCAGTGACTGTCCAGTGTATAAGAGATGGTCAGTTTGTGGTAGTGGTGGCTAGAGATGTTACGCTACCTCGCTTGAGCCTGGATTCAGTCCGTCTCCTGGGTGGAAACGACCAACCTTGCAGTCCTGTGGGATCCACACCTTCCTTTGCTATATACCAGTTCCCTGTCACTGCATGTGGCACAAGCATGATGGTGAGTAGCTGCTTGTGGTTCTGTTCTGCATGGCTTAGACTGGACTGGATGCCATCAGTTACTATCCGCAGGAGGACAGCGGCTATGTGGTGTATGAAAACCGAATGACCTCCTCGTATGAAGTGGGTGTCGGACCACTTGGTTCAATCACAAGGGACAGTCATTTTGAGTAGGTGTTTTTTATTTATTTTTATTCTTTAGCATAAATGTTAGTCTTTGACCAAATGCTACAAGCTCACTATTTGTCTAGGCTTCTCTTCCAGTGTAGGTACTCTGCTACTTCTGTGGAAGCTCTGGTTGTGGAGGTCAACACTGTTCCTGCACCTCCACCAGTAGCGGCTCCTGGACCCCTCAGGGTGGAGCTTAGACTGGCAAATGGTCAATGTGTCACCAAAGGCTGTGCAGAAGGTAACTGTCTGTCCCAAGTATGCACAAGTATTTTTCTAAAACTCCAGGTTGCAGCAGTTTCTGGTTAAACAGGGGTGTTCTTCCTCAGGGGATGAGGCGTACACATCCTACTATGGTGATGCTGATTATCCGGTTACGAAAGTCCTGCGGGAGCCTGTGTATGTTGAGGTGCGCATTTTGGAGAGGACCGACCCCAACATTGTCCTAATGCTGGGACGCTGCTGGGCGACATCAACCCCCAGTCCACTCAGTCTACCCCAGTGGGACCTTCTGGTCGATGGGTGAGTAAGGCCAGTCTTTATCCATCTAGTGTGCTGTAAGGCATTTCTGACTGCCTCTCTGCCTTTTAGATGCCCTTACCAGGATGACCATTACCTGACCACATTGGTTCCAGTGGCTGGATCTTCTGGTCTTCAGTTCCCAACCCACTACAAGCGCTTTGTTGTGAAGATGTTCACATTTGTGGATCCAGCATCACTGGTTCCTCTACAGGAAACTGTAGGCTCTGCAGCCTTACCTGAATCCTTAATAGTTTTTTTTCTTCTGTGGCTTAACCCTTTCCCCCTCTGTTAGATCTTCATCCACTGTAGTACAGCGGTGTGCCATCCCTCTTCTGGCTCCTGTGAGCAAAGCTGCACTAGGAAAAGTGAGTGCTTGTTGTAAACTGACTTCAGGACCCATGAGAATTTGGTTTTTAAATGCCCCTCACGATTCTACCATTTTTCTTTTCCAGGAAGAGACGCTAACGTCAAGACCATCTCTAGTGGGCAAACTGTGGTGTCTAGTGGAGAAGTCAACCTGGTCATGTGACTTTAGTAGTTTTAATAAATTTAACTCAACCATGTCTCTTTGGGGGTTTTTTTCCAATGCAGTTGGATCTTTCATGACTGTTCTCAGCTTGATTTATTGGGCCACACTACTAAATGAGTCCCTCTTTTACTTCAAGGTTGTACTTGACTTGAACTAAAAAAGCTAAGCTTCTGCCCTATTTGCCAAGCTTCAGTTGCTAACCTGGGCCCCTGTTCTTAATGGTATCAAATTAGGGGTTGTTTTGGTCTCTACTTGTGGCTTTATGGCTGGACTAGCATAAATGCTTGTATTGATATTCAAGCATGCCAAGTCCCTCTGATGCTATTTGAAAGCCCCCTGAAGTCATGCACATATAGCATTGCAACTGCAATAAAATCAGTATCAACCTGAATTGTCCTTTTAATCCCAACTTGTGAACAGCCTTTTTTTTTCTATAGGCTAGCCCCAATGTTTACTGACAAGTAGACTGGTGCTTTAAAAAAAAGCTGATTTACACCCTTAACTGGTGTGTCCCACCTGGGTTGCTCAGTTGGGGACAATTTTGAAATATCCAAATTTAATTATTAAATTAACTGTCAACTACATTACTTGAATATGTATGATAAATGAGCTAGTTGATATCAAATTTGGTTTTATTTTCCTGTTTAACGCTGAAGCTGATTTGAAACAATCTGCGTTGTAAAAAGTGCTATATATATATAAACTAGACTTGACTGAGGGCCTGTTTACACCTGGTACTAAAGCATTTATCAGTGATCACAAGTGGACTATGCTAAATACAGGTGTACATGGGGTCTAATGTTGAGCTTTTTTTTTTTGTTGACAATTTTAACCCTAACCTTCCCTCATAAACGGGGTCTTTATAAACTGTTTCCAGAGTGGGACCTTAACCAGTCTGAACAGTGTCAGTTCTTATGTAGATTTGCACAATAAGCTACTTTGTTTAAATGTCTGTGCTTGTTCTTGCACCATTAAAAACAAAATGTGGAAGGCAACTTTACTTATATTTAACTGGTTTAAAGAGCTAATTGTTGATTGTATTTATTAGGTTTGTGAAATAAACATTTGAAAATGGGGTCTACTATGATGTTTGTCCATTTTAGTGTCCCATCATTAACAAGACTTAGTCATGTTAACTCTTCTTGCTCGTTGTATCACTGATTTTTCCTAGAGCCGTTTTGGGGGGGAAATTGAGAAAACGTAGGTCTGTGGCCAGTTGCATAAACTGCTGATGTTAAAGAATAAGAAGCTGAGGGCAAGTGGACAAAAATGAATGGCTGTTTCAATTGACTTTTTCATGCCCTTCCCTCTGTGTCGTTGACTCAGATGTACATTACATCATTGCTTACATTGCATGATTGCCCACTACTGGTGGAACCCTTGCAATGGGTTGAATTGGAAAGTACCAGTGTTGGGAAGGTTACTTTGGAAATGTAATCGGTTACAGATTACAAGTGTAACTACTTTAATTAATGTAACTGCATACATTTTATCACTTTTTGATTACTTTTCTAATTTACAGTATTGGAATGCATTTCACTTGCCATTGTGGCATCTCTCAGACAGAATGTAGCCTTATGCTTCCAGCGGTAATGTGGATTGATGCAATTGGCAGACGTGATGCACTGCAAATTCAAACAAGAGAACCAATCAAAAGCATCAGAATAGCATCGCTTTACTATACGGCCTTTACAGTTTTTTACAATCGCTAGGACCCATTTCTCAGTACATTTACATTTAATCATTTAGCAGACACTTTTTTATAAAGCGACTTACAAATGAGGAGAG
Source organism: Rhinogobio ventralis (assembly GCA_039654625.1). Lineage (NCBI taxonomy): Eukaryota > Metazoa > Chordata > Actinopteri > Cypriniformes > Gobionidae > Rhinogobio > Rhinogobio ventralis. The sequence goes on along the minus strand of CM077200.1, from coordinate 4,713,720 downwards.
CAATAGAAGCAATCAGACCAACAAGGGGCAACAGTATGCAAGTGCTGTAACAAGTCTCAGTTAGTCTAGGAAAGTACATCTGTGTTTTTGTTTTGTTTTTAAGAAAAAAGAATAGAATAGGTAAGTGCTAGTCTTAATTGGTCAAGTGCTGCTGACCGATTAAGACTAGCACTTACCTATTCTATACCTATTCAACCTATTCAATACTTAGGTCACTTTTTCAATACCTATTCAATACCTAGGTCACTTTTTTGAAACTTCACAGAGTGATCACAACATCAGTCTATGTGAGCTAAACTGTGGATCATTTATTATTGCTTTGGCACAAAATACATTCAATGACGACATCTTTCAAATTACATCAATTATTTTCTCACTTAGACACAAACGCCACCAAAACTTTACGTAATATGCAGGTCAATTTGCACGTTTACATACTCTTTTCAAAACTGTTAAACTTAAGTTCAAAACAAAACACAAAAATGAATTAAAGCTGCAAGCAGCATTGAAAGGGCCCTCGTACCCGGTGGACTTGGGAAAACAGTGAATAGTGGGTGACATGCATTTAAATATAGGAGAAATATGGCAAAGTCACTTCGATGTGCTAACTTCCTGCTGCCAGCAGGTGGCGCTTTGACTATAACTGAATATTGGCGTGTAGATGTCTTCAGGCCAGCTCTTTTATCAAACATGAAGTTTGGGGCAGATTAGACATTGTATGCCTGAGTTACAACAACTTCCTGTTTTGTGGCGTTAATCGCATACATTAGCACTTAACCAAGTGTTGCATGAGTTAACGTGTTTCTAGCATGTTTGGTACTTTGTGGCATATTTAAATGTGTTTCTGGGAGTGAATTAAAGTGTAAAGCATGCCATTTCCTCAGGACTCTTATCAAACATGTGAAGTTTGGGGCAGATCGGACATTGTATGCCTGACTTACAACTGCTTCCTGTTTCATGGCGAAACATCGAACTTTGTCAGGCCGCCATGGACACGCCCTTCAGCGAAAACTCAAGATCTTCACAATTTAACGTTGCAAAGGCCTTTAGATTAGACTGACCAAATATGATGTTGATCTGATAAAATCTCTAAAATTCAAAATGTCTCACTTCCTGTTGGGTTTTCAGGTTTTGCTTGCAGGGACTTTTTTGTAGGTATTGGGCTGTTACATGTGTCTACCGAATTTCATACTTGTATGTAAAACGTAGTGCGAATGACGCTTAATTGAAATTTTGTAGGTGGCGCTATCGAGCCATTTTGCCACACCTAATTCTGAAACGTAGATTTCCACCACTTCTGATGCGTGTGCAAAGTTTCATGAGTTTTCGAGCATGTTTAGGCCCTCAAAATGTGATTAATTTCGGAGAATAAGAATAATAGACCGAGCAATTCCAATAGGGTCCTCACACCATCGGTGCTTGGGCCCTAATAAGACAGAAATTTGATGTAACTGAACACCTACACAACTGAACACCTACACATTACCATCCATTCAAAAGAGGAAAACTTAGGAATAATTTTGTACTATAATGTAACTATGGACTATGTAACATAAACTGCAGTGAATTATAAGCAGTAGAGAGTGTCATTCTGGTTTTGTGAAGAAATTTTACAAAAGAAAATCATTGACATAGTCATTGAAATCATTGTATAATGCAACCTGACATTAGTGTTTTTTGGGTCTGTGTTTTATGATTGACAATGTGTTTGTTGGTTGAAAACCTTTGCTAGTGTTATGGAAGAATGAGTTGATTTGGGAAAAGAATTGTGTTTTGGTAGTTTTAGTGCAATTTGAATGTGAAATTATCTGCTGTGCCGAGCTGACAGTTTGTTAGGAGAACTGTGTGAAGAGTTTTGAAAAAGTGACCTAAGTATTGAGAAATGAGTCCTAGCAATTGTAAAAAATAAATAAATAAATAAAAACTGTAAATGGCAAGAGGCATCCTGCACATCAAAAACAGGCAAAGCAACAATAAAATATTATTCAACATATCCTAGCTTTTTACAGAAAATATTCAGATGTAACCCCCCATTACACATTTTTTTTCTCAGTAACTGTAACTGATTACAGTTACATTTATTTTGTAACTAAATTACGTAATCTAGTTACATGTAACTAGTTACTACCCAACACTGCTAAGTACATATGAGTAGACTCGTCCCCTCTGTCATAATCAAGGAGTCGAGGGTCTGTCCATATAAACCTCCCTTGTCCACTTGTGAAACACTTCAAACTGGCGACAGGGATTGCCCCGAGGGGAACAGCTTAGGGAGGTTTGTGAGTGTTGCTACATTTGGAACTACAGACTACTCTCATTATTTCTGCCATATAAAGATATTTTAAAAGTAGTAATGCTAGTTACTATTTCAGCATGTCTACAAGCAAAGCGGGATGCACCAAACATCTACCCAAAGTACTTTGAGCAAGCTCCAGTAGCAAACCTGAGCATGAACCTTTTTATTTGTCTTCAATATGACAAATCTAACCTGAATCAGGAAACATCACATGCGTATAATTTTAAGAACCAATGAGAATTTTCTGGTAGCATAAGCTCCCATTTGGGCAAGTCTGGAGAATCATGACTGTTAATGAAGAGGGAGGGATTATCGTTAATTTGCCAAAATCTGTAGAATACAAAAAGACCAAAGGGCAGTATCTCAACAGTGTGACTAGCTGTTGAACAATGGCAGGAAGTTGGTGTGCTGGGCAATCTCTGGCACTTTGTGTGTGGTTTTGTGCTTTCTGTCATGCTGTTCCACAGTGGAGTAATCTGCCCCAGAATCCTCAAGCGCTGATGTTACAGCAAACTGACCAGCGGGTTCAACAACAAGCTAGTCAACGGTTTCCTCAGCAGGTTCAACAAGCTAGTCAGCAGGTTCAACAACAAGCTAGTCAGTTTCCTCCACAGGTTCAACTGCAAGCTAGTCAACGGCTTCCTCAGCAGGTTCAACAAGCTAGTCAGTTTCCTCAGCAGGTTCAACAGCAAGCTAGTCAACGACTTACTCAGCAGGTTCAACAACAAGCTAGTCAGTTTCCTCAGCAGGTTCAACAGCAAGCTAGTCAACGGCTTCCTCAGCAGGTTCAACAGCAAGCTAGTCAACGGCTTCCTCAGCAGGTTCAACAAGCTAGTCAGTTTCCTCAGCAGGTTCAACAGCAAGCTAGTCAACAGTTTCCTCAGCAGTTTCAGCCTAAGCAGCCAGTGGAGCAGGCAGAGCCCCTTGACAAATGTGCTGTAGCTGATTATGAGCAGATCCAATGTGGCCCACCTGGTATCAGTGGTGCTGAGTGTGAAGCTATCAACTGCTGCTTTAATGGACAGCAGTGTTTTTATGGCAAGGCAGGTAAGAGTGAGTCCATGTAAAGGTGTTCATGTTAAACTGCTCCTCAGCAATAACCTGCTCTTGTACCTTGTTCCAGTGACTGTCCAGTGTATAAGAGATGGTCAGTTTGTGGTAGTGGTGGCTAGAGATGTTACGCTACCTCGCTTGAGCCTGGATTCAGTCCGTCTCCTGGGTGGAAACGACCAACCTTGCAGTCCTGTGGGATCCACACCTTCCTTTGCTATATACCAGTTCCCTGTCACTGCATGTGGCACAAGCATGATGGTGAGTAGCTGCTTGTGGTTCTGTTCTGCATGGCTTAGACTGGACTGGATGCCATCAGTTACTATCCGCAGGAGGACAGCGGCTATGTGGTGTATGAAAACCGAATGACCTCCTCGTATGAAGTGGGTGTCGGACCACTTGGTTCAATCACAAGGGACAGTCATTTTGAGTAGGTGTTTTTTATTTATTTTTATTCTTTAGCATAAATGTTAGTGTTTGACCAAATGCTACAAGCTCACTATTTGTCTAGGCTTCTCTTCCAGTGTAGGTACTCTGCTACTTCTGTGGAAGCTCTGGTTGTGGAGGTCAACACTGTTCCTGCACCTCCACCAGTAGCGGCTCCTGGACCCCTCAGGGTGGAGCTTAGACTGGCAAATGGTCAATGTGTCACCAAAGGCTGTGCAGAAGGTAACTGTCTGTCCCAAGTATGCACAAGTATTTTTCTAAAACTCCAGGTTGCAGCAGTTTCTGGTTAAACAGGGGTGTTCTTCCTCAGGGGATGAGGCGTACACATCCTACTATGGTGATGCTGATTATCCGGTTACGAAAGTCCTGCGGGAGCCTGTGTATGTTGAGGTGCGCCTTTTGGAGAGGACCGACCCCAACATTGTCCTAATGCTGGGACGCTGCTGGGCGACATCAACCCCCAGTCCACTCAGTCTACCCCAGTGGGACCTTCTGGTCGATGGGTGAGTAAGGCCAGTCTTTATCCATCTAGTGTGCTGTAAGGCATTTCTGACTGCCTCTCTGCCTTTTAGATGCCCTTACCAGGATGACCATTACCTGACCACATTGGTTCCAGTGGCTGGATCTTCTGGTCTTCAGTTCCCAACCCACTACAAGCGCTTTGTTGTGAAGATGTTCACATTTGTGGATCCAGCATCACTGGTTCCTCTACAGGAAACTGTAGGCTCTGCAGCCTTACCTGAATCCTTAATAGTTTTTTTTCTTCTGTGGCTTAACCCTTTCCCCCTCTGTTAGATCTTCATCCACTGTAGTACAGCGGTGTGCCATCCCTCTTCTGGCTCCTGTGAGCAAAGCTGCACTAGGAAAAGTGAGTGCTTGTTGTAAACTGACTTCAGGACCCATGAGAATTTGGTTTTTAAATGCCCCTCACGATTCTACCATTTTTCTTTTCCAGGAAGAGACGCTAACGTCAAGACCATCTCTAGTGGGCAAACTGTGGTGTCTAGTGGAGAAGTCAACCTGGTCATGTGACTTTAGTAGTTTTAATAAATTTAACTCAACCATGTCTCTTTGGGGTTTTTTTTCCAATGCAGTTGGATCTTTCATGACTGTTCTCAGCTTGATTTATTGGGCCACACTACTAAATGAGTCCCTCTTTTACTTCAAGGTTGTACTTGACTTGAACTAAAAAAGCTAAGCTTCTGCCCTATTTGCCAAGCTTCAGTTGCTAACCTGGGCCCCTGTTCTTAATGGTATCAAATTAGGGGTTGTTTTGGTCTCTACTTGTGGCTTTATGGCTGGACTAGCATAAATGCTTGTATTGATATTCAAGCATGCCAAGTCCCTCTGATGCTATTTGAAAGCCCCCTGAAGTCATGCACATATAGCATTGCAACTGCAATAAAATCAGTATCAACCTGAATTGTCCTTTTAATCCCAACTTGTGAACAGCCTTTTTTTTTCTATAGGCTAGCCCCAATGTTTACTGACAAGTAGACTGGTGCTTTAAAAAAAAGCTGATTTACACCCTTAACTGGTGTGTCCCACCTGGGTTGCTCAGTTGGGGACAATTTTGAAATATCCAAATTTAATTATTAAATTAACTGTCAACTACATTACTTGAATATGTATGATAAATGAGCTAGTTGATATCAAATTTGGTTTTATTTTCCTGTTTAACGCTGAAGCTGATTTGAAACAATCTGCGTTGTAAAAAGTGCTATATATATATGAACTAGACTTGACTGAGGGCCTGTTTACACCTGGTACTAAAGCATTTATCAGTGATCACAAGTGGACTATGCTAAATACAGGTGTACATGGGGTCTAATGTTGAGCTTTTTTTTTTTTTTGACAATTTTAACCCTAACCTTCCCTCATAAACGGGGTCTTTATAAACTGTTTCCAGAGTGGGACCTTAACCAGTCTGAACAGTGTCAGTTCTTATGTAGATTTGCACAATAAGCTACTTTGTTTAAATGTCTGTGCTTGTTCTTGCACCATTAAAAACAAAATGTGGAAGGCAACTTTACTTATATTTAACTGGTTTAAAGAGCTAATTGTTGATTGTATTTATTAGGTTTGTGAAATAAACATTTGAAAATGGGGTCTACTATGATGTTTGTCCATTTTAGTGTCCCATCATTAACAAGACTTAGTCATGTTAACTCTTCTTGCTCGTTGTATCACTGATTTTTCCTAGAGCCGTTTTGGGGGGGAAATTGAGAAAACGTAGGTCTGTGGCCAGTTGCATAAACTGCTGATGTTAAAGAATAAGAAGCTGAGGGCAAGTGGACAAAAATGAATGGCTGTTTCAATTGACTTTTTCATGCCCTTCCCTCTGTGTCGTTGACTCAGATGTACATTACATCATTGCTTACATTGCATGATTGCCCACTACTGGTGGAACCCTTGCAATGGGTTGAATTGGAAAGTACCAGTGTTGGGAAGGTTACTTTGGAAATGTAATCGGTTACAGATTACAAGTGTAACTACTTTAATTAATGTAACTGCATACATTTTATCACTTTTTGATTACTTTTCTAATTTACAGTATTGGAATGCATTTCACTTGCCATTGTGGCATCTCTCAGACAGAATGTAGCCTTATGCTTCCAGCGGTAATGTGGATTGATGCAATTGGCAGACGTGATGCACTGCAAATTCAAACAAGAGAACCAATCAAAAGCATCAGAATAGCATCGCTTTACTATACGGCCTTTACAGTTTTTTACAATCGCTAGGACCCATTTCTCAGTACATTTACATTTAATCATTTAGCAGACACTTTTTTATAAAGCGACTTACAAATGAGGAGAGCAATAGAAGCAATCAGACCAACAAGGGGCAACAGTATGCAAGTGCTGTAACAAGTCTCAGTTAGTCTAGGAAAGTACATCTGTGTTTTTGTTTTGTTTTTAAGAAAAAAGAATAGAATAGGTAAGTGCTAGTCTTAATTGGTCAAGTGCTGCTGACCGATTAAGACTAGCACTTACCTATTCTATACCTATTCAACCTATTCAATACCTAGGTCACTTTTTTGAAACTTCACAGAGTGATCACAACATCAGTCTATGTGAGCTAAACTGTGGATCATTTATTATTGCTTTGGCACAAAATACATTCAATGACGACATCTTTCAAATTACATCAATTATTTTCTCACTTAGACACAAACGCCACCAAAACTTTACGTAATATGCAGGTCAATTTGCACGTTTACATACTCTTTTCAAAACTGTTAAACTTAAGTTCAAAACAAAACACAAAAATGAATTAAAGCTGCAAGCAGCATTGAAAGGGCCCTCGTACCCGGTGGACTTGGGAAAACAGTGAATAGTGGGTGACATGCATTTAAATATAGGGGAAATATGGCAAAGTCACTTCGATGTGCTAACTTCCTGCTGCCAGCAGGTGGCGCTTTGACTATAACTGAATATTGGCGTGTAGATGTCTTCAGGCCAGCTCTTTTATCAAACATGAAGTTTGGGGCAGATTAGACATTGTATGCCTGAGTTACAACAACTTCCTGTTTTGTGGCGTTAATCGCATACATTAGCACTTAACCAAGTGTTGCATGAGTTAACGTGTTTCTAGCATGTTTGGTACTTTGTGGCATATTTAAATGTGTTTCTGGGAGTGAATTAAAGTGTAAAGCATGCCATTTCCTCAGGACTCTTATCAAACATGTGAAGTTTGGGGCAGATCGGACATTGTATGCCTGACTTACAACTGCTTCCTGTTTCATGGCGAAACATCGAACTTTGTCAGGCCGCCATGGACACGCCCTTCAGCGAAAACTCAAGATCTTCACAATTTAACGTTGCAAAGGCCTTTAGATTAGACTGACCAAATATGATGTTGATCTGATAAAATCTCTAAAATTCAAAATATCTCACTTCCTGTTGGGTTTTCAGGTTTTGCTTGCAGGGACTTTTTTGTAGGTATTGGGCTGTTACATGTGTCTACCGAATTTCATACTTGTATGTAAAACGTAGTGCGAATGACGCTTAATTGAAATTTTGTAGGTGGCGCTATCGAGCCATTTTGCCACACCTAATTCTGAAACGTAGATTTCCACCACTTCTGATGCGTGTGCAAAGTTTCATGAGTTTTCGAGCATGTTTAGGCCCTCAAAATGTGATTAATTTCGGAGAATAAGAATAATAGACCGAGCAATTCCAATAGGGTCCTCACACCATCGGTGCTTGGGCCCTAATAAGACAGAAATTTGATGTAACTGAACACCTACACAACTGAACACCTACACATTACCATCCATTCAAAAGAGGAAAACTTAGGAATAATTTTGTACTATAATGTAACTATGGACTATGTAACATAAACTGCAGTGAATTATAAGCAGTAGAGAGTGTCATTCTGGTTTTGTGAAGAAATTTTACAAAAGAAAATCATTGACATAGTCATTGAAATCATTGTATAATGCAACCTGACATTAGTGTTTTTTGGGTCTGTGTTTTATGATTGACAATGTGTTTGTTGGTTGAAAACCTTTGCTAGTGTTATGGAAGAATGAGTTGATTTGGGAAAAGAATTGTGTTTTGGTAGTTTTAGTGCAATTTGAATGTGAAATGATCTGCTGTGCCGAGCTGACAGTTTGTTAGGAGAACTGTGTGAAGAGTTTTGAAAAAGTGATCTAAGTATTGAGAAATGAGTCCTAGCAATTGTAAAAAATAAATAAATAAATAAAAACTGTAAATGGCAAGAGGCATCCTGCACATCAAAAACAGGCAAAGCAACAATAAAATATTATTCAACATATCCTAGCTTTTTACAGAAAATATTCAGATGTAACCCCCCATTACACATTTTTTTCTCAGTAACTGTAACTGATTACAGTTACATTTATTTTGTAACTAAATTACGTAATCTAGTTACATGTAACTAGTTACTACCCAACACTGCTAAGTACATATGAGTAGACTCGTCCCCTCTGTCATAATCAAGGAGTCGAGGGTCTGTCCATATAAACCTCCCTTGTCCACTTGTGAAACACTTCAAACTGGCGACAGGGATTGCCCCGAGGGGAACAGCTTAGGGAGGTTTGTGAGTGTTGCTACATTTGGAACTACAGACTACTCTCATTATTTCTGCCATATAAAGATATTTTAAAAGTAGTAATGCTAGTTACTATTTCAGCATGTCTACAAGCAAAGCGGGATGCACCAAACATCTACCCAAAGTACTTTGAGCAAGCTCCAGTAGCAAACCTGAGCATGAACCTTTTTATTTGTCTTCAATATGACAAATCTAACCTGAATCAGGAAACATCACATGCGTATAATTTTAAGAACCAATGAGAATTTTCTGGTAGCATAAGCTCCCATTTGGGCAAGTCTGGAGAATCATGACTGTTAATGAAGAGGGAGGGATTATCGTTAATTTGCCAAAATCTGTAGAATACAAAAAGACCAAAGGGCAGTATCTCAACAGTGTGACTAGCTGTTGAACAATGGCAGGAAGTTGGTGTGCTGGGCAATCTCTGGCACTTTGTGTGTGGTTTTGTGCTTTCTGTCATGCTGTTCCACAGTGGAGTAATCTGCCCCAGAATCCTCAAGTGCTGATGTTACAGCAAACTGACCAGCGGGTTCAACAACAAGCTAGTCAACGGTTTCCTCAGCAGGTTCAACAAGCTAGTCAGCAGGTTCAACAACAAGCTAGTCAGTTTCCTCCACAGGTTCAACTGCAAGCTAGTCAACGGCTTCCTCAGCAGGTTCAACAAGCTAGTCAACGGTTTCCTCAGCAGGTTCAACAAGCTAGTCAACAGTTTCCTCAGCAGGTTCAACAACAAGCTAGTCAGTTTCCTCAGCAGGTTCAACAGCAAGCTAGTCAACGGCTTCCTCAGCAGGTTCAACAAGCTAGTCAGTTTCCTCAGCAGGTTCAACAAGCTAGTCAGTTTCCTCAGCAGGTTCAACAAGCTAGTCAGTTTCCTCAGCAGGTTCAACAAGCTAGTCAGTTTCCTCAGCAGGTTCAACAACAAGCTAGTCAGTTTCCTCAGCAGGTTCAACAGCAAGCTAGTCAACGGCTTCCTCAGCAGGTTCAACAAGCTAGTCAGTTTCTTCAACAGCAAGCTAGTCAACGGCTTCCTCAGCAGGTTCAACAAGCTAGTCAGTTTCCTCAGCAGGTTCAACAAGCTAGTCAGTTTCCTCAGCAGGTTCAACAAGCTAGTCAGTTTCCTCAGCAGGTTCAACAGCAAGCTAGTCAACGGCTTCCTCAGCAGGTTCAACAAGCTAGTCAGTTTCCTCAGCAGGTTCAACAGCAAGCTAGTCAACAGTTTCCTCAGCAGTTTCAGCCTAAGCAGCCAGTGGCGCAGGCAGAGCCCCTTGACAAATGTGCTGTAGCTGATTATGAGCAGATCCAATGTGGCCCACCTGGTATCAGTGGTGCTGAGTGTGAAGCTATCAACTGCTGCTTTAATGGACAGCAGTGTTTTTATGGCAAGGCAGGTAAGAGTGAGTCCATGTAAAGGTGTTCATGTTAAACTGCTCCTCAGCAATAACCTGCTCTTGTACCTTGTTCCAGTGACTGTCCAGTGTATAAGAGATGGTCAGTTTGTGGTAGTGGTGGCTAGAGATGTTACGCTACCTCGCTTGAGCCTGGATTCAGTCCGTCTCCTGGGTGGAAACGACCAACCTTGCAGTCCTGTGGGATCCACACCTTCCTTTGCTATATACCAGTTCCCTGTCACTGCATGTGGCACAAGCATGATGGTGAGTAGCTGCTTGTGGTTCTGTTCTGCATGGCTTAGACTGGACTGGATGCCATCAGTTACTATCCGCAGGAGGACAGCGGCTATGTGGTGTATGAAAACCGAATGACCTCCTCGTATGAAGTGGGTGTCGGACCACTTGGTTCAATCACAAGGGACAGTCATTTTGAGTAGGTGTTTTTTATTTATTTTTATTCTTTAGCATAAATGTTAGTCTTTGACCAAATGCTACAAGCTCACTATTTGTCTAGGCTTCTCTTCCAGTGTAGGTACTCTGCTACTTCTGTGGAAGCTCTGGTTGTGGAGGTCAACACTGTTCCTGCACCTCCACCAGTAGCGGCTCCTGGACCCCTCAGGGTGGAGCTTAGACTGGCAAATGGTCAATGTGTCACCAAAGGCTGTGCAGAAGGTAACTGTCTGTCCCAAGTATGCACAAGTATTTTTCTAAAACTCCAGGTTGCAGCAGTTTCTGGTTAAACAGGGGTGTTCTTCCTCAGGGGATGAGGCGTACACATCCTACTATGGTGATGCTGATTATCCGGTTACGAAAGTCCTGCGGGAGCCTGTGTATGTTGAGGTGCGCATTTTGGAGAGGACCGACCCCAACATTGTCCTAATGCTGGGACATTGCTGGGCGACATCAACCCCCAGTCCACTCAGTCTACCCCAGTGGGACCTTCTGGTCGATGGGTGAGTAAGGCCAGTCTTTATCCATCTAGTGTGCTGTAAGGCATTTCTGACTGCCTCTCTGCCTTTCAGATGCCCTTACCAGGATGACCATTACCTGACCACATTGGTTCCAGTGGCTGGATCTTCTGGTCTTCAGTTCCCAACCCACTACAAGCGCTTTGTTGTGAAGATGTTCACATTTGTGGATCCAGCATCACTGGTTCCTCTACAGGAAACTGTAGGCTCTGCAGCCTTACCTGAATCCTTAATAGTTTTTTTTTCTTCTGTGGCTTAACCCTTTCCCCCTCTGTTAGATCTTCATCCACTGTAGTACAGCGGTGTGCCATCCCTCTTCTGGCTCCTGTGAGCAAAGCTGCACTAGGAAAAGTGAGTGCTTGTTGTAAACTGACTTCAGGACCCATGAGAATTTGGTTTTTAAATGCCCCTCACGATTCTACCATTTTTCTTTTCCAGGAAGAGACGCTAACGTCAAGACCATCTCTAGTGGGCAAACTGTGGTGTCTAGTGGAGAAGTCAACCTGGTCAAGTGACTTTAGTAGTTTTAATAAACTTAACTCAACCATGTCTCTTTGGGGTTTTTTTTTCCAATGGAGTTGGATCTTTCATGACTGTTCTTAGTTTGATTTATTGGGCCACACTACTAAATGAGTTCCTCTTTTGCTTCAAGGTTGTGCTTGACTTGAACTAAACAAGCTAAGCTTCTGCCCTATTTGCCAAGCTTCAGTTGCTAACCTGGGTCCCTGTTCTTAATGGTATCAAATTAGGGGTTGTTTTGGTCTCTACTTGTGGCTTTATGGCTGGACTAGCATAAATGCCTGTATTGATATTCAAGCATGCCAAGTCCCTCTGATACTATTTGAAAGCCCCCTGAAGTCATGCACATACAGCATTGCATCTGCAATAAAATCAGTATCAACCTGCATTGTCCTTTTAATCCCAAATTGTGACCAGCCTTTTTTTCTTTAGGCTAACCCCAATGTTTACTGACAAGTAGACTGGTGCTTTAATAAAAGCTGGTTTAGTCCCTTAACTGGTGTATCCCACCTGGGTTGCTGTCTGTGGGCTGGTTTACACCTGGTACTAAAGTATTTATCAGTCTGATAACAAGTGGACTATGCTAAATACAGGTGTAAATGGGGTCTAAAATGTTTTGAGCTTGTTGGTTTTTTTTTTTTGTGTGACAATTTTAACCCTTACCTTCACTCATAAAAGGGGTCTTTATAAACCATTTCCAGAGTGGGACATTAACCAGTCTAAACAGTGTCAGTTCTTATGTAGATTTGGACAATAAGCTACTTTGTTTAAATGTCTGTGCTTGTTCTTGCACCATTAAAAATGTGGAAGGCAACTTAACTAGTGTCCATGCTGTCGAGGAAATGCATCCCATTTTAATTAGATTTAACTGGTTTGAAGAGCTAATTGTTAATTGTATTTATTAGGTTTGTGAAATAAACATTTCAAAATGGGGTCTACTATATTTGTCCATTTTGATGTCCCATCATTAACTTAAGACTTAGTCATGTTAACTCTTCTTGCTCTTTGTATCTCTAATTTTTCATAGAGACATTTTTTTTGGGGGGGGAGGGGGGATTGAGAAAACGTAGGTCTGTGGCCAGTTACATAAACTGCTGATGTTAAAGAATAAGAAGCTGAGGGCAAGTGGACAAAAATGAATGACTGTGTTTCAATTGACACTTTCATGCCCTTCCCTCTGTGTCGTTGACTCAGATGTACATTACATCATTGCTGAACACCTACACATTACCATCCATTCAAAAGAGGAAAATTTAGGAATAATTTTGTACTGTAATGTAACTATGGACTATGTAACAAACTGCCGTGAATTATAAGCAGTAGAGAGTGTCATTCTGGTTTTGTGAAGAAATTTTACAAAAGAAAATCATTGATATAGTCATTGAAATCATTGTATAATGCAACCTGACATTAGTGTTTTTTGGGTCTGTGTTTTATGATTGACAATGTGTTTGTTGGTTGAAAACTGTTATGTTAACTGACAATGTGATTGTTGGTGTTATGGAAGAATGAGTTGATTTGGGAAAATAATTGTGTTTTGGTAGTTTTAGTGCAATTTGAATGTGAAATGATCTGCTGTGCCGAACTGAAAGTTTGTTAGGAGAACTGTGTGAAGAGTTTTGAAAAAGTGACCTAAGTATTGAGAAATGAGTCCTAGCAATTGTAAAAAAAAAAAAAAAAAACAACAACCTGTAAATGGCAAGAGGCATCCTGCACATCAAAAACAGGCAAAGCAACAAATTAATATTATTCAACATATCCTAGCTTTTTACAGAAAATATTCAGATGTAACCCCCTTTGTAATAATTAACATTTTCATAAGTAACTGTAATTTAATTACACATTTTTTTCTCAGTAACTGTAACTGATTACAGTTACATTTATTTTGTAACTAAATTACGTAATCTAGTTACATGTAACTAGTTACTACCCAACACTGCTAAGTACATATGAGTAGACTCGTCCCCTCTGTCATAATCAAGGAGTCGAGGGTCTGTCCATATAAACCTCCCTTGTCCACTTGTGAAACACTTCAAACTGGCGACAGGGATTGCCCCGAGGGGAACAGCTTAGGGAGGTTTGTGAGTGTTGCTACATTTGGAACTACAGACTACTCTCATTATTTCTGCCATATAAAGATATTTTAAAAGTAGTAATGCTAGTTACTATTTCAGCATGTCTACAAGCAAAGCGGGATGCACCAAACATCTACCCAAAGTACTTTGGGCAAGCTCCAGTAGCAAACCTGAGCATGAACCTTTTTATTTGTCTTCAATATGACAAATCTAACCTGAATCAGGAAACATCACATGCGTATAATTTTAAGAACCAATGAGAAATTTCTGGTAGCATAAGCTCCCATTTGGGCAAGTCTGGAGAATCATGACTGTTAATGAAGAGGGAGGGATTATCGTTAAGTTGCCAAAATCTGTAGAATACAAAAAGACCAAAGGCCAGTATCTCAACAGTGTGACTAGCTGTTGAACAATGGCAGGAAGTTGGTGTGCTGGGCAATCTCTGGCACTTTGTGTGTGGTTTTGTGCTTTCTGTCATGCTGTTCCACAGTGGAGTAACCTGCCCCAGAGTCCTCAAGCGCTGATGTTACAGCAAACTGACCAGCAGGTTCAACAAGCTAGTCAACAGTTTCGTCAGCAGGTTCAACAACAAGCTAGTCAGTTTCCTCAGCAGGTTCAACTGCAAGCTAGTCAGCGGCTTCCTCAGCAGGTTCAACAACAAGCTAGTCAGCGGTTTCCTCAGCAGGTTCAACAGCAAGCTAGTCAACGGCTTCCTCAGCAGGTTCAACAGCAAGCTAGTCAACGGCTTCCTCAGCAGGTTCAACAGCAAGCTAGTCAACGGCTTCCTCAGCAGGTTCAACAGCAGGCTAGTCAACAGTTTCCTCAGCAGTTTCAGCCCAAGCAGCCAGTGGCGCAGGCAGAGCCCCTTGACAAATGTGCTGTAGCTGATTATGAGCAGATCCAATGTGGCCCACCTGGTATCAGTGGTGCTGAGTGTGAAGCAATCAACTGCTGCTTTAATGGACAGCAGTGTTTCTATGGGAAGGCAGGTAAGAGTGAGTCCATGTAAAGGTGTTCATGTTAAACTGCTCCTCCGCAATAACCTGCTCTTGTACCTTGTTCCAGTGACTGTCCAGTGTATAAGAGATGGTCAGTTTGTGGTAGTGGTGGCTAGAGATGTTACGCTACCTCGCTTGAGCCTGGATTCAGTCCGTCTCCTGGGTGGAAATGACCAACCTTGCAGTCCTGTGGGATCCACACCTTCCTTTGCTATATACCAGTTCCCTGTCACTGCATGTGGCACAAGCATGATGGTGAGTAGCTGCTTGTGGTTCTGTTCTGCATGGCTTAGACTGGACTGGATGCCATCAGTTACTATCCACAGGAGGACAGCGGCTATGTGGTGTATGAAAACCGAATGACCTCCTCGTATGAAGTGGGTGTCGGACCACTTGGTTCAATCACAAGGGACAGTCATTTTGAGTGGGTGTTTATTTATTTTTATTCTTTAGCATAAATGTTAGTCCTTTACAAATGCTACAAGCTCACTATTTGTCTAGGCTTCTCTTCCAGTGTAGGTACTCTGCTACTTCTGTGGAAGCTCTGGTTGTGGAGGTCAACACTGTTCCTGCACCTCCACCAGTAGCGGCTCCTGGACCTCTCAGGGTGGAGCTTAGACTGGCAAATGGTCAATGTGTCACCAAAGGCTGTGCAGAAGGTAACTGTCTGTCCCAAGTATTTTCTAAAACTCCAGGTTGCAGCAGTTTCTGGTTAAACGGGGGTGTTCTTCCTCAGGGGATGAGGCGTACACATCATACTACGGCGCTGCAGATTACCCGGTCACAAAAGTCCTGCGGGAGCCTGTGTATGTTGAGGTGCGCATTTTGGAGAGGACCGACCCCAACATTGTCCTAATGCTGGGACATTGCTGGGCGACATCAACCCCCAGTCCACTCAGTCTACCCCAGTGGGACCTTCTGGTCGATGGGTGAGTAAGGCCAGTCTTTATCCATCTAGTGTGCTGTAAGGCATTTCTGACTGCCTCTTTGCCTTTCAGATGCCCTTACCAGGATGACCGCTACCTGACCACATTGGTTCCAGTGACTGGATCTTTTGGTCTTCAGTTCCCAACCCACTACAAGCGCTTTGTTGTGAAAATGTTCACATTTGTGGATCCAGCATCTCTGGCTCCTCTACAGGAAACCGTAGGCTCTGCAACCTTACCTGAATCCCTTTTTTTTTTTTTAAATTTTAATAGTGATTTTCTGTGGCTTAACCCTTTCCCCCTCTGTTAGATCTTCATCCACTGTAGTACAGCGGTGTGCCATCCCTCTTCTGGCTCCTGTGAGCAAAGCTGCACTAGGAAAAGTGAGTGCTTGTTGTAAACTGACTTCAGACCCATGAGAATTTGATTTTTAAATGCCTCACGATTCTACCCTTTCTTTTCCAGGAAGAGATGCTAACATCAAGACCATCTCTAGTGGGCAAACTGTGGTGTCTAGTGGAGAAGTCAGCCTGGTCATGTGACTTAAGTAGTTTTAATAAACAGCTCAACCATGTCTCTCTGGTTTTGTTTCTCAAATGGAGTTGGATCCTTCATGACTGTTCTCAGTTTGCTTTATTGGGCCGCACTACTGGGTTGCATTTGCTTTAAGGTTGTGCTTGACTTGAGCTAAACAAGCCAAGCTTTTGCCAAACCTGGCCTATTTGCCAAGCTTCAGTTGCTAACCTGGGCTGCTGTTCTTAATGGTATCAATGTTATGCTTATACACACTGTCTCTTTTTCAAACTCAATTTTCAAAACTTATCACCTCTTCAAAATGTAACATTGCACTCAAAATGCCATAAACGCATGTCAGAATGAGTAGTCATCAGTGCTAATCTACACTTCATCTCTTCTCCTGGCTGGGTCTGGCTACAATACTTTATCCACTTCACAAGATATCTTTTCTCTTGCCAAACATTGAGGGAAGTATCTTCTAGCATGGTGTATCCAACCTTGGACAGAGGCAAACTCTGTCCCCACATGCATCCTCACTTGTCTGGAGAAGTGGCATGTGGGCATAGGGTTGGCAATCATACACTTTCCAGCGTCAGGCAGAGAATTCCTCCATGGGGTATAGAAAAGGGGAATATGGGGGTAGGTACAAAACTACTAATTGTGGCTGGGTGGCAAACCAGTTTTGGCTGGTAAAAACTAACATGGTCCCATTTAACCACAAATTTAGCAGGCTCCTGATCAGGGACAAGCATTGTGTAAATTACATCCAGAAAAGTGAGCATATGGCCGGTGTTGTACAGGCCCAGTGTGGCATTGTGATGGAGGACCCCCTGTTTTGAGTGATGGCAGCACACATAGTTATATTACCCCCACACTGTCCAGGGCCATTGGTAATTGTCCTTTGTCCTATTACATTTCTTCCGTGGTGCCTGGTTTTGGAGGTTGGAGCCAACCTCATCCACATAAATTAATAGAGCTTTACATGGGCATCCATCTCCAATACTCTCTATAACAGGCAAAATAATATACAGATGAGTAAATATGGTATGTCTGAAGTACTGGAAGTAGTGTTTCATACCTCTACAAAGTCATGTCGCACATTCTTGACCCTGTCAGAGTTTCTCTCAAATGGCACCTTGTAAAGTTGTTTCATCGTCACTTGGTGCCGTTGGAGGATGCGTTGTTTTACAAAAAAAAATGTAGTACAGCATGATAATCAACCTCATTCATTCAATGCGGTGCCGTAAAAGGATGGCTTAGAGTTACAAATGTTTCTGCAATACTATGCATTCATACGTATTTTACAGTACATTACTGTAATACTAAAATAGTCATTAGATAGTTGCATACCTGTTCTCATTTCTGAAGGTTCGAATTATGGTTGCCACTGTATATCGGCTCAAGGTGGGCTGGATTCTCAGTCCAGCCTCTCTCATGGTCAAACCGTGGATAATCAAATGATCAACAAGTGTTGCCCTAATCTCATCAGAGATGGCTCTCCTTCCTTCTCTTCTTTGCCCTCATCCTCTTCTCTTCCTCTTCCTCCTCCTCTTCTTCCAACTCTTAGTCTTTGAATTTGTCCTCGTTTTTGTCCCCTGCCTCTCCCTCCTACTCTTGCTCTCTGTCCATTGTTAGCATCCATTGTTCAAAACAGGTAATCTGACCTTTGACCTATTTATAGGACTATACTACAGTAAAGCAGTGATTGGTTAGTGATCAGTTAAGCAATTAGTATTTGCACATGTGAGAAGTGTGTGTGTGACCTGGGGCAGGTTCAGGCTCAAACCGGTGCACAACGTTTTGCTACGGTTTCCAGGTTGAACGTCATGTTTCCTGGAAACGGTGTGCAGCGGTGTGCAACGGGGTTTGAGATACGTGTTCTCTTGTTTGGTGGGTTTGTCAAAAATGTCAGCCCAATCAGCAGCAACATGTATATAAACCGTGCAGTGTTAAAGAGACAGCTCGCACAATGGGTCCAAGTAAAGTTCTTCACAAATGTGTCCGCTGCAGCTTGGTATATGCAACAAATGAAGATATTCGAAGACATGTTTGTCTTTCATCCTGAAATGCAAGGCAAATGTTGGATCACAATAATTAGGAACCACAGTTTACACAAATCCCTTCACTCTTTTATTCTGGACAGCAAGCTCAGTGACTGTAACATCGAGCGTGTTTTGCAGTATTACAGTTTTTCTCGATTGTTTACACACATTTTCTGAAAGCATGCCTCATACTCTCAGAACTCTACACAGAAATAAAAAAAACACACACAATGGGCAAAACCCCTCAATTCTCCTGCAAAATGAAACTTTACATTCGAAACAATGTTATTTCTTCTCAAAATGGTATTTTGTTTTCAAATGACACCCACAAACCAATATATGAATAGACATTTATAAGAACCAGTTGAACACTGATGTGCTCAATGTAAAACACTATGATGAATGGAAAACACTTCTCCATTCATCATAATGACTTAGGTCTTTTTTTGGTTCAGTGTTACACTTACTACAGACAGTACATACATTAGTGTGTTTTTTTTAAATATGCTGCTTCAAAACAGAAGAGCTCACCTGTTGCCCTTTTATGCTAAAGCTCTGTTTGCTAATTGTAAAACTGTGTGACAGGTGTTTGCCCATGTGATGAGTCAGTGTGCATATTTGAATGGCAGTGTGTTTCTTGTGAAAACAAGAGATTTTCTGCTTGAAAATTGTGCCAAATGCAGAGAATTGTGTGTAGTGTTTTTAAAAAAGTTAAGTTTAGCAGAATTGGTTTAGGGGGTTGGTGCATGAGTTACATGTTGTGGTCATTGTGTCTCAATTACGAGTATTTGAGTGTAAACAATTGAGAAAAACTGTAAACATGTATTTATACCGACTTCCTCAGGCTCCGAAAATTATTCAAAAACAACACAAAGAATGGCCTTCTCAGCTGCCATAGTTGCAACTCCTACGTCATCAGAACAGGGTGTTCAACGCACCACCGTTTCCGTTTAAAAAACGTTTTGCAACGTTTTGTCGGGACTGAAAACAGCCCTGGTGAATAAGTGTAGCATTTTGATTGGTTGTGTTTGAAAAAGGAAAGCAAGTCACTTCCTGTTAGATTTTTGTGTTTTAGGTAGAGAATTGTGTGTAGTGTTTTGAAAAAAGTGTTTTATGCAATTGAAAACTGAGTCAAAGGCTGAGAAATAGCTTATGGTTTTGGAGATTTGGTGTGTAGTTTTGCACTTTGAGTGAGGGGTTTCAAAAATCGTGGGACATGAACAGATTTTGTGTGTAAGCAGTTGGAAAAAACTGTAAAGTACAACATCTGGAAATGGCAAAAACTGCAAAAAAATTTGTAGAGAAAATTAAAAATATCTCACTTCCTGTTGGGGACTTTTTTGTAGGTATTGGGCTGTTACATGTGTCTACCGAATTTCATACTTGTATGTAAAACGTAGTGCGAATGACGCTTAATTGAAATTTTGTAGGTGGCGCTATCGAGCCATTTTGCCACACCTAATTCTGAAATTCTGTAGATTTCCACCACTTCTGATGCGTGTGCAAAGTTTCATGAGTTTTCGAGCATGTTTAGGCCCTCAAAAATGTGATTAATTTCGGAGAAGAAGAATAATAGACCGAGCAATTCCAATAGGGTCCTCACACCATCGGTGTTTGGGCCCTAATTATAAAATAGTGAAGGCAAAAAAGTGATTAAAATGGTGAAAAATATGACATGATGACACTAAGATATACATTTTCCTATAAACATTCATATAACTCATATAACATAATATCTTAAAATGTTGATGGATAGGTAACACATTTATTTATTTGCATGTGCACGTGTGGAAGAGACATTTGGGGTTGAGATTGAGTTCTAGGTTATTTATAATGTTTGTAATATTTGTTTTCTGATTAATATGTCTTGGGCTGTTACTGTGTGTGTGTGTGTGTGTGTGTGTGGGTGTACTGTTTGCTGAAGCAGAGACATTTCATCAGTGTCGGGTCCAAGAAAATTCCTGGACAAACACTAGGAAACCACCTTGGTCGCCACAGCAACAGCTGATCCCTCCGGTCTGATCCAACAAGACCTTCACGTTTCAGAAAGCAGAAAAGGGCAAACGAAGGGTGTGGACAAGACAGAATTACTAACATATAAATGAAGGTAATCGTGATTAAAAAAATTTTTAGGATTCTTTGATAAATAGAAAGTTCAAAAGAACAGCATTTATTTGAAATAGAAATCTTTTGTAACAATTTGATCAATTTAATATATGTTTGCTGAATAAAATTACTTATTTTCTTAATCTTACCCCAAACATTTGAATGTAAGTTTATCACGGTTTTGATTAGAGATATATATACACCAATCAGGCATAACATTATGAAAGGTGAAGTGAATAACACTGATTCTCTCTTCATCACGGCACCTGTTAGTGGGTGGGATATATTATATATATAGCAAGTGAACATTTTGTCCTCAAAGTTGATGAGTAGGAAGAAGGAAAAATGGGCAAGCGTAAAGACATGAGCAAGTTTGACAAGGGCTAAATTCTGATGGCTAGACCACTGGGTCAGAGCATCTCCAAAACTGCAGCTCTTGTGGGGTGTTCCCGGTCTGCAGTGGTCAGTATCTATCAAAAGTGCTCCAAGGAAGGAACAGTGGTGAACCGGAGACAGGGTCATGGTCGGCTACGGCTCATTGATGCACATGGGGAGCGAAGGCTGGCCCGTGTGGTCCGATCAAACAGACGAGCTACTGTAGCTCAAATTGCTCAAAAAGTTAATACTGGTTCTGATAGAAAGGTGTCAGAATACACAGTGTATCGCAGTTTGTTGTGTATGGGGCTGCATAGCCGCAAACCAGTCAGGGTGCCCATGCTGACCCCGCCGCAGACCAGTCAGGGTGCCTATGCTGACCCCTGTCCACCGCCGAAAGCACCAACAGTGGGCATGTGAGCATCAGAACTGGACCTTGGAGCAATGGAAGAATGGCCTGGTCTGATGAATCACGTTTTCTTTTACATCACGTGGATGGCCGGGTACATGTGCGTCGCTTACCTGGGAAACACATGGCACCAGGATGCACTATGGGAAGAAGGCAAGACGGCAAAGGCAGTGTGATGCTTTGGGCAAAATCATACAGTCACTGCTGGAGAAGGTTCAAATATGCAAAAGGTGCTGGAAAACTGAAGAATTTTCAGGACCTGGAGGATTTTTCTGAAGAACTTTGGGCAGTTTAACTGCTCAGGTCAAACAAGAGATTTAAGAACAACCATCACAAAACAAAAAAATAGCAGTGGATTTTTACAAATTCAGCATTTTTTTTGTCTTGTGGACTATATGTAAACATCTTTTATGTAAAATATCTTATTCAGGATAGCACTAAATAAAAAATAACATGCATTTTGTATGATCCCACTTATTTAGTTAAAATCATTAACATTTTGCAGATTCTGCAAGGGGTGTGTAAACTTTTGAGCAAAACATAATTTTTTGTCCTACTATGGAAGTCAATGTTTTGGGGTCAAATGTTTGGTTACACATATTCTTCAATCGTCTTTTGTGTTCAGCAGAAGAAAGAAATTCATACAGGTTTGGGTGAATAAATGATGACAGAATGTGCATTTTTGGGTGAACTATCCCTTTAATCCCTTTAATTTTACATCTAGAAAAATTTAATATTTCACCCTGGTAATGAATCATTGGGCAAGACAAATACTGTGGTAAATATTTAACATGTGTCTACATGTATAGTGATTTCTGCTCATCTGACATACTTCAGCATGTTGAAACACACTGATGTTCAGAGTCTTGCCCTGCGGTGACAGTCCGGCCCTGTTCTCTTTATTCTTCAAACATTTTAAGCTTCACATGGGTTTAACCAGCTTAATGGCTTATGTCTAGCAAATTATATTTATGTCCTCATTATGACGTGATATTTATATAATGACAATATGATTCAGCAAAGAACCCTCTTTGATTTTTCCTGTTGTGATTGATTTGCAATGTACATTATCCAGCTTATTACATTCACACTTAATATTATTCAGCTTATTACACAAATGCTTAAATAAATAGATGTGAAATACTGCACAGATGAATTTATTTTACTATATGAAAAGAAACCCTTGTGAAAAGAAGTGCACTTAAATTGAATGTGCACTTATAGTGTATTTCAAATCTTAAGTCTATTTTTTTTAAATCTTGTAGATAATAAGTTATGACAACATATGTTTTTACATTGCTGTAACTCATCAAAATAAGTTAGCCAATTTTTTATAAGTTATACAAGATTCAACTAATTTTTCATAAGTCAGTTTAATGTAATTTAAGTTGAAATGACTTAAACATCCAAGTTGATTGTACTTAACTTCAAGGCAGCAACTTTTTTTTTTACACACTTTTAAAATGTACACTTTGCAACAGTCAAATTAAAAGTTTTATTAAAGCATTGTTTTAATAATATTTTGTCATGCTTTAAAAATATATACTTGTTTTGATGATTATAATTTTAACGTTTTATTTAAAGTGTTATTTGAAATTCCCTTTAAACTTTTAAATGCACTACATTGCAATTTCATTACAAATATACATTATAAAAATATTGAAATACAAGTTTCAATAGAAATTGCATTAAAGTAGGTAAATTCAGGATAATTGGGACATTTCATTGGCAAAAAGTGTCCCAAATTACCTGGATTTACCTATAAGTGAAATATAGGTGAATTAAGAATTAGGACACTTTTTGCCACTGAGATGACTTGGAAAAAATGTCCCAATTATTCTGAATTTCATCTATATTTTACTTTATCATAAATGCTTGTCAGTACATTTAGCAGTGCACTTTAAACATATTTCAAACACAGAATGCATTATGTATATTTAAACTAGAATACATTTTTTAATTTAATTGTAAATAGCATGCGATTAAGTGTCTGAAAACATTACATTCATCTCTTTTTCCAAAGTATGCTTGTACTGACAAGGGAAGAGACCATGGAGTCAGAGATGTGAAGCAGAGTGATCGTTGCCAGTTTAGAGGTCACTGTACAAACACTGTATACTGCGTTTGACCAATCAGAATATGATATAAATGTTCAGTTGGGTTGGCAGGAGGTGCAGTGAGATCATGTGACCTGAATGAAAGGACCGCACACTGATGAGTCCATTCTAACAGCTGCTGATGGGCTTCTTTTCTGATGCAGTTGTGTTTTTCTAATCTCCAGCATTGTCCTCATGGCTCACCCTCTCCTGGGCTCAGTTACCATCTAACCTTTGACTTTGCTGATCATTATGCAAGCTTAGCTCCGGCTCCCATCTGCTGCTGTGCTGGCTAGAGTCTCTCACAGACTGACAGTGTTTCACACGGCATTTATCTGCAGCTCTTCCACGCCTGAGCAGAATTAGCTCACCTCAAATTGTTGATTTCATGCAAATCAAGTGAATTGATTTTTATTACCATTTCATTATCTTGAGACCGGGGGTGGTGGCTGTATTTTGCAACCCTAAAGTGAGTCCTATTGCATACTAAATGTCTGTTTTCTCTAGCTGTGGTTATTTACATTGTTTCACATCACAACTTTGTCCAAATTAAAACTTTTAAATTAAAAATTGTATTATTGAACAATAAAACCACACTTGCATAAATTCAGGCCAGTGATGAGAATATAATTAAGGTAGATGATTTTAACTAATGGGTTGAATTGTTTTCCCATAAAGGTATGTATGTATATTTGTATATGCATGTAGGCTATGTGTATATGTAAAATTTTGTCAATTACTTTTATATATATATATATATATATATATATATATATATATATTGTTAACTGTGCGTGTGTATGTGTGTGTGTGTACCTGATATTCCCTCCCTATATGTTAGGGAATAGTATACCAGTAAATTTTGACCTTATGGGGACATTTTTGGCCCCATAAGGAAAAACAGCTAATAAATCAGACTAAATATATATATATATATATATATATATTTTATTTTATGTTTTGAAAATGTAAAAATGCATAAAGTTTTCTGTGATGGGTAGGTTTAGGGTTATGGGATAGAATATACAGTTTGTACAGTATAAAAATCATTATGTCTATAAGAAGTCCCTATAAAACATGGAAACGTGTGTGTGTGCGTACGTGCGTGATAAGAGAGATGAATCTATTCTATGTACCGTTATCATACTTATCTGACCATTATCAGTTTGTAGCAGTAAATGAAGAGATGTCACACCGATCACAAGTTCAGTATGGAGTACCGCAGGGCTCAGTGCTAGGACCGTTGCTATTCACCCTGTACATGCTACCACTGGGAGATATGGCGTTAGTTTTCATTGTTATGCTGACGATACTCAGCTCTATATTTGTTCACGCCCTGACGAAACTTACCAATTCACAAAATTAACGAAATGCATAGCTGATATAAAAAATTGGATGACTAGTAATTTCCTGCAACTTAATTCAGAAAAAACTAAATTTTTAATCATTGGACAAAAAAAAAACTCCACAAGTAGTAACCTTTGAAAGCCACGTTTTTAGCATCTGTAAAACTGTATTCTACCATCTTAAAAATATATCTAAATTACGGCATATGCTTTCAATGCAAAATGCTGAACAGTTAGTTCATGCGTTCATGACCTCAAGGCTAGATTATTGTAATGCTCTACTGGGTGGTTGCCCTGCTCGCTTAATAAATAAACTGCAGCTGGTCCAAAACGCAGCAGCTCGAGTTCTTACTAGAACCAGGAAGTATGACCATATTAGCCCGGTTCTTTCAACACTGCACTGGCTCCCTATTAAACATCGTATACATTTAAAAATCTTGCTAATTACTTACAAAGCACTAAATGGTTTAGCTCCCCGGTTAACGCATTATACTCCATCACGTCTATTGCGGTCTCAAAACTCTGGCCAGTTGATAATACCTAGAATATCAAAATCAACTGCAGGCGGTCGATTCTTTTCCTATTTAGCACCTAAACTCTGGAACAGTCTTCCTAGCATTGTTCGGGAAGCAGACACACTCTGTCAATTTAAATCTAGACTAAAAACACATCTCTTTACTATACACATAAAACATTTTTCATTTATATTATTCATATCAGTTAAATGATTGTTAGGCTGCATTAACTAGGTCAGCCGGAACCGGGAACACTTCCCATAACACCTGATGTACTCGTTACATCATAAGAAGAATGGCATCTACGCTAATGTTAGTCTCTCTGTTTATCCCGAGGTTTACTGCAGTCGGCCGTATCCGGACCAGATGCTGGACCTGCGCCTGGACATGACCAACGCATCCCTGAAATATCTGCAGAGACCGTGTCAATTAAACTCCCCCCTGTAAATGCCGGATCGACACGACATCCTCATTAAACCCGTCTCCGGCGTGACGACTCCAATCTTTTGAATAATCCTACGAATATCTATTGATCTAATATGACTTCTGACCTGTAATGTTGCCAGAATCATAATCATACACTATTTGTTCGTCGGCCAGAGGAGAACTGGCACCCCGACTGACCCTGGTTTCTCCCAAGGTTTTTTTCTCCATTCTGGACCTGAAGGAGTTTTGGTTCCTTGCCACCGTCGCCTTTGGCTTTTGTCTTGCTCATTTGGGGACACTTAAATTTCAACTACTGATCTGCCCGCATTGACAGTATATGATAATTGAAATGAGCTAGATGACATCACCGTTTTCACCAGAATCAAATTCTGTTGCATTATTTTCCTGTTTTAACACTGTGAAGCTGCTTTGAAACAATTGGCATTGTAAAAAGCGCTATATAAATAAAGGTGATTTGATATGTGTCTTTAAAACATTATATGGGTTTTGAAATGTCCTTCCTAATGACCTTGTAATAACACGACTCCGAATTAAAATGACTTTAAACCTGTCCATATGTACTGCACGGCATGTTTACAAATTGGAAGATTTTTTCCCAACGCATGAAGATCCAGGTAAATTAGCTCGCCCTCACGTCACATGTTGCTATGGTGACACGTAACGCGCCGCTGAGCACCCGATGCTTGGGTCGGTGAGTGAGTTGTGGAAGCGTCTTTTCATCTAATAAAACATTCAACTAACAAAACAAAAAGGTATTTAAATAAGAATACTCTATTGCGTTTTTGTTGTCTGAACTTGTTTATATGTTAGGTTTCTGTCGCTATTTTACAGTCGAATTTATGTGCTACACATGCACTGTTAGCCTATATGTATTTTTCTTCAATTAGCCTACATGTTTATGCAGATACATTTGGAATGTGTTTTATATGTGTAAACAGTTTAAAGCTCAAGTTTCTGTTCCAGAGTTCGCCTACTAACTACTGGAAGCTGTTGTGTTGTAGTGAGCAGTAATGCGCTTCATCATGGGCACGCGCACGGGCACGCGCACGGACCGCCTCGCGCAGCCCAAACCAAACGTGCTCAGATTCCCAGACAGGTGCGACACTCTGCGGTACACGCGCACGTTTCTTTATATAGCTGGGTATATCTATCTATCTATAGACACACACACACACACATATATATATATAGATAGATGGATGGATGGATGGATAGATTAAAAAAGTTTTATAAGTTTTATGTATACCATTGCTATACCATAATAACACAATACATACTAATGACAGACAATATACGCAGAGAAGTAAAATATTACAAAATAGAAGATTAAAGCAAAGATAGTACAAGATAGTAAATAGGCATTACATAGACATCATCAGAATCATGTACAAAGAAATACAGGACACAACTTAAGAATGATAACATTCAGAGAACAAATTTTTTCTGAGAATATGGATTTGAATTCAGAAATATTAATGCAGCAGAGTGACCGGGAGAGGGAATTCTATAGTTAGGGTGCAATAACACTAAATTATCTACCTCCCATAGAAGAGAGGCGACACCGAGGGACAGAGAAAAGGCCAGATTCAGATGACCGAAGTGATCGAGTCAGGATGTTGGGGAGGAGCAGATTACAGAGATAGCTAGGAGCCAAGACATGCAATGATTTGAAAGTGAGCAGTAGTATTTTGTACTTGATACGAGCCAGTGGAGATTAAACAGAATAGGGGTGATATGGGCAGAACTCTTGCTGTGGGTAAGTATTCTTGCAGCAGAGTTTTGAATATATTGCAGTCTGGCAATGGAGCTAGCAGGTAAACCTGCTAAAAAAAAAAAAGGGCATTACAGTAGTCAAGACAGGAAAAAACGACACCAATGAAGGGACGGAGCTTGGCAGTGTGATGTCAGTGAAACAATGCAGATTTGGTGCTAGAGTTGATATGAGCCTCAAAGGTGAGAGATGATTTAAATATAACACCAGGATATTTTACAGTACATGATGGCTCGATGAATGTACCAGCAATCTCAGAGGCAAAGTCAGTATGAATTTTGCTTGTAAGTGATGGGGTTCCAGTAAAAATTATTTTAGCGTTGTCCATGTTTAGTTACAGGAAGTTGGAGTTGAGTCATTCTTTTATTTCATTCACACAAGTGGAGATTTTATCAATTTGAGTAGATAGAGCAGGCTTACACATAGTGCATATCTGGATTTCATCAGCTAACGATAATTAAAACCATATTGATGTAAGATCTGACCCAGAGGTAGTATGTAAATTATGAATAATAATGGACCAAGGACGGATCCCTGGGGGACACCTTGCTGGAGATCTAAAATCCTTCATTGAAATGTAAAATTGTCTATCAGAGAGATAGGAGGAAAACCAAGAAAGAGCAACACCTGAAATACCCACATCCAAGAGGCGAGAAATAAGTTAATCATGGCAGACGGTATCAAAGACGAAGCTATAAGGTCGAGTAGTAGAAGTATAGAGCGAGAGCCAGAGTCACCAGAAAGTAGTAGGACATTCACTACCTTTACAAGGGCAGTTTCAGTGCTATGAAATGGGTGAAAAACAGATTAAAAGGAATCTAAGAGATTATTGAAGCTGGGAGTCAATAGTTCTTTCCAGTAATTTGGCAATAAATGGTAGACTTGTTGTGAATATTTACATCTGGTGACTTTGTTCATACATTCTTTCCTACCTGTAGTGGGAAATCTACTCTCCTTCAGATAAAAGTTGATATGTCACATATTTTCAATATTTGGAGGGGACATATTTAAAAAGTTGTTGTCAAGCGTTAGCTTATTACATTTATGTTGAGATTTTATGAAATAAATTTTTACATTTTTCATAATCTGTCTGTTAATGTTTGTATCCCCCAGGATACGTCATCCCCGTGGGGCTATACATTCATTGAAAAAAGAATGCTTGTTTGGCAATGCGTGTTACAACATTTTAGACAATTTTTAAAAAAACATTTATTCTGTCATAACTTAAACATTCTTTGAAAAATTATGTTGAACAATAAGTATAATGCCTATTTATGAATATATTAGCCTACTGTATCATATTTAATACACACATTTCTAGGGCCTATAAATGATCAATATGACCAAAACTTTGCTGAAAAACCTCTTGTACACAATCTACTTCATGCCTTCTGCCCTCTGATTGATAGTTAATACTTTTTTATCAAGTAAAGTATTTTTTGCTCAGAAATCTTTAATGATTTTTATAAAGTAAATGTAAAATAAGCATTTACTGTAATTAAACTTGGGTTTACTTCATTATTCGTGCATTTTTTTTAATGTTAAAAATGGTAAATGTCAAATATGGCACAACAGGCTTTTGGGGAACATTTTCCTTCTCTCAATTATCATTGATTTGCAATGAATTGTATATATGAGCCATAAAAGCCAAACAAGCATTCCTTTTTCAGTGAATTAACAGGGGCGACGTATCCTGGGGGATACAAACATTAAAATAATGTTGTTGTTTTTTAAAGACAATTGTATTATTTGTATCCTAATAAGATGGGGAAAAAATTGCAATACATTCATTTTCTGATGTCTCTTTATGGTCTTGCCCTTTTTAGGGTTAATCCTACCCAATACCTAAACTTAAAGGGATAGTTCACACAAAAATGAAAATGTTTCATAAGTTACTCACCCTCGTGTTGTTCCAAACCTGTATGAGTTTCTTTCATCTGTTGAACACAAAAGAAGATATTTTGAAGAATGTTGGTAACCAGACAGTTGACGGTAGCCATGGACTTCCATAGTATTTGTTCCTACTGTGGAAGTCAATGGGTGCAGTCAACTGTTTGATTACAAACATTCTTTAAAATATCTTCTTTTGTGTTCAACAACATAGGTTGATTAAATGACAAAATTAAATTTTCTGGGTGAACTATCCCTTTATCAACTACTAATAATTAGGAGTTTACTGAGGCAAAAGTATAGTGATAGTAATAGTGAGAATTGGACCCTATCTAAAGTGTGACCAAATATTTATATATTGATAAATAATGAGTAATAATTTTGAAAATATGATATAAGATATACAAGGACTTAAATATGTGGCAACATCCTCTACAGATGACAAAACTGAATTTCTGTGTGTCCCAGGAGGATAAAGACTGTCATTCTCTCACATGGTCAAAACCTCTGTGCTTGACCTAGTTTTTTTTTTAAATGAACTGGTGTGTTTGCCCACAAGGGGGCTCTACAGCAGCAGATATCTTGGGCTTCTTTTTGTGAATTATTCATGCTTTCACATTAACTTGTCTCTGCCGCATTCCCATCCATGTCTGAGGTGGTAACATTGCAGTGACATTGACCCCAACAATAGTTTTGGAAATGTAAAAATAAAGGTTTCAAAAGGGGGTTTTCACAGTGATGCCAAGAACCATTTTTTGGGGGTATTCTGAGTTCGGGCCAAATTCCAAGCTCGAAACTCTCTCCCCGGACAGCACGCCAAATACGCATTTAAATTTACTCTATAAATTATATGTAAGTGTGAACTCGTGAAAGAGTGTATGATGAAATACAACAGCTAAATGTATTCAAACCACTCATTTATCTTTGTGTTTTGCTGCAGTTATTATTTTGTCTTCTTTTAATACTAATATAGGCGCTCAGTATACTGGCTTGAAGAACTACCAACCAGGTCAAAGAACATCTCCACAACTGCCTTTGGTATGAAAAATCACTTCATTTACAGAACGCCTTGATGCATTATGAAAATGTTATAACATAATCTTTGCTTCCATCCAATTAACTTCAGAGTGGTCAAAAAAATCGTAATGAATGCGAGGTTGCAAATCATTCACCTCTTTTGCTTTACTTAAAGTCAGGACTTTTTTTTACAATGTGAAAGTTTACAACCTGTATGCTCTGTGTATATTGAAAAAATATTTTCAGGAAAGATGTTCATTTAAAAAGGTAATTGGAATTGTCTCCACAGAACTGAGTCCTCGCTTGGAGCAGCTCGCCCAGAGCAAACAATCAAGCCGTTTCTTTAAGGAGAGCAGGTGACTAATGCTATTTCCATTAAAACTACTTAATATTAAGCAGTTCTTAAAGAAATATAGTCACCACACAGGGCTGTATAAATGCATTTGAACTTAAATACATTAGCATAAAAAGCTGTTTCAATCAGACTCTACTGTTATACAATATACAGTATAGAGTAACAAATGTTAAGTTACAGAAATACAGTGGCAAGAAAAAGTATGTGAACCCATTGCAGAATTTTTTATTCAGTGCTGTCCTGAATAAGATATTTTACATAGAAGATGTTTACATATAGTCCACAAGACCAAAAAATAGCTGAATTTATAAAAATGACCCCGTTCAAAAGTTTATGAACCCTTGATTCTTAACACTGTGTGTCGTTACCTGGATGATCCAGAGCTGTTTTTTTTTTTTTTTTTGTGATGGTTGTTCTTGAGTCTCTTGTTTGTCCTGAGCAGTTAAACTGACCAAATGTTTTTCAGAAAAATCCTCCAGGTCCCAAAAATTCTTCAGTTTTCCAGCATCTTTTGCATATTTGAACCCTCTCCAGCAGTGACTGTATGATTTTGAGATCCATCTTTTCACACTGAGGACTAAAAAAGGTTGAAACATTCACTGATGCTCCAGAAGGAAATACGATGCATTAAGAGCCGGGGGGGGGGGGTGAAAACTTTTTGAATTTGAAGATCAAGGTAAACTGTACTTAATTTGTCTTCCGGGAAACATGTAAGTATCTTCTGCTTCCGAAGGGCAGTACTAAATGAAAATATGAAAAAATGAAAAAATACAAATTTGGACATCTTTATCCTGTTCAAAAGCCCCCCGGGCTCTTAATGAATCGTGTTTCCTTCTGGAGCATCAGTGAATGTTTCAACCTTTTTAATGGTTGTGTTTGAGTCCCTCAATCGTCCTCAGTGTGAAAAGATGGATCTCAAAACTCAAAAACTCAAAAACTGAAGAATTTTTGGGACCTGGAGATTTTTTCTGAAGATCATTGGGCAGTTTAACTGCTCACGACAAACAAGGGACTCGAGGACAACCATCACAAAACAAAACAAAAAAACAGCCGTGGATCATCAGGTAACGACACACAGTGTTAAGAATCAAGGGTATGTAAACATTTGAATGAATTATTTTTATAAATTCAGCTATTGTTTTTGTCTTGTGGACTATATGTAATCTTTTATGTAAAATATCTTATTCAGGACAGCACTAAATAAAACATAACATGCATTTTGTATGATCCCTCTTATTTTGTTAAAATTATTCATATTTTCACAGATTCTGCAATGGGTTCACATACTTTTTCTTGCAACTGTATATGCAATGTTTTAATATAATTTCCATTCATTCTTGAACATTTTTTTTAAATGAATGTATATATGGAGTTTTTATAGCACCTAAACAGTTTCCCATACACACTACACACCCCAGCCTTCATTAATGCATATATGCAACAGACGATGAGAGTTAAGCTCATATTCATCCCATTTGATCTTTGTTCATGTTCATTAATTTCACTTCTACAATATCCCATGATGCTTATCTCATAATTTCAGTTTCCGTTTATACTTCAATCACGCAGGCCGTCACCAGCAGTGAAAATACTGACGTCTTCATGCAATAACGGCTCTCCTGCTCACTGTCCTCATGGTTCCATTCAAACGCTAAACTCAGTCTCAAAGCTCATTGCAGGGCTTTTATTGGCTGTGTTCTCAACTTATGATCACATCTGTAATTAGTTAATAAGGAAATATGAATCCAGCTCTCACATGTGTCATCTAGTTAATTTGGAGAAAAGAAGGAGGCTAGAAGATCATGATCACGATTCATGGCAGAAAAATAAAATGTGAAACAGAAAAAATAATGCAGAAACAAACATTTTCACAGGAAATGGAAGGTCAAGTTGAGTACATTGCCTTGCATTCTGCACAGTGTGCTCTGATCTCACATATGCACGGTATACTGCAGAAATAGTATTATGGCAGCATGCTATTCTTAACATAGCTCATATGTCTGTCCTTACAGAAGGTCACCGGAGTGGACCGTTAGTGCAGCAGCGCTAAAAGCATGTCCTTCTCAAAGAGTGTGTTCACTGGCTCTGCCTCGTGTGCCTGTTGATGGATGGCAGCCTGATCGCCCCCTTCTGGCCCCTGTGAGTAAATACAGTACATCTTACAATTTGAGATCAGTTCTGCACTCCTTTTAGACAAGATATTAGATAGATAGAACGACAGATAGACAGACAGACAGATATATAGATAGATAGATAGATAAGCAAAAACGTATAAATTGTACAATAAATACAATAATAAATACAATTCGTGCTATAGATACGCACTTTCATGAGATCATGTTGGTCTGTCTGTCGATAGAAAGAAAGAAAGAAAGAAACCTAAAACCAATACAGAGTATTTAGAGTCTGGTGGTAAAATATACACAAAATTTGGTGCATGTTTCAATCATGCAATCTTCATGTGTGGAAAAATCCTACAATTGTCATGTCTTTAATGTAAACTAAAGTATATTAGTTATTTTAAAATGGCAAGGTAGTATCAAGATTTATTAAAATAGAAGTATTAAAAGGGTGATTTCCCCCTCAATAAGTGGTTTATAACTTTTATCAGCATCAATAGCTGCACCCAAACACTTAAACGTGGTTACGAGTGTTTCTCACCTCTCTGTAGGAAGTTCCACTCCTCTTAAAGAACTGCTTCAGCTCAGTGTTATGTGTAGGCCTTTTCCACTGAAAGATTGCGTAAATGAAACCTTGAACACCAAAAACAAAGAAAGACCCACCAAAATTTTTTTTACCGCCATGCAATATCGTCCAACCACATACAAAATTCAGATAGGAGCAAAGACTTTTTCACAGCACTATATTGGTTTCTGTGTTCTATAAAGAACCAGTACATACAAAAGTTTGGGAAGATTTTTGGTACCACTTTGTTAATGAAAATACAAGTGTTCAGCTGGCCCATTAAAAATATTATTAGTTACAACTTTTGATTTTAGTAATGTATTAGTAAATGTTGAATTTAACATTAACTAAGAATAATAAATGCTTAAGAAGTGTTTTTCATGGTTAATTCAACCAATGTATGTGACCATGTTACATGGAACCTAAAAGTGTTACCATAAAAAAAAAATGATATATATATATTTTTGTTGTTTTTGATCAATGTAACTTTAATAAATAAGGTTGACTCCAAAAAGCCTAACTCATATAAATTTTAAATATTGTTAAAGACAGTCTGTAAGGAAATAAGTACAAATAATTACGAGCAACAGCACAAATAAATACAACAGAACAAACATACAAATGAAAAACAGTTCTTTTCTGGATTTTCATGTAGGTCTAAACTAGATTTTCAGGTATAGAAATAGTAATCAAATGTAAAATCACTGCATAGTCTTCAGTGTATAAATATAGATTAACCCTTATTAAAGTTATTCAGTCAAGAGCAGTGAGTGATTTTTTTCTGTCTTTTGTTATTTCGTCTTTTATGAGAAAACCATAGACTGTATAAAAGGAGAAAACGCTTCCCAGCCATTGACGATATTTTCCGGATTTCCCTGTTTTCCTGTTATACGGTAGGGGGCGCTATTACACATTTCATATGAAAAATAATGCGTTCATTAGTAATAAACAGCATCTAAATCAAAACGGCTATGTTACTGAATGAAATGTAGACCCAGGACGAGCTATAGGACTGTGAAGCTTTGGGGTGTTGATGGACTCGATCTACTCCATCTGTGTTTTCATCGTTCTGAATCGTTCTGAATCTGAATGTAAATGATGAAGTTAAAGGTACAATGTGTAAGATGTTTGGATTAAAACATACCAAAAACACTAGAACAGTGTTATATATTTTGTTGACTTGTGTACTTACATTATCTCAAATGTTTCCAAGAATGTTTAAATCCAGAGAAATAAGCAATTTTAACCAGGACACAGACCGTGTCCGTGCGTCGCCTGTCAAATGACATCATACCCGCGTTACCGTCGATTTCTGGTTTTATTTTGTAGAAACCATGGAAACACCAAAGACGCTTTAATATATGATGTGTTTTATTAGACAGGGGAGCAACTGTTTGGATGCATTCATCGACAGAAAACGAATTGTTCATTGTTATAAAGCTCAACACAGTTATACTTATTGTTTAAATCTGGTTTTCTTGATTTACCACGAGTACCATGTTTTACCATGCCTAAAATCAATCTAGCTTACTGTAGTGTGCAACAAGTGTCTCATAGTAGCCACCGAGCAAACACACAAAGTAGCATTATAACATAACTTTCAACACACTCAAATGTATGTAATATGATAAAACAGCGCTGCATTACCCCACATACACATGTGCGGAAGAAACGTAATTGTTCGTCTGCGGCATAAAAAAAGCTCCACTGCTCTTGAGCCGTGTGTCACGCTCGTCTCTCATTAGCAATCACTCATTCAGCCCCACCCTGCTTCATACTACAGTAAGGTTAATAAATATTTAATACATATTAACTTTCTTTCTTTTCCACCGACTGTAGAGGTGAAGACAACAACTCCCATGATTCCGCGAAATCAAGGCGTCATCAAGCTTCGCCTTTGTTTTGAATAAGCGACTAGTGGCGAAAATTACATATTGTGCCTTTAAAGAGGACCTATTATACCCTTTTACAAAGTCTTGATTTTGTTTTTTGGGGTCTACTAGAACAGGCTTTTTTTCTTTTTTTGCATATGCCTTTGGCAGGAATTATTTAAAAGATGAATATTGTGACATGTTTGTTCCTAGAAGAAAGACTACAATGGAGGCGTTTCAGGGAGTTCAGAAACACTGATATAAAGAAAATCTCCCGCTAGAGTGACTTTGTGGTTTGTAACTTGGCAGAGCTTTTTCATGCTCAGACAGCAACATTACACACTAAAGAAAAATTAACATGTAAAAAGCATAATATGTCATCTTTAAACTCAAGAAATGAGATCTCCAGAAGCAGGATCTGGCAGTGGTCATATCTTCTAATGTTCATCAGTGCTCTCATAGTGTAGCCCTCAAGCACGTTCTATAGAGTGTGTGTTCACGGTTTAATGCATGACACATTGCAGATCTGGATTCTTGTGCCTTTACAGTTGAGTGTTGCGGTTAAAACTGCCAAGCCAAGTCCAAGGATATGGCATTTAGCACAACCGAAGCGAGCAAAGATGGTGTTGACTCAAGCACAGAGCCTTGATTCAAGCAACCACGCATTTGGCGTTCCCACTCCACCCTCCTCACGAATACTGCAGCTGGCCTGTGAGTCCGTATCACCACGTTTGGAGAGCTTTGAATAGTAATTTTCTGTTTAACTCTCTCACGGTTTTCCACTCTCAGCTCCTAAGCAGGTTCATGCACAGCACACTCTCGCCAGGCCAGTCTCTTGGCCGGTTCCAGATCGTGTGCTGAAGGCTGTAGCCAGCGAGAGTCTGAAGACGTTGGCTCGACCCAAGACACGTCAGGCCCTGTTTGAGGGGTACGACCCCTACCGGGTCAGTCCTGCCGCCCGGGCCGCCACGGCCTCCCCCAGACTGCTGGAGCTGTCTTTACCCTTACCACGCAAATGTAAAGGCCAATAAACCATCATTCCTCCATCTTTAGTCAGGCAGGTTTTTTTTTCATTTACACTACCGGTCAAAAGTTTGGAATAATTAAGATTGGTTTTTTTTGTTTTTTTAAGTCACATTTATTTGATAAAAAAAAAAAAATCTGTAAAAAGTGTAATATTGTGAAATATTATTATTATTTAAAATAACTGTTTTCTATGTGAATATATTTAAAAAAAAAAAAAAAAAAATTTCAGAAATCATTTCATCATTCTAAGAAATTAGAAATCATTCTAATATGCTCATTTGCTGCTCAAATATTATCAGTTATTATTGGTGCTTAATTATTAATAATGGTTTTTATTATCAATGCTGAAAACAGTTTTTGCCACTATATATTTTTGTGGATAATCATGATTTTTTTTTAACATTCTAAATGTTTTTACTGTCACTTTCATCAGTTTATTGCATTCTTAAAAGTAGTCATTTCTTTATTTGTTTTTTTTTTACACCAAACTATTGAATTGTAGTGTATCACGGCTTCCACAAAAATATGAAGCAGAACAACTGTTTTTAACTGATAATAATCAGAAATGTTTCTTGAGCATCAAATCATCATATTAGAATGATTTCTGCAGGATCATGTGACACTGAAGTAATGATGCTGAAAATTCAGCTTTGATCACAGGAATAAATTACATTTTAACATACATTCAAATAGAAAACTGTTATTTTTAAACTGTAATAATATTTCTGTTACATGTATGGTCTGTCTGTTGTTGAGATGCATTGGGTGCATCTCAGTCAGCTCCCTAGTTCATTTTGATGGCTGTCTCAATCGCAGAATCCTTCCAGTGCACTGAAATGTTCGCTCCCTAAAAAGTCCCACCCAGGGTGCATCGATGCTCACTATGTTCCCTTGTCGGAAGTTCTGAAGCGCGAAACTCAAATCACGTGAGCCAACTCAATAATGACACACAATATGTGTTTTTAAAAACAGAAACCATTATTTTATTATATTTCAGCATAAACATACATCGTTAGACAGGTAATGAAGACAATCTAGATAACATTTATAATTTATTTACGGCTGAAATGTTGCACATATATGTAACAAGCAAAGTATTTATCATAATGTACTTTAAATAGAATTACAAGTAATGTCAGAAAGATAGTAATGTTGTTCAAAAATACCAGTAATGATGTTGTACAATGAGGATGTTCTTCGGCGGAAATAGAGTCATCAGTGTCCCAATGTGAAGTAAGCCAGCGTCTTTTACTGTCCTTACCAGTGCCTGAACTCGTGTACACAATATACTGATTCACGAGCTTGAGAACTAGGGAACTGAATGAGACACACCCATAGTGTTTTTCGTTCAGTCCTGTGACCTAGTTTTCCCCAGTATATATAATTAGTTATGTCATTCTCCTGTGTCTTGTTAATCACCTTGGTATCATCTCATTTGCTCTGTGTATTGAGCCTTCAGTTCTCCCTCAGTGTTTGTATGTCTACGTTAATGTTAACATGGTTTATTTGTTGTCCATGCTAGTTTCCTGAGTTTTTGTTATTAAAGTTCCTGTTTCCAGTTCTTCATCGTCTTTGTGAGCTTTCATCACCACGTTACGTAACAATTTCACAATATTTCTATTTTATTGTGTTTTTGATCAAATAAATGCAGTCTTGGTGAGAAGAAGAGACTTGTTATGTTAGTCAGGGTTTGTTGCAATAATAATTTCAGGAAGAAAATGTTTTGAAGGCAACATGAAATGTCTTCATTTGAGGGAAATTATATTGTTTGTTTAAAGACATGTTACTGCAGATCTGAAATTGCTCCTGAAGCCTTCAGGCAAGCGTCATACAGGTGATATTTACCTTTACTGCGTTCACCTATAAAGATCACAGAATGAATGAAGAGCATCAGGTTCATCTGTCAATATTAAAATCCATAAAAATGTTATGAAAATAACAACTTCAAAGCTCTGTATCAAAGGTCTAATGTACCAAACCGTATTTACTGACTGCACAGTCCCCCGGTTTCCCAAACAAGGTTTAATCTAGTCCCAGACTAAAATACATGTTTGAGCTGCAAACATGCATTTTAGCCTGGGACTAGCTTAAGCCTCGTCTGTGAAACCGGGCAAATTAGTGTAATTTTATAGGCCTCTAAATTGGAAAACAGTCAGTTATGCAATATCATTTTAACGAATGATTCGTTTTGATATTCAGCAAACAGCAAATGACTCATTTGAATGTTTTTACTTGAGTTTGACTTAGCTGATGTACATTATGTTGTTTATGTCATTTTAAATTCTTCCCCATTAAATTCTTCATCCCAACTGAACTCACGAGATAATTATTAATGTTTCCATTTGTTGTTGTTGAGTGATGGAGAGAGTGAGTAAATGGCCATTATGTCATCATAGACCCCTCAACATGTGTGGTTGGTGTCATTTCTGTTCCAGGCCTTCTGGAAAGCCTTTATCCTCTTCACATGGAAACCATAAGAATATCTCGAATTTAATATTTTTGAACCACAGCACCAACCTCAACCCCTCAGTGCACATTTTCGGTGGTCTTTGGCCAAGGCGAGTACACTAAAAAAAATAGCTCTTTGGCTGAACATGATTCAATCATACAGTGGTTCAACCCAATAGAATCAACCATGTACAAATAACTAGAACTTACTTGAATGAATGGTTTTAGTTTAACTTAATATTATATTTTAATATCATATTCTATTTTAGTTTAACTTAATATTCTGTGTTGGTCCCCCTTTTGCTGCCAAAACAGCCTTGACCCGCCGAGGCATGGACTCCACTATTAAGCGACGCACGTGCACCCGGCCATCCACGTGATGTAAAAGAAAACGTGATTCATCAGACCAGGCTACCGTCTTCCATTGCTTCGTGGTCCAGATCTGATGCTCACGTGCCCCATGTTGGCGCTTTCGGCGGTGGACAGGGGTCAGCATGGGCACCCTGACTGGCCTGTGGCTATGCAGCCCCAAATGCAACAATCAGAGTATTCTGACACCTTTCTATCAGAACCAGCATTAACTTCTTGAGCAATTTGAGCTACAGTAGCTCGTCTGTTTGATCGGCCCACACGGCCAGCCTTCGCTCCCCACGTGCATCAATGAGCCTTAGCCGCCCATGACCCTGTCGCCGGTTCACCACTGTTCCTTCATTGGAGCACTTTTGATAGATACTGACCACTGCGGGAACACCCCACAAGAGCTGCAGTTTTGGAGATGCTCTGACCCAGTCGTCTAGCCATCACAATTTGGCCCTTGTCAAACTCGCTCAAATCCTTACGCTTGCCCATTTTTCCTGCTTCTAACACATCAACTTTGAGGACAAAATGTTCACTTGCTGCCTAATATATCCCACCCACTAACAGGTGCTGTGATGAAGAGATAATCAGTGTTATTTACGTCACCTGTCAGTGGTCATAATGTTATGCCTGGTCGGTGTATATATAACACAGATGGATCTCTACCTCACTATAAAACTCTCCTGATATTAGAAAAACAATTACAGAAGAATAAAATGAAGCATATTTCGTTACCTTTTGGAGCTGGGAAGGGTTCGGTTTGAGCAGATGTTCTATACTTCATCACTGTCCTCGTCAGAGCTCATTTCCCAGTACATTCAGCATCTGCCTCATATTCGTGATCTCAAACATATTCTCAAAACTATCATTTTCAACATCTTCAAAATCAATATTTTGATCGCTGACGGCTTCTTCACCAGATCCACCATCAAGTGACAGTGACAGTAATAATTGATTGCGTTCAGTACTTGCTCTGCATTAAATCGCTAAAGTTTTGCTGATGATTCTTCCTATTCTTTTGTTTTCTGCCTGCGGCAACTATGAGTGAAATATCACGTCATCATTGTGTATCAGACGTTGCCACCTTGTGGAATAAAGATGAACTGTACTTAATCTGTCATCAAAGATTCAATTATTGTTGTGCAGAAAAAATACACTTGCACTGTTACACACCTCGGGTCATTAGCGACCCTGTACAATTTTTACAATAAATGAATGGGAAAACAGGCATTCTTTTATAATTTTATAATTTTTTCTTGTTATATTTTTTATAGTGAATTGATTAAGGAATACTTAGATGGTTGATGTCTAACTTAAAAAAAGGAATGAAGAGGAGGGTAGTGAATGATATCCCAAAATGTGCAGTATACAACAGAGCACACTGTACTGGGTACTTTATCCCACAATGCAATGCACAATAGATTTTTTTGTTGTTCTCATAATTTGAGATTTAATGTTTTAACAAAACTTTATTAAAATGCAATATTCGCATATTTGTTTTTAAGATAATAAATAGCCATGACTTAATGAAGTCATATGATTTACAATTTCAGTTTCACTCATTAGTACATTTCACAAATAATTACAAGAAAAAGCAAGTAAAAAATTTAAATAAGCATGACATTTTGGAGTGAAAATCT
The DNA here is from genome assembly GCA_039654625.1 of Rhinogobio ventralis. NCBI lineage: Eukaryota > Metazoa > Chordata > Actinopteri > Cypriniformes > Gobionidae > Rhinogobio > Rhinogobio ventralis. The sequence continues at coordinate 4,673,062 of CM077200.1, read as the reverse complement.
TGGAGAAAAAAATCTTGTCAAATGTATTTTAATAATCTTTATTTACAAGCTTTTTTTACAGGATACTACTGTTTGGAATGTTTATTGTTACATAATGCACATTGTTTCACTTTTATTAAATTATTAAATTACATTTATTTCTTCTTTGGATCATCTTTGCACTGTGTAATACAAGTTGCTTTCCTAATACAAGTTATTTCTCCTGGCTGTTCCACAAACCACAATTTACGTATGCTAATGTTATATTTGTTTTTTGCAGAACTCCAAGGGGAGGTGAAACACTCATTTGCATGTTATTGAATGAGAATCCGCAGCATACTGTACGTGGTTCAATATCCTGTTCTAATGGGACTTTAGGGGAGTTGATAGCTGAAATGTGTGCTTCCTCTAAACAGGTGTGATTATTTAACATTCATTTATGACAGACCAAGGGTTTCACAAAGTTATTTTACATAACACGTTTGAAATTAACTCCATAGTTTTTATTTCTCTGACTTATTGTAGTTCATGTACTTTCACTGTTTTTTTTTTTTTATAATGCCACGTGACAAAAATTGTTATAACACAATGCCATGCAGAAAACAAAATGCATGAATAAATGAATCTTGTGAACTTGTCTTGCACTGTTAAAAAATCACTGTATTCAAATTTTTAAGCAAATATTTGGTTAAGGCAAGATTTGAAGCAGCCTTTTATAACATGTTGCACTTTGTATGTAATTTAGACTTCAAAAGGTCACTCTAAAATGTGCAGTTTTATCACACAGCACAATGCCACAGATGTCGCAAGTTTTGAGGGAGCATGCAATTGGCGTGCTGACTGCAGGAATGTCCACCAGAGCTGTTGCCCGTGAATTGAATGTTCATTTCTCTACCATAAGCCGTCTCCAATGGCGTTTCAGAGAATTTGGCAGTATATCCAACCGGCCTCACAACCGCAGACCAAGTGTAACCACACCAGCCCAGGACCTCCACATCCAGCATCTTCATCTCCAAGATCATCTGAGACCAGCCACCCGGACAGCTGCTGCAACAATCAGTTTGCATTACCAAAGAATTCCTGCACAAACTGTCAGAAACCATCTCAGGGAAGCTTATCTCATCGGGGTCTCGAACTGACTGCAGTTCGTAGTCGATACCGACTGGAGTGGGCAAATGCTCACTTTCGATGCCGTCTGTCACTTTGGAGAGGTGTTCTCTTCACGGATGAATCCCGGTTTTCACTGTACAGGGCAGATGGCAGACAGCGTGTATGGTGTCGTGTGGGTGAGTGGTTTGCTGATGTCAACGTTGTGGATCGAGTGGTCCATGGTGGCGGTGGGATTATGGTATGGGCAGGCGTATGTAATGGACAATGAACACAGGTGCATTTTATTGATGGATTTTTGAATGCACAGAGATACCGTGACAAGATCCTGAGGCCCATTGTTGTGCCATTCATCCACGACCATCACCTCATGTTGCAGCATGATAATGCACGGCCCCATGTTGCAAGGATCTGTACATAATTCCTGGAAACTGAAAACATCCTAGTTCTTGCATGGCCAGCATACTCACCGGACATGTCACCCATTGAGCATGTTTGGGATCGGCGTATACAACAGCGTGTTCCAGTTCCTGACAATATCCAGCAACTTCACACAGCCATTGAAGAGGAGTGGACCAACATTCCACAGGCCACAATCAACAACCTGATCAACTCTATGCGAAGGAGATGTGTTGCACTGCGTGAGGCAAATGGTGGTCACACAGATACTGACTGGTTTTCTGACCCCCTCAATACAGTAAAACTGCACATTTTAGAGTGGCCTTTTATTGTGGCCAGCCTAAGGCACACGTGTGCAATAATCATGCTGTCTAATCAGCATCTTGATATGCCACACCTGTGAGGTGAATGGATTATCTCAGCAAAGGAGAAGTGCTCACTAACACAGATTTAGACAGATTTGTGAACAATATTTGATAGAAATAGGCCAGTGTATATACACCGATCAGGCATAATATTATGACCACCTTGCTAATATTTTGTTGGTCCCCCTGAAGGTGTGCTGTGGTATCTGGCACCAAGATGTTAGCAGCACATCCTTTAAGTCCTGTGAGTTGGGGCCTCCATGGATCGGACTTGTTTGTTTAGCACATTCCACAGATGCTTGATTGGATTGAGATCTGGGAAATTTGGAGGCCAAGTCAACACCTCAAACTCGTTGTTGTGCTCCTCAAACCATTCCTGAACCATTTTTGCTTTGTGGCAGGGCGCATTATCCTGCTGAAAGAGGCCACAGCCACCAGGGAATACTGAATACCACACATGCCCTCCCTCTCTCTCTGAACAATTTAAACAGCTCAAAACCACATCTGATCCTTTAAAACTCGTTATCAACCTCTAAACATCACCTGCCTGCTTGTACGATTTCATCTGGTTTCAGTCAGGGGCGGCGCTAGGGGCGGGCTAAGGGGGCTGGAGCCCCGAATGTTTTTTCAAAAGCCCTGAATCTTTCAGGGTTGAGGTTTCTTAACAGTGCAGTAAAAATATATTATTTTGATACATATCTCTACTAAAATATGTTAAACGGGTCAATACCGCTTTCCCACAGCAGGGCCGGATTAACATAAGGGCTAGGTGGGATTGAAGCCCCAGGACCCGAGGACCTCCGTGCCCATGATTGGCTGAGGAAATGATTGACACTGAGCCAAACCCCACCATGCCCCCACATATTAAGTGCTGTTACTGACTAGAGTGCTGCGAGTGCATGGGAACAAACACCAAAACCAGGTGATGAAACGGCGCTGCCTGAACAAACGCACGCGCATCCAGCAGTCGCAGTGCGAGAGCAGCTGGATCATCTCATGCACAGCGCTGACAAACTCGTTTGGCGTTTTCGCCGCTCTGTTGAAGTGATAACGAGCGCCAGGCAAACTAGCCTGACAAACCAGACCCGCATCCAGATGTTGGGTCTGGTTACACACCATTGGCAGGGCTCAATCCGAGGGGCGGGATAAACGGTTGTCTTTCAAATTCCCTCTGCACGCAATAGGATAGCGCTACAACCAACCAGAGCAACAAAGTCTAACAGGTGAAGCGGAGCTAGTTGATAGATTAAACTTTTGCGATATCCGGTCAGCAAAACTCCGAACATATCTTCCTTTTCTAAGAATGACTTCAGTGCCGTTCTTTGTTCTTTTCTCAAAGGAAAGCTTAACATGCCGTTATGTTAAGCCCCCCCACCGTCTCTATACACGATGTGATTGGCCTGACTAGAGTTTGGTTTTTCAAGCTCGTAAGCCAGCGGAGAGTTGCTAGACGACCCTGGCTGCAAATTACATTTGCTGCCGCTAGGGTGCGTCTAGATTTAACCGCTTTATCCATTTGAATTTGATACAAGCGCAACATCATGTGTACAGAGTAAAGGCTCTGTGACGAAACTAGCTGAACTAGATATTTTTCCGAGGTGTATATAATAAATGTTGTGAAATAATTGACTAAAAGTCTATTAACATTACTTTAATGCTTCGAGGATATCTTCTCATCTGAGCTGCCTGCGGTCTGTCACCGCTCGTCAATGTCAAAATATTTGAGATGACCAATCAAATTAAAGTAGGCAGGCTTTATGTCCACAGAAGCTGCTGTGCCAGTCGTGCGACACTTCAGTAAACGGTGCGAGATGTAAGTAGCTAAACTAAACATTTCATATTTGACAGCTGTTTTAGGATAGAAATGTTAAACAACCGACAAAAATAATCAGGCAAACTAATAAAAATGTGTTTAATTTCACCATTTTTAATTAAAAGACATTAACGAAGCCGATTTCATCAGATTAGGCATAAGATAATGAATGTGTTTGTACATATTGTGAATACATTTATTAAACTTATTTACCTAGCATTCGTGGTCTCTTTAACTTGTCTAAGAAAATGCTTAAAATATAGGCTAAATATCAGTCAGAGCTCAGCTTTAGGAGAGGAAGAGACAGGGCAAGAGAAGGAGACTGGGAGAAAAAGAAAGAATGAGAGAGTGATGAAATGAGGAGAGAGCTATTTATTAATAATTTTTTTTAGCCTTCAAACATCTTAAAATATGCATATGTAGATCAGAGAAATCAAAATTTTCCCAGGGGACCATGACCATGTTTGATGCATACCCACTGAAATAGTTGATCTATATATAGCAGCATTGTAGGCCTATTATTTGATGCATGAACAAATTAAATATACACTCACCTAAAGGATTATTAGGAACACCTGTTCAATTTCTCATTAATGCAATTATCTAATCAACCAATCACATGGCAGTTGCTTCAATGCATTTAGGGGTGTGGTCCTGGTCAAGACAATCTCCTGAACTCCAAACTGAATGTCAGAATGGGAAAGAAAGTTGATTTAAGCATTTTTGAGCGTGGCATGGTTGTTGGTGCCAGACGGGCCGGTCTGAGTATTTCACAATCTGCTCAGTTGCTGGGATTTTCACGCACAACCATTTCTAGAGTTTACAAAGAATGGTGTGAAAAGGGAAAAACATCCAGTATGCGGCAGTCCTGTGGGCGAAAATGCCTTGTTGATGCTAGAGGTCAGAGGAGAATGGGCCGACTGATTCAAGCTGATAGAAGAGCAACTTTGACTAAAATAACCACTCGTTACAACCAAGGTATGCAGCAAAGCATTTGTGAAGCCACAACACGCACAACCTTCAGGCGGATGGGCTACAACAGCCGAAGACCCCACCGGGTACCACTCATCTCCACTACAAATAGGAAAAAGAGGCTACAATTTGCACGAGCTCACCAAAATTAGACAGTTGAAGACTGGAAAAATGTTGCCTGGTCTGATGAGTCTCAATTTCTGTTGAGACATTCAGATGGTAGAGTCAGAATTTGGCGTAAACAGAATGAGAACATGGATCCATCATGCCTTGTTACCACTGTGCAGGCTGGTGGTGGTGGTGTAATGGTGTGAGGGATGTTTTCTTGGCACACTTTAGGCCCCTTAGTGCCAATTGGGCATCGTTTAAATGCCACGGCCTACCTGAGCATTGTTTCTGACCATGTCCATCCCTTTATGACCACCATGTACCCATCCTCTGATGGCTACTTCCAGCAGGATAATGCACCATGTCACAAAGCTCGAATCATTTCAAATTGGTTTCTTGAACATGACAATGAGTTCACTGTACTAAAATGGCCCCCACAGTCACCAGATCTCAACCCAATAGAGCATCTTTGGGATGTGGTGGAACGGGAGCTTCGTGCCCTGGATGTGCATCCCACAAATCTCCATCAACTGCAAGATGCTATCCTATCAATATGGGCCAACATTTCTAAAGAATGCTTTCAGCACCTTGTTGAATCAATGCCACGTAGAATTAAGGCAGTTCTGAAGGCGAAAGGGGGTCAAACACAGTATTAGTATGGTGTTCCTAATAATCCTTTAGGTGAGTGTATATATATTTTTTTATTTTTTTTTATTTTAATTTTTTTTTACTTTATATTGTTGGTTGATGCATTGTCATTAAAAATTTTACATTTTATATACAAATATAAAAAATGTTTATATAAATGTATTATTATTATTATTATTAAAATATAATCAGACCCAAATAAATATGTTTGATATTTCAGATATTACCCAGATGTATAGCCTACTAATGCTGATATATATCCTGTTACTGAAGCAACACCCCACACACTGAGAGAGTGGCACGAACTTCCACTCGTCGCCACGCGTGTCTGGCATTAGATCAGCGTCTAATATCGGAACACATCATCACATCAGATCCCCTGCCGTCGTTATGTCATCGGCATCACCCGACACTTAAAGGCTGTAAATCTTGGCCAGTATTCAACTCTCCTCTTCTTCAGCTTCATCCAGCACAGGTAACCCACCGCTCGCGCTCATCTCGACTTCACGCTCTTATTCTTGCTTTCGCTTTAGGAAATCCACCAGCCATTTCATTTGCTTCATGTGCGCTTTCATCCATGCCAAATGTGAATGTGTTTTGACTTGAGGACTACAAAATGTAGTTATACCTGTTTTTATGATTTACCTTTCTTTTTTACCTGTAAAAAGTGCTGTCGATGCGTATTATCGTGCCAATAGTGTGCCTTCTTCTGCTTCTTCTTATTTTTACCCTCTATAATATTAATTACGACAATAATAATATATTAATATTTTATTATTTATTTATTTATTCTCTTTTTTACCCTCTAAAAGTATACTTTTCTGGATTCAACCAGTGATTGAACTTCTTATTGCTATTATTATTGCTTTTATGTATGTATTTATTTATTTATAATTCTTTCTTATTATTATTAATACCAATATTAATACTAATAATAACAACAACATTAATATTTTATTATTTGTTTATATATATATATATATATATATATATATATATAATTACCCTTTTTTACCACACTTTTTAAAGTATTAAAATATCCTTTATATATTATAAATGTAAATTTGCATATTATACTATATTAATACTATATTATTATTTTTGTTATTATTATTATTATTAATAATAATATATTAATCTTTTATTTTTTGTTTATCCCCATTTTTTTTTAGCTGCTAAAAATATAATTTTTTTAATCCATTCATCCAGTAATTGGACACAATGTTCTGTTTTGATGTGGTACATTGCACAAGAGTTTGGCTCTAAGCCTCTGGTTACGTGATTTGTGGATCCATTCACATTTTAGCTGAGATATTGTGATCTTTCTTTCACAACAGCAGCAGTCTTCACGTTAGAAATGAGCCAAAGGAAGCTGTCTCGCGCTGGACTGCTGCTCTGGATGTGCGTAATGAACAGGTGCTTTGACACAGGTAGGAGTTTTTATCATGTTTATGACAAATGTAAACTTACTTTGTCTTGGCCATGTCAAATGTGTAGTGTTGTGGTTAAAGATCTGGGCTAGTAATTGAAAGGTTGGAGCGGATGAAATATGATGTACTATTATGAGTTAGACATTTAACCACAGTTTACCATGGTCCCACAGTAAGTTTGTAGTAAGTGAATGAATAGGCACCCAAAAAATTCAGTCTCATCCACTTCCAGTTTTGTACACTTTCTTTTTCCGTAGAAAACAACAGAATTTCTGTAGAATCTTCACATAGGTTTTTTTTTTTACTGTTCATAGTGACCCAAAAGCACCATAACAGTAGTTCATATGACTCATGGGCTAAGTTTTGGTTGGAATTTAAACTGTTATTCACTGAAGATCTTTCAAAGCTTTCAAGAATTGGACATCACTGGTTTTCTCTTAACCACTTTATTGATATCAAACCTGACACAATACATCAAACATCACCATATTTGATATGTAAGCATCCTTAAAAATCTATAATTGTTACTATCAGTCAGAGATGAGTGTCAGAGTAATATCCAGCAGTAATATACAGCTATATTATAATAATAAGTTATGTGGTTAGTTAAAGGATTAGTTTGTTTTAAAATGAAAATTTCTTGATAATTTTCTCACCCCTATCTCGTCCAAGATGTTTGTGTCTTTCTTTCTTCAATCGAAAAGAAATTAAGTTTTTGAGGAAAACATTCCAGGAATTTTTCTCCATATAATGGACTTCAATGGCAACCAAAATGTTGAAGTTTCAAAGGGCTTCGAAGGGCTTCAGATTTAGTCTTTGCACGTTTGTTTTAACACTGGGTCGGTACTTCCACCTATGCTACGGACGTGACCTTTCCGACGTGATGACGTCATATGTCGTGAAGAAGCACAACACCAAAGTCGAGCATTTGGGGTTAAAAAGTAGGTAGATTTTTTTTTTTTGTAAATTTTTTTAAATATTATTTTTTTTAAATAATAATAAGCGCTTAGTAACTGCATTGATTTGGACCTTCAACCCGTTGTTGAAGTCCATTATGTGGAGAAAAATCCTGAAATGTTTATCTCAAAAAACTTATTTTCTCTTTGACTGATGAAAGAAAGACATGAACATCTTGGATGAGATTGGGGTGAGTAAATTATCAGGAAATTTTTATTTTGAAGTGAACTAATCCTTTAATAACATTTATGCAGACAGTTAGACACAATGAACGTGTGGCAATGATTACAGCTTATGATCATAATTATTACAAGAATAATATTTGACAGCAACCTTTGATCCAAAGTTAGTGTCATCTTGTCTTGACAAACTCCACCCCTCACATCAAAATATGAATAAAAAATTTAATTAATATTTAAGTTGAATCAGTAATTGAACATTTTGCTTATGCATTGGCTCTTTTTTTTCACCCACACTGTATTGCAAGTATTGAGCCATACGTTACCCAAAACAACAGCACAACATTGTTGCGAAATGGCAGTAAAAATTCAGCAAACACATAAATACTTCATTCAAATCATGTTTGTGGTTGTGTGTGTCCTGCTTGGAGTTTCTTCATGATTCCCAGCACTGGATTATTTCTTGCCCTTTATCTGAAATCTGATCCGTACGGCTGTTTTTTTGTGGCTATGTGTGTGTTCAGTTCACACACAGACTGCCGCATGTGTGCTCAGTGATGTTGGTGTGTGTTGTCGTTGCACACCTGCTATTTTTGTGTCAAAATAGGCTATATAGGGCAGAGCGGGGCTAGTTGTCACACTGAGGTCAACCAAAAGGTCCAAATGCTCAATACATTTTAAAAAGATTTTAACAGAAAGAATTTGAATTTGAAGTTTTGGGACGCCTGCCTTTACATGAACATGAACTTTAATGACATCCCATTCATAATTCATAGGGTTAATATGGAGTTGGCCTGCCCCTTTGCAGCTATAGGTTTAGGAGTGTGTTTATGGGATTCTTCAAGAAGCGCATTTGTGAGGTCAGGCACTGATGTTGGCCGAGAAGGCCTGGCTCGCAGTCTCCACTCTAATTCATCCCAAAGGTGTTCTATTGGGTTGACCAAAATGTCTTGGTATGCTGGAGCATTAAGAGTTCCTTTCACTGGAACTAAGGGGCCAAGCCCAACCTCTGAAAAACAACCCCACGCCATTATCCCCCCTCCACCAAACGTTACACTTGGCACAATGCAGTCAGGCAAGTACCGTTCTCCTGGCAACCGCCAAACCCAGACTCGTCCATCAGATTGCCAGATAGAGAAATGTGATTGGTCACTCCAGAGAACACGTCTCCACTGCTCTAGAGTCCAGTGGTGGTGTGCTTTACACCACTGCATCCGATGCTTTGCATTGCACTTGGTGATGTAAGGCTTGGATGAGCTGCTCGGCCATGGAAACCCATTCCATGAAGCTCTCTACGCACTGTTCTTGAGCTAATCTGAAGGCCACACGAAGTTTGGAGCTATTGACTCTGCAGAAAGTTGGCGACTTCTGTGCACTGTGTGATTTTACATGGCCTACGACTTCATGGCTGAGTTGCTGTTGTTCCCAATTGCTTCCACTTTGTTATAATACCACAGTTGACCGTGGAATATTTAGTATTTATATATTTAGTAATTTCCCGAATGGACTTATTGCACAGGTAGCGACCTATCACGGTACCATGTTTGAATTCACTGAGCTCCTGAGAGCGACCCATTCTTTCACAAATGTTTGTAGAAGCGTCTGCATGCCTAGTGCTTGATTTTATACACTTTTTCGCCATAGAAGTGATTGGAACACCTGAATTCAATGATTTGGAGGGGTGTCCCAATACTTTTGACAATATAGTATATGTTCTCAGGTACAAGGGTATTTACTTTTAAAAAATGGGGCAAGTTGTCACATGTTTTATATGTTGTTATTTTGTGCAATTGAATAAGCCCAGAGACACATTCTTTGTGTTGAGAAACATTATTAATCATGTCATAACTCTCTCAGCAGCAGCAGCCGCTTCGACACTGTCAGTCACACACTGTGAGGTTATGCTGTACAGCAACATCACCTGTTATTGGGAAACGACCGACCACCACCTGAACGACAGCAGCTACAGACTGCAGATAAACATGTAAGCCACATTTCACACTAACAAAGTGATTTAAAGGGCACCTATTATGCAAAATGTACTTTTACATGGTGTTTTTACATGGTGTAAATGTGTGTTGGCAGTGTGTGTACACAAGTAAGGCACACCTTTTGAGGTGCAAGTTGAGGGAAAAACTTGAATTAAAGGAGAACAACTGCACACTCTCTTAAGCATAGGCTATTTATTTACCAACGTTTTGGCTACTAGCCGATAGTGATACCTTGACAAAGGCTACTAGCCGAAACGTTGGTAAATAAATAGCCTATGCTTAAGAGAGTGTGCAGTTGTTCTCCTTTAATTCAATGTGTGTACACAACCACTATATAATGATAAAAATCCACCCAGTGCTTTTTTTTTTAAATCCCCATACATTATAAGCAGCGTCTTAGAATAAGCCGTTTGCAGATTCTGGGCAAAGTGACATCACGTTGCACAGGCCCCTCCCATGACTGTTGACGGACACTACAGCATAGACCCGCCCTGAGTGAGCTGTACACAGTCCGCTATTGTTTCGACGCCGGAGCAAGTTTAGGTTTGTTTATGTCTGCTCAAATCATTTCACCCCAGACTGCTTTGTGAACGATGGGCAATGCAAGGCAGGCTTTGCTAAAAAGTTCATACTCAAGGATGGATCTATACCAACTGTTCGTGATCCAACTTAGTCTCCGGAGCGATACTGGTCACGGCAGTAATGAAAGGGAGACTTTATTACAGTTCATCAGAGTTGTTTTACAGATATAAAGTTTACCAGTTTATTAAGCACCCCCTGTAAAGGTCTGTATATATTTGTTTACTGTTGTAACGAGTGTTTTTGTGTAATTCGCGGTGTATGCAGATGATAATGCAAAGCAGAGAGAGAGAGAGTTTATGGCCAAGACTTTAATGTAACTTACTGTTTTATTCAGCTCTTACATTGATTTTGTGGAGTAAAACGGACGCTTCATCTTTTGTGTGATGTACAATAAACTTCATAAAACTCATCAGTAATTTTGAGCTAAAACTTCACATACACACTCTGAGGGCATCAGAGACTTATTTTACATCTTGTAAAAAAGGGCATAAAAGGTGCCCTTTAAAATGTGTTAGCATGTTTTTGGACAGGTATCGTACCATCGGCACCATGGTATTCATTAAAGTACCTTTTTCAAAGTCATGTGAAAAAGAAAGTACACCCTTTGAATTCTATGGTTTACGTATCAGGGCATAATAAAAAAAAATCATCTGGTCTTTAGCAGGTTTTAAAATGAGGTAAAAACAACCTCAGATGAACAACAACACATGACATATTACACCGTGTCACTGTGTTATTTAACAAAAATAAAGCCAAAAATAGAGAAGCCATGTGTGACAAACAGCACTAGTCAGGGTAGTTAATGACCTTCTTATGGCTGTTGACTCGGGATCTATCTGCATTTTAATATCTGCATTTTAATATCAATATTTGTAATTCTCCTTGACATCTCTGCAGCATTTGACACTATTTCTCACAGTATTCTCATCTCACGACTTTCAACTCATTATTTCTGGGACTGTTCTGTCATGGTTCGCAAAAGAAACTACGAGCATGCAACGTCATAGTTACGTTGTCAATTAGTAAGTCATGAAATAAAAGTAAAGCACCAATAAATCACATAACTGGTACGTCATGTATTATCTAGGAAGGATCAGGACAGTAGCATTTTCCATGTTTCATTAACAGTTCATGTTAGTATTGTGAATTCACCATGATAACTGTTGTTTTCATAACCCCAAAATGCCACCTTATTTTCACTTTGTGTTATTTTGTATATTTTAAATGACTGTGGTGGCTCATACCGACTTACCAACCTTATTGTATTAACAAAAACTAGTTTGGGACTGCTATTTAATAGTTTTACATTATATGCCTACTGTTAATTCATTAGTATTAGCAAAGACTTTATATATATATTTATATACTATGAATGGGAGAAAGTGCAACGCTCAATAAGTCCCGCCTTCTAAATAAGAGCCAATCGCCAATTGGTGAAGTCATCGCGTCACTGCAGCTGCCGTTAGAAGCTCCAGTTCCTATAGAAACAGTCAGTGCAGGTTTTTGTCATGATTCAAGCGTTTAGAAACAAAATGTATAAGATAGTTGTTGTCAGATTTCATTGGTGATTTGAAATATGAAATTTAATCGTAAGCGTGCCGAACAGTTTTGGAAAATTTGATGTTTCCCCATTCAAAGAGATAGGAGCTGCACTTGCATGACCGAGGCGTTTACCGTGATAGGTTGCCACCTGTGCAATAAGTCAATTTGTGAAATTTCCTCACTACTAAATATTCCACAGTCAACTGTTAGTGGTATTATAACAAAGTGGAAGCAATTGGGAACAACAGCAACTCAGCCACAAAGTGGTAGACCACGTAAAATCACAGTGCTCTTTGATTTTACATGGTCTACCACTTTGTGGCTGAGTTGCTGTTGTTCCCAATTGCTTCCACTTTGTTATAATCCAGTTCCGCATGCTGAGACACACAGTGCGCAGAAGTCGCCAACTTTCTGCAGAGTCATGGCCGAGCTGCAGCATCCAAACCTTACATCACCAAGTGCAATGCAAAGCATGGGATGCAGTGGTGTAAAGCACACCGCCACTGGACTCTAGAGCAGTGGAGACGTGTTCTCTGGAGTGACCAATCACGCTTCTCTGTCTGGCAATCCGATAGACGGGTCTGGGTTTGGCGGTTGCCAGGAAAACGGTACTTGCTTGACTGCATTGTGCCAAGTGTAAAGTTTGGTGGAGGGGGGGTTATGGTGTGGGGTTGTTTTTCAGGGGTTGGGCTTGGCCCCTTAGTTCCAGTGAAAGGAACTCTTAATGCTTCAGCATACCGAGACATTTCGGACAGTTTTATGCTCCCAACTTTGCGGGAACAGTTTGGGGATGGCCCCTTCCTGTTCCAACATGACTGCATGCCAGTGCACAAAGCAAGGTCCATAAAGACATGGATGAGCGAGTTTGGTGTGGAGGAACTTGACTGGCCTGCACAGAGTCCTGACCTCAACCTGATAGAACACCTTTGGAATGAATTTGAGCGGAGATTGTGAGCACAAATGGTCACATTCTAGAAGAATGGTCAAAAATTCCCATAAACACACTCCTAAACCTTGTGGAAAGCCTTCCCAGAAGAGTTGAAGCTGTTATAGCTGCAAAGGGTGGGCCAACTCCATATTAAACCCTACGGATTAAGAATGGGATGTCATTAAAGTTAATTTGCATGTAAAGGCAGGTGTCCCAAAACTTTTAGCAATATAGTATATATATATATCATTTAAAAAAGTGGGTCACGGCTTGATGACCATGGGAAAATGTGGGTCCCATGGCCAAACCAGTTGAGACCAGCAAACTGCCAAAACTTCTGCTTTTATAGATTTGGTCACGCTTGCTGATGATCAGTTAATCAAAGGCATTTGATAGCGGTGCCTGACTGCCAACGACCAGATTTTTTTTGTTTTGTTATTATGTCCTAATATGTAAAACCATAGAATTCAAAAGGTGTAATTTCTTTGTCACATGACTGTATGAATATGATAGCATTCAGCAGCAAGGCATAGCAAGTATCTTGGTAGCAACTCTTTCCCTGCCAAACACAGAATTTTCTGTTATTTGTAGAAAAAATAACGTTTCTGGTTTTCCGTGTTTTCACTGTTATACGCTAGGGGGGGCGCTATTACGCATCTTCTGAATGAGTACAGAATCTTCTGATCAAAATACAGGCGAAGAAGACGCAAAAAAGCAGATGTAAGCAGATGCATATGTAAAATAATGTGATCATCAACATTAAACATCATATAAATCAAAACTGCCTATGTTTCTGAATGAAATGTCGACCCAGGACGAGCTATAGGACTGTGCAAGCATTAGGAGTGTTGATGGACTCGATCTACTCCATCTGTGTTTGCTCATTGTTCTGAATCTGATCTAGATGTAGTCTTTGACAAAAACTTGATTTTCTCAGCTATTTGTTCAAAATATTGCTTTTTTATGAAACTTAGCCATATTTAAGTGTTGATAAAAAAGGAATGCATGAAGTTAGCGGGGTTTTTTTAAAAGCAGAGGGTCTGCTCTTTCTTTTGATATATTGCATGCTCAGATATTCATACAACAAAATAATTTATGGGCCATTACATTTTTGTGAAAATGATCAAAAACCCTGGGGGTGGCTAGCAACTTTTTTTAAAAACGCTGGCGGGGAAAGAGTTAAAGGGATAGTTCACCCAAAAATGAAAATTCTTTCATTATTTACTCACCCCCAAGTTGTTCCAAACCTGTATGAATTTCTTTCTTCTGCTAAACACAAGAATGTTGGTAACCAAGCAGTTGATGGGTGCCATTGACTTCCATAGTATGGGGTAAAATAAGTCAATGGAGTTCATCAACTGTTTGGTTACCAACATTCTTCTAAATATCTTCATTTGTGTTCAGTAGATGAAAGACATTCATACAGGTTTGGAACAACTTGAGGGTGAGTAAATGACAGAATTTAAATTTTTGGGTGAATTATCCCTTTAACATCTGATACCATATGGTTTTGATTGGCGTCACGATGATTACTGTCAGCCGATATGCAAATTTGTGTAGATCAGTGAAACTGATCATTAAAAAGCATTACTGTTTCAGGAAACGTGTTAAAGCTCCTTTATTCAAGTGGCATGCATTGAAAAGTCCCTTCACATTTAATTTGTTTTTGTTTGTTTTTTTTCATTTGAAATTAATTTACATATACAGGTGCTGGTCATATAATTAGAAATCATCAAAAAGTTGATTTATTTCACTAATTCCATTCAAAAAGTGAAACTTGTATATTATATTCATTCATTACACACAGACCGACATATTTCAACAGACTGATATATTATATGTTTATTTCTTTTAATTTTGATGATTATAACTGACAACTAAGGAAAATCCCAAATTCAGTATCTCAGAAAATTAGAATATTACTTAAGACCAATACAAAGAAAGGATTTTTAGAAATCTTGGCCAACTGAAAAGTATGAACATGAAAAGTATGAGCATGTACAGCACTCAATACTTAGTTGGGGCTCCTTTTGCCTGAATTACTGCAGCAATGCGGCGTGGCATGGAGTCGATCAGTCTGTGGCACTGCTCAGGTGTTATGAGAGCCCAGGTTGCTCTGATAGTGGCCTTCAGCTCTTCTGCATTGTTGGGTCTGGCATATCGCATCTTCCTCTTCACAATACCCCATAGATTTTCTATGGGGTTAAGGTCAGGCGAGTTTGCTGGCCAATTAAGAACAGGGATACCATGGTCCTTAAACCAGGTACTGGTTGCTTTGGCACTGTGTGCAGGTGCCAAGTCCTGTTGGAAAATGAAATCTGCATCTCCATAAAGTTGGTCAGCAGCAGGAAGCATGAAGTGCTCTAAAACTTCCTGGTATACGGCTGCGTTGACCTTGGACCTCAGAAAACACAGTGGACCAACACCAGCAGATGACATGGCACCCCAAACCATCACTAACTGTGGAAACTTTACACTGGACCTCAAGCAATGTGGATTGTGTGCCTCTCCTCTCTTCCTCCAGACTCTGGGACCCTGATTTCCAAAGTAAATGCAAAATTTACTTTCATCAGAGAACATAACTTTGGACCACTCAGCAGCAGTCCAGTCCTTTTTATCTTAAGCCCAGGCGAGACGCTTCTGACGCTGTCTGTTGTGCAAGAGTGGCTTGACACAAGGAATGCGAAAGCTGAAACCCATGTCTTGCATACGTCTGTGCGTAGTGGTTCTTGAAGCACTGACTCCAGCTGCAGTCCACTCTTTGTGAATCTCCCCCACATTTTTGAATGGGTTTTCTTTCACAATCCTCTCCAGGGTGCGGTTATCCCTATTGCTTGTACACTTTTTTCTGCCACATTTTTTCCTTTCCTTCGCCTCTCTATTAATGTGCTTGGGCACAGAGCTCTGTGAACAGCCAGCCTCTTTTGCAATGACCTTTTGTGTCTTGCCCTCCTTGTGCAAGGTGTCAATGGTCGTCTTTTGGACAACTGTCAAGTCAGCAGTCTTCCCCATGATTGTGTAGCCTACAGAACTAGAATGAGAGACCATTTAAAGGCCTTTGCAGGTGTTTTGAGTTAATTAGCTGATTAGAGTGTGGCACCAGGTGTCTTCAATATTGAACCTTTTCACAATATTCTAATTTTCTGAGATACTGAATTTGGGATTTTCCTTAGTTGTCAGTTATAATCATCAAAATTAAAAGAAATAAACATTTGAAATATATCTGTGTGTAATGAATGAATATAATATACAAGTTTCACTTTTTGAATGGAATTAGTGAAATAAATCAACTTTTTGATGATATTCTAATTATATGACTAGCACCTGTACATAAATACACATCTTTTTAGCATTTTTAGGGGCTTTATAGAACTTTAAGTTTACTACTAACTGACTCGTTATCTTGATTTGAAAGTGGTTAATGATCTGTCAGTGTCGTTTTGAGTGGATAGAAAACATAAAAGAAACAAGCTGTTTAAAGTGCCATGCACAAGTTTTGTTTTCATATTAACACTTTGCAATGGTTTTAAAGCACCTTTATTTGCTGTAAAAAAAAAATTCATTTGCTATAAAGATCGTTGGAGATTAATCAAGTTCTTGGTTTTTCATTACAGGTTATTCAGATCAATGTTTTGGTTTCTGGGGTTTTTAAAGAGAACCTATTATGCCCTTTTACAAAGTCTTGATTTAGTTTTTGGGCTCTACTAAAATGGGTTTTAATGCTTTAATGTTCAAAACACATTATTTTTCACATATAGTATTGCAGCACCTCTTTCCCAATCTGTCAGTAAAGCTAGTTCCTGTCTCTATGAAGCCCCTCCTTCCGAAAAGCGCAATGTGCTCTGATTGGTCGGCTGGATGAGTGAGTTGTGATTGGTCAACTGCTTCGAGTGTGTTTTGGAAATGCCCCTTTATTTTGCATATGCCTTGGGCGGGAATTAATTAAATGAGGAATATTGTGACGTGTTCATTCCCAGAAGAAAACTCAAGACTACAATGGAGGCGTTTCAGGAACAGTGACACTGATATAGAGAATAACTCCCGTTGGAGTGACTTGTGCTTTGTAACTTTGCAGATCGTTTTCATGCTCAAACAGCAACATTACACACTAAAGTTGAGCATGTAAAAAAGCATAATAGGACCCCTTTAAATCACCAGTACACAGTTGGCTCTTTTGGCTCTCGTACATTTGCAAGCATGTACGTGAGTGTAAATATTCTTGTGTTATTCTGCACAGAACCAACTGTGACAGCCTTGCTCCTGTATGTGACAGCTACACTCCTGTGGGTGTCTGTAATACCAGTGGGTCTTATTGCGCCGTTAAGCTCAATTCAGCGTTACACTGTTTCTGTGCGGACGTGCTGGCGTCCACACGCACTGGATCCATACGCTCACCACCATACTCCTTCAAAGGTCTCAATTCAGGTACTACATTTCACTAAACATCATGAATGTGCATCTCTGTGCAGACTGTAGCATTGAAACTGGAGGTATGAACACTTTGGACATATTAAGAATAACATACTACTATAGAATATTTAGGGTGTATATTGTGCCTAATAACTTCCATTATGCATAATACCCAAACAAACCTACACTACCGGTGAAAAGATTGGGGTCAGTAAGAAATTAACACTTTTATTCAGCAAGGATGCATTAAATTGATCAAAAGTGACAGTAAAGACATTTATAATGTAAAAAAAAAAAAATCTATTTCAAATAAATGCTGTTCTTTTGAACTCTCTGTTAATCAAAAATCCTACAACGAAAAAACAACAATGTATCACAGTTTCCACAAAATTATAAAGCAGCACAATTTTGCCATTGCAGGAATAAATCACATTTTTAAATATTCTAATAGAAAACAGACATTTTGACATTTAATAATATTTCACAATATCACTGTTTTTACTGTATTTTTATTCAAATAAATGCCGACCCCAAACTTTTCAGTGTATTTTAGATATCTAGTATGCTAATGTATTACATGTTCATGACTTATCCATATCCAGTCATCCACACTATTTCATATGAAATGTTTAATGCTTACAGCACAGTAAGCAGTATGCTATAGTATTCCATTCTGCCATTGTAACAGGTCACGGTTGGACGTGACAACGCAAACAAGCAATGAATAAGAGAACAAAAGCGCACATGCATACTTTGTCTATTATTTTTATATGACGGTGACACGTCTCTCAAAAAAAGGTCATTTGAATGTATTATGCAAATGACTCATTTCCATCTATTGTAATGTTTACAGTCGGTTTTCATCATGCTTTGCACCTGTATTCAGTGCCAAAGGCATTTCATGACCACAGTGAACAAATACCTGTCAATAAAGAGTTTCTACTTTCGTATTCTCCTTATGTTTTCTCTCTCTACTGCAGTGAAACTTCCTCCCCCACAGATAAAAAATCTCAAGCCATCAGCGAGACGTTCTGGGTGTTCGCAAGTGGTCTGGGTAATGCCTGAGAGCTTTCTCAAAGATGAGAGAGACCACTTACGGCTCCAAATGGAGTACACCACACATGACCAGGTTTACATTTATGTCTGTTATGAGCAAAGTTCACATAAAAATGAAAATTCTGTCATCATTTACTCACCCTCATATAATATCAAACTCAAATATTATTTGATTACAATAATGATTTATATTTCGGTGTGTTTCACGCACAAAGACTTCAGAAGATGTAGATTACAGTGAGTGCATGAGTCATATAGCCTTTGCACTAAAAACTTTTTTTGTGTTCCACAAAAGAAAGAGAGAGAGTAAAAACGATGATAGAATTTTCATTTTTGGTTGAACTGTCCCTTTAAGAGTGTCACATTCTTTGTGAAGAAGTGCACTTAATTGCACTTTTAGTGTACTTCACTGTATTTGCAGATAAGATTAATGAAATAAATATCCACTTAAGTGTTCTTAAAGAGAGTACCCTTTCATGACTTACACTTTAGTACACTTTTAAAAAGTGCACTTTGCAATAATGTCAAATTAAACGCTTTAAAGTACATTTAAATCATTATTGTCATGATTTAAAGAAGCACAGTTATTTTGATGTGTTGACTAACATACTAAAGCATATGTAAAGTACTCGATTATAATTTTAACTGTAGTGTGTTACTTGAAATTACATTAAAAGTTAATATATTTTAGATGTACTAAACTGCAACTTCATCATTACAAATATGTAATTTAAATGCATGACACAATTTTTAATAGAAATGACATTAAAGGTTTTTGCTTATCATAAATGCTTGTCAGTACATTCGGCAGTACACTTTTAAGCGAAGTAATTATAAAATTACATAAAATTACTTAAATGGGTCAAAAAACACTCTAAAGTTCAATGAATTGCATTTGATATAAATTTAAACTATAATAAATATTCATTCAATTGTAAATAATTATGGGTCTTTTTATTTTTTCAATTCAAAATGGTGAAATTCAATTAAAAAACAAGTTAAGTAGGCCTAGTTTGCATCACTGTATTTTACTGTGGATTGTTGAACATATCTATAGTAAAATAGTGGTCAAATATTACACTTTTAGCTGCTTATATCTTACTATGCACTCTAACACTTTAAAACCTGAAGCATTGCATTGGAATTCGCACTCGTCTTCAGTGAACAGTAAGCCCCGTCTTCTTTGATCTGACTGGCCATCATTTCGACATTGACGAACGCTGTTAGACCGCTGAGGCAGACCAGCCTAAAAATGTAACTTTTGAAACTGTCATCCTAACAGTAAACAGAGCGGTGCGCAGAGCAATTTGGCCATTTTTAGTTATTTGAAGGGACCTGTCCCCTCAATGCCTAGGTGTTACAACCCTGCTATATATTCTTTTAAAGTATATTATGTCCATAATAAGTACTATTTTAAAGCCAATTCACACTGCACCAACAGACTGTCTGTTGCCATTGGTCTGCGTTTGTTTTGCTGATTGACAGGTTGTGGATTGTCTGAGAAGTGACGTACTGTAATCTGGTGATTGTCCGTGTTGGGTGGCGTCTGTCGGTGCAGTGTGAATTGGCCTGTAAAAGTATGCTAAAGTGTACTTCTTTTTCACAAAGGTTAACAAAACTGTTATTTGATTACATCAAATATTAGATTAGACTATTAATGAAGCTCTCTCCTATGATCCTGTAGACTCGATCACAGACTATACAAGCGTATTCCAATGAGACACTGGAGCTCTGTGACTTACACCCAGGATCCAAGTACACAGTGAGACTGAGAGCTCAGGACAGTCGAGCACATGCTCACTGGAGCTCATGGACCTCTATAGACACCACCACAGCGGAGAAAGGTAAGACTCTTATGGGGTCTGACATATGTAGGGTGCTACAGGGACGTATTTTTGTAGGTTAACCCAAAGTTAGCATCACCCTGGTTCAAATTTCACAATAGAGACCCAATAAGATTTTTCCATTGGCTTTTGGATGAATGTAGAAAATAAAGGCAAAAGGTTATGATTCTTACAGATTTTATTTATCATGATAATCTTGA
Source organism: Rhinogobio ventralis (assembly GCA_039654625.1). Lineage (NCBI taxonomy): Eukaryota > Metazoa > Chordata > Actinopteri > Cypriniformes > Gobionidae > Rhinogobio > Rhinogobio ventralis. Next base: position 4,652,552 of record CM077200.1, on the reverse strand, counting down.
CAAATGAGCACAAATTAACTTTTATGAATTTTTGAAGTCTCATTCGGCAGGAGTAAGAAGCTAAACGTAGGCTATAAACAAACTACACTACAGTAACTTAAACGTCACCTGAAAGTTATATTAGTTTGCAAGAGCGCGATTATAAACACAACAAGGCTGTAAAAGCAGACTAGTGAGTAGATGAGTTTACCTATAGGGTGTGATGTTTAATTTTGACCAACAACCTCTAGTCTCATTTAGACATGTTACACCTGGCTCAACGGTGCAACATAAAGGGAGACCACAGCGGAATAATCCAAACTAAATATTTATTAAACAAAATAACATAATAAAAAGTCAACATCAAGTCAATCAGTATGGTTTGCACGTGAATGGATACAACAAATAAAGCAATGACCATGCCAATCAATGAATGAATGAATGTACAACATAACAAAACAAAACAGAACAGCGCTGTAGTGGCAAACTGCTCCTAAGCAGGCGCTGAGCAGCCGCCCCGATAAACTCTTGCTCAGTGCTTAAATCAGATCCTGTGAGGAGAAGATCTGAAAAGAAAACCAAAACACCAACCAACACAACTTAACCCTAGCAGACACTTGTTAGCAACTTTTTCAAGACTTTTCCAAAGTGAAAGCTTAAAGGGGTCATGAATTGAGAAATCAACTTTTCATTCAGCCTTTGATATATAAAAGATCATTGTGATATAAGAATATCCTGTAAGTTTCGGAGCTGAAAACTTCCTTGTTAGTCAAAAAAGCTTTTATTGACACCAGGCCCAGCAAATGCGATCTCAGAATGTGCCAGGCTGTGACGTCAGAGTGTGGAGAAACACCGCCGCAGAAGAAGAACGCCTGATTCTGTAGCCCCGCCCACCGATTTGTGCATGGCACGTTCTAGATAAATAACATAGGCCTACGTGGAGCTAAACCGGATCGAACTTTCAAGCAATAAACATGCTGCATAAGCTTCATTCGGATTCCAATATTATGAATGCATGGATGAACTTTATTTTTAATGAATATTCAGCTCACGTGGGGAAGACATTGCATGTTTGTTCCTTCATTTCACCACGGATTCGTTTGTAAACAAGAGACTGAACTTGCAGACAGGGTGAGATTACATGAATGAAGCAACACACTAATGTGAGTAAAAAATGTTTTTTATATGTGATAGTATTGCACTGTTACAGTTTGATATCTAATGATTATGTGTGCGTGTCTAACTGAACATACCTTAGCACGCTGTCACAGGCTGGAGTATCCTTTATTTGAGGTGTTGTTGGTTCACTGTGCTGCGATTCGTGATCAGACTCGGACATGTAACGTTATGGGCCAGGGCTCGCAAAGCCCAACGTCCCGGGGCTATGTGTTTTCCAGACGGGCTACCAAAACTTATCACTGGCCTGCCGACGGGCTATCTTAAATAGTAAAATAACATTCCTTTCTTGATGTGCGTTGTTCACTCTCTTGACTTGATATTTAAAGGGAAAATACAATCACGGAAGTTTTGATCATGCTGATTTGTCTGACTCTGCAGTGAGGCTTGTGCGTGCGTGTGTGTGTTAGTGATGCACGGTTCGCGGCTATATCCACCGATCAGGTGGGCCAAGTAATAAAAAATAACATTCCAATTAATTGCGGGTGGATGAGAGATAAAACATTATGTTTGCGAGCCCTGTCGGCGAATCATTCGGTTGCCGTTTTCCCACACGCTTTCAAAACAATTCCTCACGTGTAATCACGGGGGAGCCGAAGCTCATTGTAATAAGCAAAATTGTTATCCAATCATACTTCCAAGACTTCAATGCGAGAGGCTCAAAATCAGGGTAGAAAATAGCCTATTACTTATTCATTATGATGTTTTTGAATGTAAAAACCATGCAAATGTCATGAGTTGACCTCAGACAACAGTATAACATTTTTTAAAAAGCCAGTTCATGACCCCTTTAAAAAAAAATCACAAGCACTATTGTAATGTATCTTATGTCGTAGAATAAAACGTAAAAATAATTTGAGCTTGGATTAACCACAGACCTTTTTTCTGTGTAACTGGTCCTACTCCACCCGCTCTGAGTGGGATTCGAACTGGGGTCTGTGTGGGCTAACGAGGACGATTAAGACTGCGTCCTCTAGCATCAGTCGCTAAAGCACCTCTTGAGATCAGGGGAGTGAGGTTTACATGCACAGCTCTTAATGGCGTACGTCTGTTACACTCACCCCCCCTAAACCTCCCTCCCATACGGGTCACATATATAACCGGTCCTACTTGACCTGCTCTGAGCGGGATTTGAACCAGGGTGTCCGGTGTGGAAGGCGGGCGTGCTAACGAGGACGCTAAACACTGCAGCCTCTAGCACGACTCACTTGAGATCAGGGGAGTGAGGTTTACACACACACAGCTCTTAAGGCCCTGATATACTTCAAGCAAATTCGAAGAACGATCTGGTGTAACATAATTTTTAAACAAAATCAGGCCGTAACGAAGTTCGTTTTGGGAGTTCGAAACAGCTTACCAAAGTGAACTTTCCGGAAATGTTCCAAAAAACCCATTGATATCAGAACGATGGAGCAGAAGTGCTAAAATACTAACTCATTTCTGGGTTTTGATCTAGAAAAATCCCTACAGCACTATTTTCCTTGTTAAAGTGCCCCTATTATGCTTTTTTGGTATTACCTTTCATGTAGTGTGTAATATAGCTGTTTGTGAATGTAAATGTCTGTAAACTTTCAAAGATCAAAGTGCACGAAAAATTATTTCAGTTGAAAATCTTTCAAAAGTTCTGTGTTTTACGAAAGCAAATCCACTTTGCTGCACTTCAAAGGGATGAGAACCGTTTAAACAATGTGAGAAAAAAAGGGATGCTGCAATGTACAGTTGTGCTCAAAAGTTTACACACCCTTGCAGAATCTGTGAAAATGTGAATAATTTTAACAAAATAAGAGGGATCATACAAAATGCATGCTATTTTTTTAATTAGTACTGTCCTGAATAAGATATTTTACATAAAAGAAAAAATAGCTGAATTTACATACCCTTGATTCTTAACACTGTGTGTCGTTCCCTGGATGATCCACGGCTGTTTTTGTGTTTGTGATGGTTGTTCTTGAGTCTCTTGTTTGTCCTGACCAGTTAAACTGCCCAACGATCTTCAGAAAAATCCTTCAAGTTCTGCAAATTCTTCAGTTTTCCAGCATCTTTTGCATATTTGTTGTTTTCTTTTGACAATTTGTCTTCCGGGATAAAATCATACAGTCGCTGCTGGAAAGGGTTCAAATATGCAAAAGATGCTGGAAAAATGAAGAATTTTTAGACCCTGGAGATTTTTTCTGAAGATCATTGGGCAGTTTAATGACTCAGGACAAACAAGAGACTCAAAAACAACCATCACAAAAGAAAAAAACAGCCGTGGATCATCAGGTAACGACACACAGTGTTAAGAATCAAGGGTATGTAAATGTTTGAATGGGTAAAATATCTTATTCAGGACAGCACTAAATTAAAAATAACATGCATTTTATATGATCCCTCTTATTTTGTTAAAATTATTCACAGATTCTGCAAGGGGTGTAAACTTTTTAGCACATCTGTATATTATGAGAAAAAGTGTTTTTTGACCTTGGATGCATGTAAACCTATTGTAGGAGACTCCAAAACTAATTAGGAACCTTTAAAATAGCATAATAGGTGTACTTTTTGGCTTGAATCCCTCAAATGAGCGTGCATTTTCACATCCCACCAAATATACACTTGTTCAAAAAGCAGTACTAGGCCACTCATTACGATCAGTTTCAGAGTGTTTTCTGACAAAGAGAGACATCTGTTTGAGTCATTAGTAGTGTGGTTAAATGCGGCTGTATGGATGAATATGAGTTATAGGATTGATCTTTCCTCAGCCCCGTCTGCAGCTCCTCGGCTCTGGAGACACATCCAGCCTGCAGAAGAAGCTGGAAAGAGACGCCTTACCCTGCTCTGGAAGGTTTGCTTTTGTTCTATGGAAATCTGTTTTGAATATACTACATGATGAGGATATGATTCAAAGGATGGCAGCGAGTCAACATGTGGCTGGAGCCCACAGAAAAACAGGAACCTCTTGTTACAGAGCATTGTTGTAGTACTCAGTTATTTAGCGTTTGCTTTTTATAAAGATGATTCACCTAGAATTCCTTGAAATGAGAGTCTGTTGACATGCTGGCTGTTATTGAAATCGCTGACTTTTGATAGCGTAAGTTGGCAAATCTGCACAGTTGTTGATATCTGAGACATTTCGGATTACTGGGGACTTTTTTTGCAGGAGAAACATCTCTATTTAATGTTATTGAGAGGCATTTGAGATGCTAAAAAGATCTAATTTGTGATTTTTCTTTCCTGTGAGATGGAACAGTCTGGATGTATTTATTGGAAAATATATTTAAACTCAACAATGACATGATCATTAATATTTAATATATGTTTAATATAAGTTTCCACCTGCACAAAAACAAACTAACAGCATAAATATAGAGATGTAAAGCATGTTAGCGACTGATATAAAAGACTAATTTATACTCCTTTGTGCTTATGGCTCAAGGCACTTCCTGTTTTAATAACACACATTTTTCTATGTCAGCTTAAATCTGAAAAACAGCACATCCTGTCTCCCCACCCAGTCTCCACAAATCAACCACCTGATTTTAGCACATTTAGCACCTGATTTAGTGATAAGACCATCTGTACAATATTCTATAGCAGATTGCTTCTCTACTAACTTTTTTTAAAGCGATAGTTCACCCAAAAATTATAATTCGGTCAAAAATGACAATTCTGACAACTGTGTTCATTTACTCACCCTCGTGTTGTTGCACCTCATCTGTTTGACTTTGCTTCTTCAGTGGAAAGCAAAAAATATTTTTTGAACATTTTAAAGTCTTTTTGAACATACAATGAAAGAAAATGGGGTCCAATGTAATATCGTCCTTCTGCTAGAAGATCTAGTCCCTGACATGACCCATAAGCAGGAAAATATATTTTCGATATACTTTTAAATATATTTCAAAATATACAAAAAACATGGCCAAAAATAATCTAATATAGATTTTTTTGCCATTCTTATAAATTGTCAGCCTATTTACCCTACTTTTGTAATTGAAAGTTTTTTTTAATATATATATATACACATGATTAATTATATATTATATATATTTTTCTCAAATATTTAAGTTTTATATATTGTCAACCTAAATATATTTATGTTATATAATTATTTTGCTCCTGAAGTACATTTTTAATACAATTTGGCATTATATTACAAAATGTACTTCTTTTAAACTGTATATATATATACATTGTATCCGGAAAGTATTCACAGCGCTTTTTTCCACATTTTGATATGTTACAGCCTTATTCCAAAATGGATTGAATGAATTATTTTCCTCAAAATTCTACAAACAACACCCCATTAAGTTGCAAATTTATTAAAAATAAAAAACAAACAAAATCACATGTACACAAGTATTCACAGTCTTTGCCATGACGCAGTTTCCACTGATCATCCTTGAGATGTTTCTACAACTTGATTGGAGTCCACCTGTGGTAAATTCAGTTGATTGGACATGATTTGGAAAGGCACACACCTGTCTATATAAGGTCCCACAGTTAACAGTGCATGTCAGAGCACAAACCAAGCCATGAAGTCCAAGGAATTGTCTGTAGACCTCCGAGACAGGATTGTATCGAGGCACAGATCTGGGAAAGGGTACAGAAAAATTTCTGCAGCATTGAAGGTCCCAATGAGCACAGTGGCCTCCATCATCCGTAAATGGAAGACGTTTGGAACCACCAGGACTCTTCCTAGAGCTGGCCGCCCGGCCAAACTGAGCGATCGGGGGAGAAGGGCCTTAGTCAGGGAGGTGACCAAAAACCCGATGGTCACTCTGACAGAGCTCCAGCGTTTCTCTGTGGAGAGAGGAGAACCTTCCAGAAGAACAACCATCTCTGCAGCACTCCACTAATCAGGCCTGTATGGTAGAGTGGCCAGACGGCACATGACAGCCCGCTTGGAGTTTGCCAAAAGGCACCTGAAGGACTCTCAGACCATGAGAAACAAAATTCTCTGGTCTGATAAAACAAAGATTGAACTCTTTGGCCTGAATGGCAAGCGTCATGTCTGGAGGAAACCAGGCACCGCTCATCACCTGGCCAATACCATCCCTACAGTAAAGCATGGTGGTGGCAGCATCATGCTGTGGGGATGTTTTTCAGCAGCAGGAACTGGGAGACTAGTCAGGATCGAGGGAAAGATGAATGCAGCAATGTACAGAGACATCCTTGATGAAAACCTGCTCCAGAGCGCTCTGGACCTCACTGTGACTGGGGCGAAGGTTCATCTTCCAACAGAGACAACAACCTGAAGCACACAGCCAAGATAACCAAGGAGTGGCTACTGGACAATTCTGTTAATGTCCTTGAGTGGCCCAGCCAGAGCCCAGACTTTAACCCGATTGAACATGGTAGTCATAAAGGGATGGACATGGTCAGAAACAATGCTCAGGTAGGCCGTGGCATTTAAACAATGCCCAATTGGCACTAAGGGGCCTAAAGTGTGCCAAGAAAACATCCCCCACACCATTACACCACCACCACCAGCCTGCACAGTGGTAACAAGGCATGATGGATCCATGTTCTCATTCTGTTTACGCCAAATTCTGACTCTACCATCTGAATGTCTCAACAGAAATCGAGACTCATCAGACCAGGCAACATTTTTCCAGTCTTCAACTGTCCAATTTTGGTGAGCTCGTGCAAATTTTAGCCTCTTTTTCCTATTTGTAGTGGAGATGAGTGGTACCCGGTGGGGTCTTCTGCTGTTGTAGCCCATCCGCCTCAAGGTTGTGCGTGTTGTGGCTTCACAAATGCTTTGCTGCATACCTCGTTTGTAACGAGTGGTTATTCCAGTCAAAGTTGCTCTTCTATCAGCTTGAATCAGTCGGCCCATTCTCCTCTGACCTCTAGCATCAACAAGGCATTTTCGCCCACAGGACTGCCGCATACTGGATGTTTTTCCCTTTTCACACCATTCTTTGTAAACTCTAGAAATGGTTGTGCGTGAAAATCCCAGTAACTGAGCAGATTGTGAAATACTCAGACCGGCCCGTCTGGCACCAACAACCATGCCACGCTCAAAACTGCTTAAATCACCTTTCTTTCCCATTCTGACATTCAGTTTGGAGTTCAGGAGATTGTCTTGACCAGGACCACACCCCTAAATGCATTGAAGCAACTGCCATGTGATTGGTTGATTAGATAATCGCATTCATGAGAAATTGAACAGGTGTTCCTAATAATCCTTTAGGTGAGTGTATTTATATAGTTTAAATATTAAAATTTTCACAGAGCAAGGGGTGTGTTGAGACGTATATAAACAAGGTTGAAACATTCACTGATGCTCCAGAAGGAAACATGATGCATTAAGAGTCGGGGGGTGACTTTTGAACAGGATGAAGATGTCAAAATGTTTCTTATTTTGTTTAAATATAATTTTTTTTTCATTCAGTACTGCCCTTCGGAAGCAACAGAAGATACTTACATGTTTCCTGGAAGACAAATTAAGTACAGTTTACCTTGATCTTCAAATTCAAAAAGTTTCCAGCTTAATGCATATTAAGGCTCCAGACTGTGAACCTTTTTTCCTGCTGATGCGACTAAATGTTGTTAGAGGTCGCACTGGTGCCCAACTGATAAGAGCTGCCATTTCTGTTACATATGAGAAACAGCAAACGAAAGCGGAATGGAACCACGCAATTCGTTTGACCTGTGCTGCGTAGACTGTTTATCAGCTCGGAGCAATAATAGCTCATACACGGGCCGATCTCGATCACGTGACACCGCTACTACACAACACTCAGTTCAGTGTGATACTATAGAAGAGCAATGGAACATTTAATAAGAGTAGAATATTTAAATTTTCACTATAAAATTACTGTTGTTAATAAAAGTTAATTTTATCTGCATATAAATTCAAGCTCAATGCTTCAATGTTAAATTTCCAATAAACAAACTTGTAATATTATTAGTAACTGCACTTATTAGCAAAACAATGCAAAACAATAGTAATTTTATTATAAAATTAACTTTGATACATTTTCCTCCACCGCCACCACATCAGGTGCTGGCGCCACCATCTGTAGAACTTCTGTAGCTCTCAAATGTTAGTCTGGAGCCCTGATATATATACGTTTTTGCCATTGAGTATTGAGGACCAGAACCTGTGTTTTTTTGTTTAATGTGTGTAGTATAATGTTTATTCTGTATACACAAACACACATGCTTGAGACGATCATTAAACAGAACATTCTTCTGACTTGTCCGTACCCTCATCTACTCGAGTTTTATGGAATAATAATTAATTTGGCTTCAGTTCAACTTGATAGGTTTTAATAAGTGCTTTTGTCTCCAGTCTTTCACTGCTTGCAATAACATTTAAAAGGATAATAACCTCAGAATGATTCCAGGCTCACAGCTGCTGTGATTGACACATTGTGTTTTGAGGTGATATTCTCATTCTGTCACAGAGGAACGTTTGGACGTCATTTCCATTGCTTTATAGTCACTCTTTTACATTTACGTCTGTGGATGGATCAACTAAAGCAGGCCTAAAACTGTTATGACAAACAAAATATACTAAATAATCTAAATGAGGGATTTTCAAACTGAAAAAAGTGTGACTTTTTCACTTCATTTATTAATATAGAGATATATAAACTCAAGAATGTGATTTCGGATGCAGCCAATGTTTGTCTGCTTATCATGGCCCTTTTAGCCCCTGCTGGTAGATATTGTAACTACACAATCTTCCTGCATATGCATACCATCTTTCTCCATAATAATAATATCTCATAATATATCTAGGTTTTATGTGTCTGTTTCAGCCTGTCTCCTGGCCTGAGGTCAATGGTGTTGTGCTGAGTTACTCTGCGTCCTGTCACAGTGAGCTGGATTCATGGACCTGTGGTGCTTTAAACGCATCCAGAAGCTTCTGCGTCCTCGCCATCTCAGTCGATCCCTGTAACTGCAGCCTGACGGCTACCAACTCTGCCGGGACGTCACCTCCAGCTCACATCTACATACCTGCACACACAGATGCAGGTAAATCACTGATGTGATGCTTCAGCGTGTTTGGGAGTTTTAGTGAAATTAATGTGTTGGAAAATGCAGCTAATAACCAGTGGTTTACATGGTTTCTAGCTGGTCCAAACCAGTCGTCATTTATGGTCGCTAGTTGATCCAGGCTGGTCTTTATGCAACTTGCTACATTAATGTAGAATTTAATGTGCATCACAGGTGTACATACAGTATATCACATTTTTTAATAAATTTGAATGTGGTTAATCCAAACATATTTTAGAATCTGTTATCTTTTCTAAATATAATATAATATAATGTACTTTTTTTTTTTTTAAGTATTTTATTCTCTGATTTATTTAAAAATATTTTTAAAAATACAAACTTATTTCAATGTTTTTTTTTTTTTTGCAAAAAACCCCCCCCAAAAAATCTGTTGCTCTCTTTTACTCTGAATTCATGACATCCTGCTAAAATCTCAAAGCAACTTGCTTGTGGCCGTTTAATGAAATAGTGATGATTTATGGGAAATTCTGCACAAGCACTCTTAAAACAACATCATTATCAGAAACCTTGCGGTCATTTATCCCAAACTTAACTCCCATTTCCTGTCCTAGAAGAACTCCCTTCCCCTCAGACTTTCAACGTCACCCCATTGGACGACACTCGCCTGAAGGTGGAATGGACAGCACTGAACCAATCAGAGAGCGGCTTTGTGCTGCAGTGGAGTACTGTGCCTCACAATGGACCAACTAGTCTGCACTGGGAGCATATGAATAAAACTGCAAGAAGTTTTACTCTCACAGGTCTGACCAATCACTTTAACTCCTATGAAATGTGTCATTTTTTTGTTTGTTGTGGCCTGTTGGTGTGGATCACATTACAAGTTACTGATGACATAATAAATGTCTTTATTGACTTCATATTATCTTTATCTTTAATAAGAATAATAATACAAATATTTGACATATAAGTTTTTCTTCTTTTTCGTCCTTAGCTGAAAAACCATCCCTGCTTTTTAAAATATTGCCATCTTTTACTACTATAATCATAGTTTAATCAAATAACTAGAACAGAATAGTTTTAGTACATGTCTATGTGTGTGTTTCAGGTCTTCTGCCAGAGGTCCCATATAATCTGTCGCTCGTGAGTCTGTATGGGCGCCGAGCAGGAAGGGACATGTCTGTCATTGCCTTCACACGGGAAGGAGGTCAGATATTACACTGAAACATGTTCATTTATTGGAACTGAAGGTGTATTATTGTAACTGCAACAGTATTTATCCGTTGTCATATGCCATGCTCAAAAAAATAATAAAAGGAAAGAAAAGCACAGAACAATGAGCTTTAGAGAAGAATGGGGCTAGTTGTCACGCATGCTACTGTATGGAGGATGTATAACTGTAAGGTTTTGAGACAAAAGTCCAAATACATAATTGTTTTACTATTTACATTTTACTGAAAAGCCATTAAATACACTGCCCGCCCCAAGAAAAGAAGTAACTGTTTGGATTTAAATATAGGCAAATGCTTAAGAGTCTGTGATTGGATCATTACTGCAGTGATTATTATGTTTCTAGCATGTTATAAGTTTGGCAACAGTTCTTCTAATCCTAATTGATGGAGTGTGTAGCTTTTCATTTCTTTAAGTCCCCATCAAAATGGAATTTTTTTGGCTTTTAGTATGAATATGTTAGCACTACTGTTATCTATAAGCTAGTATTCAAAATTTACAGTCTCTCACTTCCACCAATATGGATCAATGATTTTGATGACATCACTCTGCACTTCAGCTTCTCATCAGATTTTCTGTCCAATCAAATGCTCTCTAGAATCTGAAGCCCCGCCCCCCACATTATAAACAGATGCTGCGGCGGAAATCGGTCACTTGTTCACACATTTACTATTTTCTACATGGAGAATGGCACATAGTGCACTATATAGGGGATAGGGAACGATTCAGACAGTGCAAATATGCTTTCCATTGGGGCGGATTAAGTCTGGTTTCATGTTAGTGTCACGTGAACCGCCGCACTCCGATCCAGAGACACGATAGCACAGACCGGATCATGTGATCGGCACAGACCAGAAAACATATCGGACCCGTTTAAATTCTTCACAGATTTCTGTACTTTAAAGCGATGTGGAGGAGATTAGGAGGAGAAGCAGATCGAGATTAGGAGAAAACTGTGGCTTTACCGATTTCAACAGCTCTGGGCGAGCTGTGATATAAACTAAATGCTATTGGCTATTTTTAAAAAGGGGAGTCTTCCTGTTTCAGTGGAAATTACGTCAACACATTGAATAATGCTGCACGTTTCAAGGCACTTCAGTGGGGCTTTAAATAACCATAAATGTTGTGATGTTATTTCCATCAAGAGGTGCATCATTTTTGCACTCTGTAAAGTCTCCTCCAGCACATCCCAAAGAATTTCAATCAGTTTAAGGTCTGGACTCTGAGGTGCCGATTCATGTGTGAAAATGATTCTTCATTCTTTAACAATCTGAGCCTAATGAATCTTGACATTGTCATCCTGGAATACGGCCATGATGTGTCTTCCTACATGGTGGTTTAAGAAATGAAAAGCTACACACTCCATCAATTAGGGTTAGAAGAACTGTTGCCAAACTTATAACATGCTAGAAACATAATAATCACTGCAATAGCTCTTGAGCATTTGCCTATCCAGATCCAAACAGCGACGTTTTTTTTGGCCAGGCAGTGTATGTTGTGGATATATATATATATATATATATATATATATATATATATATATATATATATATATATATATATAAATTATATTATGTTTTTATGTAGTATTTTATATAGTATTTCATATATTTCACCCCATATACTTTGTGACAACATGCCCCAGTTGCCCTTAAAGATCATTTATCTGTTATATTATTTTTCTTATTTACTAAAAAAAAATCTTACAAAAGATATTTGACATTTAAAAAATACAAAGGGACAAGAAACGGTTGTTAACAAAAGAAAGGCTGTCTATAATTGAAAAATTATAATAATAATTAAAAAAAAAACAAAAAAAACAGTGCAGCTGCTCATGAATTTGCATAACGTTCGACTGCACATCAATCCAGCTCAAGGCAACACCTGCATTTAATTATCAAGATGAACACAATGAACAGTGTCTGTATGTTCATGTAATTGAAGTAAAGTCATTACTGACGGTGTGAATGCAAAAAAAAAAAAAACTCTGTTATATATATATATATATATATATATATATATACACTCACCTAAAGGATTATTAGGAACACCATACTAATACTGTGTTTGACCCCCTTTCGCCTTCAGAACTGCCTTAATTCTACGTGGCATTGATTCAACAAGGTGCTGAAAGCATTCTTTAGAAATGTTGGCCCATATTGATAGGATAGCATCTTGCAGTTGATGGAGATTTGTGGGATGCACATCCAGGGCACGAAGCTCCCGTTCCACCACATCCCAAAGATGCTCTATTGGGTTGAGATCTGGTGACTGTGGGGGCCATTTTAGTACAGTGAACTCATTGTCATGTTCAAGAAACCAGTTTGAAATGATTGGAGCTTTGTGACATGGTGCATTATCCTGCTGGAAGTAGCCATCAGAGGATGGGTACATGGTGGTCATAAAGGGATGGACATGGTCAGAAACATTGCTCAGGTAGGCCGTGGCATTTAAACGATGCCCAATTGGCACTAAGAGGCCTAAAGTGTGCCAAGAAAACATCCCCCACACCATTACACCACCACCACCAGCCTGCACAGTGGTAACAAGGCATGATGGATCCATGTTCTCATTCTGTTTACGCCAAATTCTGACTCTACCATCTGAATGTCTAAACAGAAATCGAGACTCATCAGACCAGGCAACATTTTTCCAGTCTTCAACTGTCCAATTTTGGTGAGCTCATGCAAACTGTAGCCTCTTTTTCCTATTTGTAGTGGAGATGAGTGGTACCCGGTGGGGTCTTCTGCTGTTGTAGCCCATCCGCCTCAAGGTTGTGTGTGTTGTGGCTTCACAAATGCTTTGCTGCATACCTCGGTTGTAACGAGTGGTTATTTCAGTCAAAGTTGCTCTTCTATCAGCTTGAATCAGTCGGCCCATTCTCCTCTGACCTCTAGCATCAACAAGGCATTTTCGCCCACAGGACTGCCGCACACTGGATGTTTTTCCCTTTTCACACCATTCTTTGTAAACTCTACAAATGGTTGTGCATGAAAATCCCAGTAACTGAGGAGATTGTGAAATACTCAGACCGGCCCGTCTGGCACCAACAACCATGCCACGCTCAAAATGGCTTAAATCACCTTTCTTTCCCATTCTGACATTCAGTTTGGAGTTCAGGAGATTGTCTTGACCAGGACCACACCCCTAAATGCATTGAAGCAACTGCCATGTGATTGGTTGATTAGATAATTGCATTAATGAGAAATTGAACAGGTGTTCCTAATAATCCTTTAGGTAAGTGTATATATATATACTCATATATATATATATATATATATATATATATGAATGAGCAACTTTTCCTTAGCTTTTATATTGCATTTATATATTGGATTGTTATGCTAATTATTATATGTACTTTGCTTTATTTTAAATTGACTATGGATTTTATATGCACCTTTGGGGTTGTCACAAGAGTAATTTCGTTGTGCTACACAATGACAATAAAGTGCTTGAATGTTGAATGCATTGACTGGTGTGTTCCTGTGTGTCAGCGCCCTCTGTCGGCCCAAAGACGACTGTGCTGAAGACGAGCAGCAGCGGTGTGTTTCTGAAGTGGGAACCTGTTCCTATAGAGAAACTCCATGGCTTCATCCAGTATTACACTGTTCTGTACAGTATAAATGGCAAAAGTACGATGCATACTTTTCTTTGCAAGATATTGAAAAGCTATTAATTAAATTGGGTCAAAAAAGTGATGACAGAACTTTCATTGAGTTTGTGTCTGTATCTGAAGGCGAGGAGGTTCGCGCTGGTGTTGAACAGAAATCTCTGAGAGGACTAACAGCAGGAACCTATAACATCTGTGTAATGGCTTACACGGCAGCAGGGGGCGCCGCCGGGCCGTGGCAGATGGTGGCTGTGGGTAAGCGTGATACATGTATGCTTGCCTGTATAAACACAATGTTATCTTTAAACCTGTTTGTGTGTCCAAAGGGCTTGAGGATGTACAAGTGATCCCCATACTGCTGTGTGCACTACTACTGAGTTTTCTCATACTAATAATCCCATTATACTTGAGAGTAAGGTAAGAGAACTTGTTAGTAAATCATGATTCTGTTATCAAAACTATATTCATTCAAGTAGCATTAATAAACATGGTCAAATATTTATGCATATCAGTATAAACAACCTTGATAGCATATTAAAAACACTGCAATACAGTATGATATGATAACATATTAGCATGCCGTACTTATTGTCTCTGTATTAATGTTTTTTTTTAGGATTAAACAGTGTCTGTGTCCGACCGTACCAGACCCCTCAAAAAGCAGCTTGTCCGTCTGGTCTAACACTAACCCATGTCAGGTAAACAAAACCCTAGTTATAGTTATTCAGCATGATCAGTGATTCTTCAATACAACCCACATGCTGTTAGGAGGAAATAAATACACCTCTTGGCATCGATAATCTATAAACTAAAATCGGAATCATTTTTGGCGAATGAATTGTGTTTCTTGCACCAGTCTTAAAAGAAAATTCCTTCCAAATGAATATCCAAAGATGTGGCCTAAAAATGTGATTCATCACTTTGCTTTTCAAGTAATTGTATCTTGATTTAAGTGTTTAGATATTTGTACTGGAGAAAGAAATACTGTGGACAAAAATATTTTTTCTACCAATACTAACAAAGTTAGTGGGTTACAGTAGACAACAGTGTCAGAGAAAAGTATATGGCACATGAAATAAAAGACATATGATGTATGAAGACAACAAAGTAAAATCCTGCAATACATGGAAAATTTGGAAAAAGCACATTAGAATGATTTCTGAAGGATCATGTGACACTGAAGACTGGAGTAATGTTGCTGAAAATTCAGCTTTGCATCGCTGGAATAAATTACATTTTAAAATATATTACAATAGAAAACCGTTCTTTAAATTATAATAATATTTCCACAATTTTTGATCAAATAAATGCAGCCTTGATGAACATAAGAAACTTCTTTCAAATATATATATATATGTATATAATATACACTACTGGTCAAAAGTTTGGAAACATTAATGTTTTTGAAAGTAGTCTCACCAGGGCTGCATTTATTTGATCAAAAATACAGTAAATACTGTGAAATATTATTACAATTTAAATGAACTGTTTTCTATTGTAATATATTATAAAATGTAATTTATTCCTGTGATCAAAGCTGATTTTCAGCATCATTACTCCAGTCTCCAGTGTCACATGATCCTTCAGAAATCATTCTAATATGCTGATTTGCTGCTCAAGAAACATTTATGATTATTATCAATGTTGAAAACAGTTGTGCTGTGTAATTTTTAATAGAAATCTTTTATAACATTATAAATGTCTTTACTGTCACTTTTGGTCAATTTAATGCAACCTTGCTGAATAAAAGTATTAATTTATTTCCCTAAAAAAGCATTGGGAAACTGAGCTTGCAGTGCCAAGCATTTGTGTCTTCAGTGTCACACGATCCTTCAGAAATCATTCTAATATGCTGACTTGGTGCTAAAGAAATATTTCTTATTATTGTTAATGTTAAACACATTTTTTTTTATTCTTTGATGAATAGAAAGTTCAAAAGAACAGCATTTATTATAAATAGTAATATTTATTAATTTCATAAATGTCTTTCCTGTCTTTTTTGATGAATTTACCCTTTGCTAAATAGAAGTATTCATAACTTTTTTTTATCTTACTTACCCCAAACTGTTGAATAATAATAATAATTAATAATAATTTGTTACATTTATATAGCGCTTTTCTAGGCACTCAAAGCGCTTTACATGGAAGGGGGGAATCTCCTCCTGAATGGCAGTGTATTATGATTTCCAAAATAAATAAATAAATAACACAAATAAAAGGAATCTGAATCTAAAATTACTGTTTTTACTGTATTTTTCATCAAATAAATGCAGCCTCTGTGAGATTAAGAGAATACTTTTAAAAAACATTAAAAAACTTTTCAAACTTTTGACCGGTAATGTATATATATATTTGTATGTATGTGTGTATATATACAGTATATTAAAACTTTCAAACTAGAACAAGATCGCTTTCATTAAGTTTTCTCTTCTATTTTCAGCAGCATAAGCTAACATCCACCATGAGCTCCATCATCTCTATCAGTCAAGCTACAAGCTATCAGGGTTATGGTGAGAAAGACTACGTGCCGGTTCAGGTCTTCCCCTACCACACTGTTCGACAAGATGACAATGAGACCAACGGCACTTCCACTGGAACATACCTGGACCCCAAACCGGCACCAACTCAAGCTTCCCCAACACATCTCCTCAACCAGAGCTACATCAAACCAGACCAAGTCATTCCTGCTGGATATAAAGAAGACTCATCGGCCGATCTCTTGTTTGATTCACTCCTCCGCTATAAAATGAATCAAGTAGATTTAAGCAGCTACGTCCATGTGTCCCAGAGCTACATGCCGTTTGTTACAACCGTAGACGCATACAGAACTCTTAAGCTTGACGAGTGTTCGCCCTTCTTGCAGGTTTTAACGGAGGACACCAGCACATAGTTCACCACAGCGTAAATCCCACTCTCTCCAGCCAGCCCGCCAAAACATGTGCCCTCATATCACACACCATCTTTGTGTGCTTTCTGATTGACTGATATACACAGGCTTAGGAAGTAACAGGATAGTTGAAACGGCATTGTTGGGATGTAAACTAGAAGCAGCTAGTCTGCTCTGCTCTGAAACTGTGTCCAGTGTCAGCCTCAGTTAATTATAAAAGTTGCACTGGATTTACAAAAGTTTCATTGGCAGGTTCAAGAGATTGTGTGAACTAGCAGGTAACTTTTTCCGAGCAACCTTTTTATCTGAGCACGTCCCGTCAGATCTCGTCTTGGTCAAGGACGTCCAAGGAAGTCAGAACTGCTCCACATATGACAGCTCTCACAAAGCCATTTTGTTCTCAAGAAAAAACATGTGCATAAACCATTGATACCAGTTGCAAATTGCATGGAAAAATTGTGCCAGGTGGAAAAATCGCTTTTGTTGCATGGAAACTTGGCCAATATTTATATAAGTATAAAACAGTGCTATTTTACTGTTGACATCGTATTACTTTTTTATTTTTTATTATCCTATGGTGCTTTGAAAACTACCCACATTATGCTACTTTCATATTGTGATATTTGGTTTACTGTTACATTTTTAAACCCTCCCATTTCTGTTGACACAGTCAAGGACAAACAGTCTCAGATGGGACAACACTTTCCCCTTCGTGGGACGGGTTACATCACAGAGACATCTTGGAATTATACAGACCTGTTTAACTTAAGAGGAACCAAATGATCCTGTTTATTATTGTGCATTGTGTGTTTCCGATGTGGTCTTAACTGTAGCACTGCTGCTTACATTAAACCTGTCGTCTCCTGCTTTTTACTTTGTCCTGCCTCATTTCTAGCTGGTATTGAATATTAGACAGAACTCATTTCTAACTGGTTTTGGATATCAGATGAAATTTAATTCTAACTCAGAGGTCTTCCAGCCTGCTTCAGCACACCTGCCTGTATGTTAATTAAATAAATATTAATGTCCAATGCAACAACGTCTGCTATCGCGTCAACACAACATAACACGCATGCATTGTGGTGCTCTCGTGAACGCGCTTTGGAAATTAATATAATTATGTTTTTTTCCGAGAACAAAGCACTCGCGTCGCTTCATAAAATTAAAGGTGCAATAGGTTATCTGGGAAATGCTAACTTTAGCCTGCTAGCATTGAAAGCATACGATCCCACCCTCCCTGCAAATAGTCGTCCAAAGCCACGCCTCCTCCAAAACACATGAACGCGCACAGACCAGAAGCGAGACGACCAGAGACAACGTTATTGGATTACATCATGTGTCATTCACCGGTGAGAAAACCGGTGAATGACACATGATGACCGTTACAGTACAGTAAGGGGAGAAACAGAAGCGCTTGCTTGCATACATAAGTATGTGATTGTGAAATGACTCCAGTTCAGAAGTTGACCTGTTGTGTGATCGTTTGTTGTGAATTTAGCAGTTGATCACGTGATGCACTGACTGTTCTAATCACACCGGTGTGATCGTACGTGTGAAAGGGTTAAAGAGCACTGACCTGTACCACCTGACTGCTGCAGATTCATTTTGACGTTGACAGTGTTGCCATTAAAACGCATAAATTCGAGTCACGAACCGCTCTGAGTATAACGTCACCGGTTTCCATCTCTTCCAAATGACAGTAGTTATGGCTTAAACAGCATGCGCTGGTTGTTTGATGACCGTTACAGTACAGTAAGGGGAGAAACAGAAGTGCTTGCTTGCATACATAAGTATGTGATTGTGAAATGACTCAGAAGTTGACCTGTTGTGTGACCGAAGTTTATTTCCAACCTGCTTCAGCACACCTGCCTGTGCTCCTGAAGAGCTTGATTAGCTTCACCTGTCTTGGGGTTGAAGACCTCTGTTAACTGGTTTTGGTTATCAGACAGAACTCAATCGTAGCTGGTTTTGGTTATCAGACAAAACTAAATTTTAACTGGTTCTGGATATCAGACAGAACAATCCAGACAAAAATAACTTCTGACGGGATCTGCTAACAAGACTGGATCTAACTAATCTAGATCCAATCTTTTTTACAAATTATTGTTTCATTGGCCTATATGTGAATATAAACTGCTAATCAGATGAACTTGTAATCTGTTAAGGTGAGAAAAACACAACCTGTGCCTTTTGCCTTAATTTTTCATGGCATAGATTCAACAAAGTTCCTGGAAACATTTGGTCCATATTGTCATAATAGCATCACACATTTGCTGCAGATTTGTTGGCTGCCATCCATGATGCAAATCTCCCGTTCCACCACATCCCAAAGGTGCTCTATTGGATTGAGATCTGGTGACTGCGTTTGAGTACAGTGAACTCATTGTCATGTTCAAGAAACCAGTTTGAGATAATTTGAGCTTTGTGACATGGCGCGTTATCCTGCTAGATGTAGCCATCAGAAGATGGGCACACTGTGGTCATAAAGAGATGGACAGAGTCAGCAGCAAACAATACTCAGGTAGACTGATGTTTAAAGGATGCTCAATTGGTACTATAAAGGCCTAAAGTGTGCCAAGAAAATATCCCCCACACCATTACAACAGCAGCAATCTGAACTTGATACAAGGCAGGATGAATCCATGCTTTCACATTGTTTACGCCAAATTCTGACCCTACCATCTGAATGTCACAGCAGAAATCGAGACTCATCAGACCAGGCAATGTTTTTCCAATCTTCTATTGTCCAATTTTGATGAGTCGGTGTGAATTGTAGCCTCATTTTCTGTTCTTAGCCGACAGGAGAGGCACCGGTGTGTTTTCTTCTGCTGTAGCTCATCTGCTTCAAGGTTGGTCATGTTGTGCTATCAGAGAGGCTCTTCTGAAGACCCCGGTTGTAATGATTGGTTATTTGATTTCTGTTGCCTTTCTATCTGCTCCAACCAGGCCATTCTCCTCTGACCTCTGGAATCAACCAGGCATTTTCTCCCACAGAGCTGCCGCTCAATGGATATTTTCTCTTTTTCAGACCATTCTCTATAAACCCTAGAGACCCTACATAATTGAGCAATCCCATTGTACAATAATGTTAAAAGTTCATTTTTGTGAGCTGTATCTGAAGACAAACCAGATTACGGAAGAGGAAAAGACAGGGAAAGGGTCGCTAGGCGAGCATTGGGAACATTTTGTTGGGAATGTTGTGGCTTTAGGCCAGAGTTCACCAGCGCTGGTCCATCTTTCCTGCGACTGGAATTCCCGACAAAGTCCCTCTTTGTTTGGACAGAGACGGGCCAGGGCAGTGTCACACATACATCCGGCTCCACAGAGCTGATCTTCGCATCAGGAGCACAGATAGGCCCCGTGCCAGAGCTGGTGCAGCAATATTTATTGTGGATGAAATGTGCTATTGTTGACAATAGATGGATATTCACGCTGACCTGCCAGAACCGTGCTAACATACTCCTTGCATTCCACCATTCCGTCGGGAATTTGTCAGCCTGCGATTGTGGCTCAAAAAGCAATGGATGAATGATTAGCACACTATTTGCCATTCCTAATGTTCTCAACGCTCTGTATGTAGGCTATATATTGTGATAAAGCACATGTTATTATTATTTGACTATTAACGTGAACAGAAAATCACCTTGTAATTGTTATCTCAAGTCACGAAGGTTAATATTTAAAAGTAAACACTCCATATCTTACTCAATTTGAGGAAATATGTGCATATACATAGACTATACATGTGCTGAGTGTATTGAGCGCTTGGAAATGCCAGCATACGTTGAACTTTGGTTATATTTATTGATATTTCTTGGGTGTGGTGATTGATCATAGCTAGATTTCCTTTGCACTTTGACTGCTCTGCTGTGTAGATGTTTCATGTATGGAGAAATTAAAAAGTAAAGTGTGCATGTTAGCTTTTTCTCTCTGTGTACACATTTTGTTAACTTTGGGTATTTTTGTATTTAACTTCCCTAATGTCATCAGAGCAAAAGCACAACCTGACAAAACATCCTTGGGATGAAGGAAGAAGGCTCATAAAAAGGAGGTAGTGATTATTAGGGTTCATTTACTTAAGAACTAAAATAAGCTAAATATATAAACAAGCTTGTGTATTGTGTGAGTCAAGTTTGCACACCTTTTCCTGTTGATTATATGAAGTAGCATAAATAATTACAAAAGAATACACAGTAAAAAAAATACTGTAAACCACAAACTTCATCCAAACGATGTTATTATTAAACTAGATGCTGTTAAAGGGATGGTTTACCCAAAAATGTATATTCTGTCATTAATTTCTCACCCTCATGTCGCTCCAAACCTTTAAGACTTTTGTTCATCTTCGTAAAAAACAAGATCTTTTTGATGAAATCTGAGAGCTTTCTGTCCCTTCATTGACAGCTATGCAACTACCACTTTCAAGCCCCAGAAAGGTAAAGATATCATTAAAGTAATGCTCTTCTATCAGCTTGAATCAGTCAGCCCATTCTCCTCTGACCTCTAGTATCAACAAGGCATTTTCGCCCACAGGACTGCCGCATACTGGATGTTTTTCCCTTTTCACACCATTCTTTGTAAACTCTAGAAATGGTTGTGCGTGAAAATCCCAGTAACTGAGCAGATTGTGAAATACTCAGACCGGCCCGTCTGGCACCAACAACCATGCCACGCTCAAAATTGCTTAAATCACCTTTCTTTCCCATTCTGACATTCAGTTTGGAGTTCAGGAGATTGTCTTGACCAGGACCACACCCCTAAATGCATTGAAGCAACTGCCATGTGATTGGTTGATTAGATAATTGCATTAATGAGAAATTGAACAGGTGTTCCTAATAATCCTTTAGGTGAGTGTATATACATATAAATACATTTAGACTACTTAACTTAGTAATTGCTATCAGGATGTAAAGAGATTTTCAACCAGCATAACAAAAAAAGTTTCTGGAACAAATCACATACCCTGCCTTTATATCCATGTGACCCAAGGGGTTTAATCTCAATTTAATGAAGTGATGCAAGTGCTTTGTTTGCGGAACCCCCCCCCAAAAAAAACAAACCACTTTATTCACCAAATATCACGTGCTTAGGTAAAGATTTTCTTGAAATAATTATTATTATATTTGTGTATGCCTGCACTAGTCTGAACGAGTTAATCTTCTATTTCACTCTTCAGTGTGTGTGTGTGTGTGTGTGTGAGAGAGAGAACACTGATTGACGTCAGCAGTGGGCGTGTACCTGGGCGAGTAAAGTCAGTTCAACAGTTTGCGGTACAGTCTTCACTTTTCAAGCGTCTTGTCCACTCGCGTGAAACTCGCGTCCGTGAAATTACTCAGCGGGAGCGAGGACGCGTTACATCATCAGCTCACCTTTAACGCAGGTGACACAGAACACCCGGAAGAACACGCGCATCGACTATCACACGAGTCGCTTCAGTTTCCATAAAGCCCAGAAGAGCTGAACAGATCACAGTCATGTCAGAGCTGAAGAAGAACAAGTTGTTTATTGTGCTGATGGATGTTGTGTGTGTGCTCCTGGGTAAGTCTGATTTTTTTTATTACATATGCATTCCTCACTAACATTATCCAAGCCGATGATTGTGAAATCTGAGTTCCTGAGTTCACCAAAGTTCACCTGCCACCTTTAACTTCTGTTTCTTCCCATGGGATACAAGCACATCTCGCACAACACATTATATCTGGGTCAGTGACTATGACAATTGTTTGACAAGACAAAAAGGGGTTTTTAAATGTAGTTTAAAATCCACGTGCCCAGTTCTTAATGTAGTATCAGTCTTTATGTTGGTTTCATACATTTTTGAAAAAGTTTTTTTTTACTTAATCACAATTTTCTAAAACATTTCCAGATCTTTCAAGGATATAATATAATATAAAACAAATTCTCATGGCTACTCAATTTGACCTTTAAAAAAAAATTCCTTTTAATGGACAATTTTAGGTCAAAATTATAGAATGACTTTGTTTTCAGAAATTAAAAACATAATAATCGTAGAAGGTTTTTATGAATTGCATTTTAAATTGTATTTTAAATGCATTGTTTTAATAGATATGGATAAAACAAATAAGTGTCATGTCACTGACCAATTTTTTTTTTGAGTTTTGTACATCTTTCTAACTTACCTTTATTTAAGTGACTGGTTATATGAGGTAAATGTTGAGCAATATAAAACCTGAAGTGTTACATTTATTTGTCTGGTGGTGTTTAACGTATGTGATAATTATGTATTTTATGCCACTTAAAGAGAAATTACAGGAACATACCAAGGCTGTAACGCAAATAACACGATTGGGGAGGACGAAACATGAAGGAGAAATCTGATATTTTGATTTCCATCCTATATAATACTGTGGTTTTTTTTGTGGTGTTTACTTTACAGTATCATGTTAATACCGTCATACATTAATATGATAATTCGTTCTTATTTAATTTAATACTAAAATTTTCTTTATAAATTAAATTATGACGATTAAAACCTGATGCTCATGTTCTTCAGCATGATTCGAGAAGTTCAAAGAGCCTCTTGAGCGCCAATGGAAGAACATTTGACAGTCCGAAGAACGAGTCACATGATCAATTTCACTAGTTTGCATTTGATTAGTAAACTAGAAACAGAGCAGAATCATTGTTTTACACACACACACACACACACACACACAAAAGAAGTCTCAGACTTTTGGACTCCATCAATCCATAGTTTTACAATTCGATAAAATAATTTATAAATCATTGCACCATGGAACTTTTTGTAACTTCAGCGCTTGTTCATACATGCAGTGCTTTATTTGAAATGAATCAATGAATCAAAGGGAATGGCACCCTATTTCCATAATGATTAGCTCAGATGTAGCAATCATTATAACTGTGGGTGACATGTTAACTCTTTGACAATTCTGTGCCGCTGTATATTTGGGATGTTTATCAAGATTCTGCTATGTATTTCATCACCAACTATTATTTGAAGCGGCACATAATAACACCTGTAATATTACACCGGTAAAATGAACAGTGCAAGCATTATCTGATGCGTTCCTCTACTGAAGCATATATCATCCATCTCAGTGACAATGGTGACATTTAGGAGTGTCTCTTCATGCATAATTATAGTTGAAGTGAACAATGCCTTCTACAGACAGAGTTTTACTGCAGCTCCTATATGCTTCAGTTCATCTGTGTGGTCTAGTAGACCCGTCAAGATGACTCAGCATAGAGTGAATAACATTTGTAAATCAGTTTTACTTAGTGTGAGTCAGATTTACATCCAAGAAGTGTTCATTAACTGCTGCTGGCGCAGCAAACTCTCTAACAGATGACGACTGATGAGTCTCAAAATCATTATACCAGTGCCAGTATTGGTGTATTGGGATCTGTTTTCATTTAAAGCAATAGTTCACCCGAAAATAACAATTCTGTCATCATTTACATTCAAAAAAGAACTATACAATCACTGTAAAAGTAGTCCATATGACTTATGATAGGTTTGACTATGATGGAGGGGAAGATTTTCAGTGAATAACAGTCTATTCCTCACAAAAAGCTAACAAATTGCTTCAACTACTTGCATAACAGTGCACACCGCTTATAATGTTATCACTTTCTTTTGCCTTGGTTCTAGAAGTATTTTTCCTATAAGGATTAAAAAAAAAAAAATTATATGTATGATTTATCGGTCGATATATGTTAATTTTTAAAGGGGTCATAAACTGCATTGTTTTATAATGTTAGTATGATTTTTACATCAAAAATAATTGTAATTTAGAAAAGGGTGTTTTTCCTACCCTGATTTTAGTCTCTGATTTGAATGCTCTGTTTGAAGGGGTGTGCCTGCTGTGTGACGGCAGTGTAAACGCCCACTGTTGTGATTGGCTGCTGTGAGACTTCAGTGTAAACACCCACTGCTGTGATTGGCTGCTGTGAGACTTCAGTGTAAACGCCCACTGCTGTGATTGGCTGCTGTGTGACGTCAGTGTAAACGGCCACTGTTGTGATTGGCTGCTGTGAGACTTCAGTGTAAACGCCCACTGCTGTGATTGGCTGCTGTGAGACTTCAGTGTAAAAGGCCACTGTTGTGATTGGCTGCTGTGAGACTTCAGTGTAAACACCCACTGCTGTGATTGGCTGCTGTGAGACTTCAGTGTAAACGCCCACTGCTGTGATTGGCTGCTGTGAGACTTCAGTGTAAACGCCCACTGCTGTGATTGGCTGCTGTGAGACTTCAGTGTAAACACCCACTGCTGTGATTGGCTGCTGAGAGACTTCAGTGTAAACGCCCACTGCTGTGATTGGCTGCTGTGAGACTTCAGTGTAAAAGGCCACTGTTGTGATTGGCTGCTGTGAGACTTCAGTGTAAAAGGCCACTGTTGTGATTGGCTGCTGTGTGACGTCAGTGTAAACGGCCACTGTTGTGATTGGCTGCTGTGAGACTTCAGTGTAAACGCCCACTGCTGTGATTGGCTGCTGTGAGACTTCAGTGTAAAAGGCCACTGTTGGGATTGGCTGCTGTGAGACTTCAGTGTAAACGGCCACTGTTGTGATTGGCTGACATGAGACTTCAGTGTAAACCACCACTGCTGTGATTGGCTGACATCTTTGTTTGCATATGAAATAGTTAGTATAACTGTAGTATAACTCAGTCAGTTTCGGCCAACATTTTCATATCGGTACATCCCTACGAAATTGGATTTGAAGCAAAAAAGTCTCCGGACTAATGGCTTCATATAATTAAAAACGAATGAAATGTATATCCATTGATTTAAAAATGTTGATTATATATAGAAACAGTATATTTTATTTAAAAAAATGTGCATATATATATATATATTTATTTATTTATTTATTTATTTATTTATTTTTGTGTGTATATATTTAAGTAGTTTGAGAGAAAGGACTAAAGAGTTATTTTGGTGTGATCTGCTCATTGTGACTGGTGGAGATTTCATTTGCGATTATTGTGGGCAATGTAGTTTTTACCATTAATTAACTGATAAACATGATTATTGTAAATAATAAGTTGAAATAATGCGGTCTGACTGCTTCAACAAAAGCGTATACACCATTTATTAACAATCTTGTGGTTCATAGAATGTCTGTCTTTAATGGTTTATAACTTATTGTAAAAAAAAAAAAACAATAAATGTAGAGAAAATAAATGGGATTTTTACTTCTGAAACTGAACTTTTTCCCTTTTTGGTCTTTACATTTTATTTGAATAAACAACAACCAAATTAAATAATTTTGGTTAACCCCTACTGTAAAAAAACTAAACAAAGCCAATTTCTTCTATGTGAATTATATTTCCTGGCAGTGTGGGCGTGGCCTACAGGTAAAGCCCACCCGGTGCCATTCAGCGGGAAGATGATAGACAAACTCAAACAAAGTGGGCCAAAATAATTAATCCCATGCATGTGTTTGTCTGCACATTCTTGCTGCACTGTTTGCATCTGTAAATGTGCTGCGATACTGCGTGTCGAGGCTTGCTGTAGAATCAGGTCTGTGCAAGTCACACGCTATTCTCTGCTGTTAACACCGGATAGGGATTACTCTCAAATCATCCACATTTACGTGATTGTCCAGACAAAGGCAAATATTTGTGCATGTGTCTGGTTATCCGGAGTGGCCGATAGGCCAGAAAGGGAGAATTAGTGCGGTGTTTAATGCATTAAAAACATACTGAGTAGGGCTGCATGATTAATTGGGTAACACTTTATTTGGATGGTCCCTTTTAAACATTCTGTGGACTATAAGTAAATTTGCAACTAAATATCAACTAACTCTCATTAGAGTATTAGTAAACTGTCTGCTCAATATCTGCTAACTCTTTATTGTGATGGTCCTCCAACAGACATTCTACTAACTTTGCAACTACGTGTCAGCTTATTCTAACCCTATAATACTACTAATACTAATACTCTACTAACGCTCTAATGAGAGTTGGTTGATGTAGGTGCAACGTTTCTAATAGTAAACAGAGCTATGACCACACCCCCCCCCCCTGCCTATTTTGTAGACAATTTTATGAAATTTAATTTTGTAAAATTTTTATCAAAACATTTAAAAAATGTCATGTTGCAAATCATGCAACCGTAGATTTGAGCCAATAGGGATTTGAGGCTGGACTCTTTTCACTTGTCTTAATTATTACAACCTAGCAACCACCTAGAACACCATAGCAACTGAATAGCAACATCCTAGATCCATTAATGATTCACATGCACAACAGTACGTCCATCTGGATCTGTATAGAGAAGTATATGAGGGTAATATAATAACATTTGTCGATATTATTGCCGATATAGAAGATGTAGGTGGCACTTTCTTCTTTCAGTTGGTCTAACTTGTCATTTCAAAGGGTATTGTTCTCTTCTGGCTCTGAATTTGCATTATAGTCCAGCTCAGGTGCTAATGTTCCACAATTATGATTCACTGCCTGCTTAATACCCTGCCTTTCTAGATACATTTCCATTCACGTCTCAGTGGTAGATCTTTGTGGGGTTTGGTATTGGAAAATATCTGCAGTTTTTGGATTGGCAGGTTGCATTGTTTGTGACATTTGGGCAAATCCTCAGTCGTCCACACCCCTCAGAACTTCATACACATGTCAGTAGAAACATTTCAGAGCTTTTCATTCTGAAACTGGTAGTGAAAATGTTGAATGTTCCATTAAAGCCTCACTCTTAAAGGGATAGTTTACCCTAGAATGTTTTTGATGAAATCTGAGAGCTACGCAACTACCACTTTGACACCTAAAAATGTTTGTAAAGAGATTGTAAAACTAATCCATATGAATTGAGCGGTTTAGTCAACATTTTCTGAATATGATCAATAGACTTAATTTAGGCCGTTATTCACATTTAAACATTGATCAGCAAACAAACAGAACTTCAAAATGGAACCTGCTTGACACGCAAGAATGAACCTCATTGGTTCTTGCTGAAGCTCAAACGTGCTGCGTAACATGAGAATGAACCTCATTGGTTCTTGCTGAAGCTCAAACGTGCTGCGTAACATGAGAATGAACCTCATTGGTTCTTGCTGAAGCTCAAATATGCTGCGTAACAAGAGAATGAACCTCATTGGTTCTTGCGGAAGCACAAACGTGCTGCGTAACATGAGAATGAACCTCATTGGTTCTTGCTGAAGCTCAAACGTGCTGCGTAACATGAGGATGAACCTCATTGGTTCTTGCTGAAGCACAAACGTGCTGCGTAACATGAGAATGAACCTCATTGGTTCTTGCTGAAGCTCAAACGTGCTGCGTAACACGAGGATGAACCTCATTGGTTCTTGCTGAAGCACAAACGTGCTGCGTAACGTGAGAATGAACCTCATTGGTTCTTGCTGAAGCTCAAACGTGCTGCGTAACATGAGAATGAACCTCATTGGTTCTTGCTGAAGCTCAAATATGCTGCGTAACGAGAATGAACCTCATTGGTTCTTGCGGAAGCACAAACGTGCTGCGTAACATGAGAATGAACCTCATTGGTTCTTGCTGAAGCTCAAACGTGCTGCGTAACATGAGAATGAACCTCATTGGTTCTTGCTGAAGCTCAAACGTGCTGCGTAACATGAGGATGAACCTCATTGGTTCTTGCTGAAGCACAAACGTGCTGCGTAACATGAGAATGAACCTCATTGGTTCTTGCTGAAGCTCAAACGTGCTGCGTAACACGAGGATGAACCTCATTGGTTCTTGCTGAAGCACAAACGTGCTGCGTAACGTGAGAATGAACCTCATTGGTTCTCGCACGTCAAGCGAACATGCTTGAGCTTCTTTTTACCACAACTGTTGTGTGAGTCGATGAATGTTTATATGTGAATAAAATTAAATCTGTTCATCATATAAAGCGATTGTGTCTCTTCAGAACATTTTTACTAAACCGCACCGTTCATATGGATTAGTTTTACGATCTCTTTATGAACTTGTCAAAGTGGTAGTTGCGTAGCTGTCAACGGAGGGACAGAAATCTCTCAGATTGCATAAAAAAGATCTTCATTAGTGTTCTGAAGATGAACGAAAGTCTTACGGGTTTGGAATGACATGAGGGTGAGTAATTAGTGACAGATTTTTAATTTTTGGGTGAACCAACCCTTTAAATGTTCTTCATGGAACCATCACTGCCAATAAAGAACCTTAATTTTTAAGGTGTACTGGGATCACTGGCAGTGAAACTTAATCTCTATTACTTGATTTCCTCTTTCCTTTGATGCATCAGCAGTTTTAGAAGAGTTCATGTTTGGCTCATAAAGTCCTCCACAGGATGCAGAGGTTAGGAGTCTCTGCTGTTCTGTATTTCCTCTTCCTGTATGTCCCATGATTCCTACTGACTTATTGGAAATGCTCCAGCTACTTCAAGTATATGTCTCTGATCTAAAGAATTCACAAACATGACCAGCCACCTTGAAGAATGTTAACTACAGGATTTCCTCGAACTAACTGGACTATAGAGTTTAAATAGAAGAAAATCTATGGAAAAAAATAAAATTCTGTCATCATTACCTCATCCTCATGCTGTTCCAAATCTGTGTGACTTTATTTTGTGGAACACAATAAAATATATTATGAAGTACGCTGAGTTGAGTTAGCCCACTTTAGACATTCTACTAACTTTGCAACTAAATGTCAACTATGACATTTTGGGGTGATTTTCTTCAAATCCTTCAGATGTGATCTGGATCTGAGAAAGTTTGCGTGCTTCCAAAACTCAAATACACCCTGTGAGTAACCGTGAGAAAGGTCTGTTTGTGAAGGTTCAGTTTAAGTTGTCATCAGCATATTGCATCAGATCTTTAGGTTTCTTCTATATTGATGAGGCCAGGTAGTGAGGACGAGCTCTTAACATTTGATTTGGAGTGTTTTGTTCTCCCGTTGCTTTGATTAAGTTTGGGACTGCCTTGGCCAGATAACATCAGATAACATGCCAAACTCATTTAACCCAAATCCTCTGATTTTCAGAGAAGCTGTTGTGCTAAACGCTTAGAGGCTCCGTATTTAATTCTTATCAGATGCTTTGCTTCCTTTTCTTTTAAGCCATGCTTCAATTTTCCCTTCCCTACATCTGTGCATGGACGCTTTTTAAGTCAGATCGGTTCATATCCTTCACAGACCAAATTTCCTCATTATGTTTATGTTTGTGGGCACAAATGAGCAACAAATGGCTAGACCCTGGAAGCTTTTAATGTCATGCAGCTTATTTGAACTGGCTCCATCCCAATTGAAAACTATCTTTACTAAATTTAAGTATGCAAAATTAGGATTTTCAGATCTAGTATGTTGAAAATAGCATGTCAAAGGTCCCTGGATGGTGTATTATTTCTGCGTTTTCAAAGTGTGTATCAGTGCAAATCTATTTCTTCCCTTTGCAGTGTCATGCACTGATAAATAATTTACAATAAAAACACTTTCATTTCGACTTAAAGCATGTGTAAAATACAAGGCTTCCAAGCTTACGCAGCAGTTTTTAATGTACACTATTTTTCAAAAGTTTGGGGTTGGTAAGATTTTTAAAAAAAAATGTTTTTGAAAGAAGTCTCTTCTGCTCACCAAGGCTGCATTTATTTGATCAAAAATACAGTAAAAACAGTAATATTGTGAAATAATATTGCAATTTAAAATAATTGTTTTCTATTTGAATGTATAATAAAATCTAATTCATTCCTATGATCAAAGCTGAATTTTCTGATTTCGGGGTATATAATGTTTGTCTTTTTGATGTGGTCTGATGAAGAGCCGTGGAGCTTAATATTACCAATGTGTACATTTAATAAATTGCATGCATTTTATTTTTTTAGCTGCGCTGACATTTTCAAGGAACCCTCATGGGTAAACCTGAAAATTCGCTGAAATTTTACAATTATGATTATCATACTTAAAATCTTAGTCATGGAAATTTTTTTTATTATTATTTATTTATTTATTTTTAATACAGTTGTGCTGCTTCATATTTTTGTGGAAATCATGATACTTTTTTTTTCTTAGGATTCTTTGATCAAAAGAACAGCATTTATATGAAAAAGAATCTTCTTTCTATAGAATAGAATGTCTTTACTAGCTCTTTTGATCAATTTAATGCGTCCTTGCTGTAAAGCATGTTTCTTCTTCCAAAAAAAAAAAAATCTTATTAACCTTTTGAATGGTAGTGTATAAACCTAAATTTGAATCAAAAGTGAATTATTATATTTAAAAAAATTGCATCTTTAGAGTCATTTATTTTTTTTATTTTATAATGTGGTAGTATCTCCCAAATGCAACATACTCCCAACAAGAAAACTGCTTGAACCAGCTCAAGCTGGTTTACCGGTATTAGCTGGTTTCCTAGCCTGCCCAAACTAATGTTTGGCTGGTTGTCAAACTTGTCTCTCAGGCTGGCAAGTGGCCCAAATCCCTCTAACACTAGCCAGCCAGACCAGTAAACAGCTGGTTTAAGATGTTTTTTGACATCACTGGAGAAGCACATACTTTAGTGTGTAGTATAATTCACATGCAGGCTTTGTTTTAGGTTTTAAAGTGTGTGTGTGTCGGGTTTAGTGGACTGAAGAGTGAATGAGTCAGATTATCAGGTCTGTCTTCACTCTGCTGAACACTCAGAATGCATGAAACAAAACCACAAACCACAGAACCGACAGAATGAGGGATCAAAAGAGAGCAGGAGAGATGTGGGTGGGGATATTTCGAGTTGAGGGAAAGAAAGAAAGAAAGAGAAAGAAAAAGAGGGAGAGAAAAAGAAAGAAAGAAGGAGGATAGAAGAGGGAGGTGGTCTCGCCTGTGTGGATTAGATGTCAGGTTTAACGGCCATTTCTATGAGCACATGCCTTTGAGTATTACTCACACACTTTCACTCTCACTCACACACACACACACACACACACACACCTACACCTACACACACAATAGATCAAGAATTGAAAGGAACATTTGAGTGTAACTGTTGAGGAACTTGTACATCCAAATCCTAGTGAGCGGCTTATGTAGGTAGCATTTTAATACGTCATAGCAAGCAAGAAAACTTACTAGGTTTTGGAACAGGGCTATAAAATATTGTACTCCTGAATGATCTTTACAGAACTTTAGTTTCGGAAATCTATATACTGACATTTTACAATTACGATCAATGATCGCAATTATAAAATGTCAGTGAATTTTCAGGTTATATATATATACTTGTATATTATATTCATTCATTACACACAAATTTTTATTTTTTTTAATTTTGATGATTATAACTGACAACTAAGGAAAATCCCAAATTCAGTATCTCAGAAAATTTTAATATTACTTAAGACCAATACAAAGAAAGGTTTTTTAGAAATCTTGGCCAACTGAAAAGTATGAACATGAAAAGTATGAGCATGTACAGCACTCAATACTTAGTTGGAGCTCCTTTTGCCTGAATTACTGCAGCAATGCGGCGTGGCATGGAGTTGATCAGTCTGTGGCACTGCTCAGGTGTTATCAGAGCCCAGGTTGCTCTGAAAGTGGCCTTCAGCTCTTCTGCATTGTTGGGTCTGGCATATCGCATCTTCCTCTTCACAATACCCCATAGATTTTCTATGGGGTTAAGGTCAGACGATTTTGCAGGCCAATTAAGAACAGGGATACCATGGTCCTTAAACCAGGTACTGGTTGCTTTGGCACTGTGTGCAGGTGCCAAGTCCTGTTGAAAACACAGTGGACCAACACCAGCAGATGACATGGCACCCCAAACCATCACTGACTGTGAAAACTTTACACTGGACCTCAAGCAATGTGGATTGTGTGCCTCTCCTCTCTTCCTCCAGACTCTGGGACCCTGATTTCCAAAGGAAATGCAAAATTTACTTTCATCAGAGAACATAACTTTTGACCACTCAGCAGCAGTCCAGACCTTTTTGTCTTTAGCACAGGCTAGACGCTTCTGACGCGGTCTGTTGTGCAAGAGTGGCTTGACACAAGGAATGCGACAGCTGAAACCCATGTCTTGCATACGTCTGTGCGTAGTGGTTCTTGAAGCACTGACTCCAGCTGCAGTCCACTCTTTGTGAATCTCCCCCACATTTTTGAATGGGTTTTGTTTCACAATCCTCTCCAGGGTGCGGTTATCCCTATTGCTTGTACACTTTTTTTCTACCACACTTTTCCTCTCTATTAATGTGCTTGGACACAGAGCTCTGTGAACAGCCAGCCTCTTTTGCAATGACCTTTTGTGTCTTGCCCTACTTGTGCAAGGTGTCAATGGTCGTCTTTTGGACAAATGTCAAGTCGGCAGTCTTCCCCATGATTGTGTAGCCTGCAGAACTAGACTGAGAGACCATTTAAAGGCCTTTGCAGGTGTTTTGAGTTAATCAGCTGATTAGAGTGTGGCACCAGGTGTCTTCAATATTGAACCTTTTCACAATATTCTAATTTTCTTTAGTTGTCAGTTATAATCATCAACATTTGAAATATATCAGTCTGTGTGTAATGAATGAATAATGATATACAAGTTTCACTTTTTGAATGGAATTAGTGAAATAAATAAACTTTTTGATGATATTCTAATTATATGACCAGCGTGTGTGTGGTATATGTGTATATATATATATATATATATATATATATATATATATATATATATATATATATATATATATATATATATATATATATATATATATATATATATATATATATATATATATATATATATATATATATATATATATATATATATATATATATATATATATATATATATATATATATATATATATATATATATATATATATATATATATATATATATATATATATATAAAATTTATGTTCCTAAAGATTTATATTTCAAATACATTTTTTGGAACGTTCTATTCATCAAAGAATCTTGAAAAAAAAAATGTATATCATGGTT
This sequence comes from Rhinogobio ventralis, assembly GCA_039654625.1. Classification (NCBI taxonomy): domain Eukaryota; kingdom Metazoa; phylum Chordata; class Actinopteri; order Cypriniformes; family Gobionidae; genus Rhinogobio; species Rhinogobio ventralis. The sequence continues at coordinate 4,618,843 of CM077200.1, read as the reverse complement.
TCAACAAAAATATTAAGCAGCACTACTTTTTTCAACATTGGTGCAGCCTTAGTGAGCAGAAGAGACTTCTTTCAAAAACATAAACATTTCTTACATTTTTGAACGATAGTATATTTGTAACTAGCTATAATTATACATTCGATGTTTGCTATTTGTGAATGCATTTTCTTGCACAAATGATTTCTTTAAAAGTCCTTATGCAGTAATCCTGAACGATTTCCTCTCTGTTAGCATCTTTCATTCAGTCCTCTCTCTTTTAAACAGCAGATGTTAAATATCTTGCATTTACTTCTTAACCATTGCTGACGTTTCCATCTCGAAGGGTCACAGCCTCACTGTTTTCTGATCTACTTCCTCCTAAACAACGACAGCTGCAAAACAGCAAAAATTCATCCAGGGCCGCTGAGAGATGTTTGTTGTTTAGTGACCCCTTTTAAAATCCTTGATGCAGAGACTTTGAAGAGTGATTGTTAGCCACTCAACCTTTAAGTGATGCACTGATTTACTGTTAACTTAAAGTTCACTGAAAACAAGTGCTTTCGATTTTTGCATTTTCTCAAAAGTGGGAAGTTTTAAAGAATGCACATGAGAATAAGACCTTGTGGATCCTTTACATGCTAAATAAAAAGACACAATTTCTGTGTAGCAAAATATCAAGCATAAACTTAAGCACTAAAATCATAGCGGAAAGATATTGTCCTCATATTTTGCTCACATACCCACTGTTGGTGCTTTTCATGGTGGACAGGGGTCAGCATGGGCACCCTGACTGGTCTGCGGCTATGCAGCCCCATATGCAACAAACTGTGATACACTGTGTATTCTGACACCCTTCTATCAGAACCAGCATTAACTTCTTGAGCAATTTGAGCTACAGTAGCTCGTCTGTTTGATCAGACCACACGGGCCAGCCTTCGCTCCCCACGTGCATCAATGAGCCTTAGCCGCCCATGACCCTGTTGCCGGTTCACCACTGTTCCTTCCTTGGAGCACTTTTTTTTATGACAGCGTGTTTTTAGCATGTTGCTTGGATGTTCTTGGTGTTTGCTAGGGTGTTGTTTATGCATCCTCAAGTCTCTGTGATTATTATGGTTTCTAGATATGGCTCGGGCTTCAATGCAAGTCTGTTTTTTTTTTTTTTTTTTTTTTTTTTTTTTTTTTTTAAATAGCAAATAGACTATATAAATTGGCACTGAATAACCAGCAGAATAGCCTCTAGCACCGCTAGAGATCAAGACTGATTGACACCATCAGAGTTTCTATAGCATATGAGAGTGTTGACCTCAGCTCTTCCTTCTGCTTTTCTGTTAAATGTTGTGAGGTCTTCGTCCTTTTAAGTGTGCTTCCTCACAGCCTGCACTTGACCACTGCATTAATTTGCATGTTATATCATTTAAACAATGTCAGTACTTGTGATGCTGAGGGCAGCACATTTGATATGGCTTTTATCAATCTGAGTGAACTGACTTAACTGCAGTTCAGAGTATGTTCTATTCTGTCTTTTTCTATAATTTCCTCTGATTTAGTTGGTTTGGTCTCTTCATCTTCTGCTGTTGTCTTCTTTGAAAAAAGGAAGTCATTTTAAGTCAAATGTCAGTCCTGGGAAATATTTAGTCCTGGTTCAAGTACTACAGGCATGAATGATTCCTCATTTTGTTGAGAAAAGTTGTGCTGTTCCTGTACTAATAGATCAGACTTATGATATTTACGGGACTGTTACTAGTATCTAGTATCTGTTTCTGAATATAAAAAATGTCAACACAATGCAACGCACTTGCTCTGGCACTAGTGGATGAAGAGACTTGTTGTCATTTGTTACTGTTGTACAAGCAGGATGTGGCAGTTGGTTGATGTGGTATTTGTCCCGCCCCTCCTCCACTGTGATTGGACGGTTGGGTAAAAAGTGTTGTTGTTTGTCGTTGTCGTTGTCTTTTATTATCCCCATTGGGAAATTTTGTTTCAATGGTTTTCAACATCCATTCACACAAAAAAAACAATGTACATAAATATGAAAATCACACATTATAAAAAATCGCAGAAATGAATGCTGTTCAATGCTGAATGCTGAACATTCTTCAACTCTCAGTGGCCGATGAAAAACTGCAAGCGTACAATGTTAAATAGATGCTCGTCACGCTGCTGGCGCTTTAAAAGCGAGGCACACCCATTGAAAACAACTGGAAAAATATTCTAGCCTCGGGAAAACAAATGCTTTGGTGGACACATGGTCTAAGTCTTGTTTTCTAGAGAAAAATTAAGTTACTTAATGTTGCCAATTGGGTCAGAAAAATAAACTCAAAGGGAAAACAAGATTATTTTTCTGACCCCATTGGCAGATATTTGTTCTTATTTAAAGCAAAAACTCACTGAATTTGGATACATTGCACATTGCTTCTCAAGTAAATGCATCGTAATTAGTTTGATATTTGTAATAAATTTTTTTGCAGTGTAGCAACCTCCCAGAACTCTGTAGCAGTTCCCTAGCAACTGCACTTAAAATATGCAACATAAAACACTCTAGAAACCACCCTTCATAGAGTTTTGCATGGTCCAACATATTTTCTTATATTTTCTCATTTTCTTCAGTAAATGTGAGCTCTATTGGATGTGAATTCTGTCATCATGTTTGTTTTGATATTATGCAGAGGCTGTATGATATTCTCTCTGAGTGTCTGTGGTCAGTATCAGCAGTTTCGTGTGAAAATGACACTGATTCCAATCCAGAGACGCATCTAGACTTCACATGCACATGACAAGCTCGTAAACTCACTGGTTTGAGATTCAGGGTAGAGGTAATCATAGAAAAAGTAAATATCAGGGAATTTTGAAATGGTTATTTACAAGCATGGAAAAGTCATGGAAATTAGAATTTGGTTGTTAAGTCTGAGCAAGTCTATCTCTTCATCACGGCACCTGTTAGTGGGTGGGATATATTAGGCAGCAAGTGAACATTTTGTCCTCAAAGTTGATGTGTTAGAAGCAGGAAAAATGGGCAAGTGTAAGGATTTGAGCGAGTTTGACAAGGGCCAAATTGTGATGGCTAGACGACTGGGTCAGAGCATCTCCAAAACTGCAGCTCTTGTGGGGTGTTCCCGGTCTGCAGTGGTTGTGGCTGTGGCTCTTTCAGCAGGATAATGCACCCTGCCACAAAGCAAAAATGGTTTGAGGAGCACAACGAGTTTGAGGTGTTGACTTGGCCAAATTCCCCAGATCTCAATCCAGTCGAGCATCTGTGGGATGTGCTGAACAGTCCGATCCATGGAGGCCCCACCTTGCAACTTACAGGACTTAAAGGATCTGCTGCTAACATCTTGGTGCCAGATACCACAGCAAACCTTCAGGGGTCTAGTGGAGTCCATGCTTCGATAGGTCAGGGCTGTTTTGGCAGCAAAAGGGGGACCAACACAATATTAGGAAGATGGTCATAATGTTATGCCTGATTGGTGTACAAGTCAAGTCAACTTTATTTATATAGCGCTTTTTACAATGCAGATTGTTTCAAAGCAGCTTCACAGTGTTAAACAGGAAAATAATGAACAGAATTTGATTCGGCTGTACAGCCGCTCTGGTGAAAACGGTGATGTCATCCAGCTCATTTCAATTGTCATATATATTCAAGTAATGTAGTTGATATAGTTAATTTAGTTTAGTAATTAAATTTATTTGGATATTTATTTGAAAATTTAGTGTCCCCAACTGAGCAAGCCAAAGGCGACACTACTGCTACTGCTTAAAAGTTTGGGGTCGGTAGGATTTTAAAAAATGGTTTTGAAAGAAGTCTTTTATGCTCACCAAGGGTGCTTAATATTTTTTGGAAACCATGATGCATTTTTTTACATTCCAAAGAACAGATTTTTTTCGAAATAGAATCTTTTGTAACATTATAAATGTCTTTACTGTCACATCCTTACTGAATAAAAGTATTATTTCGAAAAAACAAAAATGGTTTATTAAAGTTTATTAACCTAAGACATGCAAAAATGATGAGTAAATTACATGTGATTTGTCTGATGCAAGCTGATGCAAGAGGTTTTTTCAGTCATGGCTCATCATCTTTTGCAATCTCCCGCAAGATTTTTATCACCTCCGTCTCAGCCAACATTCCTCTTCAAATGTTGTCGTGTCACTTTATCTTTCCAAAGTGGCGGCAGCACTTTCTCTCTCGTTTATGTACTTCGTTTTCCATCGCTGTAAAACCAAATCTTCATTTTGGCTGTATGCGGCCACATTCTGTGATTGTGAAACAAAAATGAGATTTTCTGGAAAATTTGAGACCTGACCAGATGTCTTTTTAAGTTTCTCTTTGGCTGGTGTTAAACACTGACACTATTGTGATATGATGTGTATTTTGGCATTGTTGCGTTTGGGAAGACCAATAACATGTATAATTTCAAATTTCTCTGGCCATGGGAAGCACAGAACCGAGTCAAAGGCCACAAGGATAGCAAACTGTGTCCAATTGTGAATTCTTGCCTGTTTATTTGATCCAGTTTCATTCTGATTGAAACGCGAGAGCCAGATGACATTGCGACAGGCCCCTGGAGACAATAGCACTTCTTATTCCATGAGTTCGGATCCAAAGACAAACGATCCTTTGGCGCATCACTCTGCACTGTAATAACTTCAAAATATGCCTGCCATGCAGTCGATCCACTATAAGGCCAGAGCTGTGCGTGAGTCCTGCTCTTCGGGGAGGAATTTGAGATGTCGAGATTGGCAGCAACTCAACGCGCCCCTGACCTTGCTTCGGACAAACTGTCGCAATGAATAAGAAACAAGCTAATCTCTTGTGATTACGGAGGCTGGACGTTTGTTTTGAGACTCTGCTGAAATGGCGTTTGGATTAATTTATTAACAGTTTGGGTGCATTTTGACCAAATCCCCTAGAGGAGTTGGATGAAGGGTTTTCATTAAAAGACATGCAGAAATAACAAGCAAGAACGTTTAGGCCAGAAACAATTTACAAAAATGCTTGGCACTGCAAGCTCAGTTTCCCAATGCTTTTTTTGGGTAAAGAAATTAATACTTTTATTCAGCAAGGTTGCATTAAAATGACCAAAAGTGACAGTAAAGACATTTATAATGTTACAAAAGATTTCTATTAAAAATGACTCAGCACAACTGTTTTCAACATTGATAATAATCATACAGGTTTCTTGATCAGCAAATCATCATATTAGAATGATTTCTGAAGGATCATGTGACACTGGAGACTGGAGTAATGATGAAAATTCAGCTTTACACCACATGAATAAATTACATTTCACAATATATTACAATAGAAAGCAGTTATTTGAAATTGAAATATTTTACTATAATTACTGTTTTTACTGTATTTTTGATCAAATAAATACTGCCTTGGCAAGCATAAGAGACTTATTTTAAAAACTTTTAAAAATCTTACAGACCCCACACTTTTGAGCAGTATATAGTTAATATAAATATGTTTTAGGCCTTCATTTTTTTGGATACGCTAAAGTGATGTGCTTTTATATGTAATTCTTCCCACTGTAAACCTGAAAAAATTAGGTAACATCAAATTTAAGTTAAGAAATTAAAAGTTTAAGTAAGCAGAACTTGCAGATTTTTATTTTGTACTCATACATTTTAATTGCTCTTAACTTGATATATTTGAGTAAGCTAATTCATACATTTGACCTAAAATTATCATGTAATCTCAACTTAAATATTTTTAGTAGTAGAAAATTGGTTGTCTTTAAATAGCTAACTCAATAAATGCTAACTTACTAATTAGTAACGCAATGCTTTAATAGCAGCAGCTTGGCAATTGCTCAATGAGTATGAAAACATAGATCATTTATCATATCCCCCCCCCCAAAAAAAACAACATAACAGAAACTCTTCTAAATTAGCATAGCAAAACATTAAACACTACTAAATATCCCACTTAACATTAATCTTGCACAAAAAAAAACATTATATAACACTTAGTTTTAGCATTTACTCTCCCTTTAGGGTGTCATGGCAAAGCATGATGGGAAATAGAAATCCCTAATTTGATCTAAGTTGTTTAATTTAAGTTGGCTTTACTCAAACCAATTAATTATTTTGAGTGTTAGAGTTTACAGTGCAGTAGTTCTTTAATGCGGTGTTGCCAAGGTTTTTCCGATTAATCCAATTAATTTTTCCACGGGTTGACTGACATGAGATTTCCATGCTCCAACACCCCAAAAACACCCCTCAGACATACAAATTCAGTGGCGAATTCGGCCACCCGATGTATCGCTTTGGGCTAGCTTTGGGCTACTTTTGACTGGCGATTGGGCTAATTTTGTTGCACAGACCTGGCGACCCTGCTTTAATGAGTCTTGCCTGTTGAAGTTAATCCAACACGGATGATCGACTCTTTTTTTTCATGTAATGGACAGGTTTTGTGGAAAGAGTAAAGTTAAAACAGATGCATGTTTTTCTGAGTCAGCAGATGATCTAAAACATCCACTTACCTCTAATGCATTTTAGATCCCAAAATCATAGCAGTATGTTCTCATTGCAAAGACATGTGAGGTGTGTTTTATACATGTCTGGCACAGTTTGTTTTAGTCCAGTGGGATCGTGGATCAATATTCCCATCAAACTATCCTAATCCTAATGCTTACCATAACCTACCCCTTAAACCAGAGAGAAATGAACTCAGTCCTAACCCTAAAATCTCCAGGAATCGCTGTAACTCTATGCAGGTATGTGAATGCAAACTCTTTTAGCCACACAATTTTGAATTGTATTTTACACTTAAAGGTGCACTATGTAACTTTTCCGTCCGCTAGAGGTCGCCTTTTCAAAACAAAGGCGTAGTTTGATGACACCTAGTTTGAGCGCAGAATCTTGGGACATGTGGTCTTTAACTCACAGCCGGTGGAAAAGAATCGGGATAGGACTCCGGCAGAAATCATGTTCATGAATGCGATTATTGACGTTACTGTAGTATGAAGCAGAGCAGACCCGAGCTGAGCAAGGCCGCTGGAGCGATTGTTAATAACATGCGCCTCGCGAGCAGCGGGACTTTTATTATGCCACAGTCGCAGGCGCCATTTCTGCTTTTCCGGTCATGAGTATGAAGTAATGCAGCTCTGTTTATCATATTAGATACATTTGAGTGTGTTGAAAATGATTTTATGACGTTACTCTGTGCGTTCGCTCGGCGGCTGCTATGACACTTGTTGCACACTGCAGTAAGAGTAAAGCGCTTCTGCAAAATAAAACCAGAAACCGAGGGTAACGCAGATATGACGCAATTGACAGGCGACTCCCTCACACGTCCCGGTTCCTTGGTTAAAATAGCAATTTTCTCACGATTTACAAATAGTTGGAAACATTTGGGATATTGTAAGTACTCAACTGAACAAAATATATAACACTGGCCTAGTGGCTTTTGGATATTTTACTGCAAAATTGTTACATAGTGCACCTTTAAAACTGAGAAAGTAAGTTAAATTCATTTTAGCAGATCAGTCGGTTTCAATTTTAGTAACTGATCCAAAAAAAATGAGATAAAAAGTCCCCGTGCTGCATTTTGTTGTTTTGTAGTAAAATGTTAAATGCATATTTAATATGACTTTATGTTCAAAATTAATGCTTTATTGCATAAACAGTTAACAGTATTTTAATGCAGCATAGGGACTAGTCACTTGTCAAATTCATGTAAAATATTGAGTCATACGTAGTCAAAGCTGGAACACAATTTCCCTCACAAACTAGTTAAGGAGAAAATTCCATAAATTATATAAATATCCCATCTGATGCATGTTTATTTCAGGTGACATTAAACACACACACACACACATGAAGTGAGACACCTGTTCAGGAGCCTGTCTTTCTTTACTAGACAGACATTTCCTGATGCTACAAAGATACTACTGTAAGCTGAATGTCATCATTTGTTGACATTTTTGAAGCGCTCCAGCTCTTTTGCACATTCTGTTTACCATCATGGCCTCATGCTGCTGGTATGTTCCATCAAATATAACATGCTGGACATTTAGAAACCATTAGCCCTGTGGTAGAAAAGAAATGGCATTACAAATGTTCTGTGGTGTTCGCATGCTATGAGATATGGCAGTATGCTATATATCATTGTCCTGAATATTCATACAATATTCATGTAGCATTTGCATACTTACAGATATTTTAGATGGTTTTACATGGTCTAAAAAAACAAAGTATTATCATAATATATGATATACTAAATAAGTATTATTTACTATTATATTATTTATTCATATTTTTAATTATATTTTAAGTTTATTTTAAATTTAGTTTAGGGTTTAGTCATTTTATGTGCATTCTGCTTTTGTCATTTTCGTTTTTTATTATTATTATAAATCTTAATTGATTTTATTTCAGTTTTAGGTTTAGTACTTGGTACTTTTAAAAAAAAAATCTTATATTCTTTTTTATTTCAGCTTTTTCAATTGTCACAATTTATTTTCAATCATTTTAGTTTTAGTTAAAGGTGCAGTAAGCGATTTCTGAGGAACGTTGAACACTGTTGATATTTGAAATCACCCAAACAAACACGCTCCGCTTTACACGCTTTATTGCTCCGCCCCTAAAATACACAAACACGCAATGCAAGAGTGGAAGTCTCTTTATCATAGCTGAAGCAAAATAATGCTTTGTAAAAAAAAAATTACTACGATGATGAACAAATGTCTAGGAAGAACAAAAAAATTAACATAAGATACGTAAGGATATATACCAGCAAGAGTTGGTTGTTATTCTCCAGCAGCTCCAGACAAACAATGTCACTCAAAACTGTCCTGTTACTATAGCTAACATTACAACAGCAGCATATCCCGGTTCTGTGAAACAGCAAAACTCTGCGTCTGTTTTCAAGCTGTCCCTCTTAGGTCTCTCCAGCGCTGGAAAGCTTTTCTAATATTGACGTGGGTCCTAAAGCTCTTGCCTGATCAAAACCCTTCTCTTTCCAGTGATATTCCTCTGACTTTTTCTCTTTTGTAATGTCTCTCAGCTATCTCTCTTTCTATAGTCTTTCTACAGTCTTTCTTCAAATCTCCTTCTTGCTCGCTCTCTCTCCTCTCCTATCATGAGCGGACACACCCCCTACTGCTGTTTGGTTCACTCTCATCTCCACATCATGAGTGGATACGCCCCCTACTGCTGATTGGCTCACTCTCTCCCCCCTGTTATGAGTGGATACGCCCCCTACTGCTGATTGCCTCACTCTCTCCTCCCTTGTCATGAGTGGACATGCCCCCTACTGCTGATTGGCTCATTCTCTCTCCTCCCCCATCATGTGTGGGCATGCCCCCTACTGCTGTTTGGTTCACTCTCATCTCCACATCATGAGTGGATACGCCCCCTACTGCTGATTGGCTCACTCTCTCCCCCCTATTATGAGTGGATACGCCCCCTACTGCTGATTGGTTCACTCCAATTTGGCCAAACTTTGTGATGTACCAACATGACTATATAATAAACTTTTATAATACTATTTTTATGTAATCCCTTTAAAGCTTCTCTTTTGTTGATGAGAGCTTCTTAATACAAGTACGGTAAGATGGTTGGCACATCTTGCTTTCCCAAATGCATTTACGTTCCCAAAAGCAACTTTCTGATTTGATAATTGCACTAATCTATATCGCGATTTTGGTTTTGTTTTCGATTAATTGTGCAGCCCTACTTGACTGTATTTAGTGTGAATCACTTTAATTGAGATCCTCATCATTTTTAGGCCACGTAAATACGGATTATTTAAATAAATTGATTTATTTATATCTGATAGTAACAGCTAATAGGTTATTCTTAAGCCCTCTTAAATAGCTTCAATGTAGATAACTTTTTCATAGTACAGTAACTTCACAAATTTTTTGAACTAAATTAACTGCCTTGTAATTTAACTACTTGAACTGATGAGAAGCTTGTAGAGTCTGAACACTGTTGTTGTGAGTGCTGCGATCCTCCTTCTCTGAGTTGGCAGCTCCTCTGCCAGCGGAAATTTCCTGCACATGTACTCCCAACGCTTGAACTCTGCCATCTGACTGCAAATCTCAGTCGCATTGAGATCAGTTTGAGATATTCAGCTGCTCTGTAAATGCTCACATCTCAGTTCTCTAAACTGTATCAGTAATCTTCTCAGAGAGTTTCACATCCCTCAGGTTAAACCAGTATTCAGCACAAGCCGAGAGTGCACGTGCTGATCGATGACACCTTAATATATATTAACCGTCAGGATGCAAAAGGAAGAACTGACCTAAGATTTGCAGGGCTTCTTGAAGTTTTGTTTTCTCATTCCCTAAATGCTAGATGTCAGAGCTGCTCTAGAAGTGTATATGTTGGGAAAAGATCATTGCATGTTATTCTTCCTGTTTATTCAAAGTTTTTTGTTGATATTCTTTATACATTCCAGAATTTGTTGTAAAAACAACAGATTATAATGTAAATACACAGCAATATGGTCGAATAACATGCCCAAACACAACTCAAGAAGTTTTGCTTCATTATACCTTATTTTACATCTGTTTGTTATCTGTACGGTACCAAAATTGTTTATAGTAAAAATGTTTTAAAAAAAAAAGTCCTTTAATTAAAACTTAACTTTTTAAAAAATCATGTTTGGTTGGATTAAAACGAACCCTGGTGTGATTGCTCTGTTAGTGCGGTTGATTTGAATAAGTGTGAACGCTGCCGTCTGAACCCTGGTGCGCACCAAACAAGCGGACCGAGACGCTGAAAAGATGTGCGGTTCGAATGAAATATGAACGCAACATGGACCAAAGACATGTAAATAAACCAAAAACAGGGCATGATGTCACAAGATGGGACTCTAAAATTGACAGAATGCTCTAATTTTACCTGTTTTTTCCATCATATAGTCGCAATGTTGTCCATCTTCGTTCGGTACAGGCGTCAGAACCGCGTCTCCTCGCAGCAGATCTTAGTTTGTGTGTGTGACAGTGTGTGTGACCTGCCGCTGTTTTGACTCCTTTACACATTTTATAAGCTCTTCACGAGTTCTCAGCTGGTTAAAATACCATCATATATACACACATACAACAAACGCATTTAATATTAGTACAAACCTGTATTATTTTCTTATTTGGTCTAAATCAATAGAGAACCAAACTACAAGTGTCAACACACCCTTAGACTAGCTTTTATCAGGTGAGAGATGAATTTGGAAGCAAACAAACCCTTAAAGTTGATAAGCATATTTGTTTTGCTATCCTAACAATACATGACTGTATGGTCAGTATTACTGTTTTTGAGAACAGACCTGTGACACATTTGTTCTGACTTTTCCATTAAATTTTTATTTGTATAGCGCTGTTCACAATACACATTGTTTCAAAGCAGCTTTACAGAACATCGTGACATGTTGAAATGCATATTTTGGCACGTAAACACAAATGTTAATGTTAAAGTGTCTAATTTGACCAAACGGAACTGCAAAAATAAATCTTTTTAAACCTGTTTCCTGAACGTCATCTTTGTTATCTTCATCTTGAACTTGTTATATTGGTCAGCGGTTTTGCTCTAGATGACCCGAATGTCTTTAAACTGAAGAAAACCGAATGATACGGTCTCTTCAAACAAGTAGGAAAAGGGAGATCTGCAAAAGACAGATAATGATGGAAGAAGGAAGGGAGCGAAAATGCTTTGAGTGGAAGGAGGTTAAAGGTTGTTCGGTGTGTTTTTACAGTCTGACATACAGATAGAGATCTGATAAAGACTTTTAACCTGCCTACATGATCCTTCAAGGCTCTGAATGTCCTGTAATAGTGGACGATCGTGTTCCTATAGGACAGTCTAACCTTCACACGCATGATTTGAGAGTCTCGTGTGAAGTAACCTTTAACTTGTTTAAAATGGGGCTTACGATGATGAAACTAAATGTTCAACCCTTTCATAACAATGTTATCAGTATGAGTCAGAATGTGGCTCTGCTCCCAAATAGTGAGTTACGTAGAAAGCATGTTATGCACGTTCCTATATGAAGACTGTTTCAAAAGTCTAGTTATGCTGCTTTATAAGACACCTTCCCTTTGGCCAAATTCAAAGGTAGTCTTGTCCTCTGCAGAAAATGCAATCCCAGAATGCTTTGTGACAAGCTAGTTGAAAACAAATTATGCAAGTTGGTGGAAGTGAGAGAAAGGTAAAATTATTCATTTTAAATATAATTTTCAGAGCTGTTCAGTCATGACATCATTTGATTTATTGGTAACACTTTACAAAAAGGTTCCATTTGTTAACATTGGTTAACTACATTTAGTTGTATGAACTAACAATGAAAAACTGAAAAATACTTCTAAAGCATTTATTTGTCTTAATTTCAGCATTTTTCATTGTTCGTTAAAGGGATAGTTCAGCCAAAAATGAAAAATCTGTCATTAATTACTCGCCCTCATGTCTTTCCAAACCAATAAGACTTTCGTTCATCTTCAGAACACTAATGAAGATCTTTCTCTCCCTCCATTGACGCTTCAAAAAGCTCATAAAGAGATCGTAAAACTAATCCATATGAATTGAGCGGTATAGTCCAAATTTTATGGAGACCCAGTCACTTTAAATGATGAACAGACTGAATTTAGTATTTTATTCACATATAAACCTTGATCAGCAAACATAAACAGAAGCTCAAACGTGCTGCGTAACAGGAGAATGAACCTCATTGTTTCTTGCTGAAGCTCAAACGTGCTGCATAACACGAGAATGAACCTCATTGGTTCTTGCTGAAGCTCAAACGTGCTGCATAACACGAGAATGAACCTCATTGTTTCTTGCTGAAGCTCAAACGTGCTGCATAACACGAGAATGAACCTCATTGGTTCTTGCTGAAGCTCAAACGTGCTGCGTAACGCGAGAATGAACCTCATTGGTTCTTGCTGAAGCTCAAACGTGCTGCGTAACGCGAGAATGAACCTCATTGGTTCTTGCTGAAGCTTAAACGTGCTGCGTAACGCGAGAATGAACCTCATTGGTTCTTGCTGAAGCTCAAACGTGCTGCGTAACACGAGGATGAACCTCATTGGTTCTTGCTGAAGCTCAAACGTGCTGCGTAACATGAGAATGAACCTCATTGGTTCTTGCTGAAGCTCAAACGTGCTGCGTAACATGAGAATGAACCTCATTGGTTCTTGCTGAAGCTCAAACGTGCTGCGTAACACGAGGATGAACCTCACTGGCTCTTGCTGAAGATTAAGAGAATGATGTCATATAAGCCAGCCTGGAAGTATCATTTCATATAGAATAGCAGATTTTTATTTATATGTAATTTAATGTGGAATTAATTTTGTTAATGCATAAATGAACTTTCAAGGCAGCTGCTTATGTAGGCAATTGACAGCTTATAACTCTGCCTTCCTTGACACAGTAAGTTTCTAATTAAAGATTTATGAGTTCCCAACAGACGACCCCCAAAGCTCATCGTCATCCCCTCGCATCCGTTAAAAGACAGCTTTACAGTCGGATTCATTGTGAAAATGTGTGTGGTTGCTGGTGCCATTGTGTCAATGTTATGACTGTAAGGCAGTTTTTTTTTTTTTTTTACAGCCCGCTTGGGTTTATGGACATTTCCTTTTGTGCAAGAAAAGGCTTGTATTCTTTGTGTCTGAAAACAATGCATGCTTACTCAACATATGTTAGACCTTTCCCAGGATGCCTTGTTTGAACTAAAATGGGGATTTTTCTTTCTGGAAATAGAATATGAGGTATGGATGACCTACAGTCCTAACAATGCTTCTTAAATAATTATTATTTATTAAATGCCAAACGTGCATTTGCCAAAAATGTACTCTGATACAAACATACAGTGATAAGGAAAGTACCATGACACTTTCAAACATTAATTTTAGTGCATTAGATGGCAAAATAACACAAGCAAGTGACATTTGCAAACTTAAAATGTTAAAATATTTTTTTGTCTTCAATATGTAACTATTTTTTCATTTTTTATGTTAAATTTGAATTTTCTAATTTCTTTTAAATCAAGTTTAAATCAAATTTATTGTTTTGTCTTTTTCTTATTAATTTTATGTTCTTGTTAAATGTTTTGCTTGAAAAGTGTGCATGTTTTAATTCCTCATAACATAAATGCCATTTGGTTTGATATATCTAATGCAAAGACATTCACGCTTTAAGTGTACAAAGGGACACATTTTGGAAGCTTTAGTCCTTTTCGGAGCACATCTTTAAACTTGTTCTGACTAAGGCCGCTTTGAATCTGTCATTTGGTTAAGTACATCTGCTTTGGTTCTTCTGTTTCGTGTGTGTGTGTGTGTATTCAAGTAATATAATATGACTGGACTCCAAGGTCCTGATCCTGGGAAATTTACCGTTGCTTTGGGAATACAAAATATGTTGATCAACTTCATGATGAAGCAAATATATTTCACTCTGCCTAAATATCCAAAGATTATTTTCCCTCGACGGTCCGTGATAAATCTGATTGGCATCTTTGCTGTCCGATGGGAAAAGAGCTGTATGGAATATTGCAGGCTTTGAGAAACATGACCAGAGTTATAAATATTCTCTCTTGGTTCTCATGATTTTTTATTAAAAAAAATAGTGGGGTTGCACATGTTGGATACATAAATCAGTGCTTTTCCTGGTTACAAGATACTGTTGTGGGCATACGTTGAACTGACATCTGGTGCCGCGACCCTGGCGATAATTCCCACTGACTTCCTGTATCCGGATGGCAAGCGGAAGATTATCCAGCATTACTGAATCCACAACATGTGTTTGACATTTTATGATTAGTCAATAGTATCTCTTGATGTGGAAGTCTATTGTACACTATCTGTGTTGATTTTCACATTTTTTCCCCCTGCATGATTCACAGAAGCACTGATGTACTTGAATGTTGTCTGTTTCCTATTATAAAAGCATTTTTTTGTTGTTATTCCCATGGAAAATTCAACATAAGACATGCGCTGGATGATTTGTTTGATGTGTGTTACTGAGCCAGCCATCTGAGGCCAATAATAACGCTGTTGTTTGTGTTTCAGTGGCGATGCCATTCATCATAATGACCATCATGTTCCGGCCGTACCAGCGTGGCGTTTACTGTGACGACGAGACCATTCGTTACCCCTACAGACCAGACACTATCTCTCACAAAATGATGGCGGCCGTTACCATTTCCTGCTCCATCATTATCGTGAGTCTTCACCAATCAGGCAGCTGAGCAAACCTTTGAAGGGGTCCTATTATGCTTTTTTATATTATCAACTTTATTAAGTGTGTAATGTTGCTGTTTGAGCATGAAAAAGGTCTGCAAAGTTACAAAGTCACTCCAAAGGCAGTTATTTTCTATATCAGTGTCACTGTTTCTGAACTCCCTGAAACGCCTCCATTGCAGTCTTGAGTTTTCTTCCGGGAACAAACACATCATAATATTCCTCATTTAAATAATTCCCGCCCAAGGCATATGCTAAATAAAGCGGCAGGGCCTGGTTGAGTTGGTTAGTTAGTAGTGTGTTAGTCTTGCGTAGCCAGACCTTCAGACTGACGGCAAAAGGTCTGGACTCTATCGCAGCTTTCATTGGTCGAGGACCACCTAAGGGGACATTTGACTGACATGTAACTCAACCAATCAGTTTGTTTTGTTCCGCGTCATGTTTAGGGGCGTGAAAATGTAAAGTCTATGTCCCTGCAGTAACATACCGCCGTGCATCTATAAATTGTGCAAGTTTACTGCAACAATGGAGCCGCAATGGAGCCTGAAAATCCAGCGTTTAGTTATTCCTGGTAAGCACTCATTGTCACAGTTGTAAACACGACGGCGTTCTTCTTGCACGAGGAAGTTTCGCGTCACGGCATTTGTTTCTAGGCGGACTGTTAAAGAGCCCAACACACTCGTCTCGCAGACATCCCGTAGAATTTGACCAATCAGATGACGACTTCAAAACTCCTGAAGTGGTTCCAGTTAAGTGTGCCATATGCATCAGACGTTCAGCCAACGGTCCGTGGGAGTGACGTCTGAGGCTAAGACTAGTAGTGTGTTGAAACTCACGGTTATGGTAAGGGGCGAGACATTTCCCAAACACGCTTTAAGCGGTTGACCAATCACAACACACTGATCCAGCCAACCAATCAGAGCACATTGTGTTTTTCAGAAGGAGGGGCTTCATAGAGACAGGAACTAAAGAGAGCGTTACTGACAGACTGGAAAAAGAGGTGCTGCAACAAGGTCAAATATGAGAAAAACAATGTTTTTTGAACATTTGAGCATGAAAACCTATTCTAGTAGACTAAACGTCACTGTATTATTCTTGCCTGGCCAGCAGATGGTGACTTTGTAAAGAAACACTACATGCACACATACTGAACACATAATACGCATGCTTTACCTTTTTTACAAATGTGCATTTTTGTAGTTTACACAATTTCATAAACCCATTTTCAAAATTTTGCATTTTCAGGCCCCCACAACGCTGTTGCCGTGTAAATGAACGACCAAAACGCATAGAAAGTTTTCTGTTTTTTTGTCGTGTAAATACCCCCTAATAGTGTAAACAAAAGCAGAAGTGAGATAAAATGAGAGAAAACATATTTGAGCTCTTTTATCATGACTATGATAAGGATCTAAGCCTTCTGCATTGCAATGGTGAGCTACCGAGCAAATTTACTACACCAGAAAAGCCAAACATATAGAGCTGGTTATGTGATGAAAACATCAAAATGTATCAGTTTACAATTCATGCACTATGGTAATAGTGTTCTGTGCAATGAACCACATGAAAATGTCTTTATTAATCAATAATCTGCAACTGTCATCATAATTTGTGTGAAAAGGAATAAAAGTTGTTGGTGTTTTACTGCCACTAGTGTTAATTTCAGCCAAACTGCAGTGAATTGTATGTATATATTAGGGCTGTACGATTAATCGAAATTAGTGAACTCTGTGATCAGTAGTAAACGCTGCTCTGTCTGAAAGCACTGCGAGTTTGAGTCGCTTATGACGTGCGTTTAAAAAAAGGAAAAAAAGACAACGTTTAATAACATGTTTTAACTCCCTTAATATCATCAGTCGAGTGTTTGATATTTCCTTTTTGTGAGCTGATGTGGCTTATCACAGAATGAGGCAGACAATATATTATTTTATAGTATCTTAATATAGTTCTTTTTATTCAGCTACAGCGTTAGCTTTATTGTAGCATTATATTACTTCACTCTGAGGTGAGAGTGGAGTTTGTGGAGTTTCAGTATGAATGAAACATGAGTGTGTTTAGCACCCAGCAGTGCTCACTCCATCCTATTTTGGGTAAAAAAATAGGAAAAATAATACTTCTCTCTAAATAAATGTATATGACGATCCATATGTTTTTCTCCAGTGTACAGGATTTTTTCCCCACAGAGGATGCATAAGAGGATCATATTTCATATTGAAGATGTAGATACCTCCTGACAAAAATGAAGAAAGTGATATCACAGATAAAAAGCACAGATTTTTATAATAATAATATCATATTTTATAATAAATCCTTAGAACTTTCTAGTGATTTTTAGTCATAGGCTGCCTGCATGTTAATAGGTAACCCTGCAGTTTTTTGTAAAATAAGTATATAAATATAAATATTATTATATTTATTCTTAAATACTCTTTTTATTTTTAATAATGAAAATGTTATTGTAATAGTAATATATTTCTTATTTTGTTAATTTTTTTATTTAGCAATAATAATAAAATCATAATAAAATTAAATAAAAATCATAATAATTATTATTAGTCATATTAATATATGAGCACAAAATGTTATATATGTATACACACTTTTCATTTGTAAAAATAAACAAATGAATCGCATTTTAAACAGAATAATCGCAATTTGATATTTTCCCCAAATCGTGCAGCCCTGTGTTTTTTGGTGTTTTGCAAAAATGTAAGTAGAGGCACGTTTTTTCCAGTGGAAAACATGGAATGTTATGTTGGAAAAAGTGGATAGTGAGTGACCGGCTGTCAAGCTTTAACGAGGTTGTGTTTTATGATTTCAACTAATTCAGTGATTCAATCACAGAGGTTTTTATAAGGCTCACTGAAGGAGAAGATTTTCTTTGAAAAACAACTTAAATATCGAAATGAGGGTGAAGAAATAAACACAGAATTGAGATTTTACTGTGATCTATTTGTTTAAGAAGCATCATAACTTTCTGAAGGGATTTGTTGTTGAAGTACTTGTGAGAACCAACCAGTTGCAGTAATTATGACATTTCTGTAATGTTTGATTGTGAAAAGATGCAGGTTGGTTTTAAATTGTGGCCGCATGTTCTGAGAGAACATTGTGATTAGTTCAGTATGATTCATCAGAGTACAATTCAAAACATGATTAATCTACATCAGACAGACTCATGCTTTTACTCTCATTACTGAGAATGAATCTTAAGGCAAGTTTATGTAACATCTGATAGTCACATAATGGTGATTCAAAGTGCTTGACATTTAAAAATAATCCTAACAGATGCATACGAAATGAAATAAAAAAGACGCCATGCTGAATTATTGCAATGTACCAATATTTACTCATGCATCGCTATTGT
Organism: Rhinogobio ventralis; assembly: GCA_039654625.1. NCBI lineage: Eukaryota > Metazoa > Chordata > Actinopteri > Cypriniformes > Gobionidae > Rhinogobio > Rhinogobio ventralis. Next base: position 4,600,324 of record CM077200.1, on the reverse strand, counting down.
TCATACTTGGGGTTAAAGGTTCAAATGACTAAACCTAAAAAACTTTGTTTCCTCATTTATAGATCACTTCCGGAGAGGCCTACCTGGTCTACACCAAACGTCTTTACTCCAATTCAGACTTTAACCAGTACGCTGCAGCGCTCTACAAAGTGGTCGGGACGTTTCTGTTCGGCGCGTGTGTGAGCCAGTCTCTGACCGATATGGCCAAGTACACCATCGGACGCTTGCGGCCCAACTTCATAGCGGTTTGCGCTCCAGAAGTGTGTGAAGGCTACATGCTGGAGATAAACTGCACGGGAAGCTCTCGCAACGTGACAGAATCCAGGTACAGAAGCAGGGGACGGGAAGGGTCGTGTCAGAGGTCATAAACCACTAACCTCACTTCCTGGATTTGTTTATTTTTGTTGTTCACCTGTTGTTTCACTTCCTGTTTGTGCAGTACGTTTGTGCTTACTTATGGTGTGACCTTTGCAGTCCAAAGGTCTCACTTGTGTTTTCAAATGCCATGTGTCCTCAATAGGCTTAAAATATAAATAGATTTGATTATACAGGCACTAGAAAGCATGACCTGTGGTCAGGTGCTTTTTTTCTGTAAGAAAATATTTCAGTTCTATCTGGGTAATTTGTCAATTAGGGGAACTTTTTTTTTTAATTAAATATATTATTTTAAATATTTTATTATTATTTGTAACCAGGGCTTGACGTTAACTTTTTTGCTCACCATCCACTGTATGTAGTAGTTTTCCAAAGTTACTAGCCACTCAGCATTTTCACTGGCCACAATTTTGACCGACACCATGGGAAAAAACTGCCATATAGATATTTATAATATTATCTGATAATTTGGTATATTAGGCTGCTGTGACTTTAAGACCTGACGCACTGATCCATTATACGGTTACATGTGTTTTCTTTATCAACTGACTGTGTTTACGTGAATACTCGCCAAGACCTGCATTTTAATATTATTTTGTGTAAAATTATGCGCAATGCACGCAATCCCATGACGAAATTCAAGCCCTGTAACGGCAACAATAGCAAATGAAGTTAGTGAGTGAGGGGAGGCGGGTTTGTGTGTCACTCGCTGTCGGAGAGATGAGAGTAAGAGCAGCTGGTATCCTGTATCTATTCTGTGGAAAATGAGTAGCCTATTGGAATCGTTTCAGATATTTCAATATCTATATGCATCGAAAAATCTATATTTTTGTCAACAGTACATTGCATTTAGTTTATTATTTCAGATGCCTTTTTAAAAGGCGATTTATATAAAAGTCGACCTGCCAAAGTGGCTAGTAGTGAATACGTTACACGCCACTGCTGAAATCCACACACATTTGGTGGGTATTCATGTCAAGCTGTTTGTAATCTTTCTAAAGATTTTTAACCTCATGTATCACTATATTTAAATTATCTGAGATTTACCGTTAGCTTCAAGTATTTTAACCAAACTTATCAGTATTGCTGCATTTTAATTAAGAAGTCCATTTATTTTTATTATTTTATGATTTAAAGAACTTGTGTTTACAAGTCCAAAAGTAATAAAGCTTTCTCCAAAGAGTAAGGTCAAATGTCATTGGCATCACACATAGCAAAATGCACTTGAAGGTCAAGGTCATGATGGACATGTGATAAATATTTTAACACTGTTGACATCTTGAAACATAGTTTGACAAAAAGTTCCCCTAAAGTGAATAATGACCCATAAACGTTTCGTTGTGAATGATGTGTGAACTGTGAAAATGATTCTTTTTCCTCTCTCCCTCTGTTGTTCTGTATCTGTCTGATCCGCCCTTCCTCCATCGGTTCTGTTGCACCAGGCTGTCGTTCTACTCCGGTCACTCCTCCTTCGGGATGTACTGCATGTTGTTTCTGGCGGTGAGTTGTCACAGTTGTCTTCCTCTTCTACAATCATGCTGACACAGAAGACTTGTGTAGACAGATAAAGGAGACCCTTCTCAGAGTAACAGGAAACACGATGGACAATAAACTATGAACTGAAACTTCTCAAGCTTTAAATCAAGATTAGAATGCAATGCTTAAAGGGACCGTTCAACCAAACATTTAAATATGACCTATTATGCCCTTTTACAAAGTTTTGATTTTGTTTTTGGGGTGTACTAGAATAGGTTTTAGTTCCTGTCTGTATGAAGCCCCTCCTTTTCGAAAAGCGTAATGTGTTCTGATTGGTCGGCTGGTCCAGTGTGTTGTGATTGGTCAAGCACTTCGAGCATGTTTGGGAAATGTCACATCCCTTACCTTAACCGCGCGTTTTAACACACTACTAACTAATGCTGCATTCACACAGGGCATCGGCGTAAACGCTGGGCGGAGGGGGTGTCTGAAGCTTGGTGCTGATGCGACCATCATAGTGACAACAGCCATCACATTACTTTTCTGGTGTTGATTGAACGCAGTTAGCTAGCATCTGAACTAGGGTATTTGCATAGGCGATCTGATTGGCGGGCGCCTGTGTTGGCACTTGAAAAGTTGAACACTTGTTGAACTTCTACTTCAAGCAATGCCAATGAGGTGACGCAATCGAACCCACATTTCAGTTTGGCAACACATGGTGTCACCCATGGTACTAAATCTGAAACGGGTCAGATTTTTTGCAATGCAGCCTCAGTCTGAACAGTCATATCGGAATTCGTGCGACTTTTACGTCACTCTAGAGCCACATTCGTAACAATTCTGCGCTCATGGGAGTCACTTCAAAGATTTTACATACCCAACGTTGCGAAAGGTAGTCCGTGAAGGACAGTGATGTGTCAGAACTCCTAAGTATTACAGTAGCCTGGTTTCCATTTACAGATTTGCGCAACTGCGATATTTTCTAAATGTCAATAAAAAAACTTTGTGAAATGACAGCGTTTCCATTAACCAATGTTATACGTCTAAAACATTTTTTTGTTTTTTCCTCTCGTGATAAATCAATACAAAAATCATGGCGACGGATGCTCGTAGGTTTACGTATAATCAAAGTCACCGCACTATCCATTATTTTGAATTGAAGGTGAGGTAGATGTCTTATCCAAGCATTAATGGCAAGGAAGAGGTGCGGTGTTTCTGGGAGGTTATAGTACGCGATTTCACAGAGGAATTGTGGATTCAGAATTTCCGGATTAACAGATCAACCTTTTTGGAGTTGTGCGTCTTCTGTCCAAACATACTGCGCCATCTTTAAAGTATGATCGACATACATCATGTGACCTGTAAATGTGAAAACTGTTTCCATTGCATTTTTTGTGAAGTGTTCCTTTTTTAAATTGTCTAAACTACCTCATGTGAGCGCAAAAACTTTTTGCAATATATGTGAGTTCTTGCGAAATTTACATGTTTCCATTGGCCGTATTTTCAATTTGCATTTCATTTTTATTGTTCTTTTGCGCATACGGGTCAGTCCAGGACCATGATATGTTCACACTGGAATCTGATATTGGCACAGCTATGCAGCAAAAAAAAAATAATAATAATAATCTGATCCGAGCAATAAATCAGAACTGAGCACTAAGGCTCGCAATGTGAACATAGCCTAATTCAACCTTAACTTGGGCAGGAACTATTTAAATGAGGAATATTGCGACGTGTTCGTTCCAATGGAGGCGTTTCAGGGAGTTCAGAAACAGTGCACACTGATAAAGAGAATAACTCCCGCTGGAGTGACTAACTTTTCAGACCGTTTTCATGCTCAGACAGCAACATTACACATTAAAGAAGGTTGAACATGTAACAAAGCATAATAGGACCCCTTTACGTCCTGTCATCATTTACTCATCCTCATACCTGCATGACTTTTTTTCTTCTCAGCATGAATGTTCAAAATTTCTCATTTTGTGTTCCACCAAAGAGAGAAAGTCATACGAGTTTGGGGTGACATGCGGGTGAATTAATAAACACTTAAGGTTTTCTGGATGCTTCGCTCATGTTCCGACGTGTCTGTAGTTAAGATGCTGCCAAGTCATATTCAGACCAGGTGCTTTCCCATAACTTGCATTTCGTTTCCTGTTACTAAATGCACAAGATTGATTTTCCTTTTTTTTTTTTTTTTCCCCATATCCTCTTTTAAAATATTGTGTAATCCATTGTTGTTTTTCCTCATCCTGTGTAGTTGTATGTTCAGGCACGTATGGCATCCAAGTGGGCCCGCCTCCTACGGCCCACAATTCAGTTCTTCCTGGTGGCTTTTGCCATTTATGTGGGATACACGCGTGTGTCTGACTACAAACACCACTGGAGCGACGTGGTCGTGGGTCTTCTGCAAGGGGCGCTGATCGCAGTCCTCACGGTGAGTGGTGTAATCTCATGAAACCAGCTTATATTACACCCCTGAAATAAAATACGAAATTCAAATTAAAAGAAAAAATATCAAATTAAACCCATTTAAATACTCTACCTCAATCTTCAGTAACTTTGATTTATGTGAATGTATGTGAAGAGTGTGTATATATATATATATAAGTTATTTAAATACACTTAATTAGAATTTGGGGGCAGAAATTTGATTTTAATAGTTATAAAAACAGAAAACAATGAATACTTTTTTCTTTCTTTTTTTCCCTGACTGCTGTGCTCAGTAATGTCATAAAATAACTCAATACATTTAAATCTAATGAATCTATTATAATTATAAAAATAAACATATTGCTCATCAAGCCTGCATTTATTTGATCAAAAATAATAAAAAAAAAAATAACAGTAATATTGTAAACATTACAATTTAATGATCCTTCATGAAATTCTAATAATGCTGATTTATTATCAATGTTGGAAACATTTGTGCTGCTTAATATAAAATCTGAGATACTTTTTTCAGGATTCATTGATGAATAAAAAGTTAAAAAGAACATTTAAAGATTTATATTGTTAGAAAAGATTTCTATTTTGAATAACTTTTTATCAATTTAACACACCCTTGCTGAATAAAAATATTAATTTCAAAAATAAAGAAAAAAAAATACTAACCCCAAATTTTGAACTATAGTGTTACAAAAGATTTATATTTTAAATACGTGCTGTTTTTTTTACTTTTTATTCATCAAAGAATCCTGAAAAAAAAAAATCACAGGTATCAGCATATTAAAATGATTTCTGAAGGATGATGTGACACTGAAGACTGGAGTAATGATGCTGAAAATTCAGCTTTGACCACAGGAATAAATTATATTTTAAGGTATATTAGAATAGAAAACCATGATTTTAAATTATAATATTTGAATGTTTTTTTTTTTTTTTTTTTCAATGCAGCCTTGGTGAGCAGAAGAGACTTCTTTCAAAAACATTAAAAATAGTAATGTTTCCAAACTTTCGACTGGTACTGTATATGTATGTACACCGATCAGCCATAACATTGACCACCTTCCTAATATTGTGTTGGTCCCCCTTTTGCTGCCAAAACAGCCCCGACTCCACTAGACCCCTGAAGGTGTGCTGTGGTATCTGGCACCCCACCTCGCAAGTAAGTTGCGAGGTGGGGCCTCCATGGATCGGACTTGTTTGTTCAGCACATCCCACAGATGCTCGATTGGATTGAGATCTGGGGAATTTGGAGGCCAAGTCAACACCTCAAACTCATTGTTGTGCTCCTCAAACCATTCCTGAACCATTTTTGCTTTGTGGCAGGGCACATTATCCTGCTGAAAGAGCCACAGCCACCAGGGAATAATGTTTCCATGAAAGGGTGTACATGGACTGCAACAATGCTTAGGTAGATGGTACGTGTCAAAGTAACATCCACATGGATGGCAGGACCCAAGGTTTCCCAGCAGAACATTGCCCAAAGCATCACACTGCCTCTGCCGGCTTGCCTTCTTCCCATAGTGC